>CM062518.1:29253446-30503446 GCA_031439585.1 Pterocarpus macrocarpus | reverse complement strand
TTTATATAAACAAAAATAATTAACTCTCACAATTGCTATCTCAAAAGTTATAGCATATATATGATTGGATTATTGTATATAATTCTTGAACTAACAATATATCAAAATTAATTTCATAAATTTATTTCAAATCTTAAAATTATTTTTAACACCTATAATTTCATGACAAAACAAGGCTTCTAGGAAGGAACTCATGTATATTTTTTCCTGTCCAAAATGAATTTGTCAACTGTCATTTTTTGACCTAAAAAAATTAAAATTAGAAACTCCTTTATATATTAAGTAGGCACAATTGAATGTCAGACACTCATTTTCCTGGTGCAGTCGTAAGAAAAGTGATGTCAGTTTATATAAATACACAGAACACGCTAGCACGCCACTTTATTTCCTGTTGAAAGCTTACATTCATGTGCTTTACCAAACTATAGTAAATATAGGAAAACAACAAATGTGAAAAAAGTTGAAGCGAGAGTGGAAGGCTTGAACCCGACCCACCCAATTGAATTCAACGACTAGAATGGAAAATGTTTTATTCATATCCAAATTTTACATTTTTTATATCTAGCAATCATGCATAAATTTAATATCAGTAATGTGTATTTTTCAGTTAAGTTATTATTATTATTTTAATTATGTTAAAACTATTAATTAAATTCTTAAAAAAAGCACACTATTGACTTAAATTTTTTTTTTAATGTTTTTAGTCTATATTATTGTATATAAATGTTATTTTGGAATCTTATTTTTTACTTTTTAAAATTGGTATTGCTAACTAATTATTTAAAATTTTCAAAAATAACTATAGAAGAGATTTGTAATCTATTTTATTATTTATTCAAATATTTTAAAATAAATGTAAAAAAATAAGATTATAATGTTTGATCTATTTAAGTATTTATGAATAAATATAAAAAACTAAATATCTTTATTATTAATTATTTTTTAAAAAAAAAATTAAAGTAACTACATAATACTAAGGTTTAGGTTTAACAAAAGCAATCATATGATTCAGCCTATAAGGTTCTAGTTCACATTAAAAAAAAGAAAGGGTACAAGTATTTATTCATGTACACCGATAAAAATGGAATAAGGTTTTTTCAAAGGTTTTTACCCTTTTTCAGTATCGGCCTTTTTACCCCCTTTTTTTTCAATAAATTTGGCGATGGGGCAAGACAGGTATATGAATTGTATTTATATGCAATTGCAGCTGGTTATCAATATCATATGGGATTGTTCACGAATAGAGCACATAATCTCAGATGCCTGCAGAATGGACAGTTAACTGTCATTATTCACATGATGTTTCATTCTATACAATAAGCTGTTACAAAATCTTCATCAAATTATGAGTTTTTTTTAGTATGCATATTGCAATTGTGATAATTTACATTACTAGAAAATTATTTTATTATTCTATTTTATATCTTAAGTTTAACATAATATGCCATCTTTAAAAATTGAAAAAAAATGATTATATGCTTAAATTTGTGTGAATTGAACATGCAAGGTGGACAACATATCAAGATTTATCTATGTTTACTTTAATATATAATGTCTATATAGTCTTAATTTAAACAACAGAGATGTTATTTGTATTATTGTACTTAAATGTGATTGTTGATATATGTGGATTGCATTTTAAATAAGTGGATATTTTAATTATGAAATTATTAAGTAGGATGTCATAACTAAAAATAATCTACACTATTAATAAAGACTAATTATCGATTCAATACTTACGCAACAAAAATTGATATATATACATATTTCTATTTAAAAAAACACATTTCCCCTCACAAATATATGTACTGCAATTCACCCAAAAAAAAATATATATATACGTACTATATCATAATTACTTGTACAATAATATGTTTATACAACATTTTTTAGAATGGAATATGTAGTCCACAGAAATGCCTCCCCACGAGCAACAGTAACCTATAGTTTATCCTCTATATATATACGTCGTTCTTTCCTACCTTCCTCCTTGACTTGAACCTGCTTAGTCGTTTGGTCCTTTATTTTTCCTTTGTCTTGTACGCTGCTGCAAAACCTTGTACCCCAAAAAAGCCTTCAACGTTGCATTGATTGGTTTTAATTTGAGGCTGAAAAATGGGTAGGTCTCCATGCTGTGAGAAGGTGGGATTGAAGAAAGGGCCATGGACTCCTGAGGAAGACCAAAAGCTCATGGCTTACATTGAACAACATGGCCATGGAAGCTGGCGTGCTTTGCCTGCCAAAGCTGGTAAATCAATTGCACAAGAGTGTTTTTGCAACTATTATTTGTTAATCAAGAACCCCTCATACAGACATACATAAATATGGAATGTTTTTGAGCAAGCTAGGAATAATGGCTCATCTCATGTGTATTTTTTTTTTGTAAACCAGGCCTTCAAAGATGTGGGAAGAGCTGCAGACTAAGGTGGACTAACTACCTCCGACCTGATATAAAAAGAGGAAAGTTCAGCTTGCAGGAAGAGCAAACCATTATTCAACTTCATGCCCTTCTCGGAAACAGGTAGCGATCAGCAAAACAGTAGAAATTATAAGTAGAAACACAGCTTTATATGAGGACCTACGTAATGCAAAAACAACAAAAGGGCATTTTGTAGTTACTATATGATTACATGGCCCAGCTAGGAAAGTTGGCTAGCATACAGAACAATTTTAGTATGCTTTTGAATGTTTGGTAATGGAAGTTTCCCAAGTAGAAAATGGATACAGTAACATGCCATTTGTAAAACATAGACAAGGATAGATCATATAAGTAAGTGTGTAAGTAACTATATAAGTTTATACTTTATATATGATTCATTAATGTTGTTAATGCTTGGTGTTGGTGGTTCTGAACATTTTGTGCACAGATGGTCAGCCATAGCGGCTCAACTGCCCAAGAGAACGGACAACGAGATCAAGAACTACTGGAACACACACCTAAAGAAGAGGCTAACAAGAATGGGGATAGACCCCACAACCCACAAGCCCAAAACCGATGCCCTTGGTGGCTCAGGCAGCACCTCACACTCTAAGGACGCAGCAAACCTCAGCCACATGGCTCAGTGGGAGAGTGCTCGTCTCGAAGCCGAAGCAAGGTTGGTGAGGGAGTCCAAGCTTCAGGTTGAGAACCAACAACAACTCGGCTCGACCTCTTCCACACAGCCCGCACGCCTTGTCCTCAACAAGATCACGGCGCAACAACCTTCGCTTCCACCTTGCCTTGACGTGCTCAAGGCATGGCAAAACTCATGGTCACCAAAGCCACAACCATCACCAACAACATCCACAACAAAAGACAACAACAAGATGCATAGCATGTATGCCATGATGCTTTCCACTGACGACAATCTTGAGTCTCCAACTTCCACATTGTGCTTCCCCGGAAGCATCATGCTCCCTATGGTATCATCCACCACCACAACAGTTGGAGTTCTCAACGGGAATCGACTTCCTCTCACCAACACCAATGAGTTCAGTAAAAGTTCAGGTTCGGCACCATGTGAGGGTGTGTTCATGAAAGGAGCAAGTAGTGGCAGTGAGTCATCATGGGGTTACTTAACCAAGCAGCAGAACCCGGAAGCAGAACTTGGTGGTGATGAAGAGAGAGTGGACAACAACAACAACAACAACAACAATAACAATAATTTGCGAGATGACGACATCATGATGGCCGTGGAAGCATTCAGATCTGCAGGAGCATACGAGAGTGTCAATGTCCCACCACTGTCCACCACCAGCGATCTTGTTGTCATGGAGGGACTCAACAGTGATGCGATGGTTTATGATTCCAACGACAGCTTGGCAATCATCAACGGCGACGGAAGCATGTGTAACGTGAGCCTCGAAGAGAATAAACATTACTGGAATACCATACTTAACTTGGTCAATGATGCACAAGTCATGTTCTGATTATATACTTATATCTTATTAATCAAGTTAGAAGTAATGTTACATGCAGCCAGAATTATTATTTGCCAAGGTGAATGGACAAGTCAAAGAAGTAAAAACTTTCCATTCATACAATAGTTAAAAATAATATGATATCATTCTGGCATCAAAATTATTATGGCTGTTTAGTATTTTCAGTTACAGCTAGTTAGGCTTGCTATTAGCTATAGGACTCAGGTCAGTCATATATGACAATAATGCACAAACTGTAATGAGAACTAATTAATGGTTCTTGTCTAAACATCGATGTTGAAGTGTAACCGCTCCTTGTTTGGCATGATAGGATATTTGGATTCACTCATTTACTAAGGAATGTCAATTTCAGAAAGTTATATAATCGAGTTTTTAATACAGTGTTCTTCTGGGAAAGAAATGAAGAATCCAAATTCAGCATGTTCAGATACACTTGTTAATTTAGATAAGGGAGATTTAATGTAAAAGTCTATAATTGTTCTTGATTTCTTCATGACCATCGTCTATGTTGGTTTCTTTAGCCATAGATGGGAAGCCTGGAAACGGAGAAACTAGCACTTTTTGAACATTATGAAGTTTGTTAGAATCATTTAGTGACCTATGTTTGTGTCTTTGGTTGGCAGTACGGACACCAACTTGCATTGAAAATATGAGATGACGGAGAAAGAGAAATGTTACGAGTACATATTTTATTTTATGTGTAAAATTGTGTCGATTTGTATCTTTTATATCATTGTACGAAGTGTGGATTCTATTTAAATTATTTCATATTCCATCTAATAATATATCAAAATGTGAGTTGGTATGGTATTGCATAAAAAATATGTACACATATCATAATTCATAAAAAAAGTATCTACTTCCTGTGCATAGGAGACAATGACACAAATTAAGTGCCTATTAATTAATGTACCCGGTGCAGTTGGAACCATGTAGCTAGCACGTTGTGAAATTGGGAATGTGGGATTATATATATCTAGATTACACTATTACTTTATATATATATATATATATATATATATATATATATATATATATATATATATATATATATATATATATATATATATATATATATATATATATATATATATTGTTGAGTTTCCACGATAAAGAATTAATAGGTAAGAAATAGAGTACAACGCAGATTAGGTTCTCAAAGATATATATACTTGTTATCAATTTACGGTATAACGTAATTGACAGTTAATAAGATTTTAAAAATGTTACCAAAGTATAAAAAATATCATTAAATCTCCTTAGTAATATAACATATATACTACACTATTGTAAAAATGTTATTTAAGAATGTTAACAACGTTTTTTTTTTTTATATTTTTAACAATATCTTTTAAATATTCTAAAATATTTTAACACTTTTTATTAATAAATATTGCTAAAAATTAAATATGCAGTAGGGTTGGTTTTTTTTAATATTAATTTTAAGAATCTAGTCCTCTTTTACAGTTTAGCTTTAATGTCCAATTCAGTTTAACATTATTAATAAAAAAGATAACATGAGATCATAATACTGAAATATTAAACTTTCGTTTAAATATTTAAAAAACTTTAAATACTTGAATTTTTTAGAATCATGCATACTCGAAAATCGACTGCACCTCATTGATAGGTAAATATGACAGTAATGCATGTAAATATTCAAATATATAGACTCATGATATTCAAAATTTTAAACATTTAAAGTTCACAATACAGTACTCGAATATCATCCTTCAATATATACTCGAATATTATGGTGTCACGTAAAATTTTTGTTATCAATGTAAGGAGTAAAATCACAAATTGATTTTTGAAAGAGTTATGGGACATCAACTAAATAAGCGAAAGAGTTATGATATTCATTTGGTGATAAAGATATTAAAATTCATTTGAAATTAGTCCAAAAAATTAAAAAAATGGACTAATTTGAAATAAATTTTAATATTTTGATAACTAAATTGATATTACAAATTTTTTTGGGTCAAATTGATATTGCACAATTCTTTTGAGGGCTAAATTGATGTTATAAATTTTTTGAGAATTAAATTAATGTCCCTCAACTCTTTGGAAGAGTAATTTACAATTTAATTACTAATTTGTATTTCAAAGGACTAAATTCTAAGATTGGAAAATTGTCTCTATAAGAGGTAAAATGAAATATGGATTCCACCAAATGTGTTCCATATACGTATCAGTAAATATCTATTAAGTTACAAAATAACACAAATTAATTAAAACTTACATTGTTGTTAAGACTGGAGTTAGTCCAATATAAATATGTTTTAAATTAACTAACGTTTGATTAATTCAAGTTATTCAATATTTATTTTCCTTTTCAAATTTAAATTTTATGAATAAAAAAAAAACAAACATCAAGAAAACTTTATCTCCGTAATAAAATTGATCAAATTCGAATAAAATTAGTCAAGGCTCCTAAACTACGAATGACAGTGGGTTAGATAGAAAAAATGTTGGACATCGTCCCAGATCATCCGTTTGATTTTAGGACTGGACTGTTTTCCATCTAATTTGCAGGTATTGATGTACGGGTAATGTAAGTGTTGCTGTATCCTTACGAAAGTAATAAAGTATTGGGTACAGGCGGCCCACATACATAGTACTCTTCTTAACATTTGTTACAAAACAATTTTTTTTTTTTGGTATATCAGTACCAATAAAATTTAAATTAAGAATTTCATATATATTATCGAAATCTCTTATTACTAGATTATTAAATTACTCCTAATGACTTTACTAAAAAAATAACTTTAGGTACATCAAATTTTACAGAGTTAGCATCAGAAGTACATGCCAGATTTTTAGCTAAACAAAGGTAATTACTACTTCATCCTTTAAATTCCTTACTTTCTAATAGCGTTATTGTTTATATATTATTACCCTACCTACCCATACTAGCTATTTGATCATGCATGTCTATTCTTAAAATTGAGCGAGTCTAATTCAACCCTAAAAGTTAGCTTATAAGGGGAGGATTGCTCAAGATTTATAAAAGTTATCTATATCATATTTTTAACCAATGTGGGACTTTAAAACACCTTCTCACGCTTAGGGCTAGATATTTGGAGTGTAAAGTTTGCAGGATTGGGCTTTTCCGGGTGACCCAACAATAATCACAAAACAGGCTGTAATACAATTTTAAAATTGAGCGAATCTAACTCAACCTTAAAAGTTAGCTCATGAGAGGAGAATTGTCTAAATATTTATAAAGATTATATATGTCATATCCTTAAATAATATGGTACTCCGATACTTATATCTTTACATCGTAGATTGTGGCTTGTAGAGGCATACGAAGAATATGTTGGGACAAATTTAATTATATCCAAATTTGACTTATTGTTTGATCGAATCACTTTTTTAAGACAAATTCAATGTAATTATGACTCAATTAATGACTAAATTAAATTAGGTCAACTCAATATTTAAACTATATATAATTAAGTTGTAAATTTTAGAAGTACCAAATAAAATATAAACTTAGAACTGTGTAAGATAGATCAAATTATACCATATTGAAGTATAGCAATAATGCCTCTCAAAAATGTATTTGACCCAACTTTTAGAATCCCAGCCAGCCCAATAAATTTTAAAATGAGGCAAGTTATTGGATCGAGTCAAGCCGAATCTTAAACAACCTTAACTATTTCTACCTGAGCATTTGATGTTCCAAATGTGGAATTCTATTTGTTGATTCCAATTCTCATCAAATCTTCCTTTCCTTGTATTTTGTTTGGGAGTTCGAGGTGTGTGAATATACAATTTTTTTTTTTTTAAATCTTGAAAGCCTCTGGAGGGGTTAGAGAGAATAGAGATGATGATTGCTATCAGTATGCGGGTATTTGCTTTACCCCAATCTAATTAGATCAACTTTTGAACCTCCCCCGTGTTGAGGGGGGATAGAGTATGGTGAAAAATTTAGTGCGGGTAAAGAAGGGTTTGCATTCAAGATATACCTATCTTGCGGTTCACTTATGACTCTTTTCATTAGGACTTATCTCTTCTCTACTCCTCAATCCTATATTAATTGCTACGTTTAGAAACTAAGGTGTTAAATTACTTATTCAATTTATGGGAAAATCCTTTAAACATGTCTTTCATTAATTTGTTATTTGTTATATAACTTTTTAAAGATATTAAGTATAATTGTTGTGTACATTAAATTTTAAAATATTTATGATGGAAAATAAATAATATAGCGCAATGATCGCTAATTGCTATCAAAAGCAATGGATGGAAGAAATTAGCAATGAATTGAATTGTATGATGTTCTCATTGCCTATAAAATATTTAGGGATTCCATTTGAAGCAAACCTGAGGAAGGAGGAGACTTGGAAGCTGGTGATGGATAAGATTAGGAAAAAGTTATCAATGTGGAAAGCAAATTTACTATCTTGGGCATGTAGATTTGTTTTGATTAAATTAGTTCTCAGTTGTCTGCCTCTATATTACTTCTAGATATTTGAAATGCCACAAAAAGGATTCTAGGTTAATTTTGTGATGCACCGATTCAACCATGGTGAGTTGTTCACTATTTAAAAAAAAAATGGGTTTACGCATGTTTTACTCTCCTTGCATAGCTCTATGTTAGTGTTCCCTTCTCTCTCTCCCCAACCCCATACTTTGCTGCACTTCCATGGTCCACTGCAACCATCATTGAGAACGATCATTCCGGTGCCGGCACCGACAACCACGATGGTGAGTCATAGTGGCAAGGTTGTGTTGCTATTGCAGAGGGACCGGGTGCAGGCCACAGCACTCATTGATTTGATCTTGGTTTCAAAAAAGGAGCACATCTTTGGAAAGGTAGATGGGCTTGGTCTCTTTGACTCATTGTTCTCTTATTGGAGCTTGGATTGCTAATAATTCCAACATTTTCTTCCAAAGTCAATTAATCTATGCTACGGAGATACAAGGCCAACCACCATTTCCATCAAGTATATGTCTACCTATTAATTAACATGATCAAATTCAAAAAGAAGAGCAATAAATGACATTTAAAAAATATATATTGGAGTAACTATATCATAATGGTGATTCTGCAAGTGGAGTTCAGCCGGAGATGGAGATAAGGATTAAAGCATTTGCAGTGAAAGTTTAGCAGCAGCTAGGTAGAGCTGGTGATAACGACGATTGGATGTGTGGTGGATTGCGACTACTTGATGGTGGCTAGGGCAGTTGGTAGTGGCTGTTCTTTCTTGTGTTGGGTGATCAGTGGAGGAGGTTGGTGGGGTGGGGGAAGGGGAGCGGCTATGGCAGTGGGTGTGCGGGTGTAGTGCTTCACTTGGATGGATTTAGCCACACTCTCAAATGTAATTAGCCGCATTTATTGAAGGTGGCTAAAAACTAGCATGCGATGTGCCATAGTTTATTTGGTGCATAACAGAATAGGCCTTGATTGTAATAAAACATTTTTCAGTTAAAAAATTTGTGATGTAGATAGCACCATAATCATCATTGGCTATACTAACGAATTCACAAAAGCAACTCGAAAAGGTCTGGCTCCTCCAAAAACTGAAATCTTAGTATGACTAGCAAGGTTGTCAAACTTGAGGATTTAGGTAAATTTGTGAAGTTTTAATAAACTTGAATAAAAAATTCGACTCATAGATTTGTAAGAGTTAACATATTTAAAAAATATTACTTAAAAAATATGTTTTAGTAATTAAATATAATTAAATGACATTTTTATGATTAACATTGAACAATTTAAACTTTATAACAATAAAAATGAAAAAAAATCATAAAATATAGCCCAATATATACTATATTTTATTCCATACATATATTATTTTATATTTTGATAAAATATAAATAAATAATAAAAAATAGATAAAATTAGTTGAATAAAATTAATAAATATTACATAAGATAAATAACTAAACTAAAGTACACATAAAAAATGATCAATATTTTATATATGGAGAGCAAAATCAAATATAAATTTAGACTCGTAAACTCATTTGCTGAGTCAAGTATAATCGGCAATTTATTTGATTCTAGGGGTGCTTGATTGGACTCTAATTAAGCTTGCAAATGAATTATATGTTGGTACGCTACCAAGTCTATATTTTGTGTATGTAATCTTGAAGGGTAGCATATGGATTAGTTGGGATAAAGTTGTGATAGGAAGTTTCCTTTCTGTTGCATTATTAATTGTAACTAGTCTCTGACTTTGCTTGTAATGGTGGCTCCTATATGTTGAAACAAGTGGAGCCTCGATTTTTATGTGTTACACTTATTGGAAAAAAAAAAATATTGCAGGTATAGTACGAGTCCTTATATTTTCCTTTAGACAGGTGCGAGTATTTATTTTTAAGACCATCAAGATTATTTAGAAGTGGATTGAGAATTATCTAGAAGAATGAAAAGCAGAATCAAGTTGAATCAAAACTCACCTCTATCCATCACACTGCTATCCCTAGAAGAGAAGAGGCAAGGTAACAAGCAATTAGGAATCTAAACGATGACCCAGAAGATTTTTTTTTTCAGGTCTACTAAAAGATAGAATGATTGTCGTATCACCTTGTATTGCACTTCCTTCCTCACCATGCTTTCAAATTCCAAAGATGGCTACAGCGACAGATCAACCACTTCTAGGAAGGTCGATTAGATCTCACTAAACATACTAATTTATCAATTTTACTGGGAAATAATGTAACAACGTATAGTTTGATAACAATGTATAATTACTTTACATTGGCAATACATATTAATTGAACTCGTTTCTTACATGGTGAAAATAGACCCATTGGGCATTCAATGGGCACACAAATAGGTGTCTCTAAAGTCGATCCAATAAGCCGAATAAGATGTTCTGATTGTATTTGAAATTCCTTGACCATAAAGACAATGTTTGAAATTCCAAGACCAAAAAATCCAAAAAAAAAAAAAAAACAGTGACCAAAATATTAAAAACAGTGACCAGAAAAAATAACTCTTTGACAAAACCAAGTACTTGGAAAACATAGCTTTGCTTCCATAATGTATCAAATTTTTTTAAGAAATGAACTTTCAATCTAAGTCTAAATTTTGTAACACTTACTATTACACATTTCAAAATATTACAAAATTTTGTAATATCTCTCAAAAAAAAAAAATCAAATTGCAATAAATTCATTTTATCGAAAATTAATCATAGACAATTAGATTCTTTAAGTCAATGTTGTTTTATGGTACAAAAGTGAATGGATTATAGCACAATTTTTTTTTTAAACTCTAGAAGCACCTAAAAATCTCTCTAATGACTGTTTCATGCCCTGGACATTCTTGCAGAAGTTCACAGCTATCAACCAATCATGAAACCCAAGGCTAGTCAAAAGCCTTTAACAAGAGAGTGTCTTAATTTTGAACTCCAATCCAAAAATCATAAAAAATAATGAATTCATAAAGTATCTAGAAATGCAATTCAGGCCTTGTTCTAAAATTTACATAATTAACAGAACATGACATACGTCTATATCTATATATATATATATATGTATATATATAAACAGCCATTCCTATTCCTCCTTTTCCTCCATTCCCTACAACTCTATAATACGACCTCCACTCACTTGTTTCTGTATCCATTCGAACTAGACATGGGGATCCCACGCCCTTATCATCCCAGCAACCTATGCCAGATGGTAAGATGTCTCATTCAGTTCTGAACTTTGGTTACATAGGAAAATCAAATAAATGGCTAGTTAAAGACACTTATCAAACGAAACTCGTGAATACTTCACCTTTTATTTGCCTTCAACAACAGTTCTTCAGCTCTTCCCACTTCTCTTTTCACAGAGGGGAATATAACCCAAGAAGAACCTAAACCTTCACTTTCCCAACACTGACTCTGGTAGCGTGTGGGTTTGTGATGACCGTCACATTGGCACTGTCACTGACACTACTCCAAGCTGAAGAACTTTCTACTGACACTACTCCAAGCTGAAGAACTTTCTAAGTTAAATTTTTCTTCTTGGCATATGATGGAAGATAAGACAATAAATAATGAAGATAGATGAAATAGTTGAAACTAGTATGTACAATCTTTACTTCAAAAAAATGATCATGTCGTTATTTAGGTTGGGTACATTTTTTCAATATTTCATGATGATATAATATGATTTTCTCCAAACAAATCATGCATAGCAGAAATCATAGGAGAATAATTTCAACAATAATAATTTTGACCTTCCTTTGGAGAATTGCAGTAATCAATTTAGTTTTACATCTCAATCATGTGCATATAAACATATTTATAAAAAACGACATGTAGTTGTTCTACTAGATTTTCGTTTGATGAAACCACACTAATATTTTTCTTATAGAGAGAGAGTTGTTTGTTTTGGCAATAGAAATAACTGGCGAACTAACTTCTATCAACATGTATTGTACTCCAAAATTGAGGCCTGAACTAATCAGTATATATATGAAACTACAAATCATCATGACTATTGACTATCAACAAGCTTAAGGCCCCAGCTCATATCTTCACAATGCTGCACATGAGGTACAAGTTTACCCGTATCAATCCAGGCCTTTGCCTTGCAATCATAAAATGGGGGAGCATGGAAACATGGCTCTATCGACATGACTTGACGACAAGGTGGATCCGGTGCTGTATGATTCTCAGGTTTGTAAAGAATCCATGGCTTCAAACCTCCAAGACCTTGGGCCACATAGCCAAATGTTGACCACGCACTAGTGACCAACACATCAGTGAGACTGAGGAGGTACATTTCTGCCCATGCCTTCCTGTTGTGTAATTTCTTCTCTGTCTGTTGAAACTCTTCATGGCTTGGCTGGTAAACACCAATCACATCTCCATTCACAGTTGGGTGCTCCCAATATATAGTTTTTAAATTCTCAAAGTACCCAGAATTCAAGGATGTCATCAAAACAGCTTTTGATTTTGGTTTTCCTGATGGAGGGACGACAGCTTCTTGCTTATTAACTTCAGGCAGCACCTTTTGCTTCAAAGTGCATGCGAAGATTTGATCCATCACATGCTGAAAAGGTTCAGTTCCAGTCTCAAATACTCTGATCTGTATACCAATTCTCTCATCTACCTTTGCTAGGTAAGCCTGATAATACCTTGTGATGAGACCCCATACATGGTTTGAGGGGTGAAAAAGATACCGACCCAGCTGGTGGAAAACAGTTGATTTGTTGGGGAATAATCTGCCTAGTTCTAGCTCAAAAGAAGGGATCAAGAAAAGTGAAGGAACAAAGTAGTTGTCAGATTTCATAATCAACCAGGGAACTTTACTTAGAAGCGTTTGGTCTTGATCACAGAAGAAAAGCTTATCATGATCTCCATAATCATGAACCAGATGCAAGTATAAGAATGAGGGCAAAGATTCATCAGCTGAAGTCTTTAACTCGTTATTCTTGAGCATGTTCCCATAAGAATCAGGAGACTTTTGGTCATACAAATCAAACTTGCCTTTAAGGGGAAAGTCATTGGGCAGTATCCATGACTTCTCCGGAAATGGCTCACAGAAAAGATCGGGTATGTCCTTTCCTGCGTCCGCAAGCAGGACTCTGTTGGTCAAGATAGCATAAAGAAATGCTGAAGCCGTAGTTAATATTTTGTTCCCCAAGCCACTGAAAGATATCCATACAACATATTTGCACTCTGACTCTGTAGAACTAATGGTTTGGCCGGATTGAAGTAGTTTCAGAGTTCTGTTGTAGGATTCAGTGTAGGGTCCACAACGTTTATGGAGTTCTTCATAACTTCGAAGCTTGGAGAGGAGATAAGAAGAAGGTTTGTGGGATGAAGTTTTGCGGTATAAACTGGACTGATACCTGCTCAAACAAGAGCCTTCATCAAAACCAGGGGCAAGGAGTCCACCAAGCAGTTTGTCTTTTGACATATCAGACGATTGAAAATAACCATCTTCTGAACCTATAAATTGTATAAGAAATCAAATCAGCAACAAATTACACGTAAACAGATTTAAAACCAAGTTCATTACTCAATTACTGAAAAATAGTTCAGCGCAGAGGTTAAATTGGCGCAACTAAAAGATTGGTAGTGAAGTATTAAAATGCAGATCACTACACATTTAGGAAACGAAGCAGATAGCCAATGTCACCTTATTTGCTCTCCTCAAAGCGTGTCGGTTTTTTTGTTTTTTTTTTACTACAAAACTCGTTGTCATTTCCAAAGCATCGCAAACATATACACAACTTCAAAAAAGCAGAAAAAGTTGTTGGCCTACATATCCAAAGGTTTTCTAACGTGTATATAACAAATTGTTATTAAACGAAGAATATAAGCATTCAATACTTTAAAAATGAGTATTTAATATTTTAATTTTAAAATAATAAATATTATTTTAAATTCCTTAAGTTAATCAAATCCTGTATCTAATTTCCTCTGAAGGGAATCTCCAAAACTAGCACATACAGCTGCAATGAATTTGGCGTCATAGACAACATGAAAATCACAACAGCAATGATGACACTGATTCGAATGTCTTGAAAATACCAACAACATGCATTAAACTACCAAATCCCACTGATCATGGCGATAATAATACTGTATAGAACAAACTCGATAAGCAACATTGAGAAAGAAACTCTATACCCAACTCAGTTTGAGAAGACATTATTATCAATATGCATTTTCGCAAAGCACCAACCCTTATTTTTTTCGAAAACATTCTCAGCTACCAAACAGAGAACACAAACAAACCAACAAAAAAAGAAGACATTGTGGTACCATCACCAGCCACTGAGGTATCATTCCCAGATACTGTCTCCAAAGTTCTTGCGTGGGCGAAACCCGCGTTTGGATCTGGGGACGGGTAGGGGAGGGCTAGCCTGAGTGCCACGAGGAGTGGAAGAGCTACGAAGCAAAGAGCAACGATTTTGGTGAATGCCTTCATAGCATGGAAGCCAGGTTTTGTTGCGGCGAATCGAGCTTGTCGCGACGGTGTGCGATCACCAAACATGGCCTTGGCCCTTCGGAGTGTGTGTTGTCGGCGTTCAGATTCTCATGTACGTGGGTATGTGTAAAAGCAAGAGAGAGAGACAGAAAAAGAGAGAGGGTGTTTGAGGTGTGGACTATATAGTATGTGTTTGTTGAATGTTGGGGAACTGGGGAAGAAGCTTCTGTTTCTGCGAACGGAAGTGTATCCAATCAAAAACATTAATTATGATTTAAAAAAAAAAGGGATACATTCATAATTAATAATTAAAAGATATCTTAATAAGTCTCATGCAATAAATTCTAACTATGAGAACAAAAACATAACTCTTCTTGAAAATCAGTTTCACTTTAAACCCACCACAACATGCCAGGCGGTTGGTTGAACTATTGGATCTTCCAATTTGTTAAAATCTTCACTGTTGATTGGATCCTATATATGTTTCCATGGCTAAAAGGAAAAAATTCCTGTGGTGGTATCATAATTGAGAAATGATTGTAGGGGCAATTATGATCAAATCAATGAGAGTTGGCTTATATTACTTCTGCTGATCATAATTCCGTGGATTTTCCATTTGTTGTAAATGCTCCCTGTGGTTTACTCTTTCTTCACTCTAATACCTTTTTTAACACCAAAAAAATCAGATTATTATTTTTACCATTTTTGGTGAATTGTTTTGTATTTTTACTAATTATAAGTTAATATTGCTTAAATAGTTTTACTTGAATGAGTATAGATTTTAATGAAAATTAATTTTCAAATTAAAAAAGTCATGTAAAATATTAGGGGATCTATGTCAACAATTATAGTTGATTATAAATAAATTTATTTCTTATTTAATATTCCTATTTTAAAAAGATTTTAGACTGATTCTATAAAAGAAATTAATATTATTTATTTTATTATTTTTGATTTTGATATATCAGTGATGTCAAATTTAAACTTATAACTTTATGTAAATTACCTAAATCTCTTACTAGTACTAACTCACTTTTAATGACATAGGAGTGGTTATTAGAGATATGCTACTGGGAGGTTTATTGCAGCTCGATCCCACCGTGGGGATGATTTGGTTGATTCTTATGCGGGAGAATTATTAGCTGCCAAAGCTGGACTTTATACTGGCACGGGATCTTGGCTTCAAGAAGTGGAGCTAAAGGGGATTCAATCAATGTATGGAGAAGCATTAAGGATGGTGAGGAAGATCGATCAAACATGGCAATATCTTGAGAGATATCTTACTATATAGCTCTTGGTTCAGAAATTTTAAATGTGGCTTTGCTCCTGGACATTGTAATAGAGCTGCTAATGTGTTAGCTAATTTTGCCAAAGATACCTCTTTGAAAACCGGGCTGGATCAGCCTCCTGATTTTCTTGTCCATGTCCTGTTATTTGATTTATCTCGTTAGTTAATAAAGTATATTTCCAGCTTTTTTTTTTTTTTTTTTTTAAAAACCCACTCTTAATAATTACTTAATATTATTTAAGCTAGATGCAAAATACTACTTTTGTGGGTGAATAAATGTAAAACACTATTTGACATTGTGTAGATTGTCAATTTTTTTTTAACTTTATTTAATTGTCATTAAATAAAATTTTGTAACATCCTTGTTGATAAATCTATTAAATAAGATGGTCATAAAAGCTTTAAATTCTACTCATGGCACATAGAAAATAAAATTATTTCTCAATGAATTTTTATTTGAGAAATGTTATGGGTTTTTCACCTTTTAATTATACTTTTACCTCTATAATGATTTTGAAACATATTTCCTGTCTATGGCTATTTTGGTCATGTGGATGGCATATGGAATTTTTTAATGATTTTTTGAAGTAGATGATGCAGATTGATTTAACACCACTATTAGTCCCAATAAAAATAATTTGGACTGCAACATAAAAAGAAACATAAAAAGATGGTACAATAAATAATCTAAAGTCTAAACATAAAACTATCAAGTCACACATGCCAAACAACAGATGCTGGGAAGTGAAAACTAATATAGAGCTAGGACAACACTACACATGTTGATTATTTGTTCTTTTCCTTACTCAATTGTTGAATTATCCGTTTCATGGAAAGCAAAGGTGAATAAAATTGTGCACCTCTCATTCACATGAGGGCTTTTTTACTTATATAAAATAAAAAAATATTATGTACTTATGTACATCGATTTCATATTATTTTTCAAAATATCCTTTTTTTTTTACAATGTTGATAAATCGGTTTAGATTACATCAATTTATCACTATTAGATTTTGTGTTTAAAAACATGAAAATCGATTTGAGTTATATCGATCATTACACTATTCAAATGAATAGTGCAATAATCGATTTGATTTATTTATAATAAAATAAAATTTATAAATTATTTATTTTATTAATTTAGAATTAGAATAAGATAATTAATAGTTTTGGTTAATCAAATTTTATAATGATAAATAATTAAAAAATTATAAATGATTTTTTTAATTTAATTATTATTAATTTTAATATTTTAATCTCAATATTATTTTTTTATTGAAAAAATTTAGATATTTGAGTTATAATTAAATTAACTTAGGGTATATTTGTGTGATATGGGCATAGAACTGCATAATTCAAGTAATGTACTGTTTATTGAAGTGCATAATTCGATTAATGTATAAAATCTTAAACCCTAAACACATGAATTATGTAGCCCTAATTATTCATATATGAAGATTAAACGATTGGTAAAACTTTAAATGAGTATAACTTTTGACTTGGAATTCTGATTTGCTATTTTATAACTTATGGCACCATTTCTAGTCTTAAAAAATGTTGTCTAAAGGTGTTTTGGACATTTTTTTATTTTTGTATAAATTTTTTATATAATTTGTATTATTAATTTTTATGTGCTTTTATTACGGCTTAGGTTTCCTTATTTGACTATAATATTACCCACATTCCGATAAGAGCTTAATTAGATCTAAGCTCACCACATAAACTAAATATATTATTGCTTTCAAAATACTGCAGCTAACGGGCTCCCTATTAATGTGTATGTAACCCTTGCTGTAAAGCAATATTCTAGAGTGTGATGATGCACTCTCGAATTGAGATGGCATCTCAGGACGCCACCGCCACTCAAAAAAAGTATTAATCAATAGACGATCATACTCAAAATTACAAATTTGTGATGCATGCCAAAAGCTCATATTATACAAATATATCCTAAATTAAGTAACTTAAATATCTAAATTTTTTTAATAAAAAATAATATTGAGACTAAAATATTAAAATTAATAATAATTAAATTAAAAAAATTATTTACAATATTTTAATTAATTATCATTATAAAAATTTATTAACCAAAATTATTAATTATCTTATTCTAATTCTAAAATAATAAAACAAATAATTGATAAAATTTATTTTATTATAAATAAATCAAATCGATTATTATACTATTTATTTAAATAGTGCAATAATGGATTTAAGTTAAATTTATTATTACACTATTTAAATAAATAATATAATAATCGGTGGAGCTAAATCGATTTTCATGTTTTTAAACTCAAAATAATAATAAATTGATGTAACTTAAATTGATTTATTAACATTGTAAAAGAAAAAAAATATTTTAAAAAACAATATGAAATCGATGTATATAGGTATATAATATATATATTTTTTATTTTATATCAATTAAAAAGCCTTCACATGAGATCACTCTTTTTATTTAGTACACCATTTGTCTCTTCTAAAAGAGCCTTTAGTGGGCTACACTTGCATGACGGCAATCATTACAGGGAAGGGAATATCGAAACTAGGCTACAGGTGTTTTATGTTTCTTTTATAACGTTGCATCAAAAGTATTTCTTTTATAACTCATTGTCACTTGTCATGTTATGTTCTATCAATAATAATAATTAAAAAAACATTTAAAACATGGCGCAGGGCAATATGGCTACAGACAGTCCACAGTTCTAAAACACCAAACACTTCAGAAGCCGGATGAAGTGCTCAACATCGTCTGCGCCTTTTAGGCCTACACCAAGGATCAGGTATAGAGGCAGCTGAAACATGAAATGCGGGCTTTAATTGCATTGCATCAGATAAAGGAGAAAAGCCCTGATCGGCCCACGGAAATGTAGAAATCAAAATACATAGTTTTATTTTATATAATAAGTTTTTTAAATTTTTTTATTAACGAATTTAAAAATTAGAAAAAAAAGGTTCAATGCATTAAATGAATTAAAAATTTGAAAAGTTTTATTTTTTATTTTTTATTTAATTTTTATCTTTTAATCGATGTCGACAAGACACTTGTTAGGAAAAATTAAATACTGCACAAGCTTTTGAAAATTTTTCATTTAATTGCTGAGAGCTTTATTTGATAACCCAACTTCTCCTCTTTTATTTGGTATTATCAAGGAAAAAAATAAAAATATATATTGGATCTTCTGAATAGTTATAATATCACCAGGGAATTATTCGAATGGCCGAACTTAAAACTCCTAATCTCTAAACTCTTTATAGGTTAGGTGGTGGATCATTTGGGCGACTGGGTATGGAGACCTATTCACCCTCCTTGTGTGCTTGAGTGCCCTTTCCTCTTATCCTTCGTCGACTCCATCACTCCCATGTTACCTAGCCACTTTATACTGACTTGATCACCTCATCCCTTTGCTCAGCTGACCTACCCCTTGCAATGCTTGGTCCCTTAGTCCATCCATTTTAGTGAGTGATGCAATATATATCAAGATCCCCTTTACACAACTGATAGGGAGTTAATTAAATCCCCTAACTCAGGGTCAGATCCCTCACGTAACCCCCCAGTCCATGACATAATGGATGCTCCCGTCTTAACGGCAGGGGCATACCCACTGATAATATATGGTAGCACAATAATGTGCATACATGTTTACTTAATATCCTAAACACTACTATGGATCACCTCTCCCTAAGCCAAAGACAACAAAATATTTAAGTAAATAAAGATGTGTGTAAATTTCAATGAAACCCAATTTTTTTGCTTTCCTTCGTCCTATCAAAAAGACAGAAAACTCAAAATGATGGATCTCGTTGCAATTTTACTCTTCTATTTTTTTTTTTCTTTTCTTCCATAAGTGCATACCACTTTTTTTTTTTCCTCCCTCTCCACAAATCTCTTTAGTTTTTTTTTTTTTTTTTAAATCTCGTGTTCATATGATAAAAAATAAAAGATTATTTTATATTTTTTCAAAAGTTATTTTAAGTAACACATTCAAACAAGCTCTTCCGGCGGCTTGATTGCACTGTAGTAACGTATTGTGCTTGGAGTTTTGGTCTGCTGTCTTGGACCCGGTTGGATAATTATGCTTTGGTATATGTACTAATTAACTATGCTATCTGACGCATCTTTTGGAATCTACCAGCTATTTCCTTAGTATTTTGCCATGGATCTTATTGTTAAATGATACTTGAGTGAATTCTGGAGAGTTATATGTGCTCTTTGGACTATTAAACGATGTAGTGCCCTGTTGTTCTGGGAATCTTTGGTATGTTGCACCGTTTTTGCATTTTTGAGCTATTATTTTGACTTTTAGATTAGATGGCATTTTGCAGTTCTGTTGGAGAATTACCATTGATCGATGTCAAATGGGGGAGAACATAGAGCCATAGGGGTATGGCAAAGCAAAGCAAGTTTCTTCCTTTCGCTGTTTTCACTGGTGTGATATATCCATTCTTGTTTCCGATATGAATGGATATAAATTTCGGGAGCTACTGAGTTGTGGGACCTAGTCATGGCTATTTTCTGATAATTTAATCCTTGCTTTGATTTTTTTTTTAATATTGAAATTTGTATACCCTCTATATATATATTGAAATTTGTATGGCAAATTTATTTTGAGTTGAGTTTTATTATATGTTTTGTGATCATCAAAAGAGAAATGTTAGTAATTTAAACATGAGTTTATAGAGTGCTATGAGAAAATCCATCTACAAAATGATATGTAAATTTTTGATACACCAGCAACAATAAAGTTTAAGCCCTAACCTTATATATATAACCTAAATCTTCGTTACGAGACCATTTATAATGGCTTAGATAAAAGGGTTAGATGCATGCTTAATACAAGTGTGAAGTCTCATTCTCCTTGGTTAAGAAAAGATGAAAAAAATTAATTTTCCTTTTCTTTCGTATCATTCTTGCTCCCAAACATATTTTCAGTTGCGTATTCCTCGCAAATTCAACGTTGACTGGTTAAAGGGAGCTTTCTTTCACTTCTTTTATTTGGTTGGGAAGACTATACAACCGATCGAGGTTAGCTTCTAGATTATTCATGGGATCGGTTATGGACATCTTTGTCCTCCAATTGTAAAAGTCCAGCTCCGTCTCTAAAATGATTTTGTGAAGTCTATACTTTTTTCCCCATAGTCTTGTCTAATTTTTTCCGATGTTAGGAAAATCGGATTGAATCGGCTAACCCCCATTAAATAGGCTACCCCCAAAATGGGCGATGAGCCGGCCAAAACCAGCAAAAATTAGAGAATTGGTGCGAACCAAATCGATTAACTAGTTTAGTATGTTTTTCATTTTTTTTTATATTTGGGTTAAAATATTGTCATTTATTTATAAAAAAAAAAAGTTCAATCACAACAAAAATTTATTTCTTTTAAAAATTTGATTCTTTTGATATGTTTATATTAAATACTTTTAAATTAATTTAAAAATAAAAAAATTGAAAATAATTGTTATATTATTTATGAGCATTTCCTCAAAAAAATATAAACAAAAATTAAAGTAAATGAATTTTATATTTCAGATATTTAATAAGTGTTTCATAATAAATATTATTTTATATTTATTATGTTATTATTAATATTTAATATAATTTTTTATTTTCTAATTAATTAATTAATTAATTATATAAATATAAATATTTAAATATATATTTTATTATATTCCAAGCAAATCTTCGATTGAATCAATTAAATTTTTAAATTTTTGAATTAGTCAAATCTTTTCCTTTATTTTTTTTTCAATAAAGGCAAGAATGGAAGTTGAACACGAGGCTTCTCAAATTCCAATACCCATTGCCTCCTTCTGCATCTTCAATTTCACAAATACAAGAGATAATTATTGTCAAATTTATCTTATAACATCAAATCCTAATTTATTTAAAAAAAAAAAAAGAAGGCCTTTTGCAACAATTTTCTTTTCCATACCGTGCTTTGTCAAAACCTCGCCAGGGAATAGTCCACATGTGGGAACACCTCTTTTGTCGATAATCAAAGTATATTAAAAACAATTATTTCTCTTCAAAAAAATTACAAAAGGCCTTTTTTTTTTTTCATAAGCAAAATTTTCATAACAAAATAATTATTACTTTTAATAAACAAAAGAAATAAAAAGACAAATACTATATGTCAACAAGGGTTTTAGGAGGTTTTAAGCAAGCATATTCTCCCTGCTCCCTTTACAAGGAAACCTTCCGAACGCAGCCACCGTCTCCTTTGAAAGACCGCCACCAGGCTCCGCCGAACCACAATGTCCCACGCGCTCCCGAATCAAACCCCAACGGAGCAACCCGAAGCCAAACCGGAGGTTCCCGGTGGGGATCAGCCAGGTTCGGAGCCTCCCGAAGCCGAGGCAAAGGCAGATCAGGATCGGGAGAACGAGGAAGAAGAGGAGGGGGAGTGCGGGTTCTGCTTGTTCATGAAAGGTGGCGGGTGCAGGGACGCGTTCATCGAGTGGGAGAAGTGCGTGGAAGAAGCGGAGAAGACGAAGGAGGATATCGTGGAGAAGTGCGTGCAGGTCACGGCGGCGCTGAAGCAGTGCATGGAGGCCCATTCCGATTACTATGAGCCCATCCTCCGCGCCGAGAAGGCAGCAGAACAGCAAGCAATCGAAGAATTGGAGAAAGAGGCGAAGGAGCAGGGGAACACTGAGGGGAACATGGAAGATAGGGCTTCCGATTCAAAGCAAAAGTGAGATCTCGCGAATTAATCGAGATTTTTTTTTTTTGGCAATTGTTTTGCGTGTATTGTAGCATGAAAGAGAATTGATTACAGTTTACAGGCTAAGTTATTGGAGATGGAGACTATGACTGACCAGAGAAAGAAGCATTTTTTTTTTGTCACAATAATTGGAATTATTATGAATATGTTCTTACTTGGATTGGATTCACAGCTTTATGATAAGTGATCTATCTTTGTTCAGTAATTTGATTTTGGGATTTATTTATTTATTTGTTCATTTAAAATTTGGATTCCAAGTAATGTTATGATGAGCTTATTTAACAAGTTATACTCGAATGAGTAGCTATTTATCCAAAAGGGGAGTTTTTGTCTAGTTGATGGTTCGTGCTCTCTGTTGCTTAAGAATGGTGCCTCATCATGTATGTGACAGTTTATTGTGAAGAATTCTAATAAGGAAAAGGAATGTGAAGATATGGATCATCCTCTGGCTATGGTTATTAGTTATTACATTTGAATTCAGGCGTATGACCATTCGAAACTTTGATGATCTATGTGTTTGCCTATAGGTTGTTTCCATTTAATTTGCTGCTATGAGTTTATATTAAGTCTACCTGTCTTCATCCTGTTCTTAATTATCTTGGATGTCTTTTACTATTATGCTGACTGATTTACTAACCAGTAATTCTATGGTAACCGTGTTTTGATTGTTCTCTTGGTAACAAGCAATCAAGAAATTAATTTTTAGAGGTTCCAATTGATAGCAAGAAGTGGTTTAATCCGCTATCTAGATAATAACCTGAATCTACGAAAGGGCCTTCTTTCCTTTACTCCTTATACCTGAATGCAAGCAACTCATAAAGGAGTTTTCTGAATCTACGGCTATTTAGTTTAATGCACTCTAGGATAGCAAATATTCTGTTTCTCAATGCTAGTGGTGGAGCGGGGTCGCTGCTTGATGCTTCTGTTATAAACTGTAATGGGGGGTTTGCAGAATTTAAGTGCTTTAGTTAGTAGTGAATAAGAAATTCGTAATTGCTTGACTTCCTGAATCTTGATTGGATAGATAGTCAGCAGCTTTTTTATGCAGACTCTGCAAGTTCAAGCATCCGTTTTCTTTTCCCTCGATTGCTCTTTCAGTGACTCAGGATGACTTATATTTCCATTTGAAATAAGTAAGTTGGCTTTGACTAAAGAGCAATGCTATGTAGTCAGTAAATATTGCAAGATTTTTTTACAGAAATCACGGGTGACTATTGGATGAAATGAAGTGGTAGAAACCACTTATTTATCCAAGCGTCTATAAACTTATCACATGATTTGGCTACTAAATTTTGACAAAAATTTTGGCTCTCTAGCATTTTCCTTGATTAAGTGTTTATGAGCATAATTTGGCTATCTTATGATTTGTAAGTCAGTGAAGGTACTGTCACTTGTCATTAATATAATTTTGCAAGAAATTTCAAGTTTGAATAAAATTTGAGGTACTGACAATGTTAGAAGGGGAGGAAATAGTAGGTCTTGAAGCTTGAATATTTAAATAATAGATTTACATTCTAGAGTGACTTTTAGTCATCCTTAGAATATCTGAGATTTGAGGTACTTAGCGCTGAGACATTGTTAGAAGTGGATGAAATTGAAGCCTGAATGTTTAAAAACATGGATTTTTTTCTATAATGACACATTGTCACCCTGCTGTTTCTTTTTAATGCTCTAGTGAGATTCAATTGTAATTGGTAGCAAACAATAAATGTAATACTCTACGTGATACTCGGTTGAAACATTCTTTATGCAACATTCTGTTGTCATTTTTACAATACATTTTCTCATCCTTAAGAGCATTAACGAAACATAAGTACATAAAAGTGACATCATATTTTCAGCCACCCAAGAAATGCAGACTTTTTTATTCTGCAGAAAGAAATAATTTACTCTCAAAATCTTAGAATATGGAGCACGAAGGAAAGAAGGAACGAAACATTTTTGTTTTGGTCCTTTTTATTTACAAAATAATACATTCATGTTACTAGCTATTGTTGCTTGAGCTTAACACCAAGTCACTCGTCTTTATCTTCATCCTCGTCGTAATTGAAGGGTAGTGGCACTGACTTGAATGCACGGTACTTGCCAACATTGTTTAAGTGCTCATTCTCCAGTCTGAAAATTAGAAGTGTCGCCATTAACATATAAATCAAACGAACGAGGAAATGAGGTTTCTCTGAATGATGCACGGAATATTTGCTTGTTATGCACAATGTGGAAAGAAATGATTATGCTTGAAGTTTTAGATTATGGCCTGGAACGGCAATTGCCAGTGCAATACTGTGTTTTTAGGAGTCACTGCTATTGCATCTTATTCAGGTATTGATTAATCTCTTTGTTTACCTGAAGAAGTTCCATATGCCACGACGAATGATCTCTAGGGTTGCGACAATGCTAATCATGGCTTGTTTATGCAAGAAGGTAAACTTGAAATTCAAAACTGTCTGCAACCAGGCAAATCTCAGCAAGACATTGAGCACCTGCAAAGTTTCAATTTGTCAGCCGTTATCCAAAAAAACTTAGAGCAAAATAATAATAATAATACTGTAAAACCTTTGAAATTCCCCACTACATTTTTTTCTACCCTACTGTTACACATACCATGGCCGCAAAATATACACTTTTATGAGGGATTAGGAGTTTGTCTCTCAGCCAGCGATTCTTGGAATGCCTTTGCAAAAGGCCCCAATCTATTGCAAGGTCCCAATATGTAGAAACAATTGCTGCAGATATGGAGAAAGCCCAGGCCAGCACTCTCCATGCCATTCCATTGTTAAGACTATAGGCTGTTCTTAGGCAAACAGCTACAATTGTGACGAAATATTTCAACCCATTATATCCTTGCATTGGATCTTTCTCTTCGAACAGGCGCCTAAGACACTGACAAAGACATTGAAGAAGATTTTAGAGTAATGAACCATAGAATCAAATGATATATACACAGAAAAATTTCCTGACATATTTTACACACGACATTATAATCATTCACTTTTCTTTCTTTTCCCTCTCTCATTCACGTTTTTCCCTTTCAATCAAGGGTATATTACCTGAAGGAAACGACTCCAGTATGGAATAACAGCAACGATGAATGAAAAAGTTTTGAATATGCTGCTGGAGCTGCAGGTGTTTTCTCTGTGTTTGAAGTCACCCCAACCGTAGTAGCAAATGTAGAACTCAAAACTTCTCAAGGCTTGCACCTGAGAGTACACATAAGGATTAGAATGTTTAAGACTCCTAGTTGGGCAAAGAGCATCAAAGGAACGAAACAGGAAATGGTAAGAGAATAGTATAATCCCCCCCACCCCCCCCCCCTTCTTTTTTTTTCGGTCACAAACCTGGCTAGTAAATTGATCTGCCAATATGAAATCTGGGAGTGTGACCTGAGGAACATGAAAAAAAGGAAAAATGTTGGGCTACTGGAGAAAATTACGGAAATGCAAAGACATTGTGCTTGCAAGAATTTTTCTTTACCTTGTAAAGAGGAGCACATATACAGTGAAACAGGCATGTGAGGAAGAAAACGCGGCTTGAGCGATATATGATGTTTAATGGGCACAATAAAATAGCAACCACAGTCTGCAGAGTTATGAAGAATGTATTCATCATGCAATTTTAGAAATAAAATTCAAAGACAAAATCTTTCAACCACAGTTGCCTTACAAGAAGCAAAATCAGTGGAATAAGTTCAGTGAATGCTTTGTAGTCTTTTGTCTCTGGATCCATCTGCATGTCTAGGTTTGCAAGCACACCAACTAGTGCCAATACTGCAAGGCCAAAACTAAGGAGAAGGAGTCGATGGTAGCCCAACTCAGTGCCTTGCTTGAAACCAAATATGAATGAGTAATTCACTCTGTATCTCCTCCAGAAGCATATGTCAGCCGCATACAAAACCATGTGTAGAACTATGAATCCAAACAAACTGCAAGAAAGAAAGTTTAACATGGTAAATTTAGTTATAATTCTGTTGTTCTCCCTGTGTAGATATTATCACTATCAGAGGAGCAAGTGTTAATTGGTGGAGGCATCAGTATTTAGTGCCAAAAACAGCTAATTTTATACTGGGAGGAGGTATGGATTTTAGAACAAATATTACCTGTGAAGAGGAAACAAGGTCTCCATGTACTTACTACTTCCCGCATGATCCATGATGTTATGGGCCCGGATGATTAGAATAAGGGCTAAAACTAGAGCTGCTGTGCACCCTGCTAAGAAACCTGGAAGAATATATACATGTAGAAAGTGTCAAGTGAAAGAAATAAGAACAGAAAGTTTGCCCCCTTTTTTTGAGCTACAAAGACTATATATATAGTTTGGATTATACATAAATATCTTGTTGCTTACCCATGGAAAATGTAACTCTATGTTTTTCTCTCTTTGCTTTTGGTCTAAGGATATTCATGGCTTTACTGCGATTTGAGTTGGCAAAGTGCTTAGTGAATGTTTTTTCAACCCTATCCATAAGCTTTGTAACCTGCCAGAGAAAGTGACTAGTAAGTTGTACCTAAAAACATTGAGGAGAAATTTAAATAGACTTCATAGTTTAATTAATGATTTTTAGTTGATCAGTATTATGAATAATGAATTTCAATCTTAGGTCTTCCTTGTGGCATTCTCACCTCATCGGAGCTTCCAAGGCTGGAGTTGTCTACCATTTTCATGAAAGCTTTAGCTGCTCCTCTTGATGTGATCTGCATGATGAGGTTACTGTGAAGATTAGATAGTGAAAAAAGATTGCATGCCCAAAGCTTGCAAACAAGTAAAGTAGAGAGTAAGGGTCATTGATTTTTCCACCTTATCATACTTTTTCATTATCTTGGAAAATGCCAGCGTATTTAGAAAGCTGTTTCATTCATGGAAATGGTTAGATACTTGTTCAATTAGTAGAAACATGAAAAAATTGAATACACTAGCACATAGCATATGTTACCTATAGCTTTTTAGAAGCCGAAGCTTGCGGTAGAATTCAATGAATGTCCGTTCAAGTTGCTGCTCAACTTTCTTCAAAGTTTTCCTGTTGAAACTTAGTTCTGTATTGGCAGGGTGATTGAAAAAGCCTTTTATAGTTGAACGTGGAGTTTCTAACGTGTTGTTCAATTGCACACTATTAAGCACTTCCAAAGGAGCTGGTCTAGTCTCAGTGAAATTCTTTGGCTTCTGTACCTCAACTTTTTGTTCCACAGTTTGTTTCTCATCATCCTCATCATGATTAGAATCGTCTGATTGACCATGAGGAGTGCTTCCTTCTTCGATCGCTTCCATGACCGTGGAAACCTTTCCTGTTTATCAGGCAGAAAGCAATTAAACTTGTAAACTTTTCTGGTATTGAATACAAGGGTAGTGACCCAATGTTTTTGCAAATTTAATGGAATCAGCAAAACTGAGAGCTTAATGTATAGAATCACAAGATAAGTAATGAATTATTTTCAGAGCAGTCCCACACAACTAAAAAAAATATCTGGAGTTTTGACCCATAAAGGAGTAATTATTATGATACATCAACCTGGTGAAAAAAAAACCCGATAAGAGTTCTGTCTCTATAACAATTATTTATATTTTTTAACAAGCACCTTCACGCATACATGATACACCTTAACCCTTGATTGGCTAGCCTCCAATAAATATGCACAAAGAACTAATTATATTGTTATCTCAAGATATTACTGTTAAGTGATAGACTCTTTGATGGTTTTTATCACTACCAGCAAAGTACTATTTGCAAATCCAATGCGTTTGTGGGCCATAGAAATCATTAAACCAAAGCAATTATTGCTGCACTGCAATTCTGCAAATCATAGTAAGATATCAAGATGAAAAATTACTGTTCATTTTGGCTCCTTTGGGTGTAGAAGCTGACAATGCTGCCGATGAAGAAGCAACAGCTGAAGCAAGGCGAGCCATCTCCACAGATCTATCAAAGCACACGGTTGGGTTCTCAACTCTTAACCTGAAAGCTATGAAAGCATCCATTTGCTTGTTCAGCATCGCTGCTTCCTTCATCACCTCCTCCACTTTTGTCCTATAAAACTTGTCCACTTTGTTAAACTCGTCATCCAGCCTCTTGAAGTACACCAACTCGTACTCACCACCTTCTTCTGCAGTCATAAGGAACGTGGTTTCATAGCTCTCAGAGCCATCACGGTGCACTGTGTCCACCCTGATGGGTTGGCTCTCTATGTCTTGTTGGGAAGGACTGAGAGGGTGGTAGTGTCTCTGTGTGAGACCACTGAAGGCTCTATAAAGTGTTAGCTTTCTCTTCAGGCCTTCTCTAGGGGTGGCAGGTGGCTTGTTCTTGAGCCTGAAGCGTTGGATATCTTTCAAAAGGGTTTTCAGGTAATTGTAATCCATGTATGCTTCCTCCCATTCTGGCACCATTTGTGATGTATATTCTTTCCCAAACTTCATTTTTGGTATATTGCATGAACCAAAGATAAAGTTGTACAAACTATTTGATGATAATATGGAACAGGTATAAGTATAAGCCCTTGATATGAGTGCTTGTGGTTGGATCTGGCAGAAACCAAGATAAGAAATTTAAGGGGAAAACAATGCATAACTAGCAAAGAAGCCTCAATGAATATGAAGAAGCTTGCCAAAGGATGCTACTATTTATTGAATATTAACGGCTTCAAGAGTTGCCAGTACAGTGTCAGTACAGTAATTAGGAAGAGTGAGAGTGTAAGACTCTTTCTGGGCACAAGACTCTTTCTGGGCACAATTGTTATAATTAAGTTGAAGATTCAAAGACTAAGGGTGTGTTTAGTATCAGCATGCTTGTTTGAGGGTCCGTGAGAGGTCTCGTTTGACCAAAAGATTAAAAAAGTTCCTTCCAACCAGACAGATGCATTTGTAAATTACAATTTAGTTTAATAAAGAAATAACTTTTTCCGCTTTTAGATTTAAGACTAAAAAATGTATTGAAATATAGCTTTACATAATTTTATTAAACATATTAAAATTAATTAAAACTAAGATTTCACTGTTTTAAAACTATGATTTAAGGCGTACAGACCGAAGTTTAGACATACAAAATAAGACACGTCGATAAGTGTTACGCTTGTGAGTAATCATGCAAGGAGGGAAGACATAAAAAGCATTGGCTCACACTGCATCCGTAGAAGCACGACAGTGCCAAATTGTCTTTGACGAGTACTATAACACGGGGTGTCCAACAAAGCTAGCTAGATGGGGGGTGATGATTGGTGGACGTGACCACTGGCCAATATGGTTGAGCTATATCACTAACTTGGTGTTGACCTTTAATAGAGCACACACAAAATGTAACCACTAGAGAATGACTGCAATAGCAATGGAATTAGAGACGCACTGCATCACTAGTTAGTTGGGGATCCGCTTTTCATGGGCGATGAGGACCTCACACCCCCCACACCTCTTCTATGCACGTAGTTCTTTTATGCTTCAGTCTTTTCTTTCTTATTTTTTCTTATTTTATACTTGTATATAAACACTACTATTCAGTGAAATAAACTTAAGCTATGAATTTCATGCATTGCTTCACGTATTCATAATTCTATTATGGTTATCAGAGCCTTTCTGCTTCCTTGCTTCCTCCACTATGCCTAAAAACAATAACAATACCAATACCCCCATGCCCTCACGGGCTTCTCCACCACCAACTCAAGATCAGAATGCCTCTGATCCTTCCCTCCAACCAAATAATCCTTATTATCTTCATCCTAACGAGAGCCCCGCCACTCCTCTTATTCCCTTTCAAGTTACCGGTCCCAATTATCATCTCTGGGCCAGGAAGATGAAGAGGGCTTTGATCTCCAAAAACAAATTTGGTTTCGTCGATGGACTTATCCCGCAACCTGATTCATTTCACCTTGGGGGAACACTGCAACACCATGCTTCACTATTGGATTCTAAATTCCATTGCTCTTTCCATCACTAAAAGCATAGATGCCATTGAAGTTGTTGCTGATGTCTGGAGTGATCTCCATGAATGCTTCTCCCAGTGTGATATGCTTCGCATCGGGAAGCTCCAGCATCAGTTATTTGCTGTTCAACAAGGTGCTCGTAGTGTTAGTGATTATTTCACTACCCTCAAGGCTCTGTGGGAAGAGTTGGAGGCCTATCGACCCAAATTTGCCTATACTTACCCTGTTAAATGCCACTGTGAAGCCTCTACTGGCCCCAATGCACGCCAGCAGCAAGACTACATTTTGCACTTCCTCTTTAGTCTAAACGAGGAATTTGCAGAAGCTCGTTCTCAAATCCTTCTCATGAATCCTGTTCCCTCTCTCAACAAGGTGTTCTCCATGATTCTCACACAAGAAAGGTAAAATTGCCTTGGCTTCATTGATGACACAGCGGCTAATGTGAATGCCGTTGATACTTGCAAGGGCCAAGGATGTGGTCGTAGTTCCACCTCCATGAACTCAGGGCGAGGTTAAGGCAAACATTGCATGTTCTGTGGTCGTCCTGGCTATACAGTTGACGTTTGCTTCAAGAAGCATGGTTATCCCCCTGGATCTCGCTCCCGGGAAGCGGCCACCGTGCATAGCGTTGTCAGTAATGAAGATGACGACAAGGATGATGAGGAGGTAAGGTCAGTCACTGAATCCATGCTCCCACGTCTCACTGAGCGGCAGTGCCAGCGCTTGATGACCCTACTCCAAGACCTTGTGTTGGCTGATTCCCCTGTCACCACCGCCTACATTTCCGTCACACCACCACAGGTCACCCAAACCCTCATGTCTCAATCCGGGTCAGATAATTCCGTATCCACTCACTTCCCTTGTTGGCCTGATGGTCCCTGGATTTTGGACTCAGGGGCATCAGACCACATTTGTTTCTCTCTAACCCATTTTGTCAATTACAAACATATAAAGCCTATTCAGATTAAAATGCCCTATGGTAGTTCTATGTATGCCCAATTTAGTGGCACCGTTGAATTCTCACCCCACTTTTATCTTGTCAATGTTCTCTTTGTTCCTAGTTTTTCTTATAATCTCATTTCTATTTCTAAGCTTATCAGTACTTTGCATTGTTCTCTAATTTTCTCCCTCACTCACTGTGTCATCCAGGATACGAGGAGCTCGAGGATGAATGGTTTGGCTAGGCTTGCAAATGGATTATATTACATGGATGAGTCTCTTAGGGTGAATAAGGCTTCCTTATGTAACCACTTTACCACTCCCTCCATTTCCAAAGATGAATTATGGCATTACAGATTAGGTCAATTGTCTCACAAGTAGTCACAAACTTCGAGTCAACAATTTCCCGCTATTTCATGTCCGAATAATTCATCCATCCCATGTAATATTTGTCAATTTGCCAAGCAAAAATGTCTTCCATACAGAGTTAGTAATTCTAATGCTACGTATGCTTTTGAGCTTGTTCACTTTGACATTTGGGGTCCCTTTAGCATAACTTTTATACATGGTCATAAATATTTTCTCACAATTTTAGATGATTTTACTCGATTTACTTGGGTTTTTCTACTTAAATCAAAATCCGAGGCACCTAGCAAATTACAAGTTTTTGTCACTTTTGTCAAAGCGCATTTTAATGCCCAAATCAAATTTATTCGTAGTGACAATGGTCCAGAATTTAAACTTGATGCCTTTTATGCTTCCAAAGGAATAATTCACCAAACAAGTTGTCGAGAAATACCGCAACAAAATGGATGGGTTGAGCGTAAACACCAATATAACATACTCATATAACGTAATAAGAAATAATAACAACAAATTTTTATTATTCACAACCTTGCCCCTAAACTTTTTAGAAAATAACATTTAAGGTCCTTATGTCAATAGAATTAGCAGAATAAGATTTTAAACGAAGCAGAATCATGTAGCGAAAACGTAGAAACCTAAACCTCAGCCGATTGAGCCATGGAGATATCCATGACATGGGATGCCGCTAGACTTACCCATAATTACGAAAATGCCATTAGCCTTGAAAAATAGAAACAAAAGGCCCTAAACTATTAATCGATTTACTCAATTTTATTGAGGTTGTAGAGTTAATTAAAAAGTTAATTAGAGGTTAACTAGAAGTTGATTAGTGGTTAAATTAGAGATATTAGACCTAAGATAGAAACTTATAAAAACCTCACAAAAAATTCTTCAAAATCGTTTTACCGATTTCAAGGAAACGGTAAGATTACGGTATTTTAAACTGTGGGAACCGAACCAATAGAAATTATACTGTGAGAACCCTAGGATAGATGGTTAAGATTTAGCCAAACAACCCACCCAAGTAGCGCCTTAAGCAGCCCTTGATGGTGGAAGCCAAACTAAAATAGATGGAATAATGAAATCCACCAATAACATGCATTCAACATCCAAATATCTCTACCTTTCCCATCCTTCTCTTCTTATCATTTTCGGCCTCCCCACTACCAGCCTCATTTCCTCACTCTTCTTCATCTTCTTCCACTTCCTCTCATTCCCAAGCTCAAGCCCCAACCATCAACTTTTCTCCAAGATCAAGTTCTATCAAGATTTCATACTACCAAGATAGTTTGAGAAGATCCAAAGACGGCTGAAGTTGCTATCAAGTAAGGTCCGCTTAGGTATTAGTAACAACTCCAGAGTAGGGTACTAGGACTTAAGCATAGTATTGTACAGAGGAGGACGTTACAAAATGGTATCAGAGCAGTTCGTCCTACCCGGACTTGGGATGGGCTAATTATGTTTCCAAGGAAGCATACTCTCAGGATTAGAAGGGCCATGCTTTAGGTCCTTACATGACAAGGACATAGATATCTATGCATGGTAGCCTTGCTATATGTTGTAGCTTATCTGTTGCACTTGACGACACATTGAGCCTGATCACCTCAATATGAAGTTCGGTGTATGCAGAGATCTACACCATTCAGCTGGCTTACTTGAGATAAAGGAATTTTGAGGACAAAATTCTTTTTAAGGGGGGTAGTAATGTAACATCCCCATATAACGTAATAAGAAATAATAACAACAAACTTTTGTTATTCACAACCTTGCCCCTGAACTTTTTTAGAAAATGACATTTAGGTCCCTATGTCAATAGAATTAGTAGAATAAGGTTTTAAACGAAGCAGAATCACGTAGCAAAAATATAGAAATCTAAACCTCAGCCGATTGAGCCACGGAGGTATCTATATGTGAAATGACATGGGATGTCGCTAGACTTACCCATAATTATGAAAATGTCATTAGCCTTGAAAAACAGAAACAAAAGGCCCTAAACTATTAATCAATTTACTCGATTTTATTGAGGTTGTAGAGTTAATTAAAAAGTTAATTAGAGGTTAACTAGAAGTTGATTAGTGGTTAAATTAGAGATATTAAGCCTAAGATAGAAACTTATAAAAACCTCACAAAAAATTCTTCAAAACCGTTTTACCGATTTAAAGAAAATCGGTAAGATTACGGTATTTTAAACTTTGGGAACCGAACTAATAGAAATTGTACTGTGAGAACCCTAGGATAGATGGCTAAGATTTAGCCAAACAACCCACCCAAGTGGCGGCTTGAGCAGCCCTTGATGGTGGAAGCCAAACTAAAATAGATGGAATAATGAAATCCACCAATCACATGCATTCAACATCCAAATATCTCTACCTTTCCCATCCTTCTCTTCTTATCATTTTCGGCCTCCCCACTACCAGCCTCATTTCTTCACTCTTCTTCATCTTCTTCCACTTCCTCTTATCCCCAAGCTCAAGCCCCAACCATCAACTTCACTTCAAGATCAAGTTCCATCAAGATTTCACACCACCAAGATAGTTCGAGAAGATTCAAAGACGGCTGAAGTTGCTATCAAGTAAGGTCCGCTCAGGTATTAGTAACAACTCCAGAGTGGGGTACTATGACTTAAGCATAGTACTGTACAGAGGAGGACGTTAAAACCAACACATTCTAAATGTTGGGAGAGCCCTCCTTTTCAATCCTATTTACCACAAATTTTTTAGTCTTTTGCCATTTTGCATGTGGTGTTCCTCATCAATCTTATTCCCTCACTTTTATTGCACAACTCTTCATCTTTTGAGTTGTTATATAATAAAGCCCCCATATATGAAGATTTCAAACCATTTGGGTGCCTTTGTTATGTATCAACTCCGAGGCAAGGACGACGTAAATTTGATCCACGAGCATCACATTGTATTTTCCTTAGTTTTAAGCTGGGCGTCAAAGGGTATGTTTACTATGACATTGCCACTGGTGAGATCAATGTGACCAGGAATGCCATATTTTCTGAATTGGTCTTCCCCTTCCCAGACCAACACGCCACTCCCATCCATTTACACACACAAGCCCAACATTCTCTTTCCATTCCCTTTGACCCAGCTATCTCTGACCCCATCCAGCCTATTTCCCTACCACTTCACCACTTGGACACCCCAAAAGGCCCATCTCCCTCTACGCATGCCCCAGCCCCCTCACCCACTCCTACTTCCACACTTGGGCCTTATCCTACACTAGAGCACACACAAAGTGCCCACCACCCAGAAGGCTCCAGATGCATGAGGAAGCCTCCTTCACACTTACGAGACTATCTTGTTTACAACGCTGCTTGCAAGCCTTCCAACACTAAACACCACAAGTCCAACTCCACTCTCTAATTTCATTAGTTATTCTAATCTTTCAAGCAAGCACAGAAATTTTTCTTTGGCCTTATCTTCCTAAACTGAGCCCACATCTTATCATGAAGCCAAATTATCAGAGTCTTGGTGCAGGGCCATGAATGCTAAGCTTGCAACTTTGGAAGAGAGCAAGACATGGATTGTAGTTGATTTGCCTACTAATGTCACTCCTATTGGGTGCAAGTGGGTATACAAAATTAAGAGGCGTGCTGATGGCTCTATTGAATTGTACAAGGCTAGATTAGTAGCTAAAGCCTACACACAAACTGAAGGGATTGATTATTTTGAGACTTTCTCTCCCGTTGCCAAAATGACATCTGTCCGATTTCTTCTTGCCTTGGCTTCGGTCTGCAATTGGTTTCTACATCAATTAGATGTGAATAACGCCTTTTTGCATGGTGATTTACAGGAAAATGAGTACATGAAGCTCCCCCTCTGGGCTTCCTTCTTTAGGCCCAAACAAAGCTTGCAAACTACTTAAGTCTCTCTATGGCCTCAAGCAAGCCAGCCGCCAATGGTTTGACAAGCTTCATGCCCTCTTACTCGACAGTGGTTATGTGCAAAACCCCAGTGACTATTCCTTATTCACCAAGTTCTCTAAGTCTCACACCATGGTCATTTGGGTTTACGTCGACGACATTATTCTCGCAGGTGACTCTATGGATGAATTCAATTTTATCAAGCACAAACTGGGCCATCATTTTAAAATTAAGGACCTTGGTCTTCTACGTTACTTTGTGGGCTTGGAAGTTGCTCACTCTCACTTCGGGGTTTTCATCGCACAGAGACAATATTGTCTCAACATTCTTAATGATGCTGGGCTTCTTGGATCCAAACCGACCCAAACACCAATGACTGTGGGTCTTCGCCTCACCACTGATGGGGGCAGTGCTTATCATGATCCGGAGAGCTACAGGCGCCTTGTAGGTTGGCTCTTATATTTGACCACCACATGGCCGAATATCACTTTCGCCACCCAACAACTTTCTCAGTTCATGGCGGCACCAATTGTGACTCATTACTCGGCTGCCACCCACCTCCTCCATTATTTAAAGGGAAGCCCAGGCCGTGGTTTGTTGCTTCGCCGCACTGCTATGCTCTATCTCCAAGGTTTTAGGGACGCTGACTGGGTTGGTTACCCAGACACACGGCGGTCCGTCACCGGCTATTGTTTCTTTCTAGGGAGCTCCCTGATCTGTTGGCATAGCAAGAAACAGACCACCGTCACTCATTCGTCGTCAGAGGCTGAGTATCGGGCGTTCACCGTAGCTACATGCGAGCTTCAGTGGTTATGCTTTCTAGCTCGAGACTTACATATTCAATGGTCCCGAACTCTAGTTGATACAACCCATGTAGCCAATGCAGAAGGAACGGTAAGCACGAGGCTACGTGGAGCACCTAGTTGGGCAACTGAATTCGTTACTTGATTCTAGGATATTAGATAATAGTTTGTTCCATGATTTTAGGATATAATTTATGATTATCTAGTTAATTGTTATTCAACTTTACCAAGTAGTTTAGGAGATAATGTGATAAGGGTAGATACCCAACATTAGCACAAGTAGTTAGGAGTCAGTTTAGAGGACTTATATATGCAGGCCTTCTCAAATGTCATGCATGTTTTTATGAAATAAAATTCTCAATTCTCGTATCATTGGAGTTTCTGAAGTTTTTCTCGAAAAAGCTTTAACATTGGTGCTTTCATAGAGCTCCAAGCGGATTGTGGCCGACGGTACGCGGTTAGGGAAGATTGAAGGCGAATTGACTCGGATAGAGTAGGAACTACGCCACGATCAGGAACAACGACTTATTTTCCAAGAGAAGATGGAGTCTCAACTAGCAAAACTAATGGATATCGTTGCACCCAAGGACAAGGGTTCCAATTCCAATAGTTCCAACTGTGCTTTTCATTGTGATTTCAAAATGGATATCCCAACATTCGATGGTGACCAGGTGGATGATTGGCTATTTCGTATTGAAGAATATTTTGATGCAGCCAACACCCCGGAGGATCAATGCATCAAGATTACTTCGTTCCATATGATCGGACCGGCCTATGCTTGGTACAAGTGGTTGATCAAGAATCAATATACCCAAGACTAGATGGTTTTTGCTGCTGCCTTACAAAAACGATTCGGGACAAACTTATATGACAATCCAAGGGAGTCTTTGAAGGAATTAAAGCAACAAGGCATTGTGGTAGAGTACCAATCACATTTTGAGGCATTATTTACCAAAGTTTGGGCCATGTTATTACTGATTATCATCTAAACACTATGGAGTTTATTTATAGTGGTCACCCTACCATATTATATACTGAAAATCTGCTCCAGATGCAACCGCTCCATGGTAGCAGTATGAAAAAGATGGTCCATAACGACAACATCTTAGTTGTGTGTCACCTACAACTTCAGGCTACAACTTCTTTAGCGGATCCTACTGCTTACCCAGTGCTTGTTCAGCAACTGTTATAGCAGTTTGCTTTTATTTTTCAAGAACCACAAGGCCTCCCTCCAGTGCGGGATACTGAACATCAAATTGACTTACTTCCGGGCTCCAAACCAGTGCATGTTCGTCCATATAGATATCCGCATTTTCAAAAGACTGAGATCAAAAGATTAGTGACCGAGATGCTTAAATCAGGTATCATTCGTGACAGTAAAAGCTCTTTTTCTTCCCTGTCCTTTTAATAAAAACAAAAGGATGGTTCTTGGTGCTTCTATATTGATTATCGGGCACTGAATGCCATCACAGTGCGTGATGTGTATCCTATTCCAACAATTGAAGAAATCTTGGATGAGTTACACGGTACGGTAATTTTTTCTAAATTGGAGCTGCGATCTGGGTACCATCAAATTCGTATGCGAGATGAGAATATCTATAAAACAGCCTTTTACACACATCATGGTCACTATGAATTCCTGGTCATGCCATTTGGCCTCACGAATGCACCTTCCACGTTTCAGGCAACCATGAATAAGGTCTTCCAACCCTTTCTTCGGAAATTTGTGGTTGTTTTCTTTGATGATATCTTAATTTATAGCAAATCCATGGATGATCATCTTTCTCATCTTGCCTTGGTATTAGCCACATTACAAAAGCATCAATTATTCGCAAAACTTTCCAAATGTGAATTTTGTCAAGAATCCATTGATTATCTAGGACACGTGGTATCAGCCCAAGGTGTCAAAGTGGATGATAGAAAAATAGAGGCAGTTCTAAATTGGCCACTTCCCCATAATGTTACTCAACTTTGAGGATTTCTGGGCTTAACCGGTTATTACTGATACTTTGTCAAAGAGTATGCTTGCATTGCTTGACCATTAACAGAGATGCTGAAGCGAGATTCATTTCATTGGACATCGGATTCCGAACAAGCATTCAACCAGCTTAAACAGGCATTGACCTCAACCCTGACCTTAGCTCTTCCAGATTTTTCTCTAATATTTGTGGTTGAAACAGATGCCAGCAGTCACAGAATTGGAGTTGTGTTAACCCAAAAGAATCATCCCTTGGCATATTTTAGCAAGAAGCTATCGCCAAAATTATCCAAGACATCTACCTATGTCCGGGAGCTTTGTGCTATCACCCAGGCTGTTGCTCGTTGGCGGCACTACTTATTGGGCAAGAAATTTCTTATTAAAACAGATCACAAAAGTCTAAAAAAACTCATGTCCCAAGTAATACAAACCCCGGAACAGCAGTATTTCCTTACCAAGTTACTCGGTTATGATTTTGACATCGAGTATAGATCAGGGAACAACAATGCCGCTGCCGATGCCTTATCTAGATCCCCTGCAACCCACTTGCACACTTACACCATGATTGAGAGTGCAATTATAGCTAAACTCCAAGATGCTAAAAAAACCAATTTGGAGTTGCTCCATCTCCATCAAATGCATCATGACGAAACCTTGCCTGTGGGTTTCTCCGTCCAACATGATTTTATCCTTACAACAACAAGTTGTTCCTCCCAGTTCACTCCCCTCTAATTGCTAAGGTGTTACATGAGTTTCACTCCACTCCGCAAACTGGTCATACAGGCATCTTAAAAAACTTATAAGCGGGCAGTTGAGCAATTCTACTGGAAGAACATGAAAAAGTCCATTAAACAATTTGTTGCTGCATGTCTCATATGCCAATAGACTAAGTATTTAACTACTAAGAGTCCTGGTCTCATTCAACCTTTACCGGTGCCCCAATTGCCATGGACCGAGCTTTCTATGGACTTCATTGTCGGCTTACCATCCTCCCATGGTTACACAGCCATTTTTGTTGTGGTGGATCGCCTTACAAAATAGGCCAATGGGTGTGGGCCAAATTTGATCACTACAAGCAGCATTCAGCTACTAAGCGCCTTAACTTCAAGCTTTCAAAGTGGTATTTTGGCCCATTTTGTATCACGAAGAAGATTGGCCAAGTTGCTTATAGGCTTGAGTTACCACCAGATTGCAAGATTCACCCGGTTCTACATGTTTCTCTCTTGAAGCCATATGCAGGCCCAAGTCCACCAACCACATTGGTGGCTACACCATCACTTGCTTCGAGCATGCCAAAACCATGGGTAATAATTGCTGAGCAAGTTATCCAGAATGCTGATAACACTAAACGTCAAGTCCTAGGGAGGGCATGCCACGAGAGGAAGCAACTTGGGAGGACTTGGATGCATTGGTGGATGTCTACACTACTGAGGCCCCTGAGGACAAGGTCCTTTTCCATGAGGGGGGAGATGATACAACCCATGCAGCCCATGCAGAAGGAATGACAAGCACAAGGCTACGTGGAGCACCTAGTTGGGCAACTGAATTCGTTACTTGACTCTACGATATTAGATAATAGTTCATTCCATGATTTTAGGATATAATTTATGATTATCTAGTTAATTGTTATTCAACTTTACCAAGTAGTTTAGGAGATAATGTGATAAGGGTAGATACCCAACATTAGCACAAGTAGTTAGGAGTCAATTTAGAGGACTTATATGTGCAGGCCTTCTCAAATGTCATGCATGTTTTTATGAAATAAAATTCTCAATTCTCGTATCATTGGAGTTTTTGAAGTTTTTCTCGAAAAAGCTTTAACACCAGTGCTTTGCTGTGACAATCGCATCGCTCTCCATATCATAGCAAACCCCGTATTTCACGAACGCATGAAGCATTTGGAGATAGGCTGCCATGTCGTACATGAACGCTCTCAAGCCAGGTTGATGAAGTTACTTCCTATTCTTGCCTCCATGCAAGTTGCTAACCTCTTTACCAAGACCTTCATGTGGCCATCACTTTGGCAGTTTCTGCCCAAGCTAGGGATGGAGGACATTTTCCACCCTTCGCTTGTGGGGGGGGGTAATAAAGGACACACAAAATTTAACCACTCAGAAGGTTCCAGAGAATGACTACAATAGCAACGGAATGAGAGATGCGCTACATCACTAGTTAGTTGGGGATTCGCTTTTCACGGGTGATGAGGACCTCACACCCCCCACACCTCTTCCATGCATGTAGTTTTCTTATGCTTCAGTCTTTTCTTTCTTATTTTTTCTTATTTTGTACTTGTATATAAATGCCACTGTTCAGTGAAATAAACTTGAGCTGTGAATTTCATGCATTGCTTCACGTATTCATAATTCTATCTCTAGTTGTCCATTTTTCAATGACGAGAAAAGAAAGAAACAAACTTTCAATATAATACGCGGTCTGGGGAGGAAGACAGATACTGAGGATGTTTTTCTATTTCCCTACTTGTCCACTTGTTATGCATTCTTGTCAGCTGAACTGAAACCAAATTCGCGACTTAGAAATAACTAATGCCTTGACTGGGGATTACTCTGGCTCAGATTGTGAAAAATCAGCACTGTGCTGATCGTATTCATTTATATATTTTGAATGACTAATAACTTTTGCAGTTATTTTCCATTGTTAGCAATTTTATAACCTTCAAAAGGCGCATGCTATAGTACACTAAGCTAAGCATGGTGCACCACGTGCGCCACGCATCGCCTGATCTAATGGGAGGATAATTTGGTGTATGAATACATCCAAAGACATGTGATCCATACTAAAACACTAGCCAACACATCTCCTCCCCAAATTTCCAACTTCTGTAGTTTTGCCGCTTCTGCAACTCTACCCCTCCCCCCAAACAAAAAAACAACAAAAAATAAAATGGAGAAAAAAAGCTTCAACCTCCACTTCACCTTGCTTCTTATCCTGTAGAAATAATACTAGCAACATATACATATGTTGATGTGAAGCAACAAACCATGCTTCTTGGTGGTTGAAGTGAAGGTTGGATGATAGTGGCTATTGATCGTAGCTTCTGTTTTGGTGGTGTAGTTGATGTTGGTGTGCCTTGTTCGAATTCAAATCATATACATATGTTGGAGAATGATCAATAATGGTGGTGGTGGTGGTGGTGGTGAGAGCACATGACAGGAAAAGGGGGAGAACGTGAAGGAAGGAAGAGGCGCGGAGAGGGTGAAAAGAGAGAGAAAATGGGATAATGCACGGTACACCAGATTTAACCTGATGCAGCATTGTACACACCTTTGAAAAATGACAAAAAAAAGCTATATAGTGAAAGTGAGGCTCGAAAACGCAAGCTCCAACCCACTTCGAAAGAACGTGACCAAATGTGCTATCAATGCGCATTTATAATTATTGCTCATTAAAAGTATATAAAGGAACACAATCACCATGGTGCTGATTTTTGGTGATCTGCATGCGCATTTTGACTTTCTTCAGAATGATTTGGTGAACACGCAATGATGCAAATGTATGAAATATAATGCATTTAGGCTGTGTTTGGATAATGGCTATGTGATATATTAAACCATCCACCGCTTGGAAAAGCTACTGCACCCCTTGAAAGTTACTCTATATATAGCCATCCCTCCATTATAATTTATAGCTGCACCTACACTTTCCAATCTCCAGAGCATGAAAGTTTCGGCTGCAGCTTGCACTGCTACCGCGCCCACCTATGTATTGCCATCGCCCTGCCATTCAATGCCTTGCTCCATGGTTTTTAACTTCCCCTTATAATATATAGCTTAGTGTAGTTCTTGGTCCCTAGTTACCAAATTGCAGCACATCAGAAAGTGAATATAAGTTGTGTTACGTAAAATAATCTTCCTCTCATAGTGAGTTTCGTGTGTGTTGTAAGTTTTGATATCAGTTAACTTGATAAAACGAGCAAAAAAAAAAAAAATTATTTTTTGATACATGGGAAACAAAAAATTGTATGTAATTGAATCCATAAAGTGTAAATGATGACATAAAACTTACGAGGAATGCTACATAGGCAAAAGATTATAACAGGAATTTTTTACTAGAGCTCAATGATAACGTGTGTGTTCAGGAAAGCTGAAAGATTAAAATTATTTTAATAATCACTTATTTGTACAATCATTTTTTTATATAATCGCTTATATGAGAATGAATTTATGTTTAGATACTTTAGTTGAAAAATAATTTTTAAGATAATCTATTTCGTTTGAGTTGTATAAAAAAATTGTTTTTGTATGGTAAAATTACTAAAAAAGGTATAAAATTATTGTTTATATTATATAATATGTAACACTTAGGGTCAATTTGGTAAAAATATAACAATTTTAAAATAATCAACTTCTATTTATAATTATAAGCTCCAAAAATTTGCTTATACTTATAAACTATTTTTCAGCTTAAAATTACCAGCTTTCGATTATAATTTATTCTACAAAAATTATTCAAACAAGATTATTTTTGAAAAGCAGCTTTTTTAAGAATAAAAGCTGTTAATTGGGGGTTCCCAAACACACACAATATCACATCATTTTGACAATAAAATTCTAGCTAAAATTCTGATTGTCTAGTATTTTTTAAAAGTCATTTGCACTAAGCAAAAAATGCTTTCTAATTCCTAACATATACCATTAGTAAAAGAAGTACTTTCTTTCAAGTTTCAATAATTATTTTATGAATCGGTAATGTTAATACACTATTATTTTATGTTAGTTTCTACACATTTTAATCCTATCAACCTTTTTTCTTTTTTTCCTTTTTTTTTTGGTCAACGGGAGGGGGAAGGGTTCTAAACCACCGGCTCGAACGCGGGGCGTAGCATCCGGAAAGCTCGTAAATCCACCAGATGAGTTATACCTTATCTGCAACCTTCTTTTTTTTCATCCAATCCTATCATCTAAATTCACTCAGGAGAAACAAAGAGGGCCAAGTCAGTTGCGGTCCAGCCCAAACTACACCGGGATATCAGGCCATCACGACGAAAAGCTTACAGCTACCCACTTTGTCTAAAGCCTAAGCCCTAACTTGTCTTAAATAATTGACCAAAAAATGTACTTGTCTTAATTACTCTCAGCAATGATCAAATTAATGTCATTATTTATTTACTAGGGGAAGTGCCAGGGAAAGCCCGATCACTGTTGTTCTTTTTTTATTTGTTGGTTAAAAAGTTTTCAAATCTCAAGAGACAAATTACTGAGCTAAAGGCGAAAATGGTGGAGCGTTTACATAGCACTGCCGGTTAGTTAGTTAAATCAGTTAGTCCATTCTAGTTTGCTCCATGTTAATTACAGTTACAGTGTTTAAGAGTTGTATGTAATTAATAAGCAATTGTTGTACTCAATTTTAGAACTATAATTCAATTCCTTTTTCAGTCTCGTTTTGTTCTGTCAGAGATCGAGTATTACTAGAATTTTAGTGATCCTAACCAGAATTTTCGAAAACTTCCACTTCAATTCTCTAACTTCATATTAATATATAGTATTTATAGTATACATAAGTGTATATAGTTATATTTGGTGAGACTCAATATAAAATTCACATAGTATATTTAAGATTAAGTAGCATCCATGCAATTTTTTTTAAATACATAAACATGTACGACTGCACGCAAGAAGCATTTTAATATTTAAGAATCATACTGTTAAGATCTATATGTGTGTATTAAAATATTTTATATAATGAACCGAATATTTTTTCGCTATGTTAGTTTTGTTTTGCATTAGACCTAAAATTAATTTCAATTTTGTTCTCATGTTAAGATTATTTTATTGGAAAAATATCCTTTTTTCAAAAAAAAAAAAAAAAACTCTAAAAAATTTTAATTACAAACTACTGTTTACATTGGAACGAAACGTGGGCACGAAGATCCAATAAGAAAAGAAAGAGTCTTATCCACAGCCACAACCAACGTATAGATCAAAGGCTTACCTCTGAGCCATAACACAACACAAGCAGAAACCAGAACATGGCTGCTGTCTTTTCTGTGTGTTCAGGTTCTTCTGCTTTTCTCTCCCCTTCCACTTTTCACAGCAGAGGCTTGTCCTTGTTATCCAAAGGGCCACTGCTTCACCTCACGAGGCCTCTCTCAGCAAAGTCCCTTGCTACTTTGGAAACTGACATATCACTGCCACCAGCAGTTCACACCTTCTGGCAGTGGCTTCAGGAAGAAGGTGTTGTCTCTAAAAAGACCCCAGTGAAGCCTGGTGTGGTGCCTGAAGGCCTTGGACTGGTTGCCCTCAAAGACATCTCAAGAAATGAGGTTGTCTTGCAGGTTCCCAAGAGGCTTTGGATAAACCCTGATGCAGTGGCAGCTTCTGAGATTGGGAATGTGTGTAGTGGCCTGAAGCCCTGGTTGTCTGTTGCTTTGTTTCTGATAAGGGAGAGGTCAAGGGATGATTCTCTTTGGAAGCACTACTTCAGTATTCTGCCACAGGAGACTGATTCTACTATATATTGGTGGGTTTGATTTGGTTTTTTAGTAAAACATGGTTTGGTGGGAATTTTGGGATTTCGTATTATGGACATTGGTTGATTGAGTTGTTAATTATTATTCCAGTGCAGGTCAGAGGAGGAGCTCTCAGAGCTTCAAGGTTAGTGATCTTGTGTTGACAGACACATCATTTAATAGTTAACAATAGATATGATACTCATTAAATAATGCGGTAACACATTTTTTAATGCAAGTGTGTAACTTTTTGACTATCATAGTGCCTCAAGATTAAATTATATATATATATATATATATATATATATATATATATATATATATATATATATATATATATATATGAGGGTGTATTATATTATATGCCTGTGTGTATAATATTGTGCTTTGGAGTAATTGCTTATGTATTTTGTCAGCTACAAAATTTTTGGAAATGGTGTTCAGTATGGTCATCTGAAAGTTACCAATTTCCATGTGTGCAACATTTCATCACAACCTGATTGAACTGATATGTAGGTACTCAACTTCTGAACACAACATTGGGTGTGAAAGAATATGTGCAAAATGAATTTCTGAGACTGCAAGAAGAAATTATACTCCCTAATAAGAAGCTTTTCCCTTCTCCTATAACACTGGATGACTTCTTCTGGGCATTTGGAATTCTCAGATCAAGGGCATTTTCTCGCCTTCGCAATGAAAATCTGGTTGTTATTCCACTAGCAGACTTGGTAAGGTCCTTCTCATTTTCTCTCTTTTTGTATCCTGCAGTAATGTGCAACATTGACTACAGTACTGCAATACCTGTAGAACAAAGAGAAGAGATAAACATATAAAACTGTGTGTGGCATTCCTAGAGTAGACATTGACATTCTGCTGATTTTATCTTCTGCGGTCACTATAATCGCCTTGCGCAGAAAAATCTGACGTTTTCCAAATTCAAATTCTGGATCAGATAAACCACAGTGCCAGGGTAACTACAGAAGATCATGCTCATGAAGTTAAAGGAGCAGCAGGCCTTTTCTCTTGGGATTACCTATTTTCCCTAAGGAGCCCCCTTTCTGTCAAGGCTGGGGACCAGGTGAAGCATAGTTGCCTCCTCTTGTGTCTCTTTTCATGTTCCATATATACACAACATTCTATTATGTTAATGAATATCCAACTCCATCCAAGGGTTTTCCACAAATTAAGAACATAAACATTATTGTATGATCAAAGAAGTTTATATTGTATAATATGAGCCAGCCACTAGGCAGCTCTGATGTATCAAAGGAAAACGAAGCATTCTGTGAACTAAGTGCATTAGTGCTAGAAAGTTGCAGTAGAACTTCACAATTCATGACCACGTTGAAAACCGGGGCAGTTGATAACATAAATTGCAATCATATTATAGTTTTACAAAATAACAATGGAAGAAATGTTTCCCTGCAGGTATATATCCAATATGATTTAAGGAAAAGCAATGCCGAGTTGGCTCTGGACTACGGTTTCATTGAACCAAATTCTGATCGTAATGCATATACCTTGACACTGGAAATATCTGAGTCAGACCCCTTTTTTGATGACAAACTAGACATTGCTGAGTCCAATGGTTTTGGTAAGACAGCATACTTTGACATCTTCTACAACCGCCCACTTCCACCAGGGTTGCTCCCATATCTGAGACTTGTAGCTCTAGGAGGCACTGATGCTTTTCTACTGGAATCACTGTTTAGAAACACCATCTGGGGTCATCTTGAATTGCCTGTGAGCCGTGACAATGAGGAGCTGATATGCCAGGTGGTTCGAGAGGCCTGCAAATCTGCCCTTGCTGGTTATCATACAACCATTGAAGAGGTATATGACTGTGCATACTAATTTATGCAAGACAAACTCATGCACATTAAAGGGTTTCACTTTAGTCTGTAGGTATCCATCATGAGGATGAGGTTTGGTAAATACTAAATATGACAACTCTTGGTTGAGTAGGCTTTTGAGATAGTTACTTACTTACTCCATTATATCTTACAATGTTATATGCACTTTAAGTTATGAAAATTTTTAAGCTGATTGAGCTCAAGAAATAACTGAACACGAGCATGTGAATGGCAGGATAACAAGTTAAAAGAAGCAAAACTAGACTCAAGGCTTGCAATAGCAGTTGGAATAAGAGAAGGGGAGAAACGGGTCCTGCAGCAAATTGATGAGATCTTCAAGGAGAAAGAATTGGAATTGGACCAGTTAGAATATTATCAAGAAAGAAGGCTCAAGGACCTTGGCCTCTGCGGAGAAAATGGTAACATCCTAGGGGACCTTGAAAAATTCATGTAATCTTGCAGGAAGCACCCGTTAAGGACACTACATTCTACATTTCCGAAGGACAACAAAACAGAACACTTGGTAGACGGAATCTTTCAAGACAAGTCCATGCTATGCACTCAATCAATCTTTAAAGAGGGTCATAATAAATTTTTTGGCTTAGCACCGTTTATTACATTTTACACCCTATTACTTGCATGCTGCTTGTAAAGAGGATAATGTAATGCATGAATTACACTTTTGTACCAATTTATATGGTAACGGGAATGAACTTTAGACTGCCTGATGTGAGTCTGAGATTGAAAATAAAATAATAAAATAATGAAAGGCCAAAATGAAGATACAGCAGCCTCAATAGAAGCTCATATTTCCTCCTTTTTTTTTTCACTTTCTTTTCCATGGTTTCCTATAAAATCATGTGTACACAATTAAATCTCTAAGACTTTATGCCAGTGACATGGATTCTTTAACACAGCACTTGAGCAACTTATGGAAAGGTGCAATTTTTAGATCCCTCCTTCAAACTCATGGTTGGGCAGAAGAGTGCATTTCTACATCTGGCAGCCTGTACTCATCTACTTCACTGGAGTTACGAGGGCCTAGCAAGTCACCACACTTTGTTCCCTCACACAGGCACTCTTGAGGGTTGGCATAGAAGTAATCCTCCTCCTTTGGCTTGTCAGAAACCCTGCGACGCAATGGCTGTCCCATTCTATTCTCATGAACCCGTCGCACTGCATCTGCAAACTCATTCCATGGAAGGCTTCCATTCTGATGCATATCAAGCAACTCTACAAGCTTTTTCCGATCCAATAAGATGGATTTTTCGAAACCAGAATACCTGCAGGAGAACTAATTAGAAAGTTTTCTGTAGATTTTCATTAAGGCTGTGCTTCTAGCCTTCTATATGAAATCAAATTGCAACTAGCAAGAGTACATACACACATACCTGCGATGGCCTTCCACAAGTTTTGCCATGTTCCCATCATAGGTAGGAATAAAGGTGTTACTGGCTACTGAAACAATAAAATCCAAAGCTGCCATCTGTGATGAATGATTTTGGAAATGTCGCAACTCATCATGGGCCAGCATTGTTTCTTTTTTCACCTAAAATAAAGTAGAAGAATTTTATAAGTCAAACAGAAATTATGATTGGGTCAAGAAAATGCATACTTTGATCAAGTCCAACCATTCTCAGAGCTACAGCACTTCTCAACCCAAGTGCTGAAAAATTAACACTGTAAAAAATAAGAAATTTGTTTCAAAAGAATTTTGTTGAGTCTGCCATATAAATAGTAGTGATACAAATTGTAATGGACAGTTTTGCATAGCCCCAGAAATCCATTACCACAACTCACAATCGTTCAGCACTCTGCACTGCAGCATTTTATTTTACCAAATACATGAATACATGATCCAATAAATAAACATGAAAGTGGGAAAAATGATATAAATGGTGATGAACTCACAATTCTTGGAAATGCAGCTCTAAGTTGTGCAAGTCTACGTTCACAACCATAAATCTCACCAGCTGCAATATAGATCTGTGTATCTCTATCAAAACCTAAGGCTTGGAGAACTAAGGCTGTCTCCTCTGGTGTCAAAGGACAGAGTCCCTGTGATCTCCTCTCTTCAGACACTATCTCCTTTTCTCTCCACCAAGGGAATGCATATCTGAATTACACAAGTAAGAACAATAATTTATATCAGATAGATCTCTAATTTGTCAAATTGTCAGCTCAATACAAATAACTTTAATTGCAATTTTCTTAATGTTTTATTTAGTCAAGGTACTTAATTTGTAAAAGTCTAATATGCAAAATCCAACACATACGTCTAGAACTAAAGATCCACCACTTTCCTCCAACTAGACAGTGCCTCCCCCAGCACAATGACTAGCACCTAGGAGTCTCTAACTAAATAAAACATTCTTATTTCTCGTTTTGGATCTATGATAAAATAGGAGGCAAAATTAACTAATTAGAATATATATATATATGTGTGTGTGTGTGTGTGTGTGTGGGCTTTAGCCAATAGAAAAGAATAAATTATGTAGATCTATATCTTCCCCCACAGCTGTCAGATATAAAGCAACTATTCTCTGTTAAAAACTAGGAAAAAAATATATTTAGAGCCAAACATGAAACATTAAAGACCTCATCCGCTTGAGCTCCTCAGCTTCTTCACTAGTGCAACCATGAGTACAGCCTGAGAAAGCCAGCATGTCCATCTCATATCTCAGATGCAATGCCACAAAAGGTCCCTTCTCACGAAGTATCCGAATCAATTTTTGCCCCAAATTCTCAATTTCAGGAGTGAATTTAAGTGCCTGGAAATTAACACGACACCTAAGTTTCTGTAGATCAAGTGGCAGACCATTATTTGCTAGGCGTGCATCTGTTTTGTTGAAGTGTACCACCTTATGCTTTCCAAACAGTGGCAGAATCTGCAGTGTGGAGTCAATAGCATTGAATCAAGCTCAACATATGTACTTGTAAATAAGGAGAAAGGAGAATATAAGAAAAATTGGAATTTTTTTACTTCCACCAACTTGGTTACTAATGCTACTTTGGAACCTACTTTGGATTTTGCTACATCAAAGAAGCTAATTTTAGTTGCTAAAATACTATAAGCCATCCATGTCTTAAGTGTAATATGTTTTGATAAAATAACCAATAGACTCCACTTTCCTAGTTCCTACTACTTCAACATCTGTCTGCTTCTGTATCCTGTATTTTCCTCTCTTTATGTCATTTCCTCTTTCAAGGACAACAATAACGCATCTAGTATTTTGGAGATTCCCAGTTGAAAATGCCGACCCAGATGAGGAAATCGATGAGCATTTTTTTTGGGAAGGGGTAGTGTCAAGAATTTCATAACGCATGGACATTCAGATAGAAACAAGAACTTTAACTAATAAAGGTTCTCATATGGAAGAAAATCTTTGGTTAGCCATTTTCCCAGTTCACCCTCCAGTTATGAGCCATTTTTCTGAACTCCCAGTTCATCTAGGACCTCCCACAGCCTTTTAGTCTGGGAACATCTAATAAAAATATCAAGAATAATCAAACTACAAGTCTACAGCTCAACTAGCAATTGGTAACAAAAGTTTGTTCAGAACAGATATTCATAATAAGGGATATGAAGATAATACTAGCCCCTTAAATGAAAAACTAAGCACGAGATTAACATGGCCTTCCCTTTGACTGAAATGTTAAAGAAGCCATACAGTCCTAACAACAAAGGTAAAGAATTATTAATTAATCATAGTATTAAAGCTTAAATTGTCGAAAATAAGACAAAGCCTGATTATAATTATAATAATTCATGGTTTTAGCTTAAATGCAGCTAATAGAATATGCAGACCTGCTCCAAGTAATATTTTTCATTTGACCAGCTAACAGGAGCCATCACAAGGGTGGAGTATCCATTTTTCGTACTAAACTTTTTGGGCACTCTTTTCACTATTCGAACTTCATCTCTTAGAGAATCAATGAAATGCCTCACATAAAAAATGTCCTCGAAATGACTGCAAAAGAAAACTACAAAACTTTAAAATGTCAATTTGTCAAGGCAGCCAAATTAGACAATAATTGGAAGTTTTTAAAACAAAGGATATACCTAGGGTCTGCCCAGAAGGATTTCTTATCAAGCTCTGGAACAACCAATGTAAGATTTAAAAATCGAGCAACTGTCACCATGTCACAAATCTGAAATGCCAAATCTGCTAAATGAATATCTAAGTTTATTATAGGATAGGAACAAAGAAATGGAAGAATAGGAAATACAAACCGCTGCACGCATTTGATTCAAGCCCCCATTGCAGGACACTCTTAGAAATCCATTACTTGTATAATTTCCTACAAGGTTTCAGGTTGTAAGGCTTTAGTGTTTACCAAAATGTTTAAGAAAAGAAGAAAGGCATAAACAACCAAGAATATCCTAGCTGCCAAACCCATCTATTTATAAGTATTGTTTTATACTACGTACATCCATTCACATAATCCTTTTAACAACTAAACATACACAATATTTAAAATCAAAACATGGAGTGCCAGGATGTTCATTTGAATCCATCTGAAACAATAAGAAGGCACAATTTGGGTCTGGCAATTGGCCAACTATCAATAATGATATCCAAAACTAAACTCACAAGTCACATGAAACTTCCTCAAGGAGCAGCTACAAATAAATCATAATTAATATACACAGATTTGAGATTTGAAAGAAGTTACTCATGCAACACATAAAAGGTAGGAATTGAGATTTATGCAACGTTTTGCAATATTGTTCTCTTTTCTTTAACTTATGAAAAGGATAAATGCTTGCAGTGTAATTTGTGATTGCAAATTTCGTATCAAACTGAAAGGGAAATTCTACAGAACAGCTATAGGATGAGAAATGCTGCCTCGTAGTGAAATGTGGGCAATGAAGTGTCAACAAGATGAGCCAAAAATAAGTGTAGCTGAGATGAGACAGCCGTGGTGGATTGGTGAAAATACAAGGAAAGATAAAATTAGGAACAAATGTATTTGAATGAAAGTTGGGGCAGCACATATTGAGGAGAAGATGATGAGAGATAGGGAAAGAGATATTGGGATGGAGAGCATTTGCAGGAATTACACCCCGCTAATCTGTCCATATGTCCCCAAACTCTTACCAACTGAGTTACTAATACAAGATTGAAATTTTGGTTTTTGGTAGAACCCAATGACATTGATTGATCTATGTAGCCAACTCCATCTAGCAGAATATGACTTGATCGTTGGTTTTTTAAGGCCAACAGTATAAAGCAAATTATCTTTGGCAGTAAGTCCACAAAACATAACAGTAAATATCAACCAATTAATATTGAAAATCATAAATCGTAATTCATTTGAAAACCCAGTAATGAATCCGTGATCATCAAGTTAAAAGTATACATAATTCATGCTCGTGATTACATAATTGACAAATCTACTTTAATACAAGCAGCAGACCCCCCCCCCCCAAAAAAAAAAAAAGCAAAGCAAAAAGGTTTTATAGAAGGGTTTACCAACAAATATATTTTGCACCTACTTTCAGTTAAGCATGATCTTTAACATCGATCGATTATCATGAACATAAGTACATAACACATGGTCAATAACATGGATTTGATTGCTCAATGACCAAAGCTACACTTTTCTAAACCCACATCCAAAATTCAAGCAAGCAAAAAACTTTGGTCACATAGACAGCACTTATGATAAGTATCAAGTTAAAAAAACTACTAACTTGCAGGAAGATAAGGGGGAGGAGCTTGAGCAACTCCATTTTCTGCTTGGAGAGGGCGTTGAGTAGTGTGATGTATACGATTGGTAATCCCAGAAATGAAATGGGAACGCCACAGTTCACTCACTGTCACTAGCTGAACCAGGCATGTCCATAGCACAATGCTTGAACACACTCGAATGAACCAAACCCGAAAACGGGTCCTCGGAATCACGGGGGCCTGAAGCTTATCGCACCTCACCTGAACACCCTCCGATCTAACCTCCATTTCTCTGCCACACACCTCATTGCCGCTGCTTCATCACCATAACCTTCACACACTTTCCAACACAACAACCAAATCAAAAGAGCACCCCAGAAAAATAAAATAAAATTCATTCACAGCACAGTGCATTGCAGAATAGTGACCCCATGTAGAAAAACTACCTCGGAAAAAAAAAAGGCCTTTGGAGAAATCAAAATCAACCCAGAATTGAATTTGAAGTGGGTAATTATGGGAGAGGCTCAAAATTTGATCTTTTCTGCCTCCAATTGGTTTCAACTGAGTGTGAAGCTCTTCAATAATGAAAGACAAAGAAAGCGAACAGCGAAAAAGGTGGTATGGAGAAAGAAGATGGAAAGAGGTAAACAGGACAGAGATCCAAGGGGGGAGTGAAGAGAAAGGATCAAATCTGAACAACCAAACACAGAAGGTTCATGCATTTCGATTCTCTTTTCCGGGATAAAACTTCTATCTTTTGTTTTTTTTCGACGGTTTCAATGGAAATTATGGTTATAGAAATTTCTAATTAAAAAAAAAGAAAAAAAGGTCGCTCTCTGTCTCTCTCTCATCTACCTTTGCATGACTTTAAAGCTGTAGGCATCAGTTGGGAGATTCAGGTTAATTATAATGGGAATTGCATTCTACGCTTTATCAAACTAAAATAAATAAAAATAAAATTTCTTGCTACCCTCAAATTCATATAAAATATTGAGTTAAACTTTAGTGATTTTAATGTGAGTTAGTAGGAGGAAATGGAGTTTTAAATATTTTTTTGAGAATAATTTTTTATATTGTCGATATAAAATAATTTTATATTATTATTTAATAAAAATTAAAAAAATTATTAATATAATATATTTTTATGTAATTTAATTTATAATTATTTATCATAATATAACAATTTTTATGATTTTTATTGATGATGTATTAAGAGAATTCTTTATTCAATTTATTAGTACATGAAAATTAATCTATTTCTCAGACATGTTATTTTGAATTTAAGTTATAAATAAGAAATAATATTAAGAGAATTTTCGTTCATAATTTGAAGATATGTCAAATAACTTTTTAAAGGTATGAAGATACTTATAAATTTTGTTACATCACTTCCTCTTAAAATAGAAAAACATTCTACCAAAAAAAATTAAAGATTAAAATGAAAATTAAACAAGAGAAATGGAAAACAAAGATTACGAGACGTTCTATGGTTCTTGGATAGGTTCTAACTTTCTAACATCTGCGCATGCAATTCAAACTCTCGTCTTTATTAATTTCATTATTTATATAATCATTGGGCCCAACCAAGAATTATTCGCATAAAAAAGAGAGTTTAAATCCACACCTATAAATGATATATTATTTGATTCGTACATTTTTGTTTTTTGGGTGTACGTACATTTTTTTATATTAGTAAGCTGCGATTGCCTGCCTGGGCACTGCTATAGCGGCATTTATATTTTATAATAAATTTTACGTTGGTCCTATTGTACGATATATTTTTGGTTTCATCCGCAAAATGACAAAATAGAAATAGATTTGAATATACAAAATAATCTGAATTAGTTGTTTTTTTGTCATTAATCCGTATTAGTTTGATGAATTCAAGTAACGAAATAGTACAAAATTTCTGCCTTTAGATCAAGACGAGAATGAATTTGTTTCGTCTTGGGAAATTCTGCTGGATGAGTATTCAATTTCTTTACTTGTTGCAAATGTCGCAATCGAGCTGTGAAGCAGATACACTCATGTCAACCATTTGTAGCTTTCTATTTTCTAACGCCACTAATTTTAAATGCAAAATTTAAATAAACAATAGATTAGTGTATGTGCCAGATCCCCAAAAAAAAAAAAAAAAAAGAATTGATATGTTTATACATGACTTTTGAAACAAATCTCACAATAAATCAATGCAAAAATTCAAATACTATTGTATATAAACAAGGGCGGTGAGTAAAAAATCTTCTTGCTTTAATCCTTCTCATTCTGAAATTTTGATTACAATAATCCGCAATTATCACAAGGCTAGTACCTGATTAACTTTTGCACATTTTAAAAAGAAGAGAATGCCCCATCAGCACAAGCCACAAAGCACAGCAGACAGCTTCTAGTTTCAGCTTTCAGGGGACAAATTAAAATTGAAGTTCCACAATAAGTGTGTCAACTCCATCCACACTTGTTAAATTTCTTCTTCTTTTTTTTTTCTTCAATAATTTGTCAAATTCCTCAAAGGTGGCACAGCTGTGCCGCCATATAAAGCAGATATATGCACATCATGTTTATGTATCAGAACACGTGTTCTACGCATCTTGTATGATACACTATGACACATGTATATACATGTTTAATTTAAAAAATATTTTTGTGGTCCGGTACTAAATGCTACTGTACTCGAGAAGTAAGCATCGCAACTACTTTTAAAAATAGACAATTGTGTTGACAAAAAATATGCACGCAATATTGAAATGTATGTAAGTATAAATTCAACAGAACATTATAAATTGCGATGTGAAAAGTATAACTTTAGAACAAAACAGATAACAAAATTGAGGGGGGAGAAGCAGATTCTAAAAGCAATTTTGAAATCATATGATTTTTAAAAAGCATCGTGAAAGAAATTTAGCTTTCATAACATGGTTGCTGTGATGAAGATAACTAACTAGCTTTTGTGTGCATACTCCATTCTAACATCAAAAGGTGAACACGTTACCTAATTGCAAAAATGATAGCTTCGCTTTCACGAGAAGTTTGCCTTTTCGCTCTCACAATGTGAAGTGGATAAAAAGAACCCAATCAGCTGTAAGGCAATGAATATTGTGCAACATAGGTTAGGTGCAAAGATGTAATGGTGTAAAGAGCAATTCAAATAACACATGCATTTATTATGAATGTAGCTAGCGCTATTATTGAAAGACAATTGAACTAGGAGGAATTTGGGATTTGGCAACAGAGACGACGAGTAAACCTTTATGAACTAAAAGCAAGTTATATATATGGGTTTGATTTCATCGTTAGTAGTTCGAACCATGTTTAACATGCATATATACAACGACAAAGCTTTGCCTTCTAAGAACTTGTTAGCCATCGTTCAAAATAGCCATGACATCAACCAATGAGAAACTTCGAGAAATTTCTTGTATAGATATAATTCTAACATATTATATTCAGACACACTCATAATAAAAATGAGTTGTACTAACTTTATTCAAGATATATTCACTTATTTATGAGTCCCACCAACTTTATTGTAAATATATCTAAATACGAGTTGTTAAACTTGTGTCTATTTAATAGTTTTTCCAATCTTAGTTATTCATTCGCAACATACTTAGGTCAACGATAAAGATAATTAAACACATGCTATTTGGCATTGCCTCTACGTGTATCAAACTTTCAAAACTTAGGAAATCCCAATAGGCAAGGAAAGGTAAACACAAGTTTGGATCGATCTACAATAGTGAATAATCCTTTATAGATCTTGTGGAAATACCTTATAGTCCTTTATAGGGTATAGGTGATTCTGCATCACACTTTAGAAGAATACAAAAACTTAAGTGAGCTTATCACAAATATCTAATCTAATTTAGGTCCTAATGTAATTTTTTAGTGCCAATTATATAGAAGAAAAAACCAGCTAAAAGCTACACATCCTATGAGTTAGAAGTACCAAAATAGGGCACTATGCCAATTCTGAGTTAAGATATACATCATATCACATGTTAAACCTGTAATATAAAACACTTCAGCAACACCTATAGAGGATAGTTGAACTTTCTAGTTTAGAGGCTTAGCGTCTCACGATATATGCTAATACACATAGACATAAAACAAAAATCATGGTCCAACCATCTACCACAAGCAAATGTAATCGATCTATCACCAATCTTAAGTGTAACCCTCCAATATAATATGAAGTATCAGCTATTATGAGATCTATAAATTACACAATAGAGATACCACAACTATCAAAAGAAATTTACTTAATAGTCTAAATCACAACAAAGCAACCTGTAGGCGAGAGGTAGGAAACAAAAAAATAGGGAAGGAAATGAAAAAAAGAAAGAAAAGAAAGGGTTATTAGACCATCATGAAAGGGATCAACTATCTCCATGGGACAACTCCCCCTGGAGGATAACGTAGAAGAGAATCTGGCTGCAGAGAAAAGAAAATGGGAGCTGTTGCGGCTAGGTAAATACAAATTTTGGAGAGGGAAGTATATATGTAAATTTTTATATAAAAAAACGAAGGGCCAAGGCCTAAGGCAAGTCCACCTTCGCTTTTGATAGTGGTTGGGCTTCATGGATTCCACAATTCTTGAATGGATTATCCATTGATCCAAAACGTTCCCACATTCATGGGTTGGGTTACTCAATCATCATCTCACATCAAGGCCATAGGAAGTCCATTATTGGTACAGTCCCATCTTGCCTCGCTTTTTAGTTTTTGGCACTCCACAGTATTACCCGCTTTATACAAGTGTAAGAAGCCCCACAGCCACAAAGCAGTTGCTCCAGAGTCCAGACTTCATTTTGGTCTCAAAAATCCTCCCATATTTTTCTTTCATTTTGTACCTTACTCCAAACATAGGAAAATTCATTTCACGCCCAAAATGGCTAAGAAACTTCATGTAGTTGAACCTTGGTTTGATTATCAGATATTCATATTCAATCGGTCACTGTTTCTGAAACGTCTTACATCTAGAATCGTACTGAGCCATTTTCCCCATTTTACAACCTATTATATTTAGTTTATTTAACTAATAATTTATGATTAAATAATTGTGTAATTATTTTATTTGTTAATTCATATAATTTGCTTAATTTCTATCTCGAATGTTTTATTTTAATCAATAAAAAATATTTGAAATATCAGTAATAGAAGCAAGATTAATAAAACTTTGATCCATAAATTTAACAATAGTAAAGAGAAGGGTCAACAAATAATTGGCAACTTATTATGCGTACCAATTAGTATTTAATTTTACAAAACTCAAATAACCAAATATTGACTTAAAATATAAGAATCATTAATATAATATGAGTTTTCTAAATTCAAAAACAAACTCATAAACATAAATAAACTTGAGAAATAAATCACAAATTAAAAAATAATTGCTTGTTTACTTTGAATTAAAAAATTAAAGGAATTTTTTAATTTTAATAATTATTCACATAATTAAATTAAAATTAATAATTAAATAAATTCTTCTCAGTTCTCAAGATAACAAATAAAAACTAAATTCAACTTTATTATTATAATGGTACATTTTTATGAGTTATTTATCAATATAGTGTAACTTTTAAAAAATTTACTCAACTAATGTAAGTCGTATCACTATACATGACTCATATTATAAATAAATTTTTAAGTAGAAGTCGTTCTTGTAATGACAATTTTAATTTTTTTTTTCACGTAAATCATATTTATAAAGAATAACTTTGTTTATATTTTTTTTATTGAAAGTCGTACACTTTATATACGACTTTGATTTGTGTTTTTTTTTTCCTTCATTTTTTTTTTAGTTAGAACTTAAATCCAATAAAATTTATTAAATGCCGTTGAAGTTCACGAGACAACAACTACTGTATCTACTTCTTTGCATTTCCAATGGTTTTATTTTTTTGTTAATTTATTTTTACTTGGGTTCCATGCTTATAAATATCACTACTGCAAATTGTATTTGCTTTGTTCACTATATTTACTTCACATAATTCTATTCGTCAGTTATTGTAGTTACTTAATATAAAAGGTGTTTATTACAAATGTTAATTACATTGTTTTATTATTGATATTTATTTTTATTGATATGAATTTTTTTCTTGCCTTAAAATTCACATATGCCATCTTATGACCCCTAATAGTTCATTTATGGCCGATATTCGTAATAGTTATAAGTATCATGATCCTTACAAGTCTATAAGTCCTAATAACTTTGATATTAGGATGAATAATTATATAATAGAAAATTATGATACAGAGAATATGACTCTAATTGTAAGAGATAATATGAATAAATTTAGTGAAGAGGAATAACCTATGACAATAATGATATAAATATGGAGAAACCTGATAATATAATTTATATTACCTATCATTTTTTTTATCTAATACTAATTCATAGGCAATGCATATTTCCTGAAGTTCGTGATGATTATGGAATCACCTTAAATAAGAGTTTGTCTTACAATATGACATATTTTAATTGTTGTTATTATTTTTTAAAAAAAACACTTTAGACTAATTCTATATAATATACGAATAGATTTAAAGAATTTAATGACATAAGCAATTTGCATTAGTACTATCAATTCTTTATTTTCAGTTTCTAGGTTTTTTCTCAAAAAAATTAAAGTTATGTTAATTAATAAAAAAATATTAAATTCCTTTGAATTTAATTTCTAAGTGATATATATATATCTGGTCACCACTAAGTGTGACTTTTATTTAAAAATTTATTTATAAAATAAGTTGTGTATAATGATGATAACTTTTGTGTTACTAAATTTTATATCCAAATCTTAATGTAAGTCAATCTTGATAAATACAACTACCATTAATTCAGCAAATTTTTTAAAAGTTACACTAGATTGATAAATATTCCTTGCTAAACACAAAAGGGCCAAAAAATAAAATAAAATAAAAAATGCAAACAAACAAAGTGATACGTGTATCTTCCAATGAAAGGCAACCACGTAAGGACCAAAGTTTGACATACTCGTTCGTGTTTGGTTGGAGACTTCAATGTCCCATTTTTAATTCTCAACTCTCCCAACTGCAGCTCTTTTGATTCCTATCATCTTCATCTCCATTTTTCTACTCATAGCTTTTCTCTTTTCAATCCCACACACTACGATGATGATGACGATGATGTTTGGATTAAACCCAAAACCCCTTTTGCATCTCTCTCTCCTACTCCTTCTGTTGCTCTTCTCTTCTCCTAAAATTGAATCCCTCAGATTCGAGCTCCAATCGGGTCACACCAAATGCATCTCCGAAGACATTAAGAGCAATTCCATGACAGTGGGAAAGTACTCCGTCGTCAACCCCATCGAGGGTCACCCTTTACCTGATTCTCACAGATTCACCGTTCGGGTAATATTTTCATCCCCTCTGCATCAAAAAAATCCAAACTTTTTGGTGCCCAGTATTGAATCCTTGTGGTTTGGATCAAGTTCAGCGGTTTTTGGTTAAAGGGTATTCTTCTTTTTTTTTTCTGTTTCTTTTTTTGGGTTTAGGTGACTTCGTCTTATGGGAACAACTATCACTATGGGGATCGGGTTCAGTCGGGGCAGTTTGCTTTTGTGGCAGTGGAGGCTGGAGACTACATGACATGTTTTTGGGCTGTGGATCACAACCCCCAGATAACGATGACAATAGATTTCGATTGGAAGACGGGTGTGGCTGCCAAGGATTGGTCAAATGTTGCTAAGAAAGGCCAAGTTGATGTAAGTCACTATCACTATGTATCACTTAACCCTCTCTTTGATTTGTATACAATTAGTCTGGTATTGAGCTTAGTGTTGTTTCCTTGCTGCCATTGATTTTAAGGATTATTCTGCCCCCATTCGAATAGGTTCCATCTAGTTTACTGCTGCTTTTTTTTTTTAAATAAATAAAAAAAGACTTTGTTTTCAAAGATTTACCTAGTTGCATTGCATTGTAATTCAAGAAATGATTTTCTAAGGAGGGCTGATTTAGACCGATCTGTGTATTGTTGTGTGTAAGTGGCATATTTGGCTATGTTAAGATTGTTTGAGGCGAGGTTGTCTTGCAGTGTATTTATCTTGTTTTATGTTGGGAGTATGCCTGGTTTTAGCATGTATGCTAATTGGAAAAATCGATTGAATGAACAAGTAGCTCAAGTAGTTTTGGATATCAAGTTGTGATTCTAATTTACTGCGCATGATTGTGTTACTCATCATAACAGCCAAAGCAATGCTATGTTGCACTCCGTTTTTAGCCATTCCCTAGCTTATGTTGCATATACTGATGTGAGAATGTATGCTGTTGAATTTGTAGGAAATAAAAGAGAAGGGAGAAGTGTGAAACAATATGTGTGGCTGAATAGCTTTAGAATCAATAGGTGCTTAGGTAAATACCTAGCAGCACTATATATAACCATTAGAAAATAAATACATGCGTAGTTTCAAGAACTAGTAATTAATTCTTAGCTATTACCTAAGATTCTATGGGTTCCCAATGCCCCACATTAAGCACATGCTAAAATCCAATAGTCATCCATTATTCTTAACATATGCAATATGAGCTTTACTTGCTGAAGCTCAATCTGATTGGTCGAGTAGGTAGATATCTGTATTAGGAATTCTAATCATGATAAGCTTATAGGGCAGGTTATATTTCTAATCATGGCAACTTTTGAATGAATGGTGTGTATAATGGTGACCACAAGTCATCTTTGCAAATGTCCTTGTATTAGCTTGTAACTCATTTTCCTTGTACTTCTATCTAGTAAATTTTTGTTTGCTTTCCAGTTTCTGCTTGTTTGATATTGATAAGTGACAGTGATTTCTTTCTTGACTTAAATTTTTCTAGACAAGATTGTCTTTCCTGGATGATTGCTAAACTCCAAATATTTATGTCCTGTTCCTCCCTTGTATAGTTTATCTGGAGTTTAATGTAATCCAATGGAGACCAATAAAATTTATGCCCTATACTTGAGCAAATCTGGACCTAATCAAACCCTCCCCATCCCACCATTTAATTTGTCATTTGAGGCATAAACCAACTCATAACTCTTTGATTTTTCCATTAGTTTGCAAAAGTTGTAGTCTTCGCTAACTTCATGTTTGATACAAGGATAAATTCTTACACTGATCTGATTCTCATGTACCAGGTAATGGAGCTAGAGCTAAAGAAGTTGTATGAAACTGTTACTTCCATTCATGAGGAGATGTTCTATCTTCGCGAAAGGTAACCATGCACAATTGCCTATAAATTCTTAATTCAATTCAATGCGTTTTGACAGGATATTTTCACAAGCATTGTACTTACTTTTTGTTTACACTTTCCATTCCAGAGAAGAAGAAATGCAGGAGCTCAACAGAACAACCAATAACAGAATGTTCTGGTTGAGTTTGCTTTCACTCATTGTGTGCTTATCAGTAGCAGGGTTGCAACTGTGGCACCTGAAGACCTTCTTTGAGAAAAAGAAACTAATCTAAAATTTTGTGATAACTTTTACAACTTTCTTGTGTACTCTTGTAACATATACCGGCATTAATTTATCCAGAGGATACGCATAATGTTATTCTGTAAAGTCTCTCAGAGTGTTCCCTTTGATAAATGCATATCAGATTCACGGCAGCTTGAGTTTTTCAAAATTTTTTTAAAAAAAAATGTTTATGTTCTTATCTGAGTATTTTTTTCAAGCATTTAAGCAAAAATCTTATAGATGATCATGATTTGTTAAAATTGCAATTCAGCTACATTTATATTGAAAGGTAAAATCGAAGTGTGAATAGATTGCGGGAAAATTTTATTTAATCAAACTCCGTTTCCCTTTGATAGTAACTAATTAGAAACGCATGGGCAGGTAGCATGCACAATGTACAAGAATGCTTATTTAGGCTGTTCGAAAACCTTGATCGCTTGGCAAATCAATGGAATACAGGCAGTATTCGAGATTGTGTTCATATATTATTTTGTAAAGGAAAAAGTTATTTCTGCATAGGATTTAGACGCTTTATTGGATAGAAAGCGATCAGGGTATAAATAACTGAGAATTTTACTTATGCTTTTTATAAATATGGTAAGGTAATTAATAATATATGAAAAAAAATTTATCAAATTTATCACTTAGAAAACTATAAAATTTACAGTTACTAGTTTTTTTACATTTTCTTGTAAATAAATTTGCTATTTATATAATTAAAATCTTCATTTATTTAGACATGACTTCATATATGCCAAGAAAAGGTATTTACTATTGCTATATACAAATAATAACACTCTTTCATAAATTTTCCCTGATATATATCAAATGTAGAATGCGTGCACTGCATTTCAAATTTTTTTCAAAAAAAAAATGAGAAAGAAAATGTTATTTGTTATTTCCACTTTAAGGTTGAGAATTGAAGAAATTTACCTTAGAGTGTGTTTGGATTAACTAAAGTTTGGAATTGATTTGATTTAAATTGAATTGATTTGAATTATAAATGAAATTTTATGTTTGAAATGATTGTATAAAAATAGGATTTGAATTGATTTAGAAACCAATTCTTATGTTTATAATATATTAGATTGTGTTTGAAATGATTAAAAATAGAATTGATTTGATTTGGTTTATACTTAAATTTTAAAATCAAATCAATTCTCATCAAATCATTTCAAATTTGATAGGATTTCAAATAGAAAATAGTTAAATCCTATGATAATTAGAAATCATATCATTTCTTATTTTTAAAACATCCAAACACAATATTTGATTTCTAAATCAAATTATTTCCATTTTTTTAAAATTTCAAACACACTCTTAGAGAAAAGGATTTATTTTAGCAAAATAGAAATCTAGTAAACAAAGTTGGTTCATTTTGAGCAGCATAAGGCTGTAACTTACAAGATCTTTTGCCTCCTCATTAAAGCCTTCCCTACAGAATTCTCTTACGTCTATCAATTTGCTGGTTACATACATCGATAAACAGTAGTCTCGCGCATAATATTTATGCTATGCTATATATAAAATGCCGTGTTTTACTTCCCATCAAAAGAAATGCTCTCTGTCCTTTCAACATAAATGAAAACTTCGGAGTAATTCTAGTGATAAAAAATAAAAAAGAAAAAGAAGAAAGCTTCAGAGTAATAATAAGGGATTGAATTCGTAACATCTATATATTGTCCTTTCTCCATTTTTGGCTTTAGGTAGGGGATGCGAGAACGGAGCTGGGACTTGGGACTACTTGCTCTTAATGGTCCCCAGTCCACAGTTTTAAGAGATAATTTTTCTTTATGGCAAACAAAGAATTCACGTGAAACCAGCAAAATAGAATTCCTAGAAGGACAATCCCAAAAAGGTTGACACATCCAGGGATGGAAACTGTTGCCAAGTTTTTAAACGAAGGATGGAAACACCAAACAACGGGTAGCAGCATGATGTGGCCTATTTCCTCAATTAGTTTGTACACTTACAACGTATTATGCTTAAGCAACGACTTGCAAATGCTCACCTGAATCGAACGGGAGCTTCAATGAGATACTAAAAAGCAATGGGACATAGAAACCGGAGAAAAGAAATCAACATCGCATGTTCCACCCATTAGAATCCAAACAGTCGACATTGGATAACAACTATTGACTTTCTAGGTTTTCCATTTGGCTCTACCAATCCATATATCCAATAGTAGCAGAGAAGCCAAACTGCCGGAATGGTAATGGCAAATAAATCAATCCAAATTTCTGGACAAATCAATACTATCAGACATTTATGAAGCAAACAAGTGCCAATGATGTTCTGAAGATAAATTTTCCTTGATCTTTTCAAGCCGTTTAAGGATATCTATGAAGGAAGGTCTTTGATTCATGTCAGGAGCCCAACACTGCTGCGTTAACCTAAGAATAGGCAAAATTAGAGTCTGTAAGATTATTTATATGATTAAAAGCCAAAAGCTACTCTATTAAATAGTTCATGTAAATAAAATAAATATTTGCTCACTGCAACTTGTAGAACCTCTAATTAAATGGTCACAAAAAATGAGTAAAGTCATATTGATGCTAGTCACACTTGTGGTTTGCGATGCCAGACTTAATATTTGAAGGATATCATTAAATGTAGGGCTGCATGCTCTAACATTAAACGTCTCCATTGGAAGTATCTTGCTATGTACTTATGTAAGACCCAGCTAGAAGACTTCTGAATTCTGACAACACCATTTTTAAGACAACTTTCCATTTCATATGCACTCTAGAAGTGAAATTAACCATATTATCCACATAAGTTTAAGCCAGAATTTTTATGGCATCGATTGAGATTTTTTAATTTAATCAAAATAACTATCAAATTAGGGTTAACCCACAAATTAAGAAAAAAAAAATGATCTTGATAATAATACTAAATAAATTAAGTGGACAAAATTACCCATATCTGAAAAAAAAAACCCCCACTAAAGCAATTAATACTACAATACTCTCTTTGCTAGGATTGCATATGTCCATTTAATAACCACAATTAAATTAAGGGTATTATTAGAAGAAAAAAATTAATCCTACCTTGAGATTTTAAATTGACAAATATTCTGAAATCCTAAAATACCAAAAACTTCTCAGTTATTCTGAAATGGAAGGAGTAGTTTAAAAGACCTACTCTCTTAAAATCTTCAGCTATTGGGTGCAAACCAAGATATAATTTGAGGAGTAATATTTGAACCACTCAAGATTCCAAACCCCTTAGACACCTTCTCACAAAAGCCTGGGACCCACCCATGTGCTTTTTTCTCCACTTCTTTTCTCTCCACATCTTTCCCTCTATTTTTCTTCTAAGGTGTTGGGTGTCCATCACTTTGAAGTGATACAAAAATCTTTTCTCATATGATTTATATCTCAAAGAGTTTTGCTTAATGGCACAATACGAATTCTACAAATGAAAATAAAGGAAGAATAAAAGGTGAAAATTAACAAAAAAATCCAACCGACAGAAATCAAGAAAGGGCAAATGTGAAGATAAAAGGGTTGAAACCGTTTTCGTCCATTTTCGTACGTATACTTTTCGTGCCAAATATCATTTTCCTATCTCAAATATGCCTGATCATGTTAAATCCTTTTGGGTTTCAAGCGTAGACCCACATGAAGAATTGTAACAACACAAATGCTTTACCACTTGGGTAAAGAGAGTGTGATATCATGTCAAGAACTGACTCTCATAATTAGAGTGCTAAGAAATTAGATGAAAGAAATATATCATAAATGACTTACTCTTGCAGTTCAGGGGTATAACCCTTTGCCCGAAAAGTAGGTCTGTGTCCTTCTGCTGCGCGTTTGGCTGCATCATAAGGTTCATAACTTGCAAAAGGGGCTTCACCTTCAAGCATCTAAATGAGATGAGGATATAATGAATTAAAACTAGCTCAAATTATATCACATAAAACTTCTATACTTAAGCAAGCAAAATTACCTCGTACAAAATCATTGCAAAGGAGTATACATCAACCTTCTTATCATATCTCCGATGTTTGAAAACTTCAGGAGCCATATAGCGGTCTATATTTATCCCCAAGAAAAAGGAATTAAATTAACTTCTGCATATGAATGACCACTATTGATTCAAAAGAACTTCTAAGAATACTCACAGCTCCCTGTTTCACCAGTCATCTTGTATACATCATGAGAACTTTTGACCCTGATAATCTTACTCAATCCGAAATCTCCAACTTTTAAATGATCAGCACTAGAATTGACTAAAAGAACATTCCTGAAATTTTGGAAAATAAAATTCAAATTCTAATGCAAAGACTTCTACATTCAAGCTGCATGTTCTTGATGACATAAATTTAGTCAATCTAGTCTAGAAAAAAAGCAAGTTTTGCTTCAATTTGTTAAGTGATACATCATGAGACCGTACTGTCTGTGCTAGGTCATCCTATTAAGATAATATATTCATATATAGGAGGCAAATGACCAACTTACCTTGGTTTTAGGTCTCGATGAATTATAACATTAGGTTCATTGTGAAGATAGGCCATTCCTCTGCAAACAATATTCAACAAATATAGATTAGCAAAATGATTAGATTAAGTGAAGCTGAATGTTTGCAAATGCTTATACATTTCCTAATGCTATTATCTCAGCATTGATATACAGGATGCGTTACTCTGAAATTGGCTTAGTTATAAACTGGCCTAATGCTGGTGGGCATCTTCCTCAAAAAGATCTGCTCACATTCCTTTACTGAGGATTCAGTAATAAAACAGATTTCAATCACTCTATGTGAACTTGTGAAAAAAATTTCTGCATGCAGTTGTTTGGTTGCTTGGTTCGCTGCTTTCTTGAACCAGTGATACATTTTGTTAGAACTCCCCGGCCTACTCATAAAAAAAGCAACTCATACAAAAAGCAAAGTTTACTTGCTTGAGACATTTGCTTGCAAGTTCTCAGTGGAGGTTTCAGCACCTCCTGCTCCACCCTTCCACTCCTGCTCCCTAAGCCCCCTAGTAGGGTCTAGTAAAAAGGGGGAAAAAAGTTGACTTGGATTAAAAACACAAGTTCTATATGTCTTAACAGGATAACTGCTATGTAGTCTCTGTTGGAAACCAGTATTTTAATGCTTGCTTCACAGCATATCCTAATCCTTAGGAGGAAGTTTCAGTTGATAGTCAGAAATCAAGCTACAGAGCAGACTGGGTTTGACAATATCTCCTTTTATGGGTTTAACTCCCAAACTTTCGGCAGCTTGGGAATTGATTGATAGCTTTTGAAATGGATTTTTGGAAATTTTTTAGCAGTAGGTTTACCCAACCTCTTGGAATATCTCAAATCCCTCCATTTAAGCAGCATTAAAAGAAGGAAAAAGAGCAAGGTCCTTTGGAAAAAATGCTCTCTTTGTGGAGCAGTATCATCTGTGGTTGGAGCACAATGTCACAGTTTTCACCGAACTAACAGAGGTTTGTGATTCTGGGGAGAGGGGAGGACGGGTGCTATATAACAGATTCAGATAGATGGAGAGCTTTTTTGAGCTAATTAGTTCTCATTTTGTTTCCTTCGTTTTGTAATTTTAAAATCCTTCAAAGATAAGATAATTTCTTATCCTCCTTTTGTGTACTTATCTTTTGTGAATTAATATCTTATTATAATAATTACAAAAAAGGAAAGGAAAAGGAAGGCAAGACACCATACCTGGCAATATCCATAGAAAAGTTGATGGCTGTCGAAGGACTAAGTGAACCTTTCTCTTTGAGGTGCTGATGAAGATCACCCTATAAATGAATGAAACCGGAGTTCAACTTGAAAGCATAAGTTAACTTACTAGACCAGAAACTAGATGTGGAGTGCACAATTGGAAGGTATTATAGTCAGTCACATACCCCTCTTAGATACTCAGTAATTAACATAAGCGGATTCCTGTCAGTAACAGCTCCAAGAAATTGAACTATATTGGGGTGTCGAAGCTTCACTAACAAATTGACCTCATGCCTGAAGTCCTGACTGCATGAACAATCAACACACAAAAATAAACACAGACAAAGAGAAAGAAAGAATAAGTCATTGACACAGATAGCAGAAAAGCTGGGGCAGAGAAAAAAAAATGGCTTATTGCTGCAAAAGTACCAGCTCAATCACAAGTCTGTGTGTGTGTCTCCCTCCCCCTGCCTTCCCTTCCTTTAGTTTTGATTATTCATTATAAATAGACATAACTACACATCCAAATATCCAATGGGTTTAGAATATAGATCATTTGGCCCTAAAGAGGAAGTAATGTTCAACCTGACAAAATACATTCAGCAAAAACAGTTCAATTTCTTGTTGAAATGTTTCCCCATAGCCCCATGTAAGACTTGGCATAGGACAGATGACAAAAGTTATTAGACATTAGTTTTAAATGGTTTATCAACCATATGCCATCACAAGACATTCACATCCCAAATAATCAGAAACTAGTAGCAACCAATTCAGAGACAAATGCTAGAAATGTAAGAAAGAAGCTTACATCACCAATCTATCATCTGAAAGAGATGGAAGAATGCGTTTGACAGCAACTGGTGTGCCACGCCAATGGGCTTTTAAAATCTCACCAAAAGATCCCTGCATGAAACATACATCATCAATAAGACCAAACCTCACATGACAACATAGTCTATCAGTAGCTTAATTTCAAAAGTACAAGTGAAATGATATACGTTACAAATCAAAGCACAAAAGTAACAGCAAGAAACAATACATGCATACAAGGAAGGAAAGAAAACATAAAGCTACTCAAAATAGACAAAGGTAAAGGCAAGAATCACTATGTGAATATTATTTAACATGAGCACTGCCCTCTGATGATCAGCTACTCAACCAACAACGAAATATGAAGAGAGCAAAGACAACCAGAAATTAAAGCAAGTTCATATGTTCCCTGATCTTCACTATAGCTACTGAAGCATAACAGAATTAACCTCACAGAATAAACTATCATCTACAGTGAAAAAACAGTTGCAGTCTTGCAGACCGACAACTCAACTTGAACGAAAGCAGAGTTGACCACACAAAAAAATAAATAAATAACGGGGAAAAAAAAAAAAGAAACAGCACAAGTTTTGGAATCAGTTGGCAATGGTACGATGTCGACACAATTGAATAATAATTAAATAATGGCACTGAAACAAAGAGAACGTAGAAGATAGAGTTAAGTGAACGACCTTTCCAATACGCGTAGAGTTAGAGAAATCGATCTCGGAGGGGTCAACTTCCCAATCACACTTGTTAGGCAACGGCGGCGGAACCGGCCTCGCTTCAAAATGGCTTCCATTTTGCCCCTGCATCATATCATTCATTCATTCAAGTTCCCTTAATCATTGATTGCACAGGGAAAAAAAAAAAACAGTGGAATGGACGTGATGAACACTCACATAAGACAATCCTCCGTGTGATTTCAGAAGCTCGATGACAGAAGTCCGATGAGCTCCTTCTGCATCAGCAAGAGGCTGTCCCACAAAACCAAAACCACAAATCTCATAAATCATAATCAACCATTAGAGAGAAAGAGGAATTAGATTAGGGTAACGGAAGACTACGGTGTTTTTCCAGCGATCTTGGGCGTTGACGTCGGCGCCGAACTCGATGAGGCAGTTGGCGACGTCGAGCCAGCCGTGGAGGCAAGCCACGTGGAGAGGTGTGCGGTTGTCGTAATCTCTGGCCTTGACGAGGGAGGGATCCTCCTGGAGGAGCTTGCGCACCGCAGCGGCGTCGTTTTGGTGGGCGTGCCACAGTATCAAGGACGTGCGGCTCACCCTAGCCTTCTCCTTCTGCTTGTCCTTGTTCTCCGCGTTGGAGCTGGAGCTGCCGCTGCCGCCGCCGGAAGAGTCGCCGCCGGAGCTCATGGTGAGAGGGGCTGAAGTGACGGTTGGTCGGTTGCCTTTTTTCTTTTCCCCTTTCGGTTGTTGGAATGGGAAACGTGCTGCAAACCAAATCAAAGTGGGAAAATCGAAAAGTAGAAAGGGGTTCGGGTGTCGGTTACAAACTTACTATCGTATCATTTTGAATCTAAAAGGTCACTTTAATCTAAAAGGTTATAAGTGCACTTTACTTTAATCCTCAAAGGTAAGTAATTAATTGCTTAGTTCCCGAAGTGACAAGTTGTAAATATCACTTTGGCCTATAAAACAAAATAATTGGGAGATTAAAGGACATCTAATTTGTAATTTGAAAAACTAAATAGTTAATTTGAACCATAATTACAACTTAAGGAGCTAAAATTAACCTTTATTCTATCATTTCTCTTTCAACTTTGTATTCAGGCACCGTAAGATTGGGCCTATACTAATTCACGCGTCATATCTTTTATAATTTTTAAAAGTAATTATTTTAAATTTAAACATTTTTAATATTTCATATATATATATATATATATATACACACACACACGTTTAAAATTATATTCCCAGATCCCAAAGTTATGTCCTTGAATAATTACTCGTTCTCATGGGAAATTTGACAAAATCTGATAGAATGGATGAGATTTGACTTCATTTAACGGACATTATACGATAACATCAAATCTATATTCTATACATAATAATAAACCTTTGTGGGGAGCCATTATTTAATATTGCCCACAAAATAAAAACCGGACATAGAAAATTCTGAAGGTTGACCCCAAATGAAGTATTGGCACATGATAGAGGATATTCCCCGTTCAAAATTTCCAATAGCGTTCAGAACCGCCAAAAAAAAAAAAATTCCAATAGCGGTGGCGTTCTACCTTAGGTGAGCAGCAGCTATCACATTTATTGATTTGTATATACACAAAAATAATGGATTTGGACCTGGCTTCAGATTCTCAGTGAAAGCCGAATTTTAAACATAACCATTAAGAAGCATTATACATGTCTTTTTTTTTTTTTTCTTTCAATTATACTGATTGATGAGTTCCCATAAACTATGCATTTTAGTAAATAGATGCTTCCCATAACCATAAGGGAGTTCGAATATCAATACATCATATCAAATTATAGTGAAGCACAAGAAGGCAGAAGCATGGGATTTTTACATTCAAAGAGTGTTTGGCATGCCGTATTAGGCATGATAGGATAAGATTATACAATACGTTATGATCTTATTTGTTGTTTGGTGCAATCAATGTATTGTATAACCTTATCCATCAAATCTCCCTTGTACGTTATAATGATGGATAACTTATCTGGCTGGGAGGTAGTATTAAGATGACAATTTTTAATGTATAAGGGTTCTTTCATTTTTTTATTTTTTAATATATTTTATTAAAAAAATTAATTATTAACTAAATAATAAAAAATAAAAATATATAAATAAAAATAATATTATTTAATAATAAATAAATATTTTTAAAAAAATTATAAAATAATTATTCAAACTAAAATAAAAATATAAGAATAAAAATTTATTATTAAAATATATAAATAATAATATTTAATATAAATTTAATTATATATAATAAAAAAATATAACCAAATATAGGAATGTGATAATAAGCCTATTTAGATTTTGATATATAAAAACTCCATCTCTTTCTCTCTCTCATAATTTTTATATTTTTTATATATAATAAAATAAAGCTAAAATAATTATGATAACTATTTAAAAATTATATTTATTATAATCTCTTCTTTTGATTATATTTTATATAATACAATATCTTATACAATGACATACCAAACACTGCATCGTATTAAATTTTTATCAGGCCTTATACTATCAGCCCTTATCCTATCAGGCCTTATACTATCAGCCCTTATCCTATCACGCATATCAAACGGGCATCATAGTTCTATGGTAGAGGGTATATACCTAACTTCTTCTTTTCTTTGTTTTACAAAAAAGTACATGGGACGAGAGCATATCTAGTTATCTGGGGTCAACTGGGTTATAACTGTCTTTTTCTTCAAAAACAAAAAACGAGTGGCTCTTGGTCAGGTTCATATCTAGGCCCATTGGGACTTCTTTGTGATTGGGACAAAATATACAAGAATTGTGAAACTTAACCCACATCATATCTTACAGTGAGGGCAGTCTTGCCTCTAAATCACAGCATTTTTATGGGCTGTTAGAGTCTAATCCATGTTTAGAGTAGACAGAAGTTTTGATTAAAAAAAAAGTCAGACCCAAAAACAAAAGAGTTTTGAACAAAAAATGCTGAGGTATCAAAGAAGCAAAGATCTAATGAACATTTAATTGAAATCAAGTTTTTCTTTTTTCTGCATGAATGACATTTTTATAATAAATGGTTAAATATATTCTTATAGGTTGAAGTCAAGTTAGCAAATTACTAAAAATAATACAATTATATTTATACAATAAGACTCTCAGTATGTAATGTTAACATGTGATGCCAAGGTTCATGCTAATATGTATGTAGTGAAAAAGTAACACTGCAAAATTTGCATCAGGCTGAATGACCCCGCAATATACTCAGCTGCTGATTCGGAGCACCGGAACCTTGCGACGTGATGACAAGACTTCATTCAATTGTGCAATTTGAAGCAAGAGTTGGCTAATTTTCTGCACCAAATATATTTTTATGATAATGTTTTTTCATATTATAATATCTTTCAAATAAGAGCGGATCACACTAATTAAATCTACAACTACGACTACTAGGCTTTCAACTCCTAGCTACAACAGCTGCCGTTTATATAAAGGCTTTTTATGACAATTAAGACAGTAAAAAGGAGAAAAGCAAAGTTAATATTATATCAATGAAGATGGACATATATCTAAAACATATATAAAGCTTCTGCCTAATGGATTATTATTTGATAAACGATAGGGCGAAACCCAACTAACCAACAGTAGTGTGATAAAACTTAGTGTCACTACAATAAAAGAAGGCAAATAATCAAAAGAGTGATAGCCAAGGAATTCGATCATGCTAAGAGGCATCGTACGAGCATTAGCTCCTCGATGCCAATCCTTGCATAGAAATTGGACTATAACATCAAGAAAATTCTTTTCGAGGGTACAGTATTTTAATTAATTAGTGATTAATATGTCGTTGTGTTTAATTTAATTAAAATCAAATTGCACAAATAACTTGCTACACCAAAATTTTAATAAATAGAACATATAAATAAATATTAACTAATCATAATCATTTAGAAATATGGATACCCTCATAAAAAAGAAGAATACTGAAAAAAGCAATGTGTAAAATTCATAGTTTTCACTAATATGTAATTTACTCTAATCAAATTATAACTCATTACTGTTAAATGTTAACATCTTTAACTTAATATTTCAAGTTAGATTACTCTTACCACAAAATTATATATTCATTGAAGGTCCTTCAATTACAAAGCTTTAAACCAATGGAGGATCATAATTCCATAATCTGCGAGACAACATGTAGGACTTCCAACCTCCTAGGAAAATGTTTATTCAAAAACTTTGTAAAATGTGAGAGTCATGCAGAAATGAAGATATACAATTTATGTTATTTGAAAACAATAAAATCCATACATATCTAAACTGCATCATTATATATCAATTGGATATCTAAGTTATTATGTACCAACAACATTTCTAACAAATATATACCCATGCTTCCTTAATTATGTAATTTTTATGTCAAGTTGTCAACTAATATAAAGAGAAATGTTTAAAGATATCAATGTTGATGTATTATAATTGTAAAAGAATTTTATCTTATTATCCAATAATATACTTTTATTTATAAAACTTTTAAAATAATAAGTGATCGAGTCAAACCTTTTGTAGATGTAATAATGTATTATTAGATATCTCTGTAAATATTTTACACTAATAATACAACAAAATTAAATTTATGTTTTTAACCTATATTTTAGACATTAAGTTGAGCATTTAAAAATCTCATTGAAAAAATTGAATATTTAAATATTGATCAATAAATAATTAAAAATTTTAATGTAATATATATGATAAAATTATTAATAATAAATATAAATTTTTTTAACCTAATTTATCAATCTAAATCTTTATGCATAAACATATGATTGCCTATATTTTTAAATATATATATTTATTAATAATTTAACTAAAATATTTATTTATTAATAAAATTTAATTTAGATACACTATCAATTAATATAAATAATAAAAAATATCAATTTATATAAATAATTATCCATTATAATAAAATATCACTACAATTTCTCAATTTTTACTATTTTTATTAATTATCAATGAGTACATGTTAATTAAACTCTTATTAATAATTCTCTCCAAAATTGTGTACCAATGTTTAGCCTCACCTCGTCTTTCTCCCTTAGAAGGGAGACCAAATGTTCCACGCTTTGCCGATGATCAACCCTTCTCCTCCGTCGCCGAATGCCCACATAAACAACCGCCACCAGCACCGCCGCAGCTCCGGCGACGCACGTAACTGACCAAAACGCCCCCGCACACACCGCACATTCACGAACCTTGGAAGCCACCCGAACGACGCCGTTTCTTGCAGCCTCCAGCCTCAGCTTCAACAGCTTCCTCCCTTCCTTCGCCACCCGCAGCCGCCAATCAGACGGCGGAGGAAGCGCCGCCGCCATCGTTGCCTCACCCTCCGCCGACGGCGATGAAGTTCCGTCTTCGGTTTCCGTCATCGTCGTCGTCGTCGTCGAAACGGTTTCTGACGAGCCTTCTTGATGGCGAATGGGAGGGTCGTCAGTGGAAGAAGATTGGTCAACGGGAACCCGAAGGTAGTTCTCGTTGACCACCATGTTCCATCCTATACCTTGTTGCTGCAGCGTAGTGGGAGAGGTTTCGCGAGATGGGTGTTGTTCGATTTGTTGCCACTCGTTGATGTCCTCTGAATCATGATGATGATGATGATGATCTGTGTCGTCCATGCTATGATGAGTTTCTTACAAGCTTCAATATTCACTTATTAGAGCTGAAACTGGTCGCCAAGATCTTCTGCATGTCTCAATCTTATTGGATAAAAAATATCTGTATCCTAATGACTAAATATCCGGGGTTCAGTGTTTTTTTTGTCTTTTTTTCATTGTTTGGAATTTGGATGGCTTGAACTTTAGTAGGATTGTTCTGGTAGGTGTATACCCTATGCTAAATTGCAACCTTACATTGAGGGATATGGTGGGCCAGGCTTCTATCACATCCATCTCAAAGCATCCTTTGGATTAGTCCAAAAATGGCCGTCCACATACATAATAAGGTCCCAAGTCGCGGCATTGAGTTTAGTCGACTGAGAATTTTTGTATGCTATAATTTGATACAAATGGTTCATTTTTGGCAGAGAAGTTTCAATTTTTCAGAGTTTGGTTGAAGGAGGAAAAGGACACAGCAGCTATTATCTGTGGTAAGGGTTGAGCACTCACCTCACCTTGTTTTAAGGATGCAACCATTTGGAACATTTGCAAGGGTATTACTGTTTGATTGAAGACTAAGGATGCAACTTGGACATGGGAGCATAGGAGCAGCAGTATCAGTCGAAAGTGCCTCATGAGAATTAGGAAGGCATGGGAGGCAGTTGTTTTGGCCCACATCGAGGTGACTTCGGTGGCAGTCGGAGGGGTGTCACTTCGAGGTCTCTCCAAGTGGAAGGCCGAGTTTCAGAATAGAAATAGTATTTAAATTTATTTTTATTTCGACTTCAACGCTACCTTCCTTCCATTTGTGATTGAATAAAGTATAAATTTTTATTTAATTTGAATCAGATACCTATTTAATAGCATGGAGGGAATTGAATCGATAGATTCACTTTTAATGGAATATTATATTAATTTATTATTTATTTATTTATCGTTAAATAAGATATGAATACAATTTAAATAATTAAGTGATGTGTCCATACATAATATCGTAAAAATGAGTCTCCTCTCTCTCATTTTTTGGTTCGATACGAAGATCAAGATAAAATAAATTCAGATAATATTAACTTTCGTCAATCAAAATTTATGACGGTGGGACCAGCTTTCGTGCCGTCACTTTCTATTCACTAAATGGAAACGTTGATTGTATCATTTTTTAACTTTACCGTGTCCTTCAATTTTTTTTTAAATTAATATAAGCGACAGACAAATAACACTATTCTTCAGGAAAAGTATTATTTAGAATATGATCAATCCATGGCTACCACCTGTACACGGTGAATGACCATATTAAAATTATGTCACTTGCGTGCTAGACCACGGCTGCAATCAACATCGCTCATCAAGGACTTCCTCTTTTCTTTCTGGAGCGACGCACATGACAACACGGTAAATCCAAGACAGAAGAATTATATATTATACTATATACTATAATATATGTCTTCAATTTGGTTGCTTGGCCATTAAATTCTATAGAGACAATCAACCTCAAAAATACCAAGCGTAAAGGTTGTTTCATGTTGCCGGTCTTATTTTGATTTGAGAGTACATAAATTTACAGACTTGAAAAATCTTTTTAACTGTCTTCCTCTCCTCTGCTGCTGATGTTTCTTTGGGTACTGGGATCCCCTTGAAAAACATGATTGTCTCTGCCCTTTTGACGTCTGTTGGGATCAACACTGCACTATGTCTCTTGTTCTTCGCATGTTACTCCATATTGAGGAAACAACCAAGCAATTATGAGGTCTATATACCGCGCCTGATGGCTGAAGGAACATCCAAGAGGAGACCGCGTTTCAATTTAGAGAGACTCATACCTTCCCCGGATTGGGTTGCGAAAGCCTGGAGGCTTTCTGAAGATGAACTGTTATCACTGTCAGGGTTAGATGGTGTGGTGTTTATGCGCATCATAACCTTCAGGTATATTTATTTCCTTTATTGCACATTTGCAATTGCACGATGGTGTCATGGCTATTGGCTTGCTTTCAAGGGTAGAAGAAGCGGCGAATAATCAAACAGTTTGTGTTATTTTGTTGAATGTGCAGTTTGAAAATATTTACTTTTGCTGGGATTATAGGGATCCTTGTGGTTCTTCCAGTGAACTGCTGGGGAAATCAGCTGCAAGATGTTGATGTTGTTGACTTTGCCAGTAACTCCTTGGATGTGTTCACCATATCAAATGTAAACAGTGGTTCTAGCTGGTGAATACTGCCTCATGATTTTAGTTTTAATTCAGCTGTGCCATGTATGAGATTGTTACCCTTTATGATTTTTTTTTTAATTTTTTAATTTTATTTTTTATTTCAGGTTGTGGGTCCATTTCTTTGCTGTATATATTGTCACTGGATTCACATGCTTACTACTTCATAATGTAAGCCCAAGTACTCTATAGTAATTATATTTACCTCTTAGTTCTGAAGTGGTTTGCAAGCGTTTTCCATTTTTTTCCCCTTATTTTGCTTTATTGACTTATACATGAGCCAACAATTGAACTGCATGCTCATTACTCAATATTGTTTGTATCTTCAGGAATATAGGTACATAGCTTCGAAAAGACTTTCTTATTTTCATTCATCCAAACCTCAGCCGCATCAGTTCACCATTGTGGTTCACAGTATTCCTACTTCCTCAAGTTGCAGTATCAGTGACACTGTTGAGAGCTTCTTTAGAGAGTTTTACCCGTCTACATATCTGTCACATGTGGTTATTCATCGTACAAGCAAAATACGAAGTCTCCTAGTAAGCATTCTGTTGAATTTTAATTCCCTTTCTTGTTCATTAATTTCTTTTCTGTATGTTTACGCTTTCTTGGAAACTTTGCTAAAGCGTTGCAGAATTTTCTGGCTTTCAGCACTGTTCTAGATGTTTATGCTTTTGATTACAATATTTAAGCATTGCCATATATAACAGTTGTGTTTGAAAAATCAATCAAATTGAACTTTTAAGTGAATAACATAACATGCCAGAAATCTTCATTTTATCTCAACCATAGAATTTTCAACCAGCTGAACAGTGTTGATCTTTTGAAGAATCCACATCAAGCACAATGGATTTAATTTGCAAATGTTCTAATATTAGCTGTACTGTTAAAATGCAGATATATAGTAGTTGTGCTACATTGTGCTGCAGGGTTTAATTGGGTGCGCTCACCGCCTATACATGATTCCAATTCATTTACCTAAATTCTTATTCGACCAAAGTGTTTTTATCTTTATCTCTTTGACAGTTGTGCTTGTGACTATACAATATTGAGACTGGCTACTAACGAGTTAATTGATCTGAAGTGTGTGTGCATTTTGGCTTTCCATATGAAGTGATTTTAAAACATGCAAAACCAGATGTTTACTACTTTCCCTTTTTCTTTTGTCCTTCTCAATCACTTTTGATATCTAAGCGTCATACTGTTGTGATTGAGGTTTGCTTTTGCAGATGCTACAAAATATTAATGAGGTATTCCATGAGAAAATTATTGTTCTTAAAGGGAAACTCTCTGAGACAATTTAATGACCAAAATCTTTAGTAATCTCTTATTATTCTATTCACTTTATTAATTTTAGCAACTTTGCTGGAAACCCATTATTTTGCCATTGTCTGTAAAAGACGGAGGCAATGTTGTTCATCAAATTAAGTACTTTGATATCATGTATTTATATTATTTTTAATAATTATGCAACTCATTTCCCTGTCTTTCCCTTAAATATAGATCAAAGCAAAGAATTTGTATAGAAGGATTACTCAATTACGTACACATCGTAGTCAGCAAAAGACTATGCATGGAGGTTACTTTCGACTTTTTGGACAAAATGATGATCTTATAGATCAATATGGAAAGAAGTTGGACGAAATTGAGCAAAATGTAAGATTGCAGCAGTCAGAGGCTTCATTGGCAGGAGAAGTATGTGGTAATCTGTCTGATTTTTTTTTTCCCCATAAAGATAAAAGTGTTTATATGTATTTCAGTCTTTTTGTTAACTACTTTCTCTTTTCTTATGTCTGATGGTAATTCACATTCTTGTTCAACGTTCAAGGAGTCTCGAGCTGCCTTTGTGTTCTTCAAGTCTCGTTATGGTGCTGCAACTGCTTTCCATATGCAGCAATCAGTCAATCCCACCCAGTGGATTACTGAGCCAGCTCCAGAACCTTGTGATGTTTACTGGCCTTTCTTCTCTGAATCATTCATGCGAAGATGGATTTCTAAGTTGGTGGTTATAGTTGTGAGCACTCTTTTCACAATTTTGTTCCTTATACCAGTTGTAATCGTACAGGGCCTTACCAACCTACGACAATTGGAAGTTTTATTTCCCTTCTTGACAAGTATTCTAACCATGTCAGTAAAGTTGGTTTGTTAATTTATTTATTTGTTTGTTTATTTATAACTCTTCTCTCTCATTCTAAGTATGCTATATTGCTTCTCTTGTTTTCCCACTCCTTATAGTCCCATTATCCTAGGACTTTTTGCTCAAAAGTAGAATGTTTCAGGGTTCCATGATAATAGGTCAAAGATATAGTTGATTGTCTCTTAAGCATACACTTTCAAGCATTCTCTAGGCCGCAAGTTGTTGATAATGGATTTTATGTTGCCTTGATGGTATGCATTGTTCATTTTGGAGTATATATCCATTAGTTTGGACAAGGGCAAAACCAGGAAGCTGTAACTGGCATTTAAAGCATAAAGCAAATTAGCATCTTTAGATGTTCCAAGCATCTTTAGATGTTCCAAATTATGGTACCATTTTAGGCTGAAAGAATAAGTTTCACTAAGAGATACTTAGGAGTATTACAATCAGATTGCTTTCAAATTGCCTCTTACATGTAGGAACTCCTATGACAAACCATGATTTGCAGTATGTTTTGGTTGTGCTTCTAAATTATGGGTTTTGCAATTGATAAAGGATGGTACTTGATTGAATATCAATCAAGAGTTGTTGGAAAGCTTTTTGCCAGCTTCCTCAATGTTGTGATCTTGTGCTCTACTAGGATAGTCCGATCACTGCATTTATAGTAAAGTCAAATAATCTGCATCCGTGATTTTTCCTTTCTAGTCAAATTCAGTCTAGCTACCCTTTTCTTGCTTTTTGATGCTATGTCTTAATGAGGATGATGTGCCAGCTTTACATTTAAGTTGTCTTTCAATCTGTTAATGGAAATTTTCTGAGCCTATTATGAATCTGCTTGCAGAAAATTTGTTACTCAATTAATTACGGGATACCTTCCCAGCCTTATTCTTCAGTTGTCTCTGAAAGTGGTGCCTCCTATCATGGGGTTCCTTTCCTCCATTCAAGGGTACATGTCACATAGTGATATAGAAATGAGTGCATCTAACAAAGTAATGTGGTTCACAATATGGAACGTTTTTCTTGCAACTGTATTTTCTGGGTCAGTTCTGTATCAGCTGTCTGTCATCCTTGATCCAAAGGGCATTCCTGGGAGGCTAGCAGTTGCAGTTCCTGCACAGGTTAGGCAATAATTTTCTCCATTGTAAACTAACCTAAACTCCAACCTTAAGCTCTGCAAGTGGAACAAAACCATGTTTTGTCTTGCATTAAGCAAACGGATTTCAGCATTTCTTCAGTTGTTTGGACATCATGTAAAGAAATATCAGCATCACTAATCATGCTACTTCCCTTAAATTTTGCTCAAGTGGCTACCACACTTCTGATAACTTCTTTTGTAAAATCTTCCATACTGAACCAACAAAGAAGTCTTTAATGTTATTTACACAATAGGAAAAGCAGTCTTTCATTTGCTCCAACCAAATGTTTGGAGCAACTCATAAATGTCGTTACCGAACTTCCTTTTTTTTCATAGCATTAGTTGAATCATCAATGAAATTCATTGGCACATAAAGATGAAAATGACATCGTTGTAGTTTCTGCTGTAAATGGTGGTGATTACTGCTTCTGGTGTCTCAAACTTCCTCGTCCTGATTGAGAATGAAAAATGAAATAGAAAACATGAAGTTTCAATAAATTGAACATTGGGATTGGTACCCTTACTTTTATAAGGGTACCGCTATTTTTTGTATTCAATGGTTGTAATTTAATTACAAATTTCATAAATCTTAAATATAATTAAAATATAATTTTAAAAATTTAGTAATTTAAATTAACAGGACATGTGGCAAATTCTTGGCCACAGATAATTGAAAGGTATTAGTATCCTTAGATTTTATAAGGTTACCTGAGAAATGTCCTTGACCATTTAGTAATCCACTTGGATAGGCAAACCCTTGGAATGGAATTCTTGATTCTAATAGTTCAAGATGCATAAACTTGACTGCCAAGTAACCTTGTAGGCTACCAATGCCTTAAATATTAAAATCACTTGTTACCTTGAGTAAAGTAAATCTCTAACTGATGACTCACTTTTTCTTATTTGTCCCTAATGTCTGTTCCTTCTATAATTTTAAATAATATCAACAGTACTCTCGTAACTTATATCATTGTTTGTACTATCCATATCATTTTAAGCATGACATGATATCGAAGTCTAAAAATTGCATACCAAATTAACAATTTATAATTAGATATTGCTATTTCTATGTTTTTAATGCAATTAATTTTTATTTTACTGTAGGCATCATTTTTCATTACTTATGTTGTCACCTCAGGATGGACTAGTGTGTTATCGGAACTGTTTCGGATAATTCCTCTCCTTGGCAGTTTGATTACAAGGCCTTTCTCAAGTCCAGATGATGAATTTGAAGTTCCATCTATTCCTTACCACAGGGATGTTCCAAGGGTCCTTTTCTTAGGACTTCTTGGTATTACATACTTCTTCCTAGCTCCGCTAATTTTACCATTCCTCTTGGTTTATCTCTGTCTTGCATACATCATATATCGAAACCAGGTCAGCATTTCTTTCTATGCTTATTTGGATATCTATCTATTTCTAGCAGAAAGGTTCTTTGATTTGCTGTCCTATTTTCTATCATACATGAGATTTATGCCCTGCTCCAACTAGTATGAAGGGAGAATTATGGTTTTTGAAATATTGACTGGCCTATTTCCAAGTAGAAAGAGCTAGATATGAAAGCATTATTAGCCTCCACCTAACAGTTTAAGCATTAGGGGTGAGTTGGTTTGTAACATAATATCATTGTCTCTATGACCTAGTAATTTTTAACACCTTCCCATCCATATTCTTCATTTGTTTCTGAAATTGGTTCCTCCTGCCACACGGTTCCTTTCCTCCATTCAGCAATAGATGTCACATACTTGAAGGGCAGAAGCATAAACAAGTTGCATTTGATATCTTGGGTCAGTATTTCAACATGTTGCTGAGTCAAGGATAATTATCATGAAATTAGGTTTAATATAAATTTTGAAGAAGTAAATTTGGATGTTGCATGATCAAAAGGATAACCTTGAAACTAGAGCATTCAGCAATAGAATTAAGGTAACTGTTGATGGTCTTTCTCATGCTTTGCCAAGCTATGTACTTCACTTTCTTGGAGCAGCCATATTAAAACGACTACCAAAGGTGCATAAGTGGTTCGGTGGTGATACAAGAGATAGAAGACATAAATTTCACTCAGAAATTTGTGTAGGTTCAATTGAATATAAGTGGAATATGCCCATGATAGTCTGAATTTATCCTTCCCATAGATGTACTCATATTTCAGGAAGTGCCTGTGGCTGTGGTTGTAACTGGTGTAAGCAGTAATATGATATTGATTTCCTGGTAGACGTTTCCATTTGTAACAATTAATAAAGTATGATATCTGTGATTTTAGACAATGATAATTTTCATTCTGGAATCTGACAATGTTAAAGTCATTTTCTTGATGAGAGTGCAAGACTTTGGAAAATTGGCTATGATATGGCTTGTACTGACTACGGATGCTCTACCTTTGCATTGTGCAGTTCATAAATGTATATGCACCAAAGTATGAAACTGCAGGGAAATTTTGGCCTATAGTGCATAATGCAATGATTTTTTCTCTGGTACTCATGCACATTATTGCTGTGGGAATTTTCGCATTGAAGAAACTTTCTCCAGCATCCACCTGGATGCTTCCTCTACCAGTGCTCACTCTTCTCTTTAATGAGTACTGCCGGAAGCGATTCTTGCCCATATTTATTGCATACTCTGCAGAGGTAAGTTTCAAGTGACAATAGCCATATCTACAAATGTATTTTTCACTATCCACTCCCCAACCTAAAAGAGAAGGCAATAGTTATCTCTTAAGGAACAGAAGAGTTGTTACATGTTGCGTTCAGCCGCTCAGCTCTAAGCTGATATTAACTTGTGATTGTGTTTCCAGAGTTTGATAAAGAAGGACAGAGAAGACCAAAAGGATACCACAATGGCTGAATTTTACGACAAACTGGTAATTGCTTATAGAGACCCTGCTTTGCTGCCAATTCAATACTCATCAAACACTGATGGTCTCCTTAATCCCCTTCAATCATAAGTTCAACACTGAGGCACAATATTCCACCATTTAAGTCCAGTTGTTTGGGCTGTTTTCTTTCTTTCTTCCTTTTTTTTTTTTCTTGGGTCTGAATGGGCTGTTTCCTGTATGTTATGTAAAGTTCCTATTTCTAGAACAATGGAATACAGAACATGTGCCATCGTGTGCAAATAGCAAACTCTTGGATTAGCAATATTTGTCCTATCTTTCCGTGTGTCTTAAAGAGGATTCTTAATTGTCACATTTAGAATATGCAGCAACCGCATGGTTTGATGAGTTCTGTGCTAAAGAGAATCCAGATACACATTTTAATACAAGTTTACCACAACAGAGAACTTAATGTGAGTGTTTTTAGCTTTAAATAAACAAATTAAAAAAAGTTGCATAAATTACAGAGTTACAAGCCAAAAAATTGCATAAAGAAAAAGCCCTCAAAACAACATGGCAAGATAATGATTATTCAGAAGAAAAACTACAAGCCAAAATCCAAAGACAGATGAAGCATGGTTATCCAATCACAGAGATATAACTAAGTAGCCTTGCTAACAAGGCCTTTCTCTTTTGCTGATGATTTTTATATTTGAGAAATATTTTTTCTTTTTACCTAAGTTTCTAGACATCACTGGTACATCTCGAGAATCATGTGTGAGATTTCAGTTGCATTATTGGTGGATATGATGGATTTGGTAAGGTTACTAATGATAATACGCAAAAACTCTTACAATATTCACTAATAAGATAAGTAAAACCTATAGTTATGCATACATAATGTTTTCATATTTTCTCACAGGTAAATTCATCAGTTACATGATTCCTGTGTAGAATGATACTGATATCTAGAAAATTTGGGTACAAATAACACAAATGTTGCTATTCAATCTCAGCATTTGCTCGTCAGCTCTTCTGGATCTCTTCCTTAAAGCTTCATCTGTGCTTTTCGGATCAGCTGCGGCTAGCATTAATTATTAATTAATGCTGATGTTAGTGCAGTTATCAAACATATAGTTTAAGAAGTATCTGTAGCCTTGGCGAAGGAGGAGATATTGTCCCTCCTTATGCCTTCCATTCCAGATAATCTAAGGCTCACAAACAAAAGGAACAACGCCAAAACAGGGAACACTGGAAACATTGGGCTGCCTTTGTCACTTCTTTAGGCCTTTTCTCTGGATATATTGTGCAGTGACAGCATATTAGATAACCAAGATTGCAATGGGATAACCACAGCATACACAATATAATAAAACTACGAATTGTGGAGATAAATAAGAAAATAAGTGTGCAAATAATTTTTTTTTGTATGCAAGGTGTGCATATGATGAGTGTGCATATAATATTTACTATTAGAATAGTGCTATCCACGAAACTTCAGTGAATCTCATTATAGAAGCATAATGGTACGGAATATCCTTTTATACTGATAAAGGGTGATTTCTACAAGGCTTTTGACATTGACAAATGGTTCTCATATGCCGGAAATTAATCTAATTTTATTATCAAAGGAAAATCCAATTGAAAAATCTGTCAAAAGAACAGTGGCCCCTATCATTGAGCAGCACATAAGTGAAGAATATAACTGTACGGTATCTGTTTTATAGGGGATAAGTACTGAATGCTTCTATCAAAGTGGGAAGGAATAAGTGATAAATGAAAAACAGTATCTATTTAATCTACTAGTGTCTGTTCGAATAGAAGGAAAGACAGTTAGAAGGGTAAAGAATATTGAAAATTTTGAAGTGGTGAAAAATTTTGAAATCCTACATTTCATATTTTGTTCCTCTTCTGCTATTTCCTCCATCAAAACCAGATAAAACTTTCTTTTGGTCCAGGCCACACAACATGAGGTTTCAATTAAAGAATTTCCCTTTTGTTTTTTGGTTCTAAATGCAAATCTACCATTTGATTACATCATGTATAATTGCATGCGTACATCAAATGAAAATTTCATGTAGAGTGGCAGTAAGAGTGACTTATCTGTCAACTTTTCCACCATCATTCCCAAAAAACCAAACTCTGCCTTACAATAAAATATCTAATTGTTATATAACTGCATGCCACGATATTCATTCTCGTTTATAATCCTTAATTTCTAGTATATAACTTTAAGCTATGCTTAATTATTACATGCCTGTAAATTTCATTAGTTACCGAGTGAGTGTCACTCAAAGCATAAGTTTCTTGCTGAAAGACAAATCTTGAAATCTCCTCCAGAATGAAAGGGAAAGTTCTGTAAGGTTCTAGAGTTTGTTTTTATATAAAGAAAAAAGAATAAATGTGTAAAGAAAGCCGTACTGGACATAGAACAATAGGGTTGTTACAAAGCATTAGAGGTCACCAAAGATCTCACTTTCAACTTAAAGAGTTTTTACTTACTCAACTATATATAAATGTGCATGCTCCCCTATGCTGCTATGCACCAAAAAGCGAAGCAAAACTAAGCCCTTTGAATGGGAAGATGGTGAACAAGAGAAAACTAACGGATGGTGAAGGAGGGGAAAAGCACAGTGAAGAAGGAAACACTGATTGGGAGCAGCTAAGGGAAGAGGCAGCATCAGTGGCAGCTGCTCTACTTGGAGCAAGAAGGGCAAGAAAACGGTACATTGGGGTGCGCCAAAGGCCTTCAGGGAGATGGGTGGCTGAGATCAAAGACACCATACAGAACATAAGGCTATGGTTGGGCACTTATGACACTGCTGAAGATGCTGCTAGAGCTTATGATGAAGCAGCACGTTTGCTTCGTGGTGCTAACACCCGCACAAATTTCTTTCCATGCCAAACTTCTCATTCTGTTCCAGCTCTCCCTCCAAAGATTGCGAAACTCCTCCTTCTTAGGCTCAAAGCTAGAAACATTGCCTCTTCTTGCATGGTTACTACTCCTTTTCCTAATAACCATTCCGAGCAAGAAACAAAAGCAGAACCACCACCCCATTTTTTTCAGCAAACAGAAGAACCCCACCTAGAAAATTTTCTGGACATGGATGGGAATGAAATTGTTGCACAAAGTTATGGTTCTGCTGCCACAGCTACCTGTGACTATAGTACCTCTTGTGACTATAATAGTGAAACTAAGGTAGCAAATTTTGAGCAAGAGGGTTGTAGGGAGAATTTCAAGTTGGAGGATGATTGTGCTAACAATATTAATGATGGAAACAATCAGATTGTGAGGCCTAAAGGAGAATTTGAAGACAGTGATGCTGGGTTCATTGACTTCCAGTTTTTGGACACAGTTGGATCATTAAGTTACTCTTCTTCTCCTTTTGAGATAGCTGAGGAAATGATGGGGCCAATGGTGGAAGAGAAATATGATGTGGACGATTCACCATTACTTAGAGAAACTCTGAGGATGAAGTATGAACGTAAATTCTCGGCATGTCTTTACACCTTCATTGGAGTTGCTGAGTGTTTGAGGCTGCAAGTTGGACCTGAATAAGGATACCATAGAAGAGGGAGAAAGTGAAGAAAAGTTTCAAAGGGAAAGACAGAAATAACTTTGACTTGCGGTTGCACTAACAGGATCAGAATCTTCTTCAATTGATTTGAAGCTCTTTCTTGGTTTTCAATTTTTCATTCGACTTAGGCAGCAAATAAATTTGGAATAGCATAGATTATTCTTTTATGATAGAGGATGGCATCTTAGCCCATATTCTTTAATTTCATTATTCATGATCAATAAAGCTACTTTAGTTTTGCTATATGATCAGTGGTTTTCTGTCCTATAAATTTTTGAACCCCTCGTCCCCTTCTCAAGATTTTCCAAACATTTCTAAGGCTGGTATCAACATGATCGAGCATCTGAGTTTGAAGGTGAATATGAAAATTTCTTGCATATCATGGAGGCACATACAAGTAATGATCATGATGTGTGTGATCCAATATTCACTACACTAGTCTTTGTGAGAATTTGTCTGTTAGGATGATATAATATGCTTATTGATTACTAGAGGGATAAGTGGATTATCCTACTTTATTCTATCTCATGTCTATTCTTATTTTCTGATGAAAATATTGACAATTTTTTCTGATTATATAACTTTGTCCAACCTGCCCAACCAGAAAACGGATCATTACACGTTTAGTTATTTCAATTTAAACGAATAATCAAAATGAATTGTTACATTTAGAAATTTCTAATTTATCAATCATTCAAAATTATTCTAATGCATACTTATATATTAAAAAGGTACCATTCTATTTTTTAAAAAAAAAGGAAAAAAGAAAAAAGAAGAAAACCAATAGTGCAATAATATCGTTTTTGGTCGTTCCAATCTTGCAAAAATGAATTAAACGACAAATGGCCTTTCAGGTGTAAAAACAAAAAGCCCAATAAAGAGAAAGCGGTTGCCACAAAATTATGGCTGATTAAGGATCGGTCCAGTAAATTGCTTTGGTCTCCAAAGTTTTTTTGGGGCTTTATTCTGAAATCACAGGCAAAAGAATTTGCATATATATATATATATAGGAATAAACAAAACGATGAAATTTGAAGTAAAAGGCAGGCGAAGTGAGTCTTCTAAATTAGGAAAACATTCCTCACTCTTTTAACGCGAAAACATTACTTATTAGAGTTGTGTTGGCACGTAGGTCTGATTCATTGAAGCACCTCAACCGAATGCAACAATCATTAATTACATAAGTAAACAGAGCTTCATGAGACTGTGGTAACTTGAGAGCCTTAGGACTTAGTGCGTGTTTGAGAAAAATAAAAGATTAAAATTATTTTAATAATTACTTATTTATATAATTATTTTTTTATATAATCACTTATATGATAATCAATTTACATTTAGATACTTTAGTTGAAAAGTGATTTTAAGCATAACTTGTTTCGTTTGAATTGCCTAAAAATAATCACTTTTATATGATAAATTACAAAAAAGGGTATAAAATAATTTAATTGTATTAGATAATGTTTAATGCCTAATTTTATTAACATACAAATAACATGTAATATTTTGTATTGATCTTAAAGAAAAGTATTACGCCCTTATATTTTTTTAAATGAAGATAGAATTTATAAATGATCATACATAATTAATTTTTTATTAGATTAATTATATAGTTAAAACTGCTCCAAAATATTTCATTTTTTGGGACTATTTAGGTGATGAATTAATATCTTCTATTTTGCTCTATATTTAATCATGATTTACGAAATAAGGAATTAAAAAAATAAACAATATAAATATTAATAATATAATAGAAATTAAAGAGGGAGAATAACATCAATCTCAAGTTAAGATGCAATATAAATTTTATATTAGTCAATGCACGGAAATAAAAACAACTAAGATAATTTTAATGTAAGCTATTGTGCATAATAGCCACCTAGTTTCCAAAAAGAGATTCAACAATTTCATCTCTAAGCATTTGTGAGAGGAAGGCTAAAGCACTTGTGAGGAGAAAAGAGGTCGTTGAGGTGAATTGGGTGAAAATTTAATGAGTTTGGTAGACAATATTGATGACCTTTGCTAACAGAGTAAATTGAAAATATTGAAATGATGTGAGTACTGTACATATGATTATGGCAGCAAAATGCTCAAATTTTTGCTTCTACCTTTTTTCATAAAACAGTTTAAATAAATAGATCATAGATTATAATATGTTGGAATAAATTTACCTAAACAAGATTTATTTTTAAAAACAGCATTTTATGCACAAACACCATTTTTTTTTGGGTTCCCAAAGACGTGCTTAAATTTTGGGCTTGATGAACAGTAAACATACGATTCAACATATTTTAGCACCCAGAAAAAATATGATACTAAATGTTTAAGGAAAAACGAATTCTTACTAAATTAGATTAAACTTAAATAAGTCGTTAAATCACATTTCAGTCAAATATGATTGTGTTCTCAGCCTAAATTTAAGCTGAATTATTGTATCATTTAGTTCAAGCAAATTATTTTCATCGAAGAGCATAAACGCCTTCAATTATGTCCTCCTTTTTATTATAAACTATTGCTTTTACTATTTATTTTCCATGACAGAAGATATTAACAGCTCGTAAATACCTTAACAAAGTCAAACTTGACACTCCGTTACATGGTCACATACCCAAAGTTCAACTTCAATTTGCGAATAAAGAATTGTACATGTATAGGTATTAGCTGCCCTCCTTCGAAAATGAGTAGTGTTATTTATATTTATTTTTGTGACTTGTTCTATGAAACTCAATAAGGTGTTCTTAAATTATTGGTTGTGAATGAATTTCACTTTTTGTCTTAGCCAATGATTAAGAATCACCTTTCTTAATCCCTTAAAATAAATCACATAAATGAGTACAAATAACATTTGTGTTCAAAAATTCATGTGTTATACATTCTTATGTACTTTGACTGCTATAAGCTTTTTATGTGACTTCATACACTGCCACAGGAACTTTCGAGCTCTTCTATATCCCGGTGGATAGAAAGAAGCCAACATGCTTCCCCATGTCATTGGAGAAACTGTGGAAGTTCTACAATTTGTAGGCTTATAAGTGGTCCTGCTCCCTCACGAAACACGTCACAAGTTTTAGCTTCAACAGGACTTTCTTAAGCACTTCCCATCAACAGAACTTCTATTTTTTGCCAAAGATAATAGCTACCACCTTCTCTCATTAACCGAACTCAAAGTTCCATGCTCATGTTATAACTTATAAATTAACATGCAACTGTAATTCCTTATAAGCAGCTAGAGGCTTTCCATAGTTGGATCCAACCTTCCACTTTGATTAATTGAAAGAAAAAAAAAAGCAGAAATGAGAATATCAAGTTAATAAGAAAACAGACTTAGCAAACTAAAAGATAAATTTGGAAAGTTTAGTGGTGATAGGAGATTCACAGTCCGGAGAACTAAAGGTACGTAAAGGGTGGAAAAACAGAAAGAAAAAATCATTGGGGAAAGAGATAAAAAATTATTGATAAGTAAGTACAGTACTTATACTTCTAGTAGTGGATCAAGGAGTAAAGAAAACAAAATTATTGACTTGTTTAATAAATACCCAATTATACAGAACATATAAGGAATCGCCACATATGGAAAGATCATTCAATTCAAGCCATATTTAAAAGGTGTATCCATTTGACACTAATCTAAATGTAGAGTTCTTTTAATCCAAATGAGCTCAGTATGCATTTTAAAGAATCCATTTGGTGAACACTGATCAGCCACAGATAAACTGATTCTTATATATAAAAGTTAGCCATAAATTGAAAATTGTAGAAGGCATTTAGGCCAATGAAGATAGAAAACGAAGTTTGGAACATCACTGTAAGCACCTCCCCTAAGTATGCGATTTGTAAATATGATTGTAAGCCCTCAATGAAGCTCATTGCATATTACCTAGCCTTGGAATGAATCCCCCCCAAACATTTCAGCACAAAAGAAAAACTTCTAAACATCAGGAGATATTTTTAATAATAGAGGCAGATAAAAGAACAGAAGTTAGCCCGACCTACTAGTGATGAGTTCATTAGTCTACATAAATTAATTATAGTTCATTAATTTTTGAAATTGAAGATCAATTCACCAAAAACTTTCCAAATGTTACCCTACCCAGTATTCAGACAAAAGCTTCTAAAAGATTGGAAGTAACTGTGTATCACCTAGGAACAAGAAATTTCGTGCTCAGCTTCAAATAATTTCTTCCACTTGTCTACTAAAGTATTCGCCTTTCCATTGACATTACAGAAAACTAAACATTGATTACCCTGCTTTTAAGTTTCTCCATCTTTGTAAAATCACTACAAGAAGCCATTTCCATGTTCTGAAATGATCTATCTCATGAAGTTGAAAGCCACCCAAAGTCGTCTAATCTATAAGCTCTTATATTCAATGTTCTGAAGAAGTATTGTTGCAAGGTTCCTCAATGGCAACATAATTTGCTGGGAACAATCTCTTACAGCTTCCCTCTTCATCTTATTAATTCAATTGATACAATCAAAATCACGCCGGCAACGTCATTGAATGCCTATTCTTTCCGCAGAAATTGCCATAGTTTCTAATATTGAGTTGCCTTCCCCATCTGAGATCTCCATGCAACAAGATCTGCAACTGAAGTAGAAAACTGCACTCATCATGGAATCTATAAGCACCACAAATGAATACATTATCACCAAAAGCGGCCCTTCCCACACTCTCGAAGATCCATCACCATAGCTAAGTGTCTTCACCCTGTGCTCAAACAACCCCTCCACAAAAGCCATTCCTATTGTTGATCCTAGAAATATCAGCAGACCAACCTGAGTTTGCCCCTTGATCAATATATTCGACCGCAGCATAGCCTGCGCCCCCGAAACATCCTCCAGCACAGATATCACAATTGCAATGTTACAAATTATTATGGCATTGGCAAAGACAATAGAGAAAACCAGCCCCACCATCACAGCAGCGTACACAACAACATCAGGAGAGAATCCAAGAACAGACAATGCACTGCAGAATGCAACAAGGAAAACACAGAACATGGTGATGCAACCAACTATAACTGTACAAGCCCACAAATATGTCGAAACGATCTTCCTCCAAAACTTGGCAGCGATCACACAAAACTTGGAAGCATCAAACTTCTTCCTGGAATAAGTACAATCTACAGAATACACCACAGCAGCTTTTGACAACAACAACAATGTGATATACAAGGGGAAACCCATTGCCGAGGAAATCGCCATCTCAGCGAAACGGTAGCAAGACTGTTTGATCAAAGGCCTCAGAGGGAGGCCACTGGTCTTAGCAACAAGCATAAGCCTAATGCTGAGGCTCTTCACAATGGACTCATCAACTAACACATTGGACAGTATCACAGCAGAGACGGGGCAAATTAGCACAACAGTGATTGCCATGAAACCCCACGAATTGAACCTAAGAATCCTCACAGTTTCTCTGAGGATGTCCAATGCACTCATTGATTGGACTTGGTTATTGAGATTAACATGACCATGTGCATGAACATGATCAGAGAGTCGTTGTTGCAACTCAAAACCTTGTTGCAAAGGGGTTGTTTCCTCAGATCCCTCTTTCGTCAGATGCCTAGGAGAACAACATCCACTGGAAATCTCCATTTTCAGTGCTGAAAGAAAATTACACAAAAATAAAAATAATAAAACAAGATTGATTATTTCATTGGAACTGAAGGTTCAGAGGAAGTTTGAGGTGAAACCCAAGATCTGAAAGAGCTGGATTAAGGTGGGAAAGTGTGAATCGAGAAGTGGGGGTGGGGGCATTATCGGGAATTCAATTGATGCGGGGAATGGAGAAGAGGGTAGTTGGGAATGGAAGGAGAGGGGAGCATTGTAGGGGTTCCATGTCGATAGCGGAAACAAAGAGAGTGAGAGAGGTGAAGTTGTATAGAAGAACGAAGAAGAAGAAGAAGAAGAAGAAGAAGAAAGGGATTTGAGAGAGGCGTGTGCATCTGTGAATTCTGTGTCCCTTTCACAGTAACATTGGAAGGAACGAGGAGCAAAGCCAGGTTACAATTCAGCTTTGCATTCGATTGATTGGAGCCGTCCACGGCTCTAAATTAATTAATTAATTAAAAAAATAGATCGAGTTTTATTTTTTAATAGCATATTACTTTGATTTCTATGTTTTTCTAAGAACTTTGAATTCGTGCATGCACAAAGGAAAGTTCCTATAATGTTATTTTTAAGGATTTAATTTTGATCAGGGTAAATTATATTGATCTATTTTAAAGTTAGATGATATTATATATAACATATTTTGATTTGTAAAATATAATACATTAACATCTCTTAAAATTTAACTGATATTACATTCAATAATTTTATATTTTATAAAATATAATAATAAATATTTATGTAAATATAACACAAAATGCCCTTATAGAAAGGTAAGTATAAGTATAACAAATTAGGATATGTTACGTATAATATCACTTAATTTTAAAGGTGGTCAATATAATTTACCTTTAATAATATTTTTTTTTACGTGCTTAAAATATAATGTTATATTGTATCATTAATTTTTTTTTATGGGATCATAAAATATTCTATTCTTATAATAATTATCTTAAAAGTTATTTATTTAATTTTTTTATGTGATTTATATAATATTATATGATTAGTTGATAATATAAAATATTTTATAATGTATCAAAATTATTCACTTTGTTTACCAACAAGGATAATGATAAAGGCGCACTATAATCCTAGGGAGGAATTTGATTCGATTCTTGGAGAAAATATCAATTGAGAGGTTAAGTCTAATTACGCTAAAAAAGGATTAATTTTCTTCTTTGACAATAGGGAGGAGGGGAAACCCTTGGGGAAAAAAAATAATCATTATGATTTTTGGTCTAAACTACTAAGATTCGAAATCCATTAAAGTTTAACTAATCTAGTTTGAGCTGAGTTGACCCACTAAGAGAATAAAATCCTCTTAATACTATTTTTTTTATCCACATAACTTGAATCCGAGATTTTATTAAAATGAACAAGTGTCGAACCATTTGAACTGACTTAACCTCAGTTAAATTAAAAACAAAGTTTTACCTAATTAATAGGCTTAAGTGTAAACATACTACTCCACATAAATGATATTATTTTACATAAATGGGCTTCTCCAACTTAAAAACCTATTAGCTTATTTTTTAATTTAAAATAACTAAAAATCAAAAATATCCTATCACAATTGAGCATTATTTTAGAGTAAAAATGTTCTTTGTTACAATAGATAAATAAATATATGAGTTGAATAGCATATTCAATGATCAAGTAATAATGAATTGATTAACTCTAAACTTAGTTTTGATCCTTAAGGATGCTTATAAAATTTTTGACATTATTAGGTATATATTTGGGAATGCAAAAAAATAACTTTTTTAAAAAATAAAAAATAAAAACTGTTTTGAAATAACTTCACATATTTGGGTAAAAGGTTTGAATGGATTATAAGCAAAAAATTTTAATTTTAAGTGAAAGTAGATTTCTGAAACTAATTTTTGATGGAAAGATTTATAAAACTTTTGATTATAAACAAAAGTTGATTATGTTAGTATTATAATATCTTTATGAAAATAACCTTAGGTATCAAATATTATAAAAATAAACAAATTATTTCATATCTTTTTTTCACTAATTTATCATTAAAAAAATTATTTTCATATAATCCAAACAAAACACACAACTTTAAAATTGTTTTAAGTTATTACAGTCAAATGCTATAAGTTATTTTTTCGTCTTTCACTTCAAAATTATTTTAGTCATGTTAGTTATTTGCTTTTAAATTTATATATATGATGTTCAATTTATTTTAATTTCATCATCTAATTTACATGTTAAATTTTTTGGCCACCTTAAGAATTTTCTTCAATCTTGGCCACTAATAATAGCTCACAAAATGATTTAAGAATAAATATTTGTCACTTGTTCATTTTAGAGACAAAGTCATTTTAAAAGATTTTTTTTTCAATAGGATTATTTGAGTGTTTTAATCTTAAATATTGTATTAAAAAATTGATGACGTCTTTAGCAACTGGGAAGATATGTGATTAGGTTTTCTATTTATTTTTTGATCAATTATCTAATATACTAATGATTTTCCTAGATCACGTTGCTGCTTTCAATTTTTTTGGATGCAGACGAACAACCAATTCAAAAAAAAAAAAAAAAAACCCTAAAAATGAAGGAGGAAGGGGGGCAAAAAGTGATGGATCGATTCACAATAGAGACTCGGTCTTTTTTTAATTTCCCTTAACTTGATGAATAAGATTTAAAAGGATGTAGACAGAATTCAAAATGAACTTGAAGGCAAATAATGTTGGTTTAGGCCACAACGTTTGTAACACTTCGCTTGTTAAGGTTGGTTTATAATGTTCTTTGTTAGTAATCTTATATTGGTAAAACATCTATAAATAAGTAAGTAATACTATCTTAAAATAAATTAAATTCCCCAAGTAATACTATCTCATTCGAAAGCTTGTTAAGATACTTTAACCTTAAAATGGAAAGCTTCCATTATCCTAAACTACTGTTAGAAAAAAGGGGGAAGAAAGATGTATATAATCTTGTCAATTTAGATAAAATGAGTTGGCAAACATGGATAGCCAAGAGGATCTAAAATTTACGGTGAAACAAAAATTTAATCCATCCAAAAATATTAAGTGTGCAGACGAAAATATTTTCTAAATTTTTGGAATAACTATATGCTATGAGAAATTAGAAAAATTATGATTGATGAGAGTCACACCAATTTCAAAGCTTAAGCAAAACACTAAATGTAATTGCCAACCAGCTTGTGTAATGCGATTGGCGCGTACTTGCTGAAGTCCTGAGATTTAATTATCATAGTTACGTAGAAAGGTTTGCCCCTTGTCATGTTATGCCGCCTTTTCTTGCTGTCCCTCTCAGTATAATGAAAGAAACAATAAATTTAATTTATCAAATGCTATTTATATAAGACTTAAGTCACACATCTTAGAAGGTCGTTGCCAACGAGGGTCAGTATAATTGGTACGAAATAGGTTTTGAATTTCGTAAGAATGCAAGTTTAAATTTCACTACCTATAAAACAATTTTATTAGTAGATAATTTTATAAGTCTTTTATAAGTATTTTTTAAATTTATAATCTATATCCTGATCTTGATAGAATGACCGTGATTAAATCCACCTAAATTTTTTATTAAATAAAAAAATCTTATAAGGTCATTAAAATGGTCAAAATTATTAGTCTAATAAACTTAACCATTAAAATGGTACATGTTAACCTGTTTAAATTTTTATATTTTAATCCATGCTGCAATTTAACTCAATAAGTTAATTGGGTTTTCATAGACCGACCCATATAGCCTATTTAATCTTTTTTTATAGTAGTGTGCAATAGAAACATAACATCATTAAAACGTAAAAATATAAAATGAAAGCAATTAAAAGATTAAACTAATTTTATGTCATTTTAAAAAAAAATTAAGTTTTTTTCGTGGAAGTTTAGATATCAAATTTTGCTTGAGAGTTTAAAAATTTGAAAGGGGAAAAAAAACATTTTAACCCAACATTTTGAAAAGGTACAAATCAATCTCTAAAATTTTTTAAATGTATAAATCAACCCTTCTATTGATTTTTCCATAATATATGCTTAAGAAAATTTAGGGTATTAGATTATATGTTATTTTTTAGTTTAGGGATTAAAATATATATAATCCAAAATTTGGGAGGTGTAGTGCCTTTATTTTCCTTTAATAACAGACGAAAATTTATCAAAATGATTAAAGCGAATATTTAAAAAAGTTCAAGGGTTGATTTGTATCTTTTCAAAATATTTAGGATAAAGTACACATAATCTATTGTTTAATAGGTAAAATGATTTTTTTTCCATTTGCAAATGATATAACATTTTTTTTTAATTTTAAAAGTTGCTCACACAATTTTAATTTAAGTGAAGTCTTGCTGGTAAAATTTACCTCGATTAGAGTCCACTTCCATACAACTAACTACTTAGTTTTGGGTAAATATAACTTTACATAACAGCTTAAAATTATTATAACTTTATTTTAAAATTAAAAGTTTAAATTTATTATAACTTTTTTATAAATTAGACAGCAAAACTAAATATAGAGTACAAACTAAGTTAATCCAACTTGTGAACTATATTTATAACTTAATTTGTTAATAGCTTGATAAAGTCAACTCATAAACTCATGAGATTTAGAGTTTACAATTTTGGTGAATTTAGCTTGAGCCTAAAAATTAAATTTATTTCTTGTTGAGTTTGACCGTAGTTGAGTATGTTCTTATAAAAAAAAAAAAAGATGAGTATATTATTATCAAGTGGTGCTAGATTTGTGAAACTCGACACAGTTCTCTTTACTTAATAAAGATTTAAATTACTATTAACAAATTATAAATAACTTTTTAGTATTATAAAATAAAATGTTTTTCTTTTATTAAAAATATATTTAGTCATTTAAGTGTGTGAAATGGTCTTAAAATGGTTAAGCATATAAAATATTATTGTTATTATTGATTTATCTCAATTATCTATTTAGCCCCACATATTTAACTTATGAATTAGGTGTGACAAATTAACTAGTTTAACAATCTTAGTCTTGCATAAATATGTAAGTAGCTTTCTAATGCCCAAGCGGTGGAATGAAAAAATTGAAGTTGCTCTCTAACAAGCTAGCGTCCAAGTGGCTAATACCTGGCGCTTAGGCAATAGTGTGAGAATATAGAGATTGTTGTCGGTGACTTCGCACCTAAGTGCCAAAAAGTCACCACCTAAGCTCCAACAGTGAGATTGCTCCTTTTTTGTTTTTGTTTAAATATGAAAAACAAGAGAAGGGGTTGGGTTGTCTAGGCTAGAAAATAAGAGAAAAATACTCTCTAGTTGATAAGTGTATAATATACACTCGTTTAGTACTTAATTTGATATAATTTTGTGTTTTAATTGTTAAGAAATTAGCTAATTTGCATATGATATTTAGACTTTTGTGAAATTATTGAAACTAATATTAAATTGACAATTTTTAGGTGAATTTGATAGTTTAGAAGCTTATTTTATTCAATTTTGCAAGAAAGACATCTCTAGAGCTAAATGGAAGAGTTTTTGAGCTTATTTGATATGATTTTTAAAAAGTATTGTAATAGAAAATTCATACCTGCATCTAAAGAGATCAAATCGAGACAAATGAGAATGTTCGAAAAGCTCAAAAAGTTATCTATAACTTTTATGTTTAGCCAAAATCCTAGTTCTTAGAGTTTCTTGGTGAAAATCTAGTTGCAAGATTGAAGGTCACTATTATCCCGATGCTATCTAACTTGACCTCTGCTTAGTATTTTGCTAATATCTTGAGTTACAAAAGTCCAATTAAGGTGTTTCTTACGGTTTTGGAAAGCTAACTTAAAGCTCTACAACTTCTACCTCTACTTTTGGGAGCAAATTCCAAGCCGTTTGAGAGTTACAAAGCCCAAAAGTTAGTAGTCCAAAATTAGTCTAGTACCAGAACACAAATTGGGCTATTCTAGCCCAATTGGATACAATTCAAAGTTATTTGAACCCAACTTCTGCACCAAAGCTGCAATTTGAATAAGATTAGATGAGAAAATAATTATTTTACTCCCAATCACTTATTAGAAGATGATTTAAATTCAAATTTCGGGGAGATAATTTGATATCTTATTTTATTTTTTCTCATTTAACAAACCTAGAGCCAATGAGAGAATAAAAACAAATTTTCAAAGGAAGACTAAGGGGAATCTTGGTTGTTGGTTGGTCCCTTGGCCTCTCTTGGCCATACTAATCTTTTCTCATCTAATTCTCTTGGGAGATATCAAAGAGGATTTATAGTGTTGGCGACTACATCAAAGAGGAAGAGACGCATGATTGGGATTAATTCTTCTTCTTTGTTCTCTGTTTGATTTATGTTTAGTATATACGTTCTATCTATGGATTTGTATTTGTTAAATATGTTAGTTGGCTAATATCATATGCTAAGGTGATAATGTAACTTATGTTGTGAATATGCCTGCTTGAGATTTCCAATTTTAATGAATTCTTTCTTATTCAATTTAGTTTCTATTATCCATTGTTAGTGTTATTTGTGGATTCGCAACCCATAAGTTGATATTAGAGTTATGTAAACTAAGAAGAATCTAGGTACATAATTGAAACAATAAAATATAAAACTTAATTCTTAATTGTCTGGGAAAAGAGATTAGGAATTTCGTGGGCTTTGTAAAGGGATTCACAAATCGGTAATGTCTTTAGTTTTAAGGTTCAGGTTGAGAAATCAATTGAATTTTAAAATCTAGGGAGGATTGGTCACTAGAGGAATTAGGTATCAAGTGAATTAGGAATCTGTCTCCATCAGTTGATAAGATAGATACTCATTAGAAAATGAGCTCAATAATCATAAGAACAACTAGGTGAAATCAGACCCCTAGTGCTCTTTCCTTTGATGTCTTCCCTATTTGTTTTGCATTTTTATTTTATTTGATTTTCTATTATTGTGATTTTCTTATATTTTGTTTTATTAATTGTGACACTCTCTTTTTTAAGTACACCTAAATAGTTTCTAAGTTAAGGAATTGGTAGTTGGTTGAGTCAATTTATGTGGAAATGATATTCTACTCACACTTTATTACTTTTATGACCCAGTATACTTACCGATGCCACTATCACCAACTCAAGGAAGAGGCAAAGGATAGCTAGAGGAGAAGAGATAGAGAAATCATCATTCCAAATTTTAGGTTTTTTTGGATTCTTCTCCTAATCATTAGACTCTTTTGTTTGTGGGTAGGGTGAAGTCTAAACTAGGGATGAATTGTTATTGAATTTTTGTTTGTTTGATGTTGGAATTGATAGATTAACAGTTTATCCTTTATTTTTATTGCAATTTGTGAAGTGGCCCTTCATGAACTGATTAGGTTGATGCATGAATTGAGAAATATGTGTATGTTCTAGCTTTAGGGATAAATTGCATGATTCTCAAGATTTAGGAATCTATCTTGTGATTATGTGGATTTATGGATTTTTGGACAAGAATTGTGTGCTTAAACTCTCCCTTTGTTCGAAGATAATTGAGGAATCAATGTGTTTGAGTGAAAGAGGAGAATTGAATCAATCAAAGAGTTGGGGTCAATTAATCATAATCCTTCCTTTAATGTATTAATCTCCAACTCAAATAATAAGAATTCATTTGATCTTATAACAAAGTTTAGATTAACTCAAACCTCTAATGGTTTTGAATATTGTTGTTCACCTTTGTTAGTTTTCGCTTAAATTATTACTTGTTTAGTTTTGCTAGTGTATTGCTTGTTTTAATTTTTAGTTTAGAGCTTTCTCAATTATAGAAGGTTGATAGAATCTAAATAGAAATTAATTTTAGTGAATTTTTATTTGGTAACATCAATCCTTGTGAAACGATACTCGCTCACCTTTTTTACTACTTGAATGATTTGATATACTTGCCGAAGAGTTTTCAATCTACTTTAGTATTTAAATGTTTGACATTGCAGGTGCAATTTACCCAAAGTTAGAGTCCACTTCCCTGCAAGTAGCCAGTTTTGGGTAAATATAACTTTACTTTAACATCTTAAACTTATTATAACTTTATTTTAAAATTAAAAGTTTAAATTTATTATAACTTTTCTACACTTGAAAAACAAATTATTATAACCTTTTAGAATTAGATACCAAAACTTAATATAGGGTACGGATTGAGTCAAACCAACTCGTGAGTTATATTTCATAACTTAGTTTGTTAATAGTTCAATAAACTAAACTCATAAATTTATGAGATAGAATTTAGAATTTTAGTGAATTTAGCTTAACCCTAAAAGTTAAATTCATTTCTTCTTGAATTTAACCTAAGTTATTGAGTATACTATGTACTATTGAGTGGAACTAAATTTTGGAAACTCAACACACTTCAATTTGCTTACTTAATAAAAATTTAAATTACTATTAACAAAATATATATAATTTTTTAATATTATAAAATATTTCTTTTAAAAAAATAGGCAGTCATTTAAGTGTGTGAGCTGGTCTTAAAATGGTTAAGGATATAAAATATTATTGATTTATCTTGATTATCTATTTAGGCCCAGATGTTTAACTTGGGAATTAAGTGTGACAAATTGACTTGTCTAACAATCTTAATCTTGCATAAATATGTAACTAGTTAATTAATGATCAAAGTTAGTTAATCACTTACACTTGATGAGATGGTAGGAGATAATTAATTAATCACTTATCAAATATATTTTACTAATGAAAATGAAAAAATATTAACTCTGATAAACAATATGAACTAATTTAAAATTATTATTTGCATTGATGATTGATCAATATCTACAAATAGCATGATAGATTATTCACACATGACCAAAAGAACAATATGCTTGTGATTTTCAGAAAAATTGAAGAACCTATATAAAAATAATTTGTTGTATTGAAAATGGATTGTTACATCAAATAGACTTCACTTGTAATATTAAAGAATTGAATTCTATAACGATCGCTTTGTAGAAAGTCTGATTTAACGATTTTTAGTCAAAAATGGTGTGAACAATTCTTTAAAAATAATTAGACAACTTTTATTAAATGCAAAATTTTAAAATATGTGCTTTAGAGGAAGATAAATCTGGTGCATTAGTTTAAATGATTCATTATTTATTTTTTTAAATAAAATATTAAATTTACATCTTATAGATAAAATAAAAAATACTATAAGAATTTTATTTTTATAATAAATTAATCCAATTTATACTAAGATTAATAGAAGTCTAATAAATTTTTCAGAGCCTATACAATATATATATATATATAAAATCTTAAATAGAAGTGTAATAATATAAAGAAGAGTACTAATTTATTTTCTGAACAAAAATAAATAAATAAAAAGGTGTCGGTGACGGATGGCATGGTAAGAAAGAAGAGGAGTCGAAATCGAGAAGCGGTTATTTTAGTAAATCAGTATGAAATCCGATCCTTCGCGATACCAAACCCCCAAGCGGCAAGCAAGCATAGGCATAGCATACCTTTCCAATCCACACGCCACCAACCCTTCGCTCTCTCAGAGAGTCAGTCTCTGCATATTCGATTGAATTGAATTAAATCCACTCCACCGCCGGGCAGCCATGGCGACACTAAGCTTGTGGGCGGTGCTGTCCGAATCGAAGCGCATCGTCAACGCCCACTCTCGCCACTTCCTTGCCCTCTCCGTCATCTTCCTCCTCCCTCTCTCCTTCTCCCTCATCGTCTCCCCCACCCTCTTCCACCTCTTCTCCCCCTCCTCCCCCACCTCCCGGGTCCACATCCTCTTCCGCAACTCCCACCACCACCACCACCACATCGACCTCAGCACCCTCATCTTCCCCCTCTCCTTCTCCCTCTTCATCTTCCTCGCCTCCCTCTGCGCCCTCTCCTCCATCACCCACAGCGTCCTCCACGGCTTCTTCGGCCGCCCTGTCAAGCTCCCCTCCGCCCTCCTCTCCATCCTCTCCTCCTTCCTCCCTCTCCTCTCCACCACACTCCTCTCCCACCTCCACCTCCTCCTCCCCCTCCTCCCCTCCTCCTCATCCCCCTCCCTAACCCTTCCTCCTCCCCTCTCTTCCTCTTCCTCTTCTCCCTCCTCCTCCTCTTCCTCCTCACCCTCCTCATCTACCTCCGCATAACCTGGTCCCTTTCCTCCGTCATCGCCGTCGCCGAATCCTCCTACGCCCTCCGCCCCCTCCTCCGCAGCGCCGCCCTCATCAGAGGCATGAAACCCCTCGCCGTCTCCTTCCTCTTCTTCTTCGGCCTCCTCGAGGGGCTCCTTCTATGGAGCAGCTCTGTTCTCCTGACGGGATCCGATGGAAGCTCCGGCGGCGTCGGCGCCGGGGCGTGGTGGAAGGATTGGGCTGTTGTTGTGCAGATCGTGCTGACTTCGACCACGCTCATGCTGCTGCTGCTGTACAACACCGCCGCCAACACGGTCCTGTACATGTACTGCAAGGCCGTCCACGGCGAGCTCGCGGTGGAGATCGCGGAGGAGTTCGCCAGGGAGTACGTGAGCTTGCCCTTCGATGAAGGCAAGGTCCCTCATGTTGTTTCCGTTGTCCCTCATGTTTAATCATTGGTTTCGCAACCAACGAGGTTAGTGTGAGGACTTTTGTAACATAACAACATCATAATCATATGGGATTGCTCTTATAGTCGTTTGTTTATTATATAGTTTGTGTATAAATTGAAGTTAATGTTAGACTAGGCGAAAAGAATGTGACCTTTTTATAAGTTTTATTATAATAGACGAAGCAAATGTGAATCTTGTGGATACTATTACTAAGCAAAGCATATCTTATGAAGGTAATGATCTGGATCTGGTTCTTTTTGTTTTGTTTTATGTCTCCCGTTGATTGAACATTTTGTTAGGCTACGAACAGGACTTGTGAGATGAGGATTTATTTCCAGAATCTGGACCTTGGATTTGGTTAGTGCTTTGTTTTGAGATAAAATCGAATTATTGGATGACTCTGCTGCTTTCACAAGTAAAAATTTCAAAACGTGAAAATTGGGACTTGGGAATTGAATGAATGGTTGTGCAGCGCAGATTCTGACGTAGTAGCAAATCAGGAAAAGATAGTATTGGAATCTCGCTTGTTTTAAATTGGATCTGAGGGATGCCAAAAGTAACTAACTCGAGCTTTAGAGGCACTGATTTACCTCTTACCCTGGCCAAATAGAGCACGAGTTCTCGTATTGCTGTTGATGCTACTGAAAATAGTAGAGGGCATTTTACTTAATCAAGCAAAGAGACGGATAAGATATGTCTCTCTTGTGTATATGTGAACATCTTTTAAGACTTCAAAGCAACTCAAAGGAATTTAAGATGGCACGAGATAGGGTTGGTTTGGATTGAGTTAAACTAAGATAATTTGTACGTAGGTAAGAGCCGGAGGAGTGGGTGAATGGCTGAACCTCGGACATCATGATCAGCTCATCGCACAAGACTAATGGCTTGAACTGATTTCTATGGCTGGTCGACATATTTTACCATTGGAAAGTGCTATAGAATTAGAAATTTTGTATAAATTTATTTGTCATAATGATATAAAATTCAAGTTGACTCTTGGATGAGTAAATGAATCATATTAGTTTATTTCATCAAACAATCACAGAATCACACTTGTTTTCGGGCAACAATGATAATTTTTTTCCCCGTCTGAGTGGCTATTACTCGGTCCTTTTAAGTTTTTTTGGCATGAAAAAAATGCGAGAGAATCGCATATTTTTTCTGAATTTAGTTGCTAAGAATAATATGACATGTATATTAAATCTTGGACGGATAAATGTTTTATATCATTTTATTTTATTCAATAATCATTTACAATTATAAAAAATAACCTGACAATATAATTGCAATAATTCGATTAGATGTGATTTCTTCGAAAAAACCCTTCTTCTTTTTTTCATATTTCTCACTTGCCTACTGGACAGAAGTAGAGTTAAGTCGCAAAAAACATGGTAGGTTCAATTGTAATCAATTACTCGTGTGAATGTGAAACAATGGTATATAAATCGAATTGCTTTAAAAGTGGGAAAAAAAGGCCCTTCTCATCATTCATGGCCGAATGCTACTCACGAAAGCTCAATCAAATAACGGATGTAAAGGGATTGAAAAAAACTGGAGCAACGAAAAAAAGGAATGACGCCTTCCCCAATATTGATCGGTATTCCTTGTAAGGTTGTTTCACTTGTCTTTGCTACTGCAAACTCAACTTAGGCCTTGCTACATGCAACTAAACAGATGGGATTTCATCGAGAGTTTACCAAAAATGAAAGGGAGAACTAAAGAGCTATCAAATTTGCCAAATGCTAATTCATATACCGTAATTTTTAAGAGAAATCAAAGATGGGACACAGTTCTAAGTCTTCAACAATGGCAACACCATAGGTGAGGAGAGTGTTGAAGAACAATTGGTCCTAATACAGCCCACCTGTGTTTCTCTCGAAAAATTGTAACCTAATGGGCATTCTGCATAGGTCAACCATGAGGATCAACTGCAAAAAATTTTAACAAAGAAAAATAGCAAGCACAAATCAAAGCAGAAATGAACTAGGAAGCTAAATCTCATCAGGCACTATTAGCCTAAAACTTTTGTACACTGGTTCCTAAAACATCTCCATCACCCCCGAGCCTCCCTCCAAAACTTAGAGGCATCATCTTAACATCAAGAAGTTGACGGCTAAGGAATGCTGAAGTACCCTTAGCTCACAAGTCAAGGAATGAACAATTCCCATCAATAGTCAGAATCAGGGTCGTCTGATAAACACCCTGATTTGGTCACAATTTTCTACTATGAACCTGGCTGGATGACGGTTTAGGCCTAAAAGCTCTCTCATCCGGATCAGTGTTAAAAAGAAGATTAGTCCAATTTGTGGATCTCTGAACAATCCTACTAGGAACCTGGTCACTGTCTTCCCCACCAGAGGCTTCATAGCCATCACTAGTTGACCTTGACAGTGGAATTCCACTGAGAGTTGCAACACCAGCAGCTGAAGGACCTGCAAGCTGCCTAGCTGTTTCAGCTCTTGATGAAGACACCGCAAAAGGGTGCATGTCAGGAGAGTCTAAACTGCTTTCAGAAGAAGATGCAACAATCCCAGCCGAGCTTGACATTACTTGACTTGTTTGAAATGCACTGCATGCTTCGAGTTGGAGAGGGGCTAAGCTAGACGCTCCACTGAATCCTTTATCAATATTGTGGGCAGAAATATTTGTCAGCGATGCCATAGCTACGTCAGCAGGAAGGTAAACCTGCTTACTAGCTTGCCTTTTGTTCTCAATCCTGGGGATGTGCCGGCCCCTGCCACCAAAACTGCTCTCTGGTTCTAGTCTGAAAGCATCATTGTGTCTCACCACAGGCTTCAGAATTTTGGACCTTTTTCTTGCTTCTGCAGCAGCCTTGGAAACCTCTTCTGCATTTAATCGAGCCAATGTCCAAGGGCTAATTTTGACTGCCCCCGGGTTCTTTTTCTTAGGTGGCTCTTCTCTCAATGTCTTCTTTCCCAGTGAACTCACAGAACCTGTTTCGGGGGGTACTACATCAAACTACAACCAGAGAAAGCAACAGATGGGGCTATGTAAGCAAACCGATGAAAGAACATAGGAAATAAAATATAGGAAAGACAAATAAGATCATGGTCATGCTCACTTATATATTCATTCCCCTAACGGGAAAAGCCATTTTGTCACTCTGAGAGGATCTAATCAATTAGGCTTACATAATATATCCATAACTCAACAATCCAGGAGCAACTAAATCAAGAGAAAGCAGAATAGCGCTCAATCAAATGGCAGCATGTCAAATGATAAAGCTCAATAGCTAATAAATTTGGCTTTCTGAAAGATGGGCCAAAAGGTTGGCTTATGCACAAAATGCACATCACAAACCATCCAAGAAAGTTATGATAAACTTCTGTAGTTGTATACAATATTATTCTCGATATGTTTATTAGTCAAATATCTAAGGAATTTTTCTTTCCTCTAAGCAAAGCTCAATCACAAACAATTCAATTAGACTTGTTTTTTCTATTTGTAACCTTTTTAGCTTTTACCATCGTTGTTAGTCATTCTAGTCTGTCTGTTAAAAATGTAATTATGCAAGTAGTTCACACGAAAATCATTCATATAAACCAGTGCTTTTCCTGGAAAATACAGAAACAAAGCACATTAATACATAAATCAAGTTGGAATTGATAAAATATTACCTGATCTTCAATGAACAAGCGTGGCGGTGTGCACCATGAACCACGCTGGAAAGTAGTAAAGGAGCTTGCACTGCTGAATCCAGTAAGTGAGCTCACAGTTGACATTTGGGGACTTTGCTGACCTCCAACTCCTTGCTGCTCCTGCTCCTGCTCCCTCAGAGCTATGATGTAATCATATGTGCTGATTCCCTGACTCACAATGTATGATAAATGAGAGTTACGAGATAAACTTGTATTTTGCCTGTCGGAACACATATTAATGCCTTTTGGGGCCTTAAATGGTACACAAACATCAGAATATCTCCAAATCCTCCCCCTCCCCTCTCTCTCTCATATTTTGCTTTTGCCATTTTTACCCCCTTTTATGCCAGATCCTATACAAACCAAATGAAGTGTTGAACCGATTATCAATGTACCAAAGAACTGGCAAGTTACCTTTTTAATGAGAAGGATATGAAAGAAGAAAAGCTGAGCAACGGGTAAGGTAGCGATCATAGCCAGAATGGTGCAGACAGACTGAAAACAGAAAGGAACAGCTGTTGTTGGACATAGCCCCAATGATTTTCACCAACAAAAAGAAAACACATATATTCCGAGCATGTCAGATGAACAAAAAAAGGAAAAAAAAATATTATAGCAGTACAGTAACCACATAATATACATAAGAAAAAGAAAAGGCAGAATGCTCACCACCACAATAACAAAGGGAACTAGAGAGAAACTGCTCCCCAACTTGGAGGAGATGTCTGCAGAAAATTGCTTCCTTTCTATAAAACCGTGGATAAGCACAAGTATCCCAGTCAACCATTGGAGAATAAGCTGCAATCTCAAGCCCAAGATGCACAAACCATGTATAGAGCTGTCAATAGTTAATCTAAATTAAAATAACTAGCAAATAAAAATGCATACTGGTGGTACTCTTTAGGTTATGGCATGTTGCTTGCAACCATTACTAAGACAGGCTATGGTTCAACTATCGTACGAGAAAAAGGAAAGAGTTTGACACTTGATTTTTTGTTGGGGGGGGGGGGGGGGGGGAAGCATCGAAAGGATGAAAGAATATTTTTGGGGATAGAGGATTTCTAAATGCTGGAGATCTGATGTTAGGACCCAATTGCAAGGTATGGGACTTGAGTCCCACATCGGAAATATGGGATTCCAATGGGGAGTTTATAAGGCCTTGGGCTCTCCCATCACAATAGCTAACTTTTGTGATGTGGTTCTGCCAAGGTTCTTTTCAATTGGTATCAGAGCCTTCCATCATATATCTCAACTGCAATCGAGCGGAGCGGGTGGTGACGCCGGCATTGCAGTGTTCGCCCGGGACTAGTCAAAGGGGCTAGTGCACAGCCAGCCCGCGTAGGCGCTGGGGCTGCGGAGTGTGGTGGGATGTTAGGACCCAATTGCAATGTATGGAACTTGAGTCCCACATTGGAAGTATAGGATTCCGATGGGGGGTTTATAAGGCCTTGGGCTCTCCCATCACAATAGCTAGCATTTGGTTCTTATCAATTAGTCAGGAGAGAGTGAGGGCTCTAGAATTCCCTCCTCTGGAGGAGTACCTCTAGTGTATTGTTCTTCCCCAAATTCTAAGGTTCCTAGCACTTTGCTAGGGATTTTGATTCAATAATAATACCCTACAGCCCTAGGTGGCGAAGAGCCGACATCGAGGTGCCAAACCTTCCCGTCGATGTGAGCTCTTGGGGAAGATCAGCCTGTTATCCCTAGATTAACTTTTATTCGTTGAGCGACAACCCTTCCACTCGGCACCGTCAGATCACTAAGGCCGACATTTGTCCCTGCTCGATGGGTGGGTCTTGCAGTCAAGCTCCCTTCTGCCTTTGCATTCGAGGGCCAATCTCCGTCTGGCCCGAGGAAACCTTTGCACGTCTTTGTTACCTTTTGGGAGGCCTACGCCCCATAGAAACTGTCTACCTGAGACTGTCCCTTGGCCCGTAGGTCCTGGCGCAAGGTTAGAATTCTAGCTCTTCCAGAGTGGTATCTCACTGATGGCTTAGGCCCCCCCGGAAGGAGGCCTTCTTCGCCCTCCACCTAAGTTGCGCAGGAAAAGCCCAAAGCCAATCCCAGGGAATAGTGAAGCTTCATAGGGTCTTTCTGTCCAGGTGGAGGTAGTCCGCATCTCTCACAGAAGCATTGCGACGGATTGAAGGGCGGTTGGATGGGTTGGAAAGCAACCGCGCGCAGAACCACCACAATGAGCAACCAGAAGGTTTGCCGGTGACCTTCAACGGCGGAAACTGCCATTAACGCGGCCATGACGAACCACCAGCCAGTTTTGGGGGTGTTGATGACGCATCGTGGAGTGGACGGAGGGGAATAGCAACGGACCAGTGGAGGAAGTTGGATCTTCCACTCTTTCATGGTGACGATGCTTATTCTTGGGTTAATAGGATGGAACGATATTTTGAGATCAGGGGCGTACCAGAGGAATAGTGGTTGTACGCGGCCAAGGTAGCTATGGAGGGTAAAGCACTGACTTGGTTTCGTTGGTGGCAGGAGAACACCACTTTCCACTCATGGGCTCTTCTCAAGAACGCCATTATTAAGTGTTTTCAACCAGAACTGGTTCAGAACCCATTCGAATGGCTGCTGGGATTGCAACAAGAAGGGTCAGAACGAGAATTCAGGCAGAAATTTGAGATGTGTTCAAGTCTCCTCAATGTTAATGAACGCCGTTATCTCCTCAGAGTCTTTCTCAATGGTCTCAAAGATGAGGTAAGGGTCGAACTGAAACTCCAATCCTTTCATACTTTAGATGAGGCTATGGAATTGGCGGAGTTAGTAGAAAGTCGCAATTTGATGTTATCTAAGTGTTCTAGTAAGCCATTGAATAGATCCACTTGGGGTTTTGCGAGGAGTAAGAATGGGGGCAGAATAGGGGACACGCCAAGCACAAGAAAGGAAGAGATAAAGGAGGGAGGTATAGGGGGCAGAGGTAGAGGACTAAGACATCTGTCCAATGAGGAGTATAGGGAGAAGCGGTTGAAGGGGTTATGTTTCTTTTGTAATGAGAGGTTCACCCCCAAACATGTGTGTAAAAATAAGAACTTCAAGTTCTTGATAATGGAGGAAGAACCTGACGGTATAGGGGACCAAATATGGCATGATGCAGAGGAGGACTTACAGGAAGCGGGAACCCACCTGCAGCTAGATTATCGAAGCATGGCGGGGCAAAGGACATCTCGTTCCCTTAGGTTGTGGGGTCAGGTTGCTAACCACCAAGTGTGGTTTCTCATTGATACGGGGGCTTCGCACAACTTTATTTGTCCTAAGTTGGCGCAGGAAGTGGGTTTAGTGGTGAACACCATTTCTGACTTTGCGGTGAAGGTGGGAAATGGTGAGCAAATAACCAGCAAGGGCAGGTGTCATCAGGTACGTGTTGTTTTTCCCAATCTGGTTGAACAACAGAACTTTTACCTTTTTCCCTTGGAAGGATCTGAGGTGGTGCTAGGGTTGGAATGGCGGGACACCTTGGGGGATGTTATAGCTAATTTCAGAGAATCCAGACTCATCGTGGGCCCTCAAAAGGATAGAGTAGTGCTCCAAGGGGACCCGAAATTGTGTTATGGAGAGATCGTTATTCGATCGGCTATAAGGGTGTTGCAAGAACAGGGGCAAGCATTTCTGATTCAGTTATGGCCCACCCAGTGGCACGATACGAAGAGCACCCAGATCCCGGCAGAGATTTCTCAGGTTTTGGCGCAGAATGAGGTGACCTTTCAATCCCTTTCAGGGTTACCCCCTCACAGGCAACATGACCATGCCATTACTTTGAGAGCAAGAGCTGACATCCCAAATCTGAGGCCATACCGCTATCCACACTATCAGAAAAATGGGATAGAAAAACTGGTGAGTGAAATGTTAACGGCGGACATTATTAGACTAAGCATTAGTGCTTTTGCTAGCCCCATCATTCTGGTTAAAAAGAAGGATGGCAGCTAGCGATTTTGCGTGGATTATCATGCCCTTAACAAAATTACTGTTCTGAACAAATTCCCAATTCCCATTATTGATGAACTCCTTGATGAATTAGCGGGTGCAGCGGTTTCCTCTAAATTAGACCTCAAATCAAGCTATCACCAAATCCGGATGGTGGAAGAAGATAGAAGGAAGACAGCCTTTTGGACACATGAGGGTTATTATGAATTTCTGGTCATGCCATTTGGGCTCACGAACGCTCCCTCAACTTTTCAAACCTTGATGAATGATATTCTACGGCCCTACCTTAGTAAGTTTGTTTGGGTTTTCTTTGACGATATCCTTGTCTATAGCAAGGATGTGCAGGCTCATGCAGGCCACTTACAATCTATTTTTACCTTGCTGAAAGATAATAGCCTGGTCTTGAATAAGAAAAAATGCAATTTTGCTGTATCGCAAGTGGAATATTTGGGCTATATTGTGTCTCCAAGAGGGGTGGCGGCAAATCCTAAGAAAACAGAAGCAATGAGGCAATGGCCGGTCCCAAAAGATTTGAAGGGCCTACAGGGTTTTCTAGGCTTAATGGGGTACTACCGTAGATTTGTTGAGAACTATGGGCTCATTGCTAAGCCATTGACAGATTTGACCAAGAAGGATGCTTTCCTTTGGTCTGATGCGGCCCAATAGGCTTTTGTCCGACTGAAGAATGCCATGGTTAAGCTTCCAATTTTGGCTGTTCCCGATTTTTCGCAACCATTTATTCTTGAAATTAATGCGTCAAGCCAAGGGCTGGGGGCTATCTTGTCACAAAATGGTCGCCATATAGCATATCTCAGCCAAGCCCTGTCGCCCCGTGCTCAAAAGAAGTCCGTTTATGAAAGGGAGCTTATGGCAGTTGTGCTCGCGGTGCAGAAATGGCGGCATTACCTGCTGGGGCGGCACTTTATTATCACGACTGACCAACGTCGCCTCAAGTTCTTGACCGATCAGAGATTATTTGAGGAGGACGAGCTGAAATGGACCTCCAAGTTGATGGGAATGGACTTCAAAATCCAATTTAGACTAGGTTCGCAAAATAAGGTAGCAGATGCCTTATCCCGTCAGATGATGTACTAGGCAATTTCTGTGGTTCAACCCAGCATATGGGATACCATAGATGCTGAAACAGCAGCAGACCCTCAACTACAGCAGATAATTTTGGCACTGCAGCAAGGGTCAGATGCCTTCCCCGGGTATTCATTGCAGAAAGGTCGCCTATTTTATCAAGGTCGGGCAATTTTACCTAAGGATTCTTCACAGATTCCAGTTTTGCTTGCAGAGTTCCATGATTTGGCAACAAGGGTCATCCAGGTTTTCTGCGCACTTATAAACGCCTGGTAGCAGCAGTAAATTGGAAAGGGATGAGGTATGAAGCTCTCTCTCCTGGAGGTCTCTTGCAACCACTTGCCATTCCAGACCAGGTGTGGTTTGAGGTTTCCTTGGATTTCATTTCTGGGCTGCCCAAATCAAAGGGCAAGGATGTCATTATGGTGGTAGATCACTTCACCAAATATGCCCACTTTCTAGCATTAACTCACCCTTTTACAGCGAAAGAGGTCGCCCATCTGTTTGTAAAGGAAAGTGTGAGGCTGCATGGCTTTCCTAAAGCCATCATGTCAGATCGTGACCCAATGTTTTTAAGTCTCTTCTGGTGAGAATTGTTTCGCCATGCTGGTACTAAGCTCAAGTATAGTACTTCCTACCATCCGCAAACTGAAGTAACCAACCGTTGCTTAGAGACATATCTCCGTTGCTTTGTTGGCAACAAACCCAAACAGTTGGTAGAGTGGCTAGCTTGGGCAGAATACTGGTTCAACACCTCATTCAACGCCTCAACTCGGGTCTACACATTTCAGGCTTTATACGGCAAACCCCTTCCCATTCTCTTTCGGGTTGAGACTTACCCATCTAAGGTTCCAGAGGAGCAAGCCCTCGTAGCCACCCCTGATGAAGTTTTGACTGAGCTCAAGGACCATCTCTGTATGGCTCAGCAGCGTATGAAATACTATGCTGACCGGCATCACAGAGAGGTGATTTTCGAAGTTGGTGATTGGGTTTTTTTGAAGTTTCAGCCTTATAGAATGAAATCTCTGGCCCAGAAACCTAATGAGAAATTGAGTCCTCGATTTTACGAGCCTTACCAGGTTATTGAGCAGCTTGGACCAATGGCTTATAGATTGGCACTTCCTCCCACTTGCAGCCTTCATCCCGTGTTCCATGTTAGCAGATTGAAGCGCGCTATACCACCACAGCAACAGCCGCAAGAGCTGCCTATTGGCCTCTCTGAGGAGGGTGTCCTGCAAGCCACACCAAAATAGCTCTTAGATATCTGCAGCAACTGCTCTGGAGTTACTGAAGTTTTAGTCAAGTGGCTTCACCTCCTGGATTGTGACAACTCCTGGGAATCTCTTGCTGCTTTGAAGCAACAATTTCCAGAATCACACCTTGAGGACAAGATGGCTCTTTTGGAAGGGGGTACTGTTAGGAATAAGAGATTTAGGCAAGTCTATACTAGAAGAAATAGGAGGGACAGAGTCATGGGCTAGAATACAAGCCCAATTGTAAATAATGATGAAAGGTCATAGGCTGAGAGGTTGGGTAGTTAGTTAGTGGGAAGGAATTGGCGGGAAAAATTAGTTGGAAAGAAGAATAAAAGGGGAGCAACAGAAAGGGAGGGAGTTAGTCGTTGTCAGTTGGTTAGTCAGGAGAGAGTGAGGGCTTTAGAATTCCCTCATCTAGAGGAGAACATCTAGTGTATTGTTCTTCCCCAAATTCTAGGGTTCCTAGCACTTTGCTGAGGATTCCGATTCAATAATAATACCTTGCATTCCCTAATTCTAACATATGATGCAGAGTCATATTTGAATGGTTGGATATGCTTCCTATATAGTTGCTGAGCTTATGTAATGACAACGGTAGGTTTGACCACGTGAATGATATGCAAGGCGTAAGGTAGACAATCTTGCTTACCAAGAGGATAGCAGCAACCATGAGGGTGAAAAATTGTTGGTAATTCCTTTTCCCTATACAATTGTTAAGCCACTACAAAATCCAAGAAGCAATAGTTCTTCAGAACATATGTCAAATGATAAGGAAAGAAATGAGAAATCAGATTATCATACTCGGCAATGATGATCAAAGTGATCTACACACTTGTCGCAAACTCTACAGTGCTTGCTGTACTTGAAGACCTACAACAAAATTATTCTTCAATGATATAAACATTTTATGTAATCTAAGCATTGCAGGGTAAGCATGAACTGTAACAAAAGATAATTTTGGTAATAAATAGAATGCACAAATGGTATCTCTGACTTTTGCACACAATAATGTTCAGGTAAAATTATCTTTTCATCTCCACATATCATTTTAGTATTGTATGGACTCCAACAGTTATCTTGGAGGATCAATGGGTTTCCAGTTCAAATGCTTCTAATGCTTCTACGCACCTCAACTTCACACAAACTGCAATAGAACATGCCATCTTCACTTGTTTGCTTATCAGAAGATTCCTCGCTCGAACTAAAGCAGCTGCAGACATAAGCACAAGGAGAGCAAACCAAGAGGAAACATGATGAAAAAGATGATGATGCACTATTCTTCGCTATTGAATTAGAAGCATCTTTTAAATTTCCTTCTGCTCCCAGTGCCTCCTTACTGACAGACTTTGCTCCAACTGTTGAAGCATTTGCATCATGTATTGATGAGGTTGACTCCCCATCTAATTTGGATTCCTTTAGTTCACCATGTTTTTTACTGTATGGGATTTTGAGATACTTTTTGGATTTAAAAACCCCTGGATCTGCTGGATCTGTTGCTGCACACCAAATATACAGTCCAAAGACGCAAGTAATCTGGCAAGAAGAGGTGAGTAAGATATCACTAAAACATGATAATGTCGTTCATGCAGTTTGAGAAAAATGTGCAGTTACTAAAACAAAGGCTTTCTTTTCTAATCATTCTGTTACAAGCATATTCAAAACCACACCAAATGATGCAACACAATAACAGACCTAGCAAAGCTATATATACATGGGATAACCAAAATAGCTGAGCTGACAGAAAGAAAAAATTTCAGAGCATACAAGTGCATGTCAACGTAGACCGAAATGTTACTCAAGAATATTGTACACCAGATGTTGTGGACGCATAACACTATTGCTACTCAAACATTTAATATTCCACTTGTTCTACCAGTGAAAGACAACACTGCGCCAGTTAAGGGTTGTTTTCAAGAGCTAGCTAACCCAAGAAATTGTATTTTTTTCTAACGTAAAATAAAGTACATTTTGGGTTCAAAGGGTCCAAAAGCCAGTAAGAACCACACAAATGACTACCAAACAAGCTTATTACTATCCCAAACATCCTTATACAAATGGTGCCTGACTGGTTTTCTCTATTTCATCTCGCAGAAACCTGAAGTTTGCCTATCAATTTGCCAAGCATTCATACCAAGTGTCTAATACAGCTGAACAGGGAATGGAGCTTTCTCTTCCATCCATACATATATACACAAGGAAGGTAGCCCAGCAGGACATTGAATTCTACAAGTCAACAGATGCTTAAAATGGATGGAAGGATTCGGGAGAGTAAAGGGAAGGGGGTTATAGCAAGCAACGAAATGGCCCTTATCAGGTACAGAGACAGCCCCGTAAGCACACTTCAGTGAACACTCAAGCTACATTACAATCTTAAAAGAATGGTATATAATGAGAAGGAACCCCGGTTGGAGACAAACATCAGAGATACAAAAGGAATCATACACATGAATCAAAAAGCAAAAAGAAAATAACAGATCTCATTCCTTCAAACGACCAACTTAGAAAACAGCAAAATGAGTACATAAAAAGCAGAGAAAAAAAATCAAAGGATGGGTTACCAGCGGTGTGTACAGCCCCATAACAATGTACTGATAAATCTTCTTTCCAACAAACGGAGCGAAGAACACATAGAAGGCAAACCCCAGAGACAAATACACAGCAATAGCCACCACCTACACAAGGATTTTCCAAAATAAATAGATGCCCAACACACACTCCAAAAAAAAAGTGCTTAAAAATAAAAATTGACACCTACCTGGAGTGGATGGTAAGGTAGCTGCCATCCATGCTTCCTCATATTTTACAGGTTGAAATGCAATGCAAACGTTTCTCAAGGAGCAGCACAAAAAAGTACACAGATAGCACAAATGCAGAACAGAACAATAATCAGAAAACAACTACAGGGAACTGTTACTTTTGTTTCTTCTCACAACACAGTCACCTCATTTCTTTTGTTTCAACGGAATGAATGGAAAAATCACAGATTTAAGTTAAACCAACAAAAAAAGAAGGCAGCTTGCAATGACATGATGGATGGAAGAGCCAAAGAAAGAGGTGGCGGCAACAGAGAGAATAGAATTGGTGGTGACTGGCGGGCGTGATGAAAATGTGAACAAGTAATAAGAGTTTTGTCTGGTTCAGTGCTTAAGGAGCAAGCAAACCCAGATTATGGAACAGGTAAAGAAATGATCTTTCCTGGATAATGATTTTTGGGTTGTGTGTGGCTTTTGTTTTTGTTGGTTGCAAATGCTGCTTTTTTACTTCTTCAGAGATCTGTTACTGTGGTGTTGTGTGGGGTTTCTCTTTCCATGCCTATAATTACATTCGGACACACCTTTTTACTTTTCGGGTTTCTCTCTCTCCCTCTCTCTCTCTCTTTCTCTGTGTCTGGTGTTACCTGCTACCTGCTTCTACGGCTACTAGCGTTACCTTTTGTGCAGTGGCAAATCATGCGTCACAGGCCACTGTGTCTGCAACGGACGCTTCTTTGTTTACTTCGGCTTTTGTGATTTTGCCAACAACCTTGACCTTGTTTTAATTTAAAGCTTCTCTCTTTCTGTCTTTCGTCTTTAATCTGTATCATTCTGCATGCTGCATACGGTCTTTGGAATCAAAGCCAGCGGGAAATTACCAACCCATTCAGCATTCATTAATGATACTGTAGACATACTCTTCTTTTGCTTCCAAATTAATTAATTATTGTCAAATACTATTTGCATATTAATTTACAACTGAGAAGTCATAACGTGTTGTTTAATTATTTAATAAGCTCTATAATTAATATAATTATTAATATATTCAAGTATATTAAATGAGATGTTGACTCAAAATTAAACAAGGATAAGACTAGAAAATTTGTGATAGGGGGTAAATAATAAAAGTAGGATTTAATTTGAATATATTATCAGTATAAAATTTTTTTATATAGATATTTAATTATATATTATTATATTAATAAAAAATTTTGATATAATTACCCACTACTTGAATAGTCATATAAATAGAAAATTTTAATTGAATAATAGTGTAAAAAAATTTTATACTATCAATATATTCCAATTAAACTCATAAAAGAATTATGTTGGATGAATATATTATATATAAAATATTGTATTAATTTATATTTTATTTATTATAGGATAGGAATGAGTTTAGTTCAAATAATATTTACACTCCATCAAATAATAGATGAAATGAGAAACAATACAATATTTAATGAATAATATGTTTATCAAATATTCTTATAATAAAAAGATAGCATATATAATGGCCAAGTTATTCAAGATTTAAAAATATTTTAAAATTAAAATACATGCAAAAAGATAAGTTTTTTTAAAACAAAAATAAAATTCCCATATATTTTATTTATTTTAGTTTTGAATCGCTAATTTAAGAATATCTTGTAACATATATTATTCAACAAAAAAAAAACGGATTTTGAATTACATTCGGTTAAATTGTGGGAAGAAAGTATGGAAGAAATATATCTACTATATATCATCTTCTATTTTCTCTGTAGAAGGATTTTGATGTTTCAATTTCATCTTTGAAAAAGAAAAGAATCTTTATCAGGCGTGGGGCAGTTGATGCTATTGCTAGTGAAAAAAAGATCAGGCCTACTCCCAACCTAGCCACATAAAGGTTGAATGTACAATTGCCTCATGCATGCTTACCTTTCCTAACTTCTTCTCCAACCTCTCTTTCTCACTAGTTTCCTCTCTAAAATATATTTAATCATAGGCTCACGTTCTGTTGTTCCTTCAGTCTGTTACAGAAACATGCTTTCGCTGTCCGCGTATCAGTTATTAATCTCGGAGCAATTATCGACCCAGTCAAGAAATTGGGTCACTGAGTCACTGATTTAATTAATAGATCATTGGTTGAATAGGATATATATATATATATATATATATATATATATATATATTGAAAACCAATCACAGCCGAAATGATTGATTTGTTGCGATGCCAAGCAAGTCCCTTGCGTGCAAGGTTTGAAAATTCATTCAACTTTCTATATGGCTATTGATATTTGGTGTAATGTTTTATCAATAAAATTATTTTTTTCACTAAAGGGTATTTTATTCACATGTCATTCCCTCATCACTAGTTTATGCCCAATAAGATGTTGCTTCTGAGCATAGTCAATTTTAGCTTTGAAAATCTCCTATCAAACACAAATTTCAAACAGAAGTTGCACAAAAACCAATTCATGCATCATTTATTTCAATTTTCTAAGAATGAAAACGACTAGAACTAAAAATAACAAAATGCAAAGGGGTAAGAGAGTGACTTAAGAGAAAGGTACACATGCTATGTTGTTGGCACTTGGTATGGTATCTTTATACGCCATAAAATTAGGATGATAAACCGATTAGCGAATGGCTTTTATATTTGCCTTACGTAGCGTCGAAACGCGTTTGTCGTTTTCGTGTCAGAAGCTGCACTCGAGTGGAGCACAATTAGTGTGCGTTTATTTCGGGGTTTTTCAAAAAAAATAATATTTTAAAATTTTAAATTTATTTTAAAAAAATTATTTATTTTAATTTTTATTCAAAAATTAAAAATAATTTTAATATAAATTCAAATAAATAACTTCTATAAAAATTTATTTTAAAAAAATTAAAATAAACACATTCTTAATATCAAAATTATATGTGTTGCATATATATATATATATATATATATATATATATATATATATATAGCACATATAATTTGAGTTTAATTGGAGTATATTGATAGTGTAAAATTTTTTTACATTATCATTCAATCAAAACATTCTATTTGCATGGCCATTCAAGTAGTGGGTGATTATGTCAAAAATTTTTATTGATGTGATAATATATAATTGAATGTCTGTGTAAAATTTTTTTACACTAACAATGTATTTAAATTAAATCATATATATATATATATATATATATATATATATGAAAAATTCAATACTCATTTTATCTTTTAGAATAATATTAGATTTTTTTCTTGATATTATTAAATTTAATATTAAAATAAATAAATAGTATAAATTAAAAAAAATTAATTTTAAAAATTAAACAAATTTATTTGTAGTGTTACAAATCTATCCTTCTCTATCCTCTACGTCTCTTCCTCTATCCACCATCTTGGGTCCCCCAGCCGCCACTGTGTACTTTCGCCGGCAACAATGAGTAGAGTAACGTTATCCCTCTTCTTCCTTCTCCCCTCCCCTCTCGGCATATCCATTCAGCAACCAAAACAACCCATGATCGCCGGCAACTACATCAAAACGACACACATTTTCTAAAACATTCACACCCAAAGTTCCAAACTTTTTGGCACAACACAATTTAAGAACGTTGATGAAAGAATGATAATTGCAGTGAGCGTTATCTCCAATATAATAATCAAATGCGAACTTCACCCGCGTCACCTTTAAGAACCAAAAGCCGCGAGCCAAGCTTCTAGGGCTGAGATCGAAGGCTCTAATAATAATAATAAAATTTATGAGCCAAGTAAACAATAAAATGTGAGCAGCTCACCTTCAGTATCCAGTTTCATACCCATTTATTAAAATGTGTTTTTGCAGTCAAGGAAACAGCAAAGCTCCAAGCTTTACAACAAAAAAGGGACACAAATCGTTCCAAGCTTTGGGTGATGCTCCTTGCATCCGTCTTTGTGTTTTGTCGCAGGAGAAGCAGAGCGGAGGTGGGGGTAGGAGACGGCGGCGCGGGGGCGGAGTGGGGACGGTGGAGTAATTGGAGAAGCTAAGTAGAGAGAGAAGATTGAATGATTAGAAACTAGAAATTCCAAAGGGTCGGATTGGTAATTTTAGGAGTGGAGTAGCATTAGTTCAAGAGTTGAGAGGAGTAAGGAATCCGTAGCCGTACATGCGACCTTGTGCATCCAGCGACGTGGTACGGTCGTTTGTATTAGAAGAATGTTGATATAATTTCCTAAACCTTTGCTTGGGTGATAAAAAAAAATATAAAAAAAAAATTCATCCTCTTTTCTATTAATTGGATAAAAAGAAAATTAAGATAAAAAAATTTACTTTATTAGAGAAAAAAGTAAAATATATATATATATATATATATATATATATATATATTTATATTAAATTATTTTTTATTCTATATAATATAATATAAATATTTTTTACATTTATATATATAAAGTATAATAATAATTTTATATGAAATCTCTTTTTTTAATTTTTTCACCTATTGTGGGGAGAACATTTTTTTATGGGTCGCATTATTAATATTTTTTTTCTCTCCCATTTTATTTTCACATCTAAGTAGAAGAAAACCTCAAAATTTTATTAGTTTCTTTTTCTCTGTTTTCTCTTGAAACAATTAAAGGGTAAAAGTAAAACCGCAAATGGTGCTAATCAATTTTTATAACAGATAAATTAGATGCTAATAAAAATAAATTAATTTTTAATTTTTAAAAATATATGGTAAATTGATTTTTTAATAAAAATAAATAGATAATTGATATTTAATTTTTTTAAATTAGATAATTTAATCTCTCTGTTAAGTCTTTTCAATAAGATTAAATATCTAATTTTAAAAAAAATTAGGAATCAATTTATTTAATTTATTTTTGTTAGAGATTAATTTTTCTGATATTTTAAAAAATTAGTGACTAATTTATAAGTTTATTTTTATTTGAGACTAATTTATTCGATGTAAAAATCGATACAGATCATTTTAGAGGTTTACTTATTTCCTAATAATCAATTTAAAAAAATTCTAATTCAAAATTCCACCCAAAATAATATAAATTGTAATTTATATAACTTCTAAAAATTATTTAATACATATAAAAAAATTGGAATTAGTAAAATTTTTAAATATATCGATTAAGAGGATTTGACCTTTCTCTTTGTATTAGGCATGCAAGATGCAAAATCATGTTGTTGGAAAACCACAGGATGGAGATAAACCCTTGTTTACTTCATAAAAATCCCTTCCTGAGTCAAAGTTTAATTAAAAAAAAAAAAAAGACAAATAACATATACTTCCCATGAGATTCAAAAATAAAAAATACTTAATCCCATTCTTATATTAAAAAGACACCCCACCCCAAATTATAAATCTCACTAACGGCTTACTTGACGTTGGGTTACAGTGCATATCCTTATTTAAAAGAAATGACTGCAGTTAAATTTGTGGATATCTGTCGGGGTGAAAGCGTGCAGGAGATGGAGTCCTCATAGTAGAGAATGCAAAGGTTCTGCATTATTTATTCATTAGCAAGTGCAACCTTAACCATAAAATCTAAATAAATGTTTGATAACATCAACAACAATGAAAGCTTTGAAGGGGGCCATTGTCAACAATGAGTGGTGTGGTAGAGGAGAAGGTTAAGTGATTATTTGCCTAACTCCAAATTGTCATCTCCGATGTCCTCGACCAACTGGTAACCTTTATCGCACGTATATTTCATACACACATATATAGCGCACTTGAGCTTGCGCATACAGGGGCTAAGCCCCTCCTCTTTCTCATTCTTCCTTGCAATGCGACATCCTGTGGTGTGCCTTCTCTACAGCGAATAGAACCAAAGGAGTAACGCATCAGCTAGCAGGAAGGAGCACGGTAGGGGGATGTGAGAATCATCACCAGTTTGAGATGCAGAGAGGAGTGGGCCGAGCGATGATAGAGGGCATCTTTGTCGTCGGAGTAAAGGGGCGAGGTGGTTTTGAGGAGGCAATGAAGTCCCTCTTTGCTTGATGAACATACAACGCTTCTGGCACAGCTGCATAATGCCACCACTGGCAGATCCTCCATCTTCGAAATCGCACATCCTGTACCACATAATCAATCACTTTTCAATACTTGGCAGGTGTCATGGGCTCACCTAAATTTGGTTCACTACTTGCTTCGTGTTCCTATAATGGACATGTCATTATTTGGAAGGAAGGTGACCAAAACAAAAAGACTTAAGCTCATCTCTTTGATGCCCACAAGTTGTTTGTAAATTCGGCTGCTTGGGCACCTCATGAGTCTGGTCTCTGCTTGGCATGCAATGGGAATATATCTTTTTTCCTTTGTTTTTTTTTGGGTACAAGGAGTATATCTGTTTTTACTGTAAGAGCAAATGGTGGCTTGTGATGGGAATATCTCTGGAAGATAGACTACTTACTTCCTTGCTCTTCAAATGCATATAGGTTGAAGTTTAGCATGAGCGGTGGTTCACTTTGATGTTGGTATTGGCTGTTGGCAGGTGGTAAAGCGCTGGTGGTGCAATCCTTTTTTTTTTTTTTTTCTAATAACAAAAAAGTTAACGGAGCAGTTAGCAGCAACTATAGTATGGGACGGAGTGTTATTTTGAGCTAACAATAGGGTTGAGTGTTTTTTTCCTATACCCTAGGGGTGGTGCTTGTCATTTACCCGAAAAAAAAAATGGGTAATTTATTTTTTATAGGTGGAGTTTATTAAATTTGGAGTAAATAATTTTTTTAGTCTTAATATTTTAAAAATGGTATCAATTTGGTCCTGAAAAAATTGTTGACATCAATTTAATCCTAACACTATAAAGTTGACATCAATTTGGTCGTAAAAACAATTTTAACATCAATTTAGTGCTAACACTTTAAGATTTGATATCAATTTAGTCCTAACAAATTTTTTGTAAAATCAAATTTTTCATCAAATCATCAATATAGGACTAAATTAATATCAAAATTTAAAATAATAAGACCAAATTAATATCAATTTTTTTTAAAATTAAATTAATACTAATTTTAAAATATTAAAAGTAAAATGGATATTTACTCTTTTAAATATTTGGTGTCGTTTGTGGAAAAACTCGTACTAGTCTCCGTCAGAGCAATGAGCATAAATGCGTTTTTGGATTGTCCTCTTTGGAGTTGGTCCCGTCTCGAATTCCAAACAGCACCATTTTTCATTTTTATTTTGAACAAAATATAAATTAGGTTTTTTATATCTTTAATACTTTATTCTCAAACTATATACAAATATTTTTTAAAAATGATTAAGATTATTATATTTTTAAATTTTTAGTTACTTTCAAAAATATTTATACGTCATTTTTTAACTTTAAAATTAAATGATAAAGATGCAGAAAAATTGATTTAAGTCTTTTTTTATTTTAATTAAACTTTTTTCTCAGACATATATTTTATATTCATGTGATTTTCATCTAAGTATAATTAATTTTTCATTTTATCTTTTACATAACTACATTCTTATGATGATTTGCATTTTATAATTTGTATTTTGCTAACAACTTCGCTTAACCATAGTATGATTTGCTAATTACTAGATTACCCACAATAAAAACGCTTCATTAAAACACACGATCACCCTCTAAAAATTGTATGCATTTTTGTATCAATTATCGAATAAATATTTATTTTAGTTCTTAAAATTATATGCTTGCATTATTTTAGTCTCTAAAATTTACTTTCTCCATCTATTTATAAATATCATTTTAGTAAATTCTTTTTATCCAAAATTATTTGTCATTTAAAAATATCTATAAAATATTAATTAATTTTTTTCAACCTAATCCTCATATTTATTATGTCAACTAAATTTGGTGATTACAAATAATGAGGAGAGAGAAAGGGCAATTTAGATAAAGTTAAGTTTTTTTTATATTTGAGCTAATTTATTAATTTTTTAATTCTTATGCTAAAATCTTAAAAAGACACTTAAAAATGAACGAAGGGAGTAAAATTTAATTTTTTAATTTCTAAATTTTAAAAATTAAAGTAATTTATATATGTAACTTTAAGAACTAAAATGTGTATTTATTCATTAATTATTAATTATATATTTAGGGTGTATTTATTTATTTTTAATAAAAAATCATTTTTTAATTAAAAATTAATTTTCATATATTAGGATAATTTTTTAAAAATAATCAAATTATAAAAAAAATTATTTTCAACTTTTTTAGAAAAGCTGAAAATAATAATTTCTGAAAAAAATTAATTTTTAATTTTTTTAATTATATATAAAATTTATATTTCATAATCACTTTTTCTAAAAAATTAAAATAAATGCATCCTTAATAATATGAACTTAGCGTAACACTGTTATAAATATTAAGTTTAGAGGGAATATCAAAAGCGTTAAAACAAGAACATGGAACAAAAGTAGTTTAAAAAGATAACTCGACAACAAGGCACAAATTGACCGTGTGATGTTTGCAGAAATTAATTTTTATTGGTTAAGATGTATAGATCTTGGATAGTTTGATCGACACAAGTTGTCAAGGTCTCAACCAATCCCCAGTATGGATTGTCTTTTATATCAATGTCGTGTGTTACTTTTTACAAAAATTTGAGTCAAAATATAAAGAATTTAAAAGATATTTTTCAAAACATAAATTTTAGAGTGAGCTTTTTCTTTTTTTTTTCTTCCAAGGTATTTATCTTTTTTAAATAAGATATTGATTTTGAGTTTTATATATGAAAAAATTAGTATTATAAGAATTTTATTTATTTTATTGATCAATTTATCTTAAATTAAATTTGTTAGAGTTTAATATACTCTGAAGACTAATAATTTATAAAAAAATATTAAAATAGATCATCAATTTTTCTAAAAAAGTATTTGCATATTTTATATAACTACAGTGATAGTTAATTTTTTTTAATAAGTCAATAGTACAAAAGCACTATTTCAATTTTATATTTCATTCATTCTATTATGCATGCATGCTAATTAATAAGTTCATTAAATTATTTTAACTTTGTTAAAAAGATTATTTGAAAAAATTGTATTTAACTTTTTCTTAACATTCTCTGTTATGAGCTCTTAAATAAGATTGAAATTTAAAAATAATATATTTCTTTTTTTTTTGGTGGAGCACCAAAAAAAAAAGGATTAACCGTTCAATCTATTATTTTTTAAAAAAAATTTAAAAATAAAACAGTTGTTTAAATTATTATTTAAAAATATAAAAATTAAATGTTACAGATAAATTATATTAATAACATATTAAAATTAAATAATAAGGATTATTTAAAAAATTTTAAATCTTGGGGTGCATTTAATTGAAATATAAAAATAAAAAAAAATTATAAATAAATTTTATAAATAAAATTATATATAAAATTTATCTATAAAAAAGAATTTCATTTTTTTTATTCAACTAAATATATCCTTAAAAAATTAATTTATCTTTTAAAATTTTTATCCGAATCAAAATAGATACTTAGGCTAATTTAAAGAAGAAAACGCATGCCACCCCAAATATAAAAGGCCAAAAAGTGATTTGACCCGTGACTGATTCGTATCCTTGCGTTTGATGCCCGTGACCCATATATCTAGTTTGCCAACTCGCCACGACCCCCCCAACCCCAATAGAGGTCACGTCACCGTTTAGGACACACTCGTTAGTGATGGTGAGGGTCAAACGTGTGGTATCGTGCTGCGGTTTAAATTCTAATAAATTCTAATTTGATTTAAACTTAATAAATTTTAAACTTTCAAAAAATAAAATTATTAATTATTACATAAACAAATTTGAACAGTATCTTTCAAAAAATTGGACACTGTCATATGGTTAAAATATACGATAAAATTTATGCGAGAAATATTGAATATATAAATATAAAATAAGAACGACATAAAAGTTGTTTTAAAACTCAAATTAAGAAAAGATAAAAACAAATAATGGTTAACTAGTATGTGATGCATAAGTAATTTATAGTTAGAAATTCAAATACTGACTACAAAAATTAATTAGGTTCAGACTGGGGAAAAGATATTTAGATAATTTTTTTTTTTGTTTTAAGAATGACGTGAATAGTTTGTTTTTTATTGTATTGTAAAAAAATACGCGTTATGTTAATGTTAACATACGACTGTAATATAATAAAAGTGCTTGCTTGTGCAAGAATATCTCATAACCTCATTTCCTTTCAATATTACTTGAAAAGTAAATCCATTCATGAGGGTCAGTGTAATTTGGGGAGCAAAAAACAGTGGTGAAAAAAATATAAATGTAATTTATGAACAAAATCAAATAAAAAATAAATCTACAATTTTTCACCCTCAAATCAAATCAACTCAGTCTTAAATTTCAATTAGAAAACTTTAAGTATCATTAGTTGAAACCAAATGATATAAAATCCTTGATGTTGAATGGAGCAGAAGGAATGTACTTGTAAAAGAAAATTTGATACTCAAGTTTAAGGTGGTATCAATAAATAATAATGTTTTAAAAATAGAATAAATATTAAACTCGTAAGGTTTTTTATTTATGTTTTGGTTAGTTTAATTAATTAAACATATGATTCAACTATGATTAAATTATGGTTAAACTATAAAAATTATTTCAGTTAAAAATATAATTAATTCGTAGCCTAACTATTTCAACTAATCAGTTTAATTTGATTTTTAAAACATTGTTTAAATAAATAATTGTTGACAGATGAGGGTCTGGCCCTACCTGTATAGATGGAGCGTGAGTCATCATCGTTAGCGGTGTAAAGTGTTAAATAGCACACCTTATGTGAGGGGTTTATCCCTTCTGCTATGATTATTATCTATTTGTTTTAACCTAGTATATAAGGCTTAGCCATATCCCTTTCCAAAAACTCATGGTAATTATCAGTGAATTGACCATCTCAAGACTTAAAAAAAGTGTGAGACCGAAATAACAGTGACTGGTTTATTCTCGGGTCCTGAGGCTCTATTGGGCCTAGACCGAGATCATAGTACAAAACACAACTCAAATTTTAGAAATATATATAAAAAAAAAATACAAAAAAAACGCACAAGCACAACTACATGAAAGTAGTATATAAGGTGATCTTTCGAATTAAATGGAAAATACTTAAATCTAGCCACCTATGACTTGGCATCTTTCGTGATAAGTGTAAATACAAAACTATTTCCACGCTTTTGCATTGGTGATTGGACTCTTGACCTTTGTTTTTTATGAGTAGACCCTTGACCTTCAGTGGTATTGTTCACGTAATGCAGTGTAGTGGACCCAGGCTTAGAAAACACTATTAGCCAAAAAAGACCAAGAAAGAATCAAATCGTTAATGAGCCAAAAGAATTTGCTTCATTGTTGGGGCAAGGAGCAGTTAGACCGAAACATAAAGAAAAAGAGATTGCTTGTCACCATCTTGTTATCAATACTTTTTGGAAGTGAAAGATAAAGAGAGATTCCAATGGTCTTCCCTCTAAAGTTCTAAAAATTGATTGGGAGATAGGATCCACGGGGACACAATCAACAGTGGTACAATTGATTGGAGTTGGAATGCAGAAGACGCCCGTTTTGAACATTTGAGAACTGGCCGAAGTAAGGGTCATAGAATAATGATAGATAATGATGGACGGTGGCATTCTTAACATGGTAGCAACCAGCAAGTAGAGTAAATTTTAGTTTATTAAAAACACGGCACTTTATATGTAAGCATTGAGTCATTTACCACCCGTTCAATGGATTCATATGCTTTTTATTAGTGTAGTTTTGTTTAGGTGGTTTGCAATTTGTTTGGAACAAATTCATTAACGTTTAATAGTATGCTAATTTGTGCTCCGTTTAACTCGTTTAACTTGACTAAAGACTCAATTGAGATCCTTAATTTTTATACTTAACATATTCTGATGCCGAAATTGAAGTAAATCTAAAATCCCCCGGGAGGTCATGGTTGTTAAGTGGATTTTGGAAGGGACTAGAGGGGCCATGACCCTATTTATAGGAAGATTTATTTCTCTCACTTTTTATATAAAAACACCACCCACCCACCCACACACACACACTTGAATATCAAAGAATTGCTGAACAAATGAAAATTAACACCTGGTGTTTGTTGAATGATTGAATCGAATTAAGGTTTTTTTTTTCTTTTTTAATTTTCTGTGTTAAATGCAATTTTTCTGTCGTTCCACTCTAGATCCTTATTTTTATTGTCTTGTTCCTAATCTGGTATTAAAAAAGTTATAGGTCTTACCATCTTTTAAGTACGTAAGATTATACCTAAATTATCAACAAACTAATTATATACTTTGCCATTCCATGAATTTCACCTAAAATCCACCGCTGGCTAAGCTCTTCTTGGGATTACGGTGCATAAATAATTGGTTTATCTTTTTTTTTGGTCATTCCACACTCACACACACTAGGGGAGAGGGAGGGTTGATCCTCAAGATCGAACCCGGGTATAGCTGCTCCGAGGCCGAAACATTTGCCACTTAAACCTCTGCCCCGGCCATCAATAATTGGTTTATCTCAACGCATCAAATGTTCCCAAGGGAACTTCTACTGCCCCTTTTTTTTTTGGGTCATTGATGTTTCATTCAGCGAAAGCAAAGGGGCTAGGCCCAACTCCAACAGTAAGGAAACAAGATAACAAAATATACAAGCCCACTACTCGGCATAACTTCTGGCGCTTGTAACACCCCGCCTTGAACCCCTATTTAATTTTTTGCCTTGAACCCGTTTTGCATTGCATATACACTCTCAGTTTTTTGTATACTTGTTCAATGACTAGTGTACCTCGACGAATTGTTATTTGGAACTTTCCAACCAAAAAACTGATTTTTGGAAGAGAAATGTTATTATGGCCCAAAAAAAAAAGAGAAATGTTATAACTATTCATTAAAATGGTCATATTAATTGTCATTTTAGATTTTTGTTTTTGTTTTAAATTAAATATTGTCATTTTAGAATTCCAATAAAATATTAATTAATTTATAACAATTTTATAACTTTTTCTCTTTCTCTCCATCGCTTAGTCAGTCATAATTTTTTCTTTAAAGGGTTAATTTAGTCTTTTAAATTAACTTTTTTAAAAGATCAAGACTATTTAATAATTTTCTTAATTCCTATGCAATAACATTAAATGAAAATTAGTATCAAATAGAGGGAATATTAATAACTTCTTAATATTTAAAATAGGACAAATGATTTGAAACATAAAAAATCCTAAATGAATACATATAATAAAATGGAAGGAGCATATATATATATATATTTCTTTAATTTTTTTAAATCCGTAACAAGGAGTATCTTAATTTAAATCCTTAAAGTTGCAGTAAATTTCTTGCATAATTAACTAGGATCGGAAACCAATACATTAAGGCTTCATTGATGGAAATGTTCAGATACCCTATGCTCATAAATAAACGGGCAAAGCGGTCAAATGCATGGTAGCAACACAAGCAAGATGGACCACACCTTCAAGCCATAACATATTAGGATCAGCAATTCTAATCAGTCTACAAATGTCAGCAGCTTAAATGCACTACACTTTAAATTCCCCATTAACACTGCTGCTCCATCAGAAGATGATAATAGATTGCAGATTTCAAAATCCTTACGCGATAATTTAATTTATGATTAATTAACTTTATTAAAAATTATCGAACACGCAACAATGTTATTCGTGTATGTTAATTACAATTATCATGCAATTCACCTTGTATCATACTCCTTCCGCTTCGCTATATATTTGTCAATTTAAGATTAACATATTAAAAATTTACTAGATGACGTTGGCAATAATAAAAGTTAAACTAATTTTACAAAACTATCCTCATATTAAAATTAAAATTTGTTAATATTTGTCACTAACTGCATTGATAAACAAAATTAACACAAAGATAAAATTCAAAAAAGTTATTAAACTTTTTAATGTGTAAAATGACTGATGATTTGAAACATGTAAAAAAAACCATAAATTGATAGATAAAATGAAGAGTAAACATCCTTTTTAGTCATAATATTTTTAAGTTGATATTAATTTAATTCTAAAATAATTTTTTACATCAATTTAATTATAATATTTTGAATTTTCATATCAATTTAGTCCATATTGATAATTTGATGAAAAAAAATTGTGGAAAATTTTTTAGCACTAAATTGATGTCAATGTTCAAGACTAAATTGATGTCAAAATTCAAAATATCAGGATTAAATTGATATCAAAATATTTTTCAAGACTAAATTAATGCCAATTTCAAAATATTAATACTAAATTGATGTTAAAATATTTTTAGGACTAAATTGATGTCGATTTTAAAATATTAGGACTCAAAAAATTATTTATTCTATAATGAAATAGATAGAATAGATCTGTTCAACTTAATAAATAAAATATAAAAATCTTGAATTCTTAAATTATCTCGAAAGTAACCTTTATATGCTATGAGAAAAGAGAAATTGTTATATGATTTTGGAATATATTTAATGAATTTTTTAACAATGATTTTTATCATTAATTTTAAATTGATAGGGGTAAAATCCCTTTTTTTATTTTTTATTGAAGTGTTGAATTTATTAACAAGCTAAATCAACAGATAACAAATGCACGAGGTCTTCAGGTGGCTCCTCCAACCAAATGTCAAGAGTCCCCTATGCAAGCCTAACGTGCTAAGAAGTCTGCAACTCTATTACAGCATCTAGGAATAGAATTGCTTTTAAAAAACTGAAACCAAGAAGCATACATAACTATATCTCTAATAATAGATCCATTATAAGATAAGTCTTCATCAGCACTCCCTATGCTTCCATAGACGTTTTTGGCATCACCTTCCAGAGTAACTCTTTGAAAGCCTGCCTCCCAGGCAAAAAGAAACCCCTCCCTGGCTGCTGAAAGTTCTGCTCTGTGTGGCTCTGAACAGATAGGGGTAAAATCTATTTAATTTCGCTTATTCCTAAGCATAAATATACTATGATGCAGCTTCTGATTCCCATAGTTGTTAAGTAGACCCTTTTCTCGAGGAGTTTGTTGAAGAGGGATATAATGTAAAATAACTTAAATAAGTGCTGCATGGGGACCAATCCTGTCAGTGGCATTCTTGTTATGGTTGAGAGTAGCTGAGTGTCTAAGCACAATAATTGGTTTGGTGAATGGTGATTGGAATATCAATACCTTAAATCTTGTCTGGACTGATTTATATATAATTCTCAAACCATGTAAGTTGTGTATAATATTTAAATTATACAGAGCAGGCTTATTTTGATTTGTCTAGCAAATCTTCAAATTAAAAAATGTGTATAGGTTAAAGGAAGATCTTTGAGATTTTTGCTTTGTTATTTTTATTCAGTTGCTAGCTGTTTCCTGTGGCTGACTCTGTTTGCACCTTTCAAGATTTTTATTTGCTACCTGATGTTATTCTCATTCAACATTGATATATCATTAAAATGTAAAAAGCATGCATTATATAATGCACATCTAACACCCTAAAAAATGTACATGAACCTTTTGTAGACCATGACACGTTAACTTATTGCTAACTGATGACCAAACTGGTGGCTAGAAACACGAGACAGAAGCCCATTCTGTACAGATCAATGCACGATATTCTCATTTATTGAGATTTAAGAGAATAAATGTATGCAATTTTACTTTCACAGTGAAGTTATTTTTAATATTTGAACTTGTGATCTCTAAATCACAAACAATAGTCTTATCATCGCGTCAATTAAGGCTCACCCTCTAGAAGCAGATCTGCACGGCAATTTGGTTAAATTTCGTTCATATCTAATACACTTTATAACCTATAATATCTGGTTATTTCTTAATTTGATAGGTATAAGCTGGGCAAGCATATTAATTTTGAGGTTATGGCGTAGCTACTTCAGACATGTACTCAATCATTGTTTTCTTTTCTAAGCACACTGATTATATTAATAATGACAAATAAGGGGCAAAGGCGCAGTCTAATAAAGTTGTTTAATCAGGAGAAACCTTAGCTACCGTGTCTTTGGCTGCATGAACATGATGCCCCACTATCACCTTAATATCCCTTGAGCTTAAACAATGAGATAATCCTGAGGACTTTTGCACATCTTAAGTTCTTAAAAGAGAGCCTTTGTGAATAAATGACATTGTTGACTCTCTCAGCCTCACATCATATAAAGGTTTTGTTAAGTATATATGACCTATATTAATGAAAATAAGATTATTTGGTATAAGTTGAAGTTGTTTTCTTATGTCGAAGGTTTATCATTCATAAACATATAAAACACATTACTCACAGAAAAAAAAAATTTCGTCTCCATTTTCTTTATTTTTTCCTAATTGTGTCATATTTAGATTTAGTAATAAAAAGATACCTGAATATTTCAAATATATATACAGTTTTTTTTATGTTATAAAGTTTAAAATGAATAGGGACTCTTTCTATTTTAAAACAAGACAAAATATGACTGACTAAATGATAAGTCGTTTGTGATTCTCAAAAATGGACGTGTGTTCAAAATTCTATTTATTTATTGCCCCTCATTTAAAATTACATGAACATTTAATTCTATCATTTTTTTTTCAAATTTTAATATGCAGTTAAGTATTTCCAATTACTACAACATTTTTGAGCTAAGGCAACACTTATTTTTGGCAACGTGTGAAAAGCATTGCCTATAATACATATAGGCAATGCTTTTCCACCGTTGCAATTTGAATAGGGTTTTGGCAACGGACTTTTAGGCAACACTTGAAAAATGTTCTCTTTAACAATAAAGAGCACTCTTATAAAGCGTTGCTCTATCATTTATATATAAGTAACGTTTATTTAAATGATAACTTACACTTTATTAGTGTTGCCTTTTAAATTCTAATCATCCACGCTTAATAAACATAACCTAAAGCTTCTAGGTGCCATTTTAAAGTTTTTTCCCACTAAAATTTTTACTTCTTCCTGCCATTAACATAAACCACCTAAAGCACGCAATCTCATTTTCTCTTCCAGCTTCATATGTCCCAAATTTCTAACCCCAATAAACACGCTTTCTTTCCATATTAGCCACCTAATTTCATTTTCACCTAATCCCAATTCACACCCTCCCTGGTTCGCACCCTCACACAATCCCAGATCAGCCATCGCCGTGGCTCAACGCCGGCAACAACTATGACTACAACCCACCGTGCAGTGAGCCAAACGCCACATGCCCATCGCTCAACATTGCGCAGCCTCCTTCCTCGATACAATGTCAAGTTGGCCGTGGCTCCACCTCCTCTTCATGATGTCGCTCGCACATGGCCCTTCGAAAGTGACCAACTCAAATCACATACACACTCTTTGCCATGGTAGTGGCCTCACACACGGCCAACTACAAGCTCTTCTTCTCCAAATAAGACCCTAAACCAGATTTTACTTTTGTTGTTTAAACCCTCAGATTTATGTGATGAATGGTTCTTATTTTGGTTGTCATTCATGTCCTCTGTACATTTCACTCTCATTTCCTGTTCATGTTTCAATATTCCTCCTCATTCTTTTTTTATTTTTTTTCCGGAATAGCTTGATTAATATTTGTTATGTGATTGTTCCTTGAAGTTATTATCTCCTCTGATTTTTCTCAAAATGTGGCTTGGGTTGATGTATAGATTCTGTTTTGGGCCTTCTATTTAGATTGAAAGAAAAGAAAAAAAAAATCTGAATGAAACAAGAATCAAAGCAAATTTGTGAAATTTGTTCAATGTTAAATTTTGGGTGTGGACACACAAACGGAGGCACTTTATGAAATTTGTGAAATTTTGGTTGAATTAAAATTTAATTTTGAGCCTAAAAGCTGCATTGAATTTGATAGTGGCTGGTGGTGGCACGAGCATGGTGAGGTGATGCGACATGAGCACGATGCGGCAGAGCTTCACGATCACGGAGAGTTGCATTTCTGCCTTGCTCATTATGCTCTACATGAAAAGGTGCACAAAGTCATTGCGACAGCATAAAGTAATAGAGCAAGAGGAATGTTGCAAATCTCAGCTCCAAACATTAAGTTTGTTCATGTTCAAAAAAAAGGAAAAAAAGAACATACACATCAACTCAAAAAATTAAAAAATAAAAACTAATATGAGAAATATACTTAAAAATAAGATAGTAAAGTATGATGCACTGAATAGGTTGATATCTTTATGTTGAGAAGATTTCATTCCATAACTAAGATTTCACTCTAAAATAGTGTTTTGATTTTAGATTTTTTAGAACAAGATGATTCATAGTTGAAAATTTATGCTATCTGGGGATATAGCATTATGAACTATCTTTCTATTGTCACTTTTACCATTAGCATGCTTCATAGAGCAAATTATTTATTTATTTATTTTGTGTACCTTTTATGGCTTAAAAGTATTCTTGAAAGCTTTTAGTTTTCTTTACAATTCATTGATGTTTGATTTATTGTACATATGAATTGAATGTCACCAGTATCAAAACCAGCAACTTCATTTGATAATGGATACTTGATTAGTGATAGAACTTCAGGTAAGCCAAGTTCTTCTAAATCACGGTTTAGGCTATTTTCCATGCTTTACTTTTTTGGGGCATCTGTCATGTCGATTTATGTTGTTTAATTACATAGGTTAGAAGGCTGAAACTTAAGCATGCTTCTATATGTTGTTCCATATTTAGTCAATTAATTGATTCTACATGTTCTTTCGTATAGTTTCATTTCTATTATTTACCATTTTGTGTCTCTCTTTTTTCTTTTTTTCTTTTTTTGAGATGATAACTTTATTTCAGAATTTATTTGATTTTAAATTTATCTTCATTACTTAGAGGTTATGAGATGAGCTTTCCCTAAAGTTCTATTGGAATGGCATTACCAACCATGGAGATGAGCTTAAATATAATGAGTTAGTTGAGTTTTCCATTGAAAGATAAAGCTTCCACCTTTACCATTTTAATATTCTAATTTGCTAATGCTTAGCAAAGCTATGAACCAATTTTTCTTGACTAGATTTGGTGTATGTCCTCATTCTAAAATATCTATGCTCCTTTCTTTTGCCCTGCATGAATGAATATTATAATATAAAAGGTGTATTTTTGTTATGTGTTGTGCGCGATCAAAAGAAAGACCAAGCCATTAGTTTAAAACTTTAGTTTTTGACAGCTTGATGTTCTCCATTTTTCCTAAAGGCTTAAAATTTATTTTCCTGAATCTTAATCAATACTCTTACTTTTTTCTTGATAACTACTAATACCAGAACATGTTTTTGTTCATGTTTACCTGGACTATGTGTCATTGTATACGTGAAGTTAAGTTGTCTTATTGATTGACATGGTGCAGGTTTTGCAAGAGCTATATGAAACTAGAAGTGTTGTTGAGCATGGAGTTGGATTACTACTTGTAAGTGTGACAAGATATTTGGTTGAATCCACTTATCATTGCAAGCACATTTGTATCAACTCTAATTATATATTATCTGGTGGACAAAGAAGTCACATTTGTGCAACAATGAAGTTAACTAATGCAGTAAGACCTCTTATGCCTTTGCGTAACTAATGCAATAATTTTTATTCATATAATTAATATTTAGTTATCTAGTATATTATAGTTTTCTTATACTTGATTTGAATATTTAATATTTGCAATTTACAAATGGAGTTGTATACTGTACTGTTTAGATTTTTAAATGTTTTAACAAATGGGTTCCAATAATGGACTGGAAGTACCTTACTTAATTTTGTAGACCAATAGCTCAATGATCGATTGGAAGGAGCAGGTTCAGTATGCAATTTGATCTTGAAGTTTTTTGGAATCAATCTATATAATCCTATAACAGGTTTCACATTTTGTTTTCTTTCCTGCTATGATTTGTTGTGATACTGATAGGACTTCTGTTGTTCTGCTGTGATACCTTGCAAGTATATATTTTCTTCTAGTTTTACAGGAGCAATGCTAATTTTGTTAATTTCTATTTTTTACAATGATGGAGTTACTGCATAATGAATGACTAGGTAGGGAACTGTGGAAATGACCTCGGTTCTCTATAGTGCATGCTCAGAATAACAAATTTAGTGACAAGCTCAAGGAGTTTAGTTCAATAACTACTATATAGGAGTTCGGTTGACATTCCTACTCCTTTTTAGTCTTTTTTGAGTTTGGTGGGCATATGAATATGTTCTGACCTTTTTGGTTTCTTTGTTTTGTTCATTGGACTCTACTTGCTCTTACTATTGTGGGTTAACCTTTTGCAATGTATCTATCGAATATTTTGTTCAAAAGAGATACTATCATAGTTAAATGGGATAATGGCTTTCCCACATTACTTGATCCTAATGTGTCAAATATGCTTTGCCTGCGATTGTTTTGACATTTTAAATTGAGATTTTGAAAGACAATTCTATTGAATCTTCTTATAATTTACTCAATTTAATGTTCGAACATTTGAAAGTCAAAGCTTATACCCATGATTATCTTGGAGATAGTCGAATTGTGTGTATCCAATAATAGGAATTTTTTCACTAAGAAAATATAAGCATGCAATAACTAGTTTATGGTTAGTATCAATTTATAATAACTATAAATTAATAAATTATGTTTATATATTTTCAATCTTATAATAAATAGATTTTTTTAACTTTGCTAAGAAAATATAAATAATTTAAATTATAATTAATAAATTTTTTAATCTCACATTACAAGAGAAATTATCCATATAATGCTTTTCTTATTAATATTGATATCTCAAGTGGATGATATAAAAAATATCCATTACACGAGTGAAAACAATGATTTTCTTACAAATTGGGCAACATGAAATATAATATATAATGGGCCACCCCATGATATCATAATTATCTTTTTGGTCATCAAATATATTGTAATTATCTCTCGGGTCTTGTTTTGATTAGGCTACCAATTTCAGTCTATAAGGAAAATGCATACCTTATACAAATGGTTTTCTTCTTGCTTATTTGTTTGCAAGTTATGGATGCTATTTATCAGCTGCTGTGTAAACTTTGTTAATCTTTTATAGCTTCTGTGCAAATAAGGGAAATAAGGGAGGAGCTCTTGTTGACTATGGGCATCCTTTTGGGGTGATGTTTCTACCACTGCATTTTCATTTTGTTCTTTATTTGGATATACGAATTCCATTGGCAAATAATTGATAACATGTATAGTTTTATGGTGATGTTTCTGGCTTTTGGTGAAGTCTATTTAAGTGATATGATCTATAGTTTTTTTTACTATTTTTTGGTCTCATATATTAAAAGCTTTTGGTTGTTTTTTTGTTTACTATTGGAAAGTTAGTGGAATATGATTGAGTCCAATAATTCTTGAAAATTTTGATCATGCAGATGCTATAATTTTGATGCTAATATGTCAAATAGACATTGTGTAGGAACTAGTTTGCATCATGATTGTAGTTTCAATGCTAGTATTTTTTGTATTGCTTCTATTTTTAGACTTTGTAACCTAGCTACTCTCTTGAAAGTTCTGAGACTTATCATCAAAAAATCTATCAAGAAAAAAGGAGATTTTAATATGTTATTGGATAGTTATCTTTAACAATCATGTAAATTCATAAAAGTACATACACAATTTGCTTACTTTAACTATGCTTTCATTTATCTTATCACTATATATAGTATGTTACAAATTGAGCTAATATTGCATGTGCAACTCAAAGGGGTTAGGAAAAGGAATATAAAGGATAGAACTTGCAATGGATATGGCTAGATGTATTTTGTTTATCTTCATGACTAAATGTATTTTTTTTAAGTTCATACTAGGTGTATTTTGTTTAGTTATGTACATTTTTTTGGTATAATGCTTGATAGCATATGTATTTGGAACTAAGCATATTAATCATTATATACTTGAGACGATTTTTTTACTTAATTGATTAATAGTAATTTATTTTATTTTATTTATGAAGTTAAGTTGATTATATATGAAATCAAAAAAAAAAATTGCCTATAAATAATGTTGATTTATTTTTAGAAAGTGTGTTTTATAATTAATAAAAGGTGACAACTTTAATAAGATCATGCTTAAATTTGCAAATGCTTTTGGAAGTGTATGGCCTATCTCAACACATTCAAAAGACGCAATGCTGGGAGTTTGTCGTTGTAATTAGAAAAAAGGCAATGCTTTTTGAAAGCAAAGGCAATGCTTATAATATGTTGCTTTTATTAGGAGAAAAGACAATGCTTATGATATGTTACTTTAATTAAGAGAAAAGGCAACACTTAAAATATGTTGTTTTTATTAGAAGTAAAGACAACGCTTGTCTAGTGTTACCTATATTAAGAGAATAGGCAACGCTTGAACACCATTGTCATAGAGTCTAGCAAGAAGTGTTACCTTTTGTCACGAATAGGCAACGCTTGGAAAGGGTTGCCATATATAGCGTTGTCTTTTCCTTCAAAAAGCGTTGCCTTAGAAAAGGTAACGGTTCTTTGCCACTCGCAGTGCTCCTCTAAAGTCCGAAAACGTGGCCTTTGATTAAAGGCAACAGTTTTCAAAGTTTTAGGCAACGCTTGCAAAGTGTTGTCTTAGACCTAAAATGTTGTAGCGAAATCTAGTACTTTCTTTATTTCAATTATATTCAATCATTTTTTGGCATTAATTACCTTAGCTGTTTGGCCAATGGTTATGGAGAAGGAGAAACCAAAATTATCATATTGGCAGAAGTCAATATCACTTAGCTGCAGGCTGCTCACTGCTGCACCAAGGATTCGCATTACCAACTTTTGTGCCACTCTGCCATGATTGCGAATATGCTATATGCCATTATTTGATTCATTCACTATATAACAAATATTAATTAATTTGATATTACCGTAAGCCATCAAATGATATGGAAGAGTATCTTTTCAAAGAAGATAGTCTGCTTTCCTTTCTGGAATATTGGATGCTTTATAAATGATAATAAACTAATATATGAACTTGTCATTCTTTGTTGTTTTATCTTTTGAAGGTGCTTGCTGCAATGCACCCTACTCATGCACCAATAGGGTATAGGTGCTCCCCCCACCATTTCTCTTTCCCCTCCCTCGTTTTCACCTTTTTCCCCCGGTTGCCAAATACTGCGTCACTATTTTCGCCTAGCGCCACTGCTTCCACCGCCTAGCACCACCGCTTCCGCCACCCATCATCGTGCTGCCCAACTCCGCTAGCTCCAACCTTTTGCATTGGGTTCCACCACATCAGTATCACGCCACTGCCGGGGTTCTCGCCTACCTTCGCACTCCAACCATCTCAACTTGTCGCGCCACCGCCCCTCCTCGCCCTCAGCCACTACCACACAATGGAGATCTCTCTCTCTCTCTAGTCGCAGTCTTCGTTTGGATCTTCAAATGCACGTCGTTTCGTTAGCGTGTTTGGCACTGGCGATCACGGAAGAAGCACAAAAATTTGGTGGTGCGATCTTGGATGGTTGCGGTTGCGACTGTTCTATGACCGAGTCGAAGAGGGACTGCACTTGAGTTGGGTCAGATATGTTAGTGCAGACCATGATGGCTCATGGAAGTGTGGTGATGACGTCGTCTTTAGCTTGCCGGAGGTGAAGGTCCTATGGATGAAGAGGCGGAGTTCCTTATTGTTGTAGTCTTGTAGATGGCAGAGGAAAAGAGGAGAAGGGGAAGGGAGCCATGAGGTTGGAACCACTGCAAAGAGAAGGGGGACAAGGGTCATTTAGCCACGGTCTCAAATTTAATTTAGCCAAATTCGTATGCTTGTTTAGCTATATCCTCTAGTCAGTTAGCCACACTTTCTGAATGCAGCTAAATGACAAGTGCACCCTACACAAGCAGGTGCATAATGCACTCTTCTTTATAAGGTGCATTTGAGACAGAACCTCTTTCAAAAGGCATTTTATTTGATAGACATGATCAGCCAATCTTTATTCATTTCAACTTTTTTTCGTGGCTTGTAACTTATTTCATCTTAATTCTTATGCGTACAAATATTTAAAAGAAACCTAAGTGTTATATATATAAACTTAAAATCCCTCAAGTCTCAAGTGAATGAATAACAAGTGAAATATGAAAATGGTTTTCACCTTTTTTCAATGAAAAATTCATTTCTCTTTAAATCCCTTATTATATATTATCAACAAAGTCGCAAATTTTATTCTTAATAAGAGAAATATAAAGTTTACAACCTGGAAAAAAAAATTAGCCGTTGAGAAAAGTTTTTAAGTGCAAAAAATTCCAAAAAGTTGGTTTTGAAATAATTTTTATGGCGATACTCTGAATAAAGATTAAAAAAAAAAAACGTTTATTGCCTTAAAGGATTAGTTTAGCAATAGACCAATATGTGATATAGATAGACATATGAATATATGATCATAGGTTCAAATTTTGATCATGTCAATACCAACATTTGGTTGGTTTATGTAGATTGTCACTTATTAATTTTTATAGTTAAGGTTTTAAGTTCAAATTTTGTGGGAGGAAAAAAGTATTAAAAGAATTTCATTTTTATAATAGATCAACTTGATTCAAGCTATAGTAATTAGCATTTTGTGTAGTTTTGATACCAATAATTTAGACATAACAAAAATTCACCATGTCAATTACTTAAGATAAATTATAAGAAACATTTTTCTGAATATAATATTTTTCCCATTTAACTTTTTTTTTTAAATTTTTCCATTATCTTTTTATATGTTAACCCACGTTTCATTCAAGCATGACACTATCTCATTAAATTTTTTTTCTCCTCAATTACCAGCGTTTCCACAGAGTGAGCATGTTGATGAGTTATTGGCGGGATATATAGGGGATAAAAGTAGTGGTGGATATAATTGGTTACAGGTTTATGAGGACAAAACAAGGAATTAAGTTATAGGTAAACCGTCATTTATGTTTCTTACGTTTTATAACAATTTTAATTTAGTTCCAATTTTTTTTATTTTTTTTATGTCCCTAATGTTTCTAAAGTATTTCAATCTTACTCTTTCAATTAACGGCATTTAAATTATAAAAAAAAATAATTAATATTAAAGTCAAAATTTGATGTTAGTGATATTCAAACACCACAAATAAAGATAGTTTGCCTTCAATTCTCCAAGAAAAAACTTTGGGTATGAGTTTTAGTAGGAAAAAGATTAATTAAACATTAAGAGAGTTTAAATTAAAAAGGAAAATTTTTATATCTTACAAAAATATAAGGGAAATGATAGTAAATAATATCATCCTACTTAGAGGATAAGTAATGAACATATAATCATTAATATTATAATCTGATCTCATATTAGTTTTTTCCATTTATAATTTGATTGCTGAAATGATAAGATTAAAATATTTTAAAAATATTAGAGACGTAAAAATTAATTAAAAAAATTAAAATTAAGTTAAAATTACTGTAAAATATAAAGAACATAAATAAAGTTTTACCCTAAATGATACTATCTAACCACCATACTATGAAGGAATGAGAAAAGAAAGGAGAAAAAAAAGGTAGCAAAGGAGATTAGCGTGAAGAATACTAAAATATAACATATATAAATAATAAAATATTAATATAATACGGAATGCTTTATATTAAAATTTATAATTAAAATAAATATACAAATTAATTTAAATGGATTTAAATTTTAAAATTTAAAAATACTGCATGCCGATAATTTAAAAACTTATATATTATATTATAAATGCACAACTGAATAAATAAATAGATACATAAATAGATAGCCACTTTGGTTTCTATCAATCTTGTAATAATAATAATAATAATAATAATAATAAATATCTTTGTATATTCTAATTATATGCAATCTAAGCTTGGATACTAATACATATTTTTGCGACATTTTTCTTTATTAGGACTTAGAAGTGGTTTAATTATAAAGGTATAAAACTAACACTTAATTTAAGTAATTTAATACCTATTTCTTTTAAATAAGATTTATTGTTCAAGTTATGTAAGTGAAAAAAAATTACTAATATTAAAAGAATTTTACTTTTATATTGAAGTAATCCGATACAAATCCAATTAACTAAAGTTTAATAAACTTTAGTAGTTTTAAAAAATTACAAAATCACCACCTGATTATAATAATAAAAATAATCACTCATTACATATAGAAAATTATATTTAAACTATAATAAAAAATAATTTATTGATTTTAATATTTTATTAATATATATTTTATATAGACATTTAATTATATATTATTATGTTAATAAAAGTATTTAATTTTTATTTATCTTAAAAATTTTATATGTAATTATATATAATTAGATAATAATATAATTTTTTTATTTATAATATATCAAAATTAATCAAATAAAAAATTTATAATTAAAATTAATTTTTGTGCACCACTTATTAGCAAGGAACGTGGCCACCAATGTGCATCAAAATTAATTTTTTATTTATACATGGTTGGGATAAAAAAATAAAATAGACGATGTGGTTCGTGTGCGTTAAAGCGTTGTCGCCTTATCATTGAAAACAAAAAACTGTTGTCGCATTCAAGGAACGTGGCCACCAATGTGCACGTGTTGGTAAACAGGCTCCACAGTCTCTTTGACAGATGGACACGCCACAGCGAAAAATGGCTCCTAGATTTCAGTAACATAATATATTAGATTAGATTTACTACTATGATAGTGAAAATAAAACCAAATTAACATTAAACTAAATTAAGTGCATAAAAAAGTGAGTAATATTTCCTAGAAGAGACAAGAATTTTTAGTTGTTAGTCGTTACTAACAGATAAAGGAGAGAGATATAAAGGAGGGGATAAAGAGTTGTCAGAAACGTAGGATCCGAAAACAGCGGAGTCCTTGTTGGGTTGGGTGAGTGTGACCGACTTCTGAAACCTTTTGCGTCTCTCTTCACTTTGGAGCCATTTTGTTCTCTTCTGTTTTGGTGGTATATTCCTTCCCTTCCGATTCTGAGACACGCAGGGCGAACGAACAACAATAACAGAGGAACCCAGGTTCCTCCCTTGGAAACACCGATTCCTCACTCATTCCTGCTTCAACTTTCTCCCCGCTTCTTCCTCTTCTTCTTCTTCTTCTTCTTCTTCTTCATGCATGCACTTCCTACCACTCTCAGGTCCTTCTCTGTTCTCCCTCGCTGCTAGCTTTCATGCATCTTCTTCTTGAATGAGCAATGAGAGAGTGAAATGAACCTTTTCTCTGTTCTGCTATATATATCGCACTTTCTCCTTCCATTGTGATTATGCGTCAACCTCGCCTTGTTTAGTGAGTTCCTACATGCATGCCTTCCTAATGGAATATGTTTTCTCGTCTTTCCCCCCCCACCCTTTTTTTGTGTTGTATATCCTTGTATTTTCAGATGACTAGCTCATAGTGCTTGTTTCATGTTCACAACTTAACACTGCAGCATCTTTTGTAGTTCTGTCTGTGTATTTATGCAATGAATCAACACCGAGGTCATCTTGTCTAGTTCGACTCCATTTCTTTTCTTTGGACCAAAAAAAAAAAAAGGTTATTAACTCTTGCAAGCCAAATGCAGAAACAAAGAGGAGCGTAACTTTTTCTATTTTTCTTTTTTCTTTTTCCTCCTCTTTTTGCTTGTGTATAAACACAATTATTTATTTATTTTTGTCAGTAATATTCAGTAAACAGTATCAGTAATATTATAATAATGTAGTTTGGTCTAATTGTTGATGCTGCCCCTCAGAATTCGCAGATTGATTTGATTAACTCTCAAGAGTTCATACCATATACAATGTTAACCAAATTAGTGAAAAAATTAGTTTCCACAATGGGAGGCTGTGCCTCGAGACCAAACAGGAGGAAGAATCGTGGTCACAAAAGGAAAAATCACAAATCTGGAAAACGTGTGGGAAATATTACCACTTCACTTCCTGATTTGCCTTTGAAAAGGTTTAGCAATGCTGGGAATTGCGTGGAAGAGTTTACTCTCGGTGACTTTATTCACCTCGACTTTGAGAAAGGCGCTTCAGCCCCCTGCCTGATATCTGAGGCTTCTAACATGAAGTTTCATGTTACCCAACTCCAATACCAAAGCCATAGTCAAGTTTATGCAAATGGTACATATTTTCTCTCCCTCTCTTCTTGATGGAGTTAACAAGTATTAGCGTATTGTTATTTCCTTGATGAGGTTTTGATGGTGGTTCTTATGGTATTGGACTTGTTGGGCTTCCTATGTTGGTATAGGTGCCTTACATAAACATGATGAACACTTATATTTAGCAAGAAAAAGCCAAGAGGATGCATGGTTTGACTCAGTTAGCATTATAGAATCCGATTCAGATGATGACTTCATTAGTGTGTATGGAGGTGATGCATCATGCTTTGTAGATTCAGGGTGTAAATATGAGGGGTTTTATGAAGGCTAATTCAAAGCAGATGGAGATAACTATAGGTGTGGGGAGGTCAGTTTTAATGACATGAACCATGCTCCATCAAGTCCTCAATTGTCACAAAGAAAGCAACCGGAAGTTTTCTTGCTTGCTGCAAAAAGGAAATCCATTGATGGAAATGAGAAGACTGAGTTATGTGAGTACAAAATGTATAAGATTCTTCTTTTGTTTCTATTATGGTTTGTCGAAATATTTCACTATATATAGTAGATTTTATCATTTATAAACCTTTAAATGCAAAACCATCGATGATTTAATGTTTGGATCTTTCCTTGTCCAACTACTTGTCTGTTGTATTATTTTTTACATTTTTCTTTATTATGAGTTAGTTTTCTATATTATTTGAAATGGTGTCATCAAAAGTTCATGTTAATAAACTCTACATATATATCCAGACTTCTCGGAGGTATGATAGTAAATGAGTACATGGGCAGGTGCACCTGAGAGATTTCCTTATCGTCCCAGAGCAGGGCTTCAGGTTCTAGGTACAAATCAAGAGAGACCATTCCCTGGTTCCTGGTCTGCAATTTCACCTTCAGTGTTCAACCTACGTGGAGAAAATTTTTTCAGGCATGTGAGCATATTGTATCTGTCAATATTGTGTCATGTTATGCACATCTATATCGACTAATCCGTTGATTTATTTGTGTTTCATCTGAAAGCTTTATGTTATATATGACAGTAATTAACTGTGCAGAAATAAGCAGAAGTGTCCGGCTCCAGATTGCAGCCCTTATGGGCCTATAGGTGTTGATTTATTTGTTTGTCCGAGGAAGATAAATCACATTGCTCAGCATCTTGAACTTCCGTTTGTCAAAGAACATAGGAATGTACCTTCCCTCCTAATTGTTAATATACAGGTTCACACTCCATCTCAAACTTATATTTACTCCTTTTGATCAACATTAAGGTATGGTACATAGCTTAATTATGTTCCTTTTGTTCTAGTTGCCAACATATCCTGCTTGCATGTTCCTCGGTGATGGTGATGGGGAAGGCATGAGCCTTGTATTATATTTTAATTTGTCTGAGAATTTTGACAAAGAGATTTCTCCACACTTTCAGGAGAGCATCGAGGTATTGCCTCTGATCAATAGTCACACGAGCTAGATATTCTTGGCTACACATTTGGAAATTGGTTCTTAAAAAGTTTTCAATTTATTGTTGCTGCAGTAGCTTCTACTTGTTTGTCTTTTCAATTGAATAGCTGTATTGTTTATGCAGAGATTAGTGGATGATGAGATGGAAAAGGTGAAAGGGTTTACCAAGGAAAAATTGGTTCCTTTTAGGAAAGGTTAAAAATTTTGGCTGGCGTGGTTAATCCGGAGGACCTGCATCTGAAATCTGCAGAGAGGAAGTTTATAGATGCCTACAATGGCAAGCCAGTGCTTTCTCGCCCTCAACACAATTTCTTTAAGGTACACAGTTTTATCTCTTGGTTCAAAATATTAAATATATGTCTTCAAATATAAATCTATAGCATATTCCTCCCATTGGAATTGAATTCATCGTGGTATTATTTGAGATGTTTTGATCTAAAAACAGTACCTTTGGAGTGTGTACCTCTCCGGCAATCTTATTGGTTTACGGCAACCATTAACAGTGTCTGATAAATTCTTGCAGTGATCTTCGAAACTCTGAAATTAGTAGCATACACACATGTTATACAAACTCCGTTATGCCTTGTATTTTTTGATATATTCATATGCCATGCTTCCTGCACTTAGATTAACTGCATTGACTGATCAACTATTAACTTCATTTTTACAGTTGTGATAATAACGACTGTCAAGGCTTTGACATGATTATGGTCATTCAGAAAGGGGTGTGCATTGTTCTCTTTAATATTTCAAATAGGCTTGAAAGCGGCATAGTCTATGTTACATTGTTTAACAAATCATTTTACTGAGGGTCTAGCCGTTTCTTTTAGCATAGGGTGAAGCTCACTTTACCATAGAAGACGATTCTTCAAATCCTTGTATTTCAGCAATTCATTTATGCATTTTTATTGCAGGGACCTTACTACTTTGAGATTGACCTGGATATACATCGCTTTAGTTATATATCTAGGAAAGGGCTCGATTCACTCCGACACCGTACAAAGCATGTAACACTAGATGTGGGCTTAACTATCGAGGTATGGTATGGCCTTGCCACACTTGATTTGTACACTTTAGTAACAAGTTAATCAAGCTACTTGATTTCTTAGACAATTTGATTTTCAGTTTTATCAATGCAATCGTTGTCATTCTATTTCCAGTTCATATAAACTGCTAAGGCCCTTCCGAAAAGACATGTTGGATTTCTCATAGCTAGCAAGATAGGGTATCCTTAAGTCATCTTACTTTATTTCCTTATAATTTTTTTTGGTATGTCATATTTTACGGTATTCAACTCATTGCTAAATATTGAATTAATAAGTATTAAATGGCCGGCCAGGGCATGACCTTGATGTCATAAAGCAATGATGTTGCTGTTGCTCCAAGACTAACCCTTTGAATTAATAAATATTCTGCAGGTAAAATATTTTTGGAAGCCCTTTTTCCAAGTCGTGATTAATTTTTATAATTCTAGGAGTATCTAGCATTTAGCTTAGCAAGCTTGATATCTTTCCCATCTGATTGACTATTATATAAAGAAACTTCCACAATTTAATACCCCATTTTTTATGCTTTCACAGGCGCAAAAGCAAGAGGAACTTCCAGAGCAAGTCTTGTGCTGCTTACGCTTGAATAAAATTGATTTTGTTAACCACGGCCAAATTCCTACCATTGTAGCCCTATATGGTAATTGATTCATGTAGGCAAGTTAAAAAGAATAGATTGAGGGGTATTTTGTACGAATTGGCTGCCAGATCGATTTACTTAGCAACCGGAAAAATGGAAGAGAAGCAAATTTGAAGAAATTAGTGCTTTCTCTAGTATGCATTCGTTTATGTCAATATCTTCTTCTGTAATGATGGTATTAAAATCCTAAGTGATGGTATTAAAATCCTAAATGTGTAAATGTGTACTGTGGATGACAATTTTCTTGCTCCTTTAATATGTCATGCGTCCATAGATTGTATGGTTACGTTTCTGGAGAATGGTCAAATGCCGATTTGAAGGCACTAATTTCAGATAATCTGTGTAATTTAACGCAGTTATTTCCCATTACTTTATTTACTGCTTAGCTTTACTGTGTCCCAAATGCCAGAATAAGGAAAGGAATCCTCTATTTCGTTCAAGAGATATAATGAAGATGCACATTTGAATATTAATGACATTGGTCATTCATATGTTTCTTTAAATGGTAGAGTACTAGGAGTGCTGCTAAGCGAATTGAGTGAAATTAGTTTCGCCAGAAATATATGGCAGGATAAAAATTAAAAAAAGAGGTGGAAATTAGTTTTTTTTTTTTTAAATTAAGGCAGCATCTTTTTTGACAAATTTGAACCCGAATAATCGTGGCAGGAACACATCGTTTCAATTATTAAATCCTTAAAGGGAAATTATGTTTTTGACTTCATAATCCATACGATAAATTTTTTATATTACAAGGGTACATTTGGGGTGTATTTATTTGGAATTTTTTGGACATAAAATCACTTTTTTTCATTGAAAAAATCAATTTTCGTATATTTTGATAATTTTTAAAAATAATCAAAATTTTTAAAAAAATTATTTTTAATTTTTTTTAGAAACTGAAAAGAGCAATTTCTGAAAAAAAAAATTAATTTTCGACTTTTTTAACTATATATAAAATTTAAACTTCAAAATAACATTTTTTAAAAATTGAAACAAATATACCCTTAATTAAAGCTGAGATATAGTCATTAAGTCATCACTAAATGAATCAAACGAAGAAATTAAGGATGAGATTTTCGTTTTTTAAAGGATACAGTTGACATGACGAAATAGTTGGATGAAAGCATACATTATATATTTAAGGCTACACTTGAATGATGTCTCTTGTTTTAGAAATTAAACTGACTTCTTTTTATAAATTTTCACCTATAAAGGGCTACATGCCACTGTCAAGTTTTGAGCAGAGGCTGTTTGTCTACAAAGATTTAACACATGGAAGGACAACGGAACTTTTTAGACAAGCGAAATGAATGCCATGTAATCAAACCTTAGTAAAAGTTAGTTTCCAGGTAACATTAATATTGGGTGGTGAAGAGAGCCTGAAGTGCAATTTATTATATGATCCAACATTTTTCTCACATTCTTGAGCACAATATGAAAAAACAAGGAATTACATGATGAAATGATGAACAACAACTATATTAAACAACATAACTTCGTATTGTTAATGTACACAGAAGGCACAATTGATATGGCATCATCCAAACTTTTAGAACTTTCTTCCTCCTGTCTTTCATCTCGATGCAGTTGGGGAGGAAGAGAAGAATGTTGAACTATTCTACTCTTTGCATATCAGGAGTTGGACTGATAGGCCTTGGTCGAAACTTTGGCCTCAGACTCAAAAGAATGTCTTAAAGGTCAAAGTAAAGATAACATGTGAGTTGTGACACATGGTTCCTAATTGTTGGCAAGTTCTCAGACTATACCTGTTCTTCCAGCCTTAAACTAGGGAAACTAGGTTATCTGCTCTTCCTTCAGCCTTAGACGTGCTACAGGCTGCTGCTCGTTGCCCACAACGCCTCGGCTGCTAAAACTACGCTTCTCAGGTATGGCATTTTGTGATTTTAGCTGTGATGCACTATTGTTGGCAAGTGTGTGACTGTTAGTCTTGGCTGCTGGCACATCATGATTATGTTTTCCTTCATATGTTGTTATAACAGCTTTAGGATCCATTGAAGCCCGCTCGACATGCTTCCTAACATTGCAACCCGGGGTTGTGCATTTGTAATAGCTCCTACATATGACAAAAGCATGTTACTTAATGAAGCAAAATACTAGAGAAAGACATGGATCTCGAATCTGTGCAGTTTGCAGAAGAGCATATAATCAAGGTAGCATATAATCTGTGTTATGATGAACAATTGAGCATTTTCTGGGGACCAAATTTTTTGAAAGTTGTCATGGACAATCATAGTGGTCATCCATAGTTCAATAGATGCAATCTAGGCGTGGAGGAAAGATAATATCACCTTGGATAAGGGTTGCCTTTGACAACTTTCTGCCCATATTTGCGCCATCTATACCCATCATCTAAGAGATCTACTTCACTTGTAGTTTGCACAATGATTCTAGGCTCTGTGACAGTCCTATGCAAAGAGGCTGGATCTGAGGGCCTGACATCTGTATTTCTGCAGGATCATAAAACTTCTAAGATAACATAAAGCCAAATGATTACACCAGCATGAACTGATTTGTATGAACTAAACTCTTACCTCCTCTTGGCATCAGGTTCATCATCTTTCTCATCTCCTTCAGTTTCATGATCACCTACTTCCTCGCTGTCACTTGTTCCTGACACATGTTCAGCTGTTGCCTGACTAAATTCTGAATCCATCTTAGACATTGAGTGAGAACATATCCCTTCTTTAGATCTATTTAAACTTCCACCCTGAAATTGATTTGAATCAAGATTCCCTTGTATACTTGAATTTGCATTTGCAGTTGGGTTGTCTTTTGTGAGCTTGTCAGGATGAGGACGTTGATGATTGTGCTCTCCTTTGTAAATAATTGCTGTTACATGACCTTCAAGAGAGCGCTCAACCTTCTTCCTGACAGGACATTTTGGATGGGTGCACTTATAATAACTGCGTGGGTACTCACTACCTTTCACCTGTTTCTGCCCATACTTCCTCCAGTTGTAGCCATCGTCATTAGGCTTATCGACATTCACTGAAGAAGACTGCAATCTTTGTTCAGAGTGAGAATGACCAAACGATTCTGTCATTGCTGCTCCAGAGTCCGGCATTGAGGGTAGCATCTGCTGCTGTGTTGTACTGGAAGTAGCTGCAGGAACCTGTGTCAATGAGGCAGCAGGCACTACTGATACAGAGGATGAATGTTCAGCTTGGGTTTGAACATTTGAGTGTGCCTGCACAGCCTGAGCTGTGACCTGAGCTAGCGCCTGCTGGTGTGTCATTCCAAAGTGCCCCTACATCGTCACATTACATGCCTCGAAAGTCAGATTTTCAGGAGAATAAGGAAAGAAAACCACTTTAAATTCTAGGTAATAATGTCATCCTGACAAAAAAATCGTGGCTGTATTTTGCCATATCACTTCGTATCTCACAGATAGCCGACACAACCCAACAAGTATCCTTTCATATTCTGTTATTCACTGATCCTTAACTTCATTAGAATATTCGAATCACAGCTATCTTTATAAAGCATTATCTTATATAAAGAAAGAGTTGAACCTTGCAATAGAAGTATATATTGTGCGGTATAGGAGTGAGTTGAACAACCAGTATTAGTTGTTACTTGCTAGCATTAGCCCTAATAAGTGTCTTCTATCCATGATTTGACGTTATTATCGTATTTGTTTCAACATCTTAGATATCGACATATAGTTACTGAATTCTAACTAAGTTGGCATTAGGTACAGGTGATTGATCATGCAACAGGAAACAAGGATCAGTATTACTCATGCTCTCAGGGAAAGACAGCAGAAGACCATTCACTTTTACATCCGGTCATACATAAAAGGACAGGGACAAACATACTAATAAATCAGCTCGAAATGTAATAAATCTGCTGCTCAATGACTGGGTTTTTCAATCAAACGTAAATGATGCCTTCAAAAAATAAGAACTCTGAAGTAAGCTAAAACAACACTTGCAATACCTTGTGACTTCAAATAAAAAAAAAGGAGTTTAGCAGAAGCCAATTACAGATGGAGTCAAGGTCTCTTTATTTAGATTCCGAAATGAAACTTGAAGTCAGGTGTTTGCCTTTCAAAGTGTATTTACAATTGCAATTAGAGGAGTCAATTTCTATTCAAAAGACTGATCCCCTTGCTTTGTAATACCTACTCATTGTTCAGAATATTGAATCAACTCTCAGGTTTTAACATAAAAGTTGATGGTTCACACACTGGGAAATAAAAAAACATGTAAAAGTTGATCATGTTAAAGGATGGAAAAATGACAAGTAAAAGAAATACACCCTTATCTGCTTTCATGGAAACTTCTTAAAATTACTCCCTATTTGTGGTTATATAGTATTCATCGTGACCTGGCTGGACCCTACGGTCTACTTCTAGTCATCTCTTGTGGAGCATGCGATTAATTGATGTTTCAACCTAAGAAGGAAGTAAGGAAGGAGTCAAGCTGAATGAATACCTTTCCATTCCGGTAGCAGATACAAGGAAATTCTACCTGCCATGAGTATCCCCCAAAAGGAATCCCATGGCCCTATCTCCGAACTGAAGGAATGAAATTTATGAAAAGTGTGTGCATTAAATAACTCAAGGCTCATTGAGTTACACAGCTTTCATAAATATCATTACAAAAACTAATTCTGACTCATACTCAAGGTTACAATTACAGCCAAAAATAGAAAAAAAATCCTTAGACTTACCTTAATTAAGATCTTCTCTCAAGTCCCACCTTCAAATTTCCGGAAGCTGAACTTGACATTAATTTAAACGCTCACACCTCAGCTACTGATTATAGACAACTTTACATATATGTTTGTATTTGGTAAAAAGAAAAGACTCAACCACCGAGCATTAATGTGTTTGTACAAATATAGAAATATCCAATTCTCAATCACTATAAGCACAAACAAGGAGAGAAAGAAGAGCCAGTTGACCAAAAGCAGCAAGAAGAGAAGAAACATTTAACCTGAGGAGATGAAAAGAAGCTAGGTGAATCGAGCAAGCCAGCAGGGCTCAACAACCCAGGCGGGACAGTAAACATGCCCATCGGAGACTGCCCCTTGTGGTCCGCCGGAGACGCCATGGTGCCGGCGAGCAGCTGAGAGAACGACTTGTAGTCGTCGTTGTTGTTGTCGGCGAAGAAGTTCGAGACCAAAGTCATGGGACCAGGGCTGAACACAAAAGGGGCCCCACCACCTAAAAGGGTGTCCGCGGAAGCGCGCGGCGGCAGAGTTATGGTGGGTCCCGGAGTTGGACCCCCCGCCGCCGCCGTGGAGGGTGGTTGCTCTCCATTTGCACCACCAACCATTCAGTTCTTTATTGAAGCAAAATAATAATAATAATAATAATAATAATAGGAGAAAGACTCAAAAAACCGTTGTGTCTAGCTTAAACCGTTGTGTCTAGCTTCTTTCTTCTTTCTCTTGATAACTCAGAAGGATACAACACTTTTTTTTTTCCTGTGGGTGTGTGTGTGTGTGTGTGTAGGATACGATGATGATGACTATTGAGTGTTTAAGTTTGTGTGTTCTGTTTGTTTGAGTGGTTGGTTGGTTGGTTCGGTTTTGGGTTTCGTGGATCTCAACCCTCAATTTCAGCAAAAAGTCCACGCCCCAGATACGCTAAAGCTCTCCTGCCGCCCATTTTCACCTTTCACCTTCTAACAAATGTATTTTAGGTTTATTATATGATGATGATGACGATCATATCATTTTTTTTTTTCTCTTTGATCTATGAACTTTTTATTTTTGATCAATTGTTTACACAATTTTGAATTAAGAGTAATAATTAAATATCATTTCGATATCTGTGTGAAAGTTTTCTTCTTAGAGAGTTATTAAGGCTTTGATGTTCAAAAAGCATATTTGAATTGAGTCACAAATTGTAAACTATGGCTTTTTCCGTTTTTGAGAAAAATGGGGATAAAAAAGGAGATTGGGTTTGGTGGGGTCATGTGAAGTAAAGTTGTATAGGTGTGACCAAACCCAGAGGGAATGTCAGTATTGCCCCCGGAGACTTCTCAAATTACTACTTGGGTTTGGTGGCAGTGCACCAATCAGGTGTGATAACGTGAGGCATACAGGAAAAGGAGCGCGAAGCAAAAGAATAGTAGGGGATTGAAGCGTAGTTCCATTGCGGTTGTTCTTTGTGCGTGAATGAGGACGAAACCATAGTCGATGCAGTGAAGTCATAAACTGAAAAAATGCCATTTCCCTTATGTGAAGCCCGCAGATGCTTTGCCACGAGATGATAAGTCCGGAAAACCCTTTTTATCTTCGTTAATTTTTTTTTGGCTTAAATATTTTTTTTAGTTGTATAAATATAAATTATTTGATTTTAATTTTTAAAATTTTTTTGAGTTTAATTGATATACATTGACAATGTAAAATTATTTTATACTGTCAATCAATAGAAATAGGTAAAAGTGAGAAATCATGGTGGATCCCTCATTATAATAGATAATTATTCGTGTGAGTTGGTACTTTTCACCATTTCCATTAGCCGACAGTGTAAAACTATTTTACACTGTCAGTATATTTAAATTAAATTAAATTATTTTTTACTTTTAGTCTTTTTTTTAATATTATATTTTTTTATTCCTATTATTAATCAATACTATTAAATATTAATACTTATAAACATAAAAAAATATTATTCAAATATTTTATAAGGATAAATTAAAATTTTTAATATTAATAAAAAATAAATATATATTTTAAAATATTTTTTCGAACTAAAACTTAGAACGGTAAGAATTAAAAATATAGTATTAAAAAAAGAGGCACAAAAAATTGAAATTTTTTTTATAGAAATTAAAGTCAAAACGATTTATATTTATAATAAATAAAAATATATTTAAATCTTTTTTTTAATCAATTATCTTCGTTAAATGAAACAACGCTCGTGTTACTATTCACCTTGTTTTTTGTGACTGAACTTAGAGAAAATTAATTAATTTATGAGCCATACCAAAAATGAATTAATTTATGTAGATGTATGAAGTGTATACTCATATCATTTAGGAATAAAATTTAGTCTTAATTAATGTAGAAACTAACTCAAGGTAGAGTCAAAAAATATTTTTAACAAAGTCTAACAAGACATTAAAGTAGTGGCTAAAATTTTTTGAGTATGTGTGCAGTAACTGATGAAAAATTTTTCATTCTCTTTCAGTACTGGGTTGTGACATATATACAAGCTCTTGTTTAACAAAAAGTTACGCAAATCATTCAATATGTGATTAAAAATTTTATCGATTATTTTATGCTTAAGAAAAACTTCAACCAGTCTTTAATCTCCCGTGACATTTATGTACTATTGTTTTTTGCGCATATATGTTCCCCTTTTAATGTGTGGTGAAACTATTGTAAAAATCTTCCTTACAGAAATGTCATTTCTTAACTCAAACATATCCTTAAATTTAGGATGAAGAAAGTGTGGGTATTGAGACCTGCTAGTGACCAAACTCCTGCGGTGCTTCGTTGGGGAAAGTTGAGTGCAACTATCATAAAAACAAGGCGAATGCTATGATGCACCTCGTTTTGAGAGGTGCATCACGCACCTTGTATGATAGATGGTCAGATGTGAGGGTGCATCAATACACCTTCACATCTGACCATTAATTTCATAAGATGTATTGGTACACTCTCATATCTGACCATCAATCATACAAGATGTGTGATGCACCTCACTTTATGAGATGCATCATAGACAAACCCTAAAAACAATTGGTAAATAAGTTTATAGTTAATGTTGAGCAATTCATATAAGTAGTTATTTTTCAATTGATAACAAAAATGGCCTACTTACCCAACAAACCTAGAAAATAGAACATTAGAAGGGGAAGGCAGCCCCAGTGGAATCTTGCCAGAGAAGAGGACCGAACAGGGAGGAGCTGCAACCAGAACCAACCAAACGAAGGAGGATCCATGACCCATCGCATTTTATAATAGTTTTATAAAGTGATAACTACCCCTTAATTATAATACACCTAGTGGCGCCTCCTTTTACCACCAAGGAGATGTGCTGTTCAAGGTGCATGTTAAATCTCATCGTATCACATTTCTCAATATCTTCATTTAAATTTCAATTGAGGTCTCTTATCTTATCAATAAGGGATATGATATTTGTAGGCACCATAGGTGTATCTCGATCGACACATTATGAGAGAGCAGAGGGAAAAAAATGAAAAGCAAGGAAGAGAGACGAAAGATACAGAGAGGGAGTCGGGTGTCTTTTGGATTTGGGGTTCGAATGTATTTTCTCTGTCAACAAAAAATGTAAAAGTGCAGTTATACCATTTTCCTTTTTTCTTTATTTCATTTGCGTCATGCAAAATACTATATAATAATAAAAAATAATAATATAATCTCAAGTATGATAAACTTTATATGTAATAACATGTTTATTATTCAAAAAAAAAAAAAAAAATATATATATATATATACTTTAAGAATTTAATTTAAATACACTAACAGTGTAAAATAGTTTTATACTATCAATCAATAGAAATAGCAAAAAATGCTAACTCATATAAATAATCACCCATCCTAATAAGGGATTCATCATGATTTCTCACTTTCCCCTATTTATATTGGTTGACAGTGTAAAATAGTTTTATACTGTTAGTACATATCAATTAAACTCATAATTTAATAATAAATATATTGTTATATATGTATGGTTCGTTGTGAACCTGAGATATATTATCATTACTCGTAATAATGCTCACGAAAGTCACAAGATGTATTATCGATTAGAAGTCAAAGATACAAAGCGTTAAATAAATTATAATGTTGATTTGTTTGAGGCTTTTAGCTTTGTGAACGTAGGTTAAAAGTGATCCAAAATGGTCATATTATAAAGTACAAAATTAAACTAGCTAAAGCCATACCATATGACAAAGTGCCTTTTTTTTTTTGAAAAAAAAAAAGGCTCTCAATCAAGGGGCCGCTTACGTGTATGTGGTTCATACAAATTAAAAATAAGAAAGGGAAAGCAAATAATTTCATCGGTAAAGATTTTGAGAAAGAGAGACATACTTCAATTCAATATCAATATGAGTATGTGTTAGACTCTCAAAACACATTGGCAAACAAACCATCTCACTATTATCCATCCATGATTACCCAATCTTATGAGAACTTATAACATTTTAATTGAAACACTCACAAATTCTGCCATGAAATTATCTCATAACTTATTTTCCTAACAATGACATACTGATATGACATGTAGCAGCTGTTCGGTTGGACCTTTTATTACTCTTGTCCTCATTCTGAAACTTTTAAGTAGACTAACCCAAAAGAAATTTAAACCGATCTTAGTAATTAAGGTAGATAGTGGAGCATCACAACGAAAATGACTAAGGAATTAGACTTCCTCACTCAACCTTTGTTACTGAAAAGAAGAATGATAATGACTAAAGACTAGAGCAAATTAATAATACGAAAGTGTTAACAACTTAGGTAATTTATATTTTGAAGTAGCATTATATGCTCCTATTGACACTGCTTTTACGATATCTTTTGGTTGGAGGACAACGGCATCAGTTTTGTATGTATATATATGCCAAATTTACTCATATTGCTACCATAATAATAACATAGAGAAGTGGTGTGACTATGGTGCCATTATAATCTCTCTATATATTTAACTAGTAATGTAAAATGCATCAAAGCTAAGCAAGTGGTTAGCTGTCAGTGATCTGCGAAGAGAAAGACTCGACTCTTAAGATCCATAATTGCACCGGTAAATAGCACCAGTGGATCCGTGGCGCAATGGTAGCGCGTCTGACTCCAGATCAGAAGGTTGCGTGTTCGATTCACGTCGGGTTCAATTCCCGTTGTTTATTTATTTATTTATTCCCCTAACTTGTCATGATCTACTCTTATTCATATATATTGTATTTTCCTCTGTGGTCCGCTGAATAATACATGCAAACCAATTAAGAAGAATGGAAAGTGGCCCATTAATAAAAATGACTTATCCACTCAAGCAAGATGAATAGACAACATCAAAGCAAAACTTAAAAAACAAGGTGGTACAAAAATTCTCATCAAACTATGCACACAAAATTAAAGCACCCACAAATCTTCAGTCATCCTAAAGTTGGTTTCAAATATATACAGGACTACAGATCAGCTTCACTGCTAGAAGTTTCAAACTCAAACTTGTCACTGGCCTAAGCCAATGCCTTTGTTTTGGTGTTGGGTAAGTTTAAACTTCAAACCATAGATTGGAGGGTACAAACTGAATTTCAAAACATATTTGACAAAATTACAATGAGTTACATTTTAACATAATTTTTAGCCTCAAACTTCAGTAAGAAGTGGGGAAAAAAATAGTTTTTCTGTTGATTTAAGCTATAGTTTACCAACTATAAATAAAACAGAGTCGAATTGCCTACCATGTTGTTATATTATATATTTATTTGTTATTGTCCCAATTTCATATCATCTTGATATTTTGCCTTAACCCGCCTTACAGGCACTGTAACTGAGTAAGTAGTTCCAGTATCTTTATCATGCAGAGACAATGAGCTGAAATTAAAATCTATATGGTTCTATTTCCACTCAGTCTGAGAGAACACACAATGTTGTTAACAATTTTTTATTTTACCTCATCACTTACTGCGCGCCGACCAGAGAACAAAATCTTCTTCAACTTCAAGCGTTGTTTGGCAATCCTAGCTAGCGTTTCTGCTTTTTCTAGATACCACTGATGGTAGAATTATCTTCCAAGCCGAACAAAACCACTCAAAGTAGCTCGTATTGACAGCACATCAAGGATAAAGTTCTCATCAGCTTCTTGCTTAATGGACATAGGAGATAATTTATAGGTCTCCCAGCGACTCCAAAAACTGGCTTTGCAATAGCATCGCAAAATGCGACGTTCAATAGTCTTGGGGTGAAGTCATATATGCTAGATATGCTCCTTTCAAGTAACCGTAATTCTGCCTATCATTAAGCAAAGCTACAAGATTAAAGAGGATATAGCACATTGCTAATGCTTCCGAGTCTTGTTACGAGTTACGACCTCTGTATATGTATAATATAGGTAACATTGAACGTTAATAAAAAAAAATGTGAAAGTATTCCTACAATACATTAAAAGATTAAGAACATTTTATTAGACCTTTTCTCCTCTAGTGAAAGACCTGAAGGGAAAAATGCAGTGTGTTTCCTCTTGAAGCATACTGAATGGCCAGCTAAAAACAAGTATATGTTTCGCGATCGCTATAAGAAAAGTAACTTATCAAATATATATTGTCCATAGTTTCCAATCAAATTCGATGAAAACTTGGTGTGGAAGTCCTTGCAATAAAGTTACAACTTATGTATGCATGTTGTATTACATCAAACTACCCTAATAAAATAAAATCTCATTATTTTTACTACAACCAGATCCAAAATTTTAGACACCGACTTGAACCCTTCAATAAAATATAAGTAAATAAATGAGCAATTTGTTAGTCTTATTTTGGACAGGAAAGAAAGGGATGAAGAGTAAACCATTTTTCAAACCTTAAAGTCTAAATCTTAAATCTTAAATCTTTGCTTTTTAAATCCTTTCCCTTTCCTTCCTTCTCCAAAATTCAAACTTACAAATACACGTTTAAAGAAGAAAAAATAAGATGGGAAAATTAAAATCTTGTGAGAATAACAAAGAGGAAGAGCCATCAGGATTGTTAGAGCGCCAAAAATGGTATTTGACACTGACATTGGTGGGCTTCGTGTATTTTTACTTGTTCATATTTCATTTACCATAGCTCACCTCTCAATTTAATATTTTCAATTTTTAATTATATATTAATTCTTTTAATTAACTCAAAAATTTAAAGTTTATATATGATATTCTTCAAATATTTTATATATACTTAAATTGATAGTGTTGAACTTTAGTATAACTTTAAAAAATTAGTTTAGATTTTTATTAAATTTATAAGGATGTATACAAATATAATTAATTAGTTAAATTTGATTAATTTAAAAATATTATTTGATATTTGTTGAAAATCAAACCAATCAAATTAATCCAGTTTAATTTTTTAAATAGAATTATCGCTCTCCAAATCAAACTAAAATAAATTATATTATTTGAATCAAATGAAATTTTATTCCGAAACTTATCCCAAACAAGATAGCAAACCTGTGAGTTAAACTGGTCAAGGTTAAAAAATTTACATTTAAACAAAACCTATAATTTGCCTTATTCTAACCAGGGCGAGTTGCACGTTATTTAGGCCGGCCATTGAATTAATGTGTGTCCCATGTGATGTGGGTTACTTGGCACATTTGCTCACGAATGTTACTAAATATAATTTTGAATATCTTATAATTAGAAAACGTCTCGAAGTGATCAACTGTAAAAAATGTGATGTTTGAAGGTAGTATATTCAGTAATTATTTTGTATATAATATAAGGTTGAGTCTCCCCTTTCAACTACTCAAACATTAATTTCGGTTATATCACTTTTATAAATACCACTCTGATTATTGTACAAAATTCAGTCCAATTCCTTTACTAAATGATCTATAGATTTGAAAGTCTTGTATAAGAACTAATCTATATGTGAGGACTTAATGCAAAAAATTAAGCAATGTAAAATCAAAACAAGTTGTAAGAATCATTTTCAAAACTTAACTTTGACGGGTAGTAGTAGGTAATTTTTGTTTCTTTTTGGTTGTTTTTTTTTTTGGGGGGGGGGTTGTTTAATTCATGTCAGGCTAGAATCTCATTTTTAATTTGTACCAAAAAATAAAACGAGCTAGATATTTTTCGAAACGTGAGAGTATCTAGGGATGCTAGATTTCAATTCTCAGAAGAGAGATACAATAAAAGACAGGGAAACGGACGGTAACCTATTGGGCTACGTTTGCTCCAACTAAACCGATATTCACGTAGGTGGGTTTGCGCATAATATTGTGTGCTTCAATGTGGTTGGGTTGGTCGTCCATGAAATCGCATGCGCTGAAATGTAAACAAAAAACTCCAAATCAGTTTCCCAGCTTTCATTGGCTTCGGAAACCCGCTAAAATAATAACCACAAGACTTACGTTCAACGTGGCGGCTGCTACCCTACTACGAATAACGCACAAGAAAATATGCCCCCATAAAAATCAAAGTTCCTCAAAGTAGATGAGAAGTTCTTGTATGCGCATGAATTTCTCTAGTAAAATGCTAATGGGACACTTGTTCGATGCAAAACACGAGGGGACCCACACGCTTTAGAAACCCGGATCGGCACGTGCGAGTTCGCTCAAGTTTCAGTCCATTCAAAAGTTCAGCTTGTGTCCAAACAACCCCTAAATATGCCTCGAATCTTCTGTCACCTTGTGAGCATGATGCATGCTTGTATTTGTGGTATATAAGGCACCCGGCACCTCCTGTACCATTCAATTGTAATTGAAATAATATTGGACCAAGCTTATATTAATTCAATTGTGAATGGCAACCACTAGATTGTTGCGCACCTCGAGGCCAATTCAACTTCCTTCCTCGTCTTCTACTTCTTCTTCCTTTGTGAAATTTGTGAGGTGCCAAAGCAGGGCCAGTTTGAACGGAGACCATAACATAGCTTCTGGAAAAGGCGAAAGAAAACCAGCGGTGGCTGTGAAGGCATCCATGGCTGCCACCGACCACATAACCACATCACAGCCAGTGGGGATTCGTCAAGGATTGTCAAATTTAGCTGCGTTAATAGCAAGTATTCGCAATGCTATGCTAGTTTTTTTGCGGGATGCTGTCAAAAGGAGGACATGGAATTTACAACCCCAGATGCTCATTGAAAGGGTAATTCTATAATTTCTCAGTATTTGTCCTTTGTCTTCTACCAGTTCTTTCTACGCATCGCTAATAAATTTATTGATTAAAATGTTCAAGAAGAATATGATTTGATATGTGAATGTTCTTGTAATCAAATTCCTAATAGAACAGGTATGACTTGAAATGGGAATAATTCATGTCCAGAAACTATGTGCTTATATTGTAGGAGAAATTCTATTGTGAACTTATAGTCTCTTATGTTATCATAGACCATAACTAGTGCTGTTAGTTACGAATTAATATGATCCATGGTCATTGTGTATTCGCAGTTGAAAGCAGTAGTAGTTTCTCTTAGCACATGCATATAATATGAGGCTAGTGAGCGAGTCCAATAACGATTGTCCATGTGTGTAAATGCCAAATTGCCAACGCAAGATACATAGTTATATGGCATAATTAATGTATGGCTCACTCGTGCAGGCAATAATCGACTGTAGATTTTTCACATTGCTCGCCGTAGTAGGATCTTTACTTGGCTCAGTATTGTGCTTTGTTGAGGTAAACGAAGTCTTCTCCATTATTACCTTTCTAATTATTTTTATTTGCTTTGTTATTTAATTTGAAGACAAAGAAGGAAAGTGTACCTCATAATTAAAAACATGTGGTTTCGTAAATGAAGGGCTGCGTTCTTGTTATCGAGTCATACGCGCATTATTTCCATACGTTGTCTCAAAGTCTGGATCAGGGACACCTGGTTCATCTACTTATTGAAGCCATAGGTTTGTATCACACTAAACCTGTCTATAATTAACTGTTTAAACATTCTGATTGTTCTCTACTCCAATAAAATAATTAAATAGAATGTGTGATCATAACTTTCTTGCAGACATGTTCCTCGTAGGAACTGCCTTGCTCGTTTTTGGGGTGGGTTTGTACGTCATGTTTGTGGGATCAGGGACTGCTAGGAAAGAAAAAGAACCAGCGATGTATGGATCAAACTTGCTTGGTCTCTTCTATATGAAGGTAGCATGAAAGCATATTATAGGAACTTAATTAATTGTGATGACTATAGTTAATAAGCTAATGACACGAGTTTCTTAAAATTGATTTTTTTGTACGATGTAATCAATTTTCAGTCACCCCCTAAGTGGGTAGGGATGCAATCAATTGCTCAAGCAAAGTCGAAGATTGGGCATGCTGTGATGATGATTCTTCAAGTGGGACTATTAGAGAAGTTCAAGGATATTCCCTTGGTCACAGGCTTTGATCTCGCTTGTTTCGCTGCAGCTGTACTCATCTCCTCAACTTGCATTTTCGTCCTCTCTAGACTTCAGTCATAGATATTGACGTAAAACTATACTGGAATTAATATTCCAACTTCATATTTTTGTCATAAATTTAGGAAATACGTTATTGCTTTTATAACCCAAGATAAAATAGAAAATTGTTTTTGTCCTGAAAGATGGGTGTTCAACTCTTTGATTATGTATGTAGAAACTCTTTTTGTTATTTTCTTCGATAAATGATATTCATCAAATAATTCCATTTTCATTATTTCTCTGTGGGTTTTCTTTTTCTTTTCTTTTGTAATCAAAATGAGTATGTTATAAATATCATTGCAAAAAAAAATATGTTTGATTAATTGGTCAACTACTCCTACAATGTCAGCAAATAATCAACTAAATATAAGTGCTAAAGTGGTGAAATATATCTTCTCTGTGCAACTATTATTACTGATTTACCTTTTGAGACCGGGATCCATCATTCATGGGGTTGAGAAAGGCCTCCCATTCATTTTCCAGCATAAACAAACAGTAAGGAACTTAAGTGAGGCATCATTATAAGTTTTTATATTATACAATTTCTCGCAGTTCACATTTTGTTCCCAATGAAAAAAAAAAGGGAAAAAAAACTTAATTAGTTTATTTTTTAATGATATTTGATTTACTAATTAAAATGATGAAATTATTGGAAACAAAACTAATTAATAATTATTGATTCAAGGAGCATTAATTTGCACTCATGTATACTGCCCTAAAGGCAGAGAACATTTCGGTAGAAGCTAACAGAGAACATTGGCAATTGATAAAAAAAATTTAAAAAATATTATTTATACTTATTTTGAGATTTATTTTAAAAAATACATATTAAAATATTTTTTAATTATTAATTAAAAATATGTTTCATTTTTTTAGTTAATAATTAAAAATATCTTAATATATTCTTAAAATGAATCTTAAAATAAACACAAATAATACTATTTAAAAAGTTTACCAGTAAGTTGTTGTAACTATTTTATAAAAAGAATAAAAAGTTAAGTTCCATACGCAGATTTCTGGGAATGCCTTGTCATCTCATTGAATATATGCAATTTTGACATGCGACACACACCAAAACATGGCATGCTATGGGGGAGCTATAGGGGGTGACACTCTGACAGAATATGATTGTGATAAATTAACGCTAGACTGAAATATATAATAGCTGATTTTACACTCAACTATAATTTCTTCCATAAAACGTACGTCAAGTTGTCATTAGTCATTGAATAAGGGATGTTTTGAATTTTTTGGGGGTTAAATTCAATCATGTTGATGTAACATGGCCTTTTCTGAGTGGTTGATGTTACGTGATTCACATAGTATAAGGATAATGACAGGGGAACGCACAAGATTGCAGTGCATACGTGGTTTATATCGAAAAGTAAGGAAAATTATATAAATATTTGAATAATAGTTTTTATATAATTATTATTATTTTTATTTAATTATTTTAAAAAGATGTTGGTAAGTTTTATATATATATATATATATATATATATATATTATCAGCACAAATAATGTAATGTTAGATACAAAATTTATTAATGTTACATTGTTTGTATTTGTAAATTTTTGGATAAAAAAATTGAATAAAAATAATAATAATAATGTGAGATTCATCATTCTAGCACTTTTATCGTTTCATCACTTTTTTTGTATGTGTCCCGTATATATTACAATTTTATGTGTTCACCAAATATTATTCTGTTATAAATATTGGTTTCTTAAGATTTTTTCCATTGAAACGTGTAAATTATAAAAAAAAATGTGAGAGTTATTTTTTATTTTGTTTTTACCATATAAAGCATTATCTTGAGATTAACTATTTGGATACTATCAATATTAAAAAATTCTTCTAACAATTATTTTTTCAAAATTAAAATTTTAATATCCTGTTTAGAGAATTTTTTTTCTCCATAATTTGTTTAATATAATATATTTATTGACTCTAAAATAAATAAATAGATATTATTATTGTTTTATATAATAATTATTTTGTATAATAAAGTTCTTGCTATTTTTTAATCAATATAGCATTAGTTAACAATAAAATAATGAGTAAAATTACACTTGAGTTTATAAAAGATTTATGTTTTAATATTTTAACATTTAAAAGATCAACTACATACAATTGAATTCTCTAAAGATTTGATATTATAATATTTCAGTCCATTATTATTATTTTCTATTAGATTAAAATATTATAAAACTAAATCTTTAAATGACTCAAGTATATGCAATCAATTAAATTAAAATATTATAACAACAAATTTTTAGAAAACTTAAATATATACAATTAATCTTTTAAGTACCAAAAATATTAAAATATAAACCTTTCAAAAATCAAAGTATAATTTTACTCTAAAATAATTTGTTTTGCCATCCAGTTATAGAGGCATCATCAACTTGTTTGAAATATTCAGTGACCGGTGGAGGAAGACAGCCATCTGATCTAGGGGTTCGTGAAAAGGGCTTTTGTGTCAATAATTGATTTGAGAGTAACCAAAATGGTGAATGAACAACCAAAATGGTGGCACATCGTACCTGGCTCTATATGGCCTGGGCAATTTTGATGGTTGAACAATGGAAGGCTAGCAAGGTGGGACAGATGAATGGAATGGGGTCTCATATTCCTAATTTTGCTGCCTCTATTAATTCTTATACGAGAGTGGAACTGTGCTGATTGTGGTTTATGGATTAGTCATGGCACAAATAATACCTTACCTTTTCTTTTTGTAGTCTTTGCGCTCTCAAACCTGCATGCACCCAAATCAAATACACTAATTAACCAATGGGGAATATGTGCTGTAAAAGGCGACCACCAACAAGTATTAGTAATAATACAAGTTATTAATGAAATCGGTCATTATTATTATTATTATTATGGTGACCAGTGAGTTTGTTTAAATTTTTTAAAAAGTATGTTTATAATGTAGTGTTTTCTTATAATTTTTTTTATAGGCTATTCTTATTCGTTTATGAAAAAAAAAATTACTAACTTTTTAATTTTAGTTTTTTATAATTATCTTAAAATTTTATAGATATTTTTTAATAATTTTTTCCTGAAAAATTAAATTGAGGATCATATACCCCATTTAGATCGAGTTGTCTACAAATTCTTCAAGAAGAAAAGCTAGCATTCGTCCCAATAGTAAGAACAACCGATTGATTGACTTTGGCTTGATTTGATAATGCTATAATTTTTTGAAAGCTGTTGAGTTCTTTGGATACTTTAAAAATTGTTTTTAAGAAATTAAAATATTATTATTTGATAAAATAATATAAAGTTACTTTTAATAAGGAGAAGTTATAAGAGTATTATTTGGTAAATATATTATAAAATTATTTTTAAAATTTAAAATGATTATAATGGATATAAATAAACTTTAAACTAAATTTTTATTAAAATTTAAGTTTATATTAATATTTTAAATTATAGAGAGTATAAGTTAGCTTGAGAAAACACTCATGAAATGCTCTCAAGAGCATCCTGACTCTTAAAATTCAGGAGTAAAAGTACTCCAACCATTTTTTTATCAATTAAAAAAATTTGACTCATATTTTTTATAAGTAGAAACACCATCTTAAATAGTACTACTAAACTAAGCCTACCAAACAAAGCCTTCCACTTCCCCGGAATAATGGGTTTCACCCAACCTTCCTGTGCACAATGCTTCCAACTTGGCAACTTGGGATCCATCCATTCTTGGGGAACCTTGTTAAAATTGATGGTAATTTAATTATGCATGTTTTGTCCTACCATATATGTGTATTTTCTTTTCTCACTTAAATAATCCTATCATGATAATGCCTCGACAATCGAACAAGAAAGCTATATTTTTTATCTTTTTTTTTATTGAATTTTTTTATCTACTTTTAAACTGTGGTCAAATAGGTATATTATTTGTTAAATATATTTGATAGATCATCACACTAAGAAACTTATGTTTAATAAATGATTAATCAAGTATTCTTACCATCTTCTTTGTGCAACTATTATTACAATTTCAGATCCGGATGCATCATCCATGCCGTTGAGAGAGACTCTTATTCACTTTCCGGCGTAAACAAATAGTAAGGAACATTATTATAAATTTCGATATAGTTCAATTTCTCACAGTTCACTTTTTTTATTTTTGGTAAAAACAACGTTTTTTTTTTTATGATGTTTGATTTACTATAATTAATTAAAATTATCAAATTATTGGAAACAAAACTAATTATGGATTCGAGAAACACTGGCACTCCTCTATCTGCCCAAAAAGTAGAGAACATTTTTTCACTAGGAGAGAACATTGGCAGTGTATAAAGTTACCAGTAACTATTTTATCAAAAGAATAAAAGGTTGAAACCTGTATCCATATTTTATGGAGTATAAATTCATCTCATTGGACATATGTTACTTTGACATGTGACAGCCATCAAAACGTGGCATGCTATGTGGTGTTACACTTTGACAGCTATCGGATTGCAATAATGGAATTACAAGAAATGTTGGCCTGGCAAAACTAAGAGATTTCTTTTTATATTTACTATCCCATGTATATAATCTTAATAAGAATTATTATTTTTTAATTATGCTTCTAACATTATAACTGAGATGATATGCATTCAGAGATATATATATATATATATATATATATATATATAGAGAGAGAGAGAGAGAGAGAGAGAGAGAGAGAGAGGGGGGGGGGAGTGAGAGAATTTTTCTTACTCTCAAATTGCCTAACAATTTCTCTTGAATTGGTATGTCTTCTTCATTGGGTGATCATCATCTTAATACATAAACAGAGCAAATCTTACGCTTTCTCGTAAAGTTTGTTTTCAACCTTCACAATGAGCGTAAAGAGGATTGTATCCTCATAATTAGTAAAAAAGAAAAAACTGGGCAAAAATATGAGTGGGGATTCCAGTATAAAAGTATGGGAATTTTCAATTATACGTATATTATGAAACCAAACTCATTCTCTCTCTAACTTTTGTATTCTTTTATGGTTGTTTTATTGAAGAACTATATGTAAGATTGGAGATTTTATTGTAGTAATTGGAGATGTTAAATTTTCTCTTTATCAAAATTTTCTCTCTTCAAACTGGAGAGAGAAGCCTTTACATCCCAAAAATTGTGGTTTCTCATTAAGATAACTGTATGAAATAGGAAAAATTTGAGAGAAAATAGCTTTTTGATCGCCATTATTTAATTAAAAATTCCCAAAAAATTGAACACTGATCCTCACTATTATGATACTCATGAAAAGAAGTTTTGTGAATATGATACTCTAAATTAAAGTTAATTGTGAGTACCGGAACCTTATCTTTTTCTTAATTTGCTTATGGTTTTAAGTACAAGTTGTGTTTGGTCTGTGGTCTGTACATCCTACTATTTCAATTTTCAAGCTTGGATCAACCTAAATTATGTGGCCTTTCCGGTAACTTAGAAATAATATTTAACCCGCTTTTGCTTGTTTTGTAAATTTTATGACTAAAGATCTAAATTTGCTTTGGAAAAAAAAATATTATTCCTTACTTACTTTGCTCCTTAGGTTTTTGTTTTTGGTGAATGCTATAGTACCATTGCAAAAGTATGCATTTTGTGCATTTTTGTGATGGATGGCGAGGATCGTGTCATGTCTTATGGTGAGATTGTGAGGTGCATTAATGCACCAATCATCTATGATGTATTATAATAATATCTAATTTTAAGAAAATTTAAAAATATAATTAAATATATTTTAAAAATTAATTATCATACACTGACAGTATAAAATTATATTGACAGTATAAAATAATTTTATGCTGTCAGTGTAATCAAAAAATTTTATCAGTGTAATTTTAATTATCATATATTGACAGTGTAAAATTATACTGGCAGTATAAAATAATTTTATACTATCAGTGTAATCAAAAAATTTTATCAGTGTAATTTTAATTATCATACACTGACAGTGTAAAAATTTTTTATCAATGTAATTTTATAGATCACAAGATAATTTTACACTGTCAGTGTATGATAATTAAAATTATACTGATAAAATTTTTTGATTACATTGACAGTATAAAATTATTTTATACTGCTAGTATAATTTTATACTGTCAATATATGATAATTAAAATTACACTGATAAAATTTTTTGATTATACTGACAGTATAAAATTATTTTATACTGTCAATATAATTTTATACTGTCAGTATATGATAATTAATTTTTAAAATATATTTAATTATATTTTTAAATTTTCTTAAAATTAGATATTATTATAATACATCATAGGTGATTGGTACATTGATGCACCTCACAATCTTACCATAAGATATGACACAATCCTCACCATTCATCACAAAAATACACAAAATGCACACTTATACAAGGATACCGAAGAATTCACCTTTGTTTTTTTGGGGTGGTCAAAATTTGCTCTTTGAACAAAAGTCCTACTCTACCTACTCATTGCTGAACTTAACTCTGCCATGTAAACCCTCTTATGCCAAAAGCCCCGTGGGAGGATGCAGAGTTTCTTGCTTGCTAAACACTTGTCAAAAAGTCTTACTGTGTATTTGGATTAGAGTTTGCAAATTAGGATTTGTACTAACTTAATTCTGCAAAATTAATTTTGATCAAAATTGAATTGGTGTTAACATGATTTATATTTAAAAACTTTTTATATCAAAATTGATTATAATAGAATAAATATTATTTGAATGTTATTAGTTAAAATCATTTTTGGATATATAATTACTAAAAAGTGTATAAAATAAAACATAAAAAAAAATTAAAAAGGAAATCATTTGATCTTTCAAGAATAAAATAGTTATATGAGTCTTAGATGAGCGTTGAATGTTGAGCCCCCAACAGAGAAGTAACAAATTCTTGCTTTTGATTGAATTGGGGTTTGAAGTGAAAATCTGGTTGAAGCAAAACAACTATCAAGTATCCAAACGAAAGTCACTGCGTTCAACGAGCTTCTAAGTGGTGTTTGATGCTTCAAACGCAAATAAAAACAAATCTTGTCAAGAAATCCTTGCCACTAGGTTTAGATATTGTTTTCAAATCGTTTTCAATAATTCCCACATGCAGCAAGTAATCGATTCGATAATTTACTATTCATTGGAGAAAGAGAATTGTTCTTCCAATATTAGTACTCGAGCAGATCAATGTGCAGCTTTTGGAAGGAATACTAAGACACTTTTTCAATGGATAGTAATGATATAGTCATGTGAAATGTTTCAGAGCCACCTTATTTTTCAATAACATATAGATGTGTAATAAAATTGTCTCATATTCTTAATCATCCTATCTACATTTTGAAATATCTGGCCTATTAGAGCAAAATGCTTACTTATTAAGTGTCTACTTAAAAGCAATTGTAAGCTTACGCTTTTGTTTTCCGGAAAGCCTTAGGTACTATTGTACTAATCACTAATGCATGCCCATTTGACAGGAAATTAAGAGAATGTGAATAGAAGAAGATTTAACCTAGGAGCCCTGTTATTTTTTCATAATAGAAGGAAAATGGTCAGATTGTTCACTGTAGGACATTCCTCAGATATGAAAAATTCCCTCCCACCCTTGCAACATTATCTCTTTAGCTATTGTATCAACTATGGCCAATCACATGTGTGATGAATGGACATATAATAGACTATTAGAATTTGAAGTAAAGAATCTAAAAACCATTAGGTCATTATACTCGCCATAAATCATAATGATTCCCAATCCTCGTGTTGGTTTGCCTTTGCTCGGACAGCTAGCTTAAGTAATATCACTTTGTTGTCTCCTTAAACTAATCCCGAGATGATGCCCCTAACTCCAAGCTTTTCATTAAAAAACACATATTACCACTAATTAGGTCGCGAATCCTCCTAAGTCACATGTGGAAAAGTAAAATATTTCAACTTTGTAATGCCCACACTAGCCATACACAATTGTGTTATTTCAAAATCCGTCAACATTGATTTCCAGCTAATTTAGATGGGAACGTTATGACAAATAAGAAGCCATCATTATATTATCCTTTCTTGTGACAAACTTTCTCCCAAAAGTAAACGTTGAAATTGGAGTGAAGTTCAATGAAATCAGAGATCAATGTCGTTAGGCACAAGACTTTGCATCCTTCATTCTGTTTTCTTGTGATTTCTCAAAAGTATCCCCACAGGAGTTTTTAAGATAAGGTCGGATACTAAATATTAACATCTCTCTTAGTTGAGATTTGAATCATGATTTACTGCTTTGGGAGGGACCTATCCCCTCCAATAGACCCAAGACCCAATACCTATTGGTTCATTCTGTTTTCTTTTGGAATAATAATAATAATAATTAATAACAACAACAACTCCCCTTTTCTAACTCTAAAATATATACATTAAAATTACAAACTATGCAAAGTGATTAAATTGAACATAGATTTGCATTAAGAAAATTCAATATGACACTTCATGTAACCATAAATTAATCGGATAATGTATATAAAAAAAGAGCCACCAAGAAATTTGATATGAAATTTGACGAATGGATATGATGCAATATTATTGAATGTTCAATGAGGAATTGGTGGAAGCTTTGAACCCAAATTTGATCATGAGCGATTTTAACGAAGTTCTTTCACTTGAAGAGTAAAAAGGTGGATCTGTTTTCACTGGAAGTATAGAGGATTTTTACGAATGGGTTCAACAAATGGATGTGTTGGATTTGCCATTAATAGGTAGAAAATATACATGCGTTAGGGGTAAGTCATGCAGTAGATTGGACCGAATGCTTATGGAGAATGAATGGATTATGAAGTTTCTTGGGTTGAAGTTGTGAGCATTAGAAAGATCTAGGTCAGATCATTGTCTTTTACTCTTGGAGTTGAAGAAAACTTATTAGAGCCCCAAGCCATTCAGATCTATGGATGCTTGGTTTATACACTGTGATTTCTCTAAAATAGTTCAAGAAGAGTGGTCAAGATTGGGTGATATATCCATTGCCATGAAACTAAAGCAACTCAAAGATCCTTTATAGAAATGGACTAAAGAGACTTTAGGCAACAAAGAAGAATCAACCAAGAGGTCTGAAAAAGAACTTGACTTGTTGGATAAGGAAGGAGAACATCAAATATTAAATGAAGCTGATTTAGCAAGGAAATTAGTGCTACAAAGTCAGCTGGAAAATGGTATACTTGAAAAGCAATATACTGGAAGCAAATATCAAGGGAGAGTCATATTAAAGACCATGGTAGGAATACAAAATACTTTCATGCTTTGCTGCATGTAGGAAGAGGAGAAATTCAATATGGAAGCTGAAAGTTAGGTCTAGAATTATCCAAGAACCAAGAATCATAAAGAAGATTGCCATCAAATTCTATAAAAATCTCTATAAGTAGGAGAGCTTGCCCAATATCCGTATCCTACAGGGTTTTCTGCAGAAAATCAATGAAGATCAAGCTAATAAGCTTAAGGTGTTACCCTCATGTGAAGAGCAAGTGTATAGAGTTGTGAAGTGGTGAAAGTTGTTGAGTATGATGGCTATAACCTCAACTTTATTAAAAAGTTATGGCATATAGTTGGTGATGACTTCTCTAGATTTGTGATGGAATTCTTTATTTCAGGGACTTTCCCTTCAGAGATTAACACTATATGGGTTGCATTAATTCCAAAAATTGAAGGGGCCATTGAGATGAAGGATTTTAGACCAATTAGTATGATCAGATGCTTGTATGAGATGATTGCAAATGTGTTGTCTAAGCGCCTTAAACAAGTTATGGAGGTTCTAGTGGGTGAAATGCAGTTAGCCTTTATAAGTGGTAGACAAATTGTTGATGGAGCCTTAGTGGTAAATGAAGTTGTCCATTGGGTGAAGAAGTCCAGATTAGAAGTTGTGTTGTTGAAACTTGATTTCCAAAAAACCTATGATATGGTTAATTGGAACTTCCTTGATCATGTACTAGAATCTATGGGCTTTGGGGAGAAATGGCAAGGTTGGATTTTCCAGTGTGTAACGTTTGCTTCCATGTCAATTATCATCACTAGTTCCCTATCATGTGCATGTTTTGAAACCCAAAAAAGTTGTTTTTCCAAAAAATAATCTTGTTTAAGTAACTTTATGGAATAGATTATAATTAAAAAATGATAATTTTAAGCTGAAAAATAGTTTATAAGCATAAGCAATTTTTTAGAGCTTATGATTATAAACAAAAGCTTATTATTTCAGAATTATTATGTTTTTACCAAACTGACCCTATGTATCAAATATTATATAATATAAATAATCATTTTATACCTTTTTTAGTAATTTTACCATACAAAAGCAATTTTTTTCATACAATCCAAACAAAATAGATTATCTTAAAATCACTTTTCAGCTGAAGTATCCAAACATAAGTTAATTCTCATATAAGCGATTATTGAAATAATTTTAATCTCACAGCTTTCCCAATTACACACCATGTCCATTCAAAATGCACAGAGTACTTAGGCAAAGGGATCTTCTCTTCCCATTTTTATTTGTTTTGGTTACCGAAGTGTTCAATAAGATGTTAGCGAAGACAAAGATACTGGGGTTTGTGGGAGGTTTGAAGATCGGGAAAAATTGGATAAATGTGCCACACTTACAATTTGCAGATGACACGTTACTTTTTTTCTCTAGCAAATAAAGAAGTGTTAATGAACTATAGAAGGCTTCTTTATATTTTCAATCTTATGTTTGGGCTTGTAATAAACTACACCAAATCAAACATTATCTCCTTAAACTGTAACTTGGCTAAGGAAGAAGAAGTAAGCATGGAGCTTGGGTGCCTGAATTTGAAGCTTCCAGTTATTTATTTAGGAATTCCTTTGCGGGCAAACCCTAAGAAAGCTATTGTTTGGGAACTTGTGCTGCAAAAGATATAAAAAAGGATTGATTTATGGAAAGCCAAACTTCTATCAAGGGCAAGAAGGTTTGTGTTAGTCAAATCTATTTTGAATAGTCTACCACTATATTATATGAGTTTGTTTAAAATGCCTAGATGTGTAGTAAACAAGATCATTAGAATGCAGAGGAATTTTTTCTAGTCTGGTAATAGAAATAAGAGAGGATTGCCATTGATAAAGTAGGAGACCATACATAAACCAAAAAAGATGGGAGAGATCTTGGTGTAGGTGATTTACTCATAAAAAATACAGCCCTCTTGTTTAAATGGTGGTAGAAATTTTCAGACAAATCCATGTCGTTATATAAGAGAGTTGTATGCTCTAATTATAATCTAGATGCGAAAAGAACAATTGGTGATCAACAAAGGATAAAAAGGGGAAGGTTATGGAAACAAGTATGAGACATTCAAGATTAAAACCAGTATGTCGCTGAAGTAGTGAAAAAAGGTATCATTAAGAATATAGGAAGGGGAGAGTCCATTTTATTTTGGCTAGATACATGGTTGAAGGATGATACACTTAAAGAATGATTCTTGAGGCTTTTTAATATCTCTGTATAGAAGCAAAATTTGATTGTAGACATGGGATGTTGGGATGGTGCTGACCGGAGATGGAACTTTCAATGGCAGAGACAAATATTCTTATGGGAGCAATCTCAACTACAATAGATGATGGACTTGCTAGCAAATGTTAATTTAGTTCATGGTCAAGATGACTTCTTTGTGTGAAAATTTGGTGGCACAAATGTTTTCCCTGTCAAATCTTTTTCTATGTAGGTACACAGCTTTAACTTTGATTGGGAGCAGCAACACGTGCAGACAGCAAAGCTATGGAAGGGTCTTGCTCTTCCTAGAGTTAAGATCCTTGCTTGGTTTGTTCATCAACAACATCTCAACACCAGGAAAAGGCTATGTCAATTCAATATTCTCAGTCCAATTGAAGTAGTTTGTCCTTTATGCTATTCGGAGGTAGAGTCAGTTCATCATTTGTTCTACACATGCTCTAAAACTTGAAGATTGTGGTCAACATGTCTTAGGTGGTGGAACTTTTGTCATTGCTTACCAAATAACTCAAAATCTTTTTTTGACTACTAGTGTGGTGTTCCAACATATGGTCGTGAGAGAAATCGCTATATTATGCTGGCATTTGGGCGATTTGGAAACTGCAAAATCAGGTAATTTTCAAAAACCACAAACCTAGTTAGGAGTTGAAATCACTATGCTGAAGTTAAGTGTTGGATATTGGCTAAAAGGTTGATATGCTGAGTCAACTTCTTAGCCCCAATCTATTCTAAACGATCTTATCAATTATAGACAATGGCTGAGAAACTATAGGAAATAGATCAGCAGGTGGATTTTAGATTCGCTTTGTGGTTTTATTCTAATGGAGTGATGATAAACCAAATTCAAGAGACACTCAAATAAGGTCTACTGGTTTTGGGAGCTTTCATGCTGATATGTTTTGTTTTAGTCTTACTCTGTATTTGGGTGGAACAATGTCATGATACTCTATTTTGTTAGTTTAGTTTTGTTTGTATTGTGTTCTTATTTTATACTCCCTTTTTTTTCTTTTGAAGTATTCCAGTTTATTTGTCAAAAAAAAAAAAAGCTACAAGGGTAAAAGGATGAGAAAATTAAGCCACTTCGTTTGTCAATTTTTTTTTGTACAATGATTTTTCATACTAAAAAGCATTTTTAAGGGGGGAAAAACTATATTTTTCAATGAGTAGGTTTTTGTACATGTCAAGTATCATGGATATAAGCCTAAATTTAATAAAGAATATTTTTTATTTTTCATTTTCTATTTTTTTGGTTGGGGGGTAATATAATTAATTCCCCAAAAGAACACATTCTCAACTCAATCATTCTATTTTTTCGGTCTGAGAAATTGTTCATGCAATTTTCGGGTTGAGATAATAGTTAAATTAAGTAAAGTTCTCACTAAAATGGTGATTCTAGAATTTAAACCCCTTACATTGTAGGTTAAACTCTCCTACCATCGTAATCCACTTACTGAGACCAACCACTTTTAGATTCTCAACTTTTTTTTTTTTGGCCCGAAGATAGGAATTTATTCAATCAAAAGAAAGAATACAAAGTGGTCGAAAGGACAACAGCAAACCAAAAGAGGGGATATCCCATGAGTCGCCAATACGCAACTCAAGCATAAAAAAACTAATTATGGAAGAGAAGAAATAGAAAGCCCATGGATCTTGAATTCTTCTTTGAAGGAAAAGGCAGTTGAATAAATTACTTGAGGAGCATTATCCTTTCCTTCAAAAATCTTGAGGTTTGAGCAGTCCATATTCGCCAAAGAATAAAGCCCAGCAAGCTTAACTTGTCACCCTTCATAGGATCATTCTTCCAATAGTTGACCATGCTGCTCCACCAACGATAAAAGTTAGAGGATGATGATGGTCTGAGCCAAGTAGGGATATCCAATTGATTCCAGACCAAACTAGAATGAGAGCAAGTGACCATATAATGAACAACTGATTCTTCCTTTGATAAGCACCAAGGGCAACAAGCATCAATGTTTGGGATTCTCAACTGAATTTTTTTCCTGACAGGAACACCTTCATGCATGAGTTTCCAAACTAGAGTTTTGATTTTTGTTGGTGCTTTAAGATGAGTTGAGTTTTGATTTTAGATTCTAAACTTGATCATACAAAGTTTGATTTTATTATTTAATGTTTTGAATATAATAATTCTTTCACATTCAGTTCTACCATACTCATTCATGTGCACAAAAACTTTACAAAAGATATATAAAATATGCCTAAAATGATCTAGTTGAGACAAATTAAAATATTTAAGGATGTAAATGATGAGAAAAAAAAATTAGAAGACAATTAAAAATATGTGTATATTTCAACAACTTGTTTTCAACCAAGTTATACATCTTTGATATTTTTACATCTATTTTATCTATAAATTAAAGACAACAAAAATAGAATGTCGTGAAAAAAATTAAAATAAAACTAATTGTAATTAGATAGTAAATACAGTCATCAAAGTGAGTTATAATCCATGAACAATCCAATTTAACTCACTAAAAATTGTGGGTTGAATTACTTAAAAAGGAGTTTATTAAGATGGTCTCAGCTTGTTTCACTAGCCTTTGGCACACTTGTCACTATTGCTTGTGAGCCTGACCATGAGAGCTGACGCTTGAGTTGTAGTGAAGATTGCCTCTACCATGGCAGAGGTAGCAACGACCCCTACAATGGCGTGCTTGTTAGGATTGACAACCTCTACTTGTTATGCATGGTACTTGAGGAAAGTGTTAGCATGGTTATTATCCTTTTCTTTGTATGATTTGACGAAGCTTCATAGTGCTTTTGTTTGGGTGGCTTTGAAGCTAAAATCAATGTGGACTAGAGAGTTATTTTATTTTATTTTTTGTAATTTTTAGTTTTGGAGAGACAACTCGTTTAACCCACTAATCCTAGTGAGTTGAGCTAAATTAGGATATTATTAATCATTATTAAAGTGAGTTAACCCATTTTAACTTGTTTTAATGTCAATCCATGGCGAGCTAATTTAAGTGAGCCAGATTATCCCGTTTTAACGTGTTTAAATTAGTAAACATTAAATTTAATTTTAATATATTATTGAATGAAAATTTTTTTTATATTATTATTTAATCAAATATAATTACATCATTAAAAGTATTTTATTTTTATTATAATTACCTTGAAATTTATACAAATGATAATATGTAATTAGTTGACAATAACAAACAATTTCGATAGAAGGTGTATTAAAATTAATCTTATACAAATTATATAAATATGAAACCTTATGTATATACAAATAATTGTAATATTATTCTATATCTATATATTTGTAGCCTGCTTGTAAATGAAGTAATGGGTGAATAATTAATATTGTCACTTGATTTACTAAAACGAAATATTGCTATCGTTAATAACCAAAAGCTAATTAAATTATCTGCTCTCACCGATCAGAATTGTACTTTCGTCCAGTCTCCATGTCCCATTCTTATTTGTTTTCGTTTGGACAAAAGGTTGTTGATCCAACCGGTAACTCCTAAATTTTTTTACTTTACAATGACTTATATAGAGTACCTCTTTTTTTTTTGGTGTTTCTACGGTAGATTCAGATTCTTGACCTCATATGTATTATTTAAATTCCTTATTATTAGACCAGTTTATAGTACCCTCTTTCTACTCCCATATTTTTTATATATATTAATGATTTATAATTCTACTAGTAAAGTTACTTTTAAATTTATACACAATCATATAAAAATTAAAAAAACAAGTATCTCCATATAAATTCATACATATATAATTTATAGTTACTTACACGTGCGAAAATTCAAACTTAATTTCTTTGATCTCAATATCAGAGGGAGTTTTTGGAATTAAGTTTTTCTTGGCTAAGGCAATGCAGGAATAATAATAATAATAATAATAACAGTCTTAAATTCCTTTTTCTTTTTAAACCGAGGTGCTTTTCTAATTCTATGGCTCCCATTGATCCTTTTTGGAGACATCTGTGATGAAACCATATATACTCATAGCACCAATCAACTTGTTTATCAAAAGTGGAAATGAAATGGTTGCAACAAACACCATATGTTAAGGCATCAGGACAATCAAGCCCCTCGGTGGGGCCCCCACATCTAGTTAGCCAAATCTTCCACTAGTTGGAGGCTTTACAAAGCTTCACTCATTTTCCCTTGAAAGTGACAATGGAAAGTCTGGGACCACCTTCAACTCCTGCTTTTTGATTTCACAAATATGATAGTAAGCCTTTTCTTAAGTGACTTGCAACCCAGCTTAATTTAGTAACAACTCATGCACTTTGTTTTCACCGCCCCACTCTTTTTCAATTATCTTTCTTTTGTTTCAAAAAGGAAGAATCATTGTACACGAATACGACACAATGGGCAACACGTATCAGTTCCATTGTAACTAGAAATATCGCAATTAAAGAATAAACTCAAATTATTTATGTTTACATTATTGTGTACACTACACCCCTCAAGGTCAAAGATGACACTTACTTACCAATTTCATGTTATGTATAAGTTACATTTGATATTGCGAACGTGGCCAAGTGTTGACCATGATATAACGTTGCATATTTCCATCCATGTGGACGGGCAAAGTTACCACTCTATCAAGGGTTTGAAGAAACCCATGGTTTTGTCTCAAATGCACCTGACAAAGTCAGGTGCATGATGCACCGCGCGTCCGCCGTGAGTGCATGCGTGATCTTGAGCGTTATTTTATGGTAAAGCATAATGGACGTTGGGGATTAACTCTTGGGAATCGGGTAAACAAGTTTAGAGCGTTAGTTTTATATTGCTGGTTTTTTTGTTATTTTGTAATCCCTTCAGCAAAAAAAAATGTGAATAAAAATAAAACATCCTAAGCTCTTTTCCCTTTGGTCGACATGTTTGAAGAAGGCTCTGTTGAGAGAAACCTACAACAGTAAATAGGAAGAAACAAAAGCGGTTGCTGATCTGCGCCTGACATTGGGGGAGTTATGTCGTGAACGGTTTTGGGCTGTGGAAGTGTACATGATTGTCCCCTCTTCCCCCACCTGCAACTCCTTTTTCTCTCCCTCCTTCCCACCACTAGTCCACACGCCACCATACACTACTGCCGCCTCTTAGCCACCCAAGAACTCGCCTGGTCATGGCATATTGTAAACCACCACAAGGCATAGCTATCAATTTATGAAAGACAGTGGTATGTATTGCATTGTAAGCCAGTAAAACATGAATGCTTCAAACATTACTATGCATCATGATCCCTAATACTAAACTAACTGAATCAATCGAAATGTCCTTGTTCATTCTGCATCACTATTCCTATTAGTTAAAGCACATAAATCATATTTCTGTACAAGAAAGCAAGCAGGGATTGGAAGCTTTCAGTTAGAGAGTGATCCAATCTCGCATATAAGACAAGTAAGTCCAAAGAATCTAATTCTGGAAAATGTCGATTTTATTGGGAAAATAGCTGCATAATTGATGTGATTTGCCCATATATAATGTAAACATGTGTAGAAGTAAAGACATTTGAATGCCTTTCTAGAAAACTCGCGCTGGTCGTGCCTCATCTCCTTGTCGTCGTGCCGTGCACGCCCCTCTCTGTGTCATACGAACCCACCTCAGCAACAACCCCACCAACGCAGCCCACAACTACCTCTTCTTTCTTACCCGCAAGACCGTGCCCCCTCCCTATTGAAAAACTCGTTCGAGTCGAGTTAATCATGATCCAGATTAGGCACAGATTCTCCTCCAAATGCCTCGGCTATTCTTCATTATCATCACTTTGAGCAAACTTCAATAGTATCGGAACCATTCAGTTCAGTTCGAGGAGGTCAAACTAGAGAGGGGAGGCCTATATTGTTGCTTTTTGGCTTAAGCCTAACTTGTGGCACGTTATAGGCTTTTTTTAGAGTCTAAGCTTGTAAAATTTTTTTTTAAAAAAATAATTATAGCAAAAGACTCTTAAAACAAATGTGGGAGCTATTACACCAAATACATCATCATATCAATACTAAGACCCAAACAACGTAGCTCATACTAGACTAACATTCATCAAAAAATCATATCATCCAAATACAACACAACTACAAATCCATAGACTTATCATTCACAACAAAAAAAATTAATTAATTACTTAAAAATTGCACAAGGACATACAAGAAGCATCTTGAGTCAAAAACATCTTGAATATGCTATAGCTTGAATTTGTAATTCAAACACATAAAAAACGACATTATAGGCACTCAAAACAATCCTTAACTCAAAGATGCCCATGAATGAAGACCTTATATTACTTGTTTGATTCAAAACATTAAAAAATATAAGTACTTACATCATATTATCAAAGCAAAAAGATAACAAATAATCATCAAAACAATGAAAAGAAAATCTAGAAAAAAAAATGGAGAAAATTTCAAGAAGTAGATTTTACAGAATAATCAACTCACCTCGTTTTGGAAAGATGTGGCGGAGAACGGGCGCGGCAAGCTGCGATTAGGATAGAGGAGTAGCAGCATTGCGGTGAGTTGCATCTTGACAGAGAAATGGTGGCATGGTGAGCTGTGGCCTAGATGGAGTTTGGCGCCGGCAACGAGATGCACTTGGGATTTGGATGGAATGAGGAAAAGAGATAAGGAGCATTCGGTTTGGTGAATAAGAAAGTTCGGCGATAGAATAAGTCTAGGGGTGAGGGTAGATGAGAGACTAGGTGGGTTTTGAAATTAAGTTTTAAAATGGGTTAATAAAAAGCTTTAAATATATAAAATATGCACAAGATCAATAAAAAGTTAAGGCGGAGAAATGGTGAAATAGACAATAGAATATTGAAAGAGTGCAAGTTTGAATCCTATCTTCGATATTTTATAAATTTAATATATATATATATATATATAGGCCAGGACCCCTTTTCAACCTTGGGCGGGACATGTTCTACCTTTTTTACTTCATTCCCTCTGCCAGGAATTACTCTCTACTAGGAATTATAGAGATCGGTTGGATCTTGATTGTTGTCCACAACTTTTTATTAAGAGGCCAGCTAATTTTATGTAAAAAATAATATATATTTTTTATTTTTTATTTTTATGTAAAAATTTAAATAAAAGAATCACCTAAAAAAATTAAATAAAAATCACATATAAAATAAAAAATTTAATTTTGATATATTATTAATATAAATTTTTTTACACATATATTTAATTATATATTATTATATCAGTAAAATTTTTTGACTCAATCATCTATTATTTTAAAAATTTTGTAAATAAAAACATATAATTAGATAATAATATAAAACTCTTATATATTAATAATGTATTAAAATAAACTCTAAAATAAACTAAATATTTTATAATCAAAACTTAGACATATATATCTATAATATATTATCTATTATAGTATCTAAATATTTAATTAAGTAAAAAATTTATAAAAATTAATCAAATAGAAAATTTTGGGGGAGGCCAAATAAGATAACGGAAAAAAAAATTACAAAAATTAAAAATTTTAAGAGAAAAGGGGGAGCATCCCCCTTTTGATGTACGAGGCTCTACCCTGGTACTTGTCCGTACAAAATACAGGCCGAACACCTTGGTGCCATGCTTGTTAATTTAATAATTTCATTTAGGTCGATATCAATCAACCTATTATTTCTCATAATATGTAATAATTAGAAAATTGATGATAATAATTTAACTTATAATGCTAGTGTTTTTAAAATTCGAAATTTAACTAATCATGTACTGTTTTTAAAATTGAAAAACAACATACATGCAAAATAACAAAACCCAGTCATTTTTTAGATACATATTTATATCGAAATTCATTTATTATTTCTCATGATATACATGATCAGAAACTCACAAGTTTAAATTTGACCCGGCTTTCACTCATGCAATCTCGATGATTTTGTTTGTCCATTGCTTTTTCAGTACGCAGAAAAAGGACTTAGTTTCACAAAGTTGTATCTATGTATTTGACTTCATTTTTGGAAGCTAATTTTCCGTGCTACTGGGGATAAGAAATGGAAGAGGTGTAGTGGCCTACTGCATTGCATACCGCCAAGCATTTTGCCTATTTTCACTTTAAAAATATCATAAAAATAAACATTTCAAGAAACAGTCAAATCAACAATTATTTAATTAATACTAATATGAATTTAAAATTAAAAATGATACTTGTTCTCCATTTGGATATATCAGTAAATATGTCGTCAGTGTTGTATTGTGCATAAAACTCGAGAATAATATTATTTGTATGATGTAAGATTTTATTTTGATACATTTTTAGTATAAATATCTTGTATTATTATATCTAATCATGTAATGTTGTTTAAAAATAGTTGACTCTTAAAATAATTATTTTAAAAATTACATATATGATTTGTTGATAATATAAAAAAATTATATTAATAATTTATCAAAATTAAAACTCTTATTACGATTCATAAACATTATTTTATATTTACATATTTCTTATAATTAATTAATTTCACCTTAGTTTTGATATAATTATACTTTTTTTTTTTTTGTAAGTATTATCCACTGGAAGCAATAACTTTATCACTTATAATAAACTAAATTCCTATATTGGTGCTTTTGATTAGGGACCCTCCATCTCCGTTTCAGATTTTGCCTTCTGTTCCCGTCTTCATCCCCATTGCGGGTCCCTGCTCTCCATTCCCCGTTCCCTGTGAGAACTTGGATCCCGGCAGATATTCGCAGATTTCTATAAAATAACTCAAAAAAATTTGAAAAAAGAGAAAAATCTAAAAAAAATATTCTTAAGTCTGAATAAAATATCTATAATTATGCATATTTCATACCATTATTTAACACAATTTAAATTACAAATAAAATGTATAATTACAAATTCATTATAAGACAATAAAAATATCCAAATCTCAAAATAAAAATATTTATATTACAAAAATTCAAATATCCAAATTTCAAATAAAAATTTTAAGAAGCCACTTCACATTTAGATTAAAAAGAAAGAAGTTACAGTTACACTCTTATAGAGAAGTAGAATAACAATGGAGAAAGTGAAGTTAGTCTAGGATATTTTTATGTGGTTATATATATAGAAGAGTATTTGAATAATTTTATATTTATGCGAAGATTTCACAGGTCCCCATGGAGTGGGGACCTTATCCCCCATCTCCACCTCCATTAGCTAAATGGGGACATCTTTCGTCCCCGCGAGGACCAAATCTGTCTCTGTTCCTGTCCATATTGCAGGTAATCCCCGCAGGTATCTGCTTAAACGGATTTTTTTGCCATCTCTATATTATATGTTGGGCTGCTTTTTTTTTTTTAACTATTTATTTATTGCTTTTCACCTAAAGCCAAATGTCATACTACTACTGCCTAGCTTTCTCTTCTTTTGTACGCACTTACCTCTGTTTTTTGTTTTTTAAAACAGGTATTTTTTTATTACATGCAATCTTATTCAAAACATAATTTAGATACTAAATGTGGAAACTCCTACCTTTGCTATAACATATTTTATTCTTCTTCACACAGCTGGTTTTACAGCTCATGCAATAAAAGGTTCCTCGCATTTTTGCTGCATTTTCTAACCTTTGGAAGGAGAGGGTTGTTGCTTGTGTGACTTAGTTTTTCGTATGGACGAACTCGTGGTTCAAACTACCTCTAATTGTTGATGATTATCCTTTGGGAGGTCACTTTCGTTGAGCACATATAATTTCGAAGAAGGCAGAGATTAACCCCTAAAGGAAGATAATTTTGCATGATTCGTGGCATATATATACTCATTTCAACCCTATCTTCTTGTTCGTTTCGAAGAGCACTCAAAATTTCGTTTGCACTTCTCTTAATTCTCTTAACTTGGTTGTGCAGGACCTAAGTTTCAAGTACCCCTACCTACCTTTCGGGGGAAAAAAAACTATAACCAGCCAAAAGCAATGTCACTGTACTAGTTACATTACCTATGAGCTATCCCAGGCGTACGTTAACAAACACGATGCTACCAATAATTAATGTGAGATATTTATTTTCTTCACAAATTTTCAGTCAAATCCAAGCTCATCTACTGTCATAATTTGCCTATAATTCGTAAATTGCTTGTGAGCAAAGATAATGTATTGTACGCGTCACTCTTAATTAATAATATAAAAACTGTGAAAAATGACAGCGAATATTAATTTAATTGGTAAATATCAAGTAATTTGATATATAATAAGAGTTGTAAGTTAATAAAATAAAATAAAATGCTTTATACTTTTCTTCCACTGAACGTTTAAACAACAGAATTTATAAAGTTTATTTAGAGATGAATGAATGAAATACGTTGTTATATGTTCAAATTTTAACTTTAATAATAATTAATTGGAATTATAGTTGTGAATTATTTAACTTTGAAGTAAATGACTTCCCTTTGACTAGATTAAAAGTGGAATACTATTTCAATATAATACCAAAACAAAAAAAGTATAACTTTCAAACAAAAGAATTTAAATCTGTAAGGTAAATCCTCATATTTTTAACAATTTTAGTTTATTACCGAACTATACCAATTCTAATTTAACTTTCCCATTACCAAGCAGTAACAACTTTTTGTCTTCTAGTTTTGCTTGGACCATCTTACGGAATTCCTAGATGTCCTGTGATTGGTCCTATAAGGGACCGTGATTTGGCTTTCGGTGGAAATTGGAATTCGGAAGGTACTCGTTTCTGACGGCGTAATGGCTCAGAAGGATAGTTCATTATTATTGACCCCATTTTGTTAAAATTTTGGGGTAAATATTTTCCAAAAAAAAAAAAGATAGAATTAGAAGTAAAAATAGAAATAAAAATAAAAAAATTATTTTGTATTTGAATATAATTATTTAAGTATTTTTTTTATCATAATCAAAAGGAATTAAATTATTTGAATATGATAAATATAAAATACTTTTTTATAAAATTATAATATTAATATATAAAAGTGGTATTTTAAATAAAAAATTAAGAATAAAATGGTAATAGTGTAGAAATATAGTGGGTTTCGAAATTTGAGGGGCACTTTTCTCTCACTTCTATTATTTTTGTTTTTGAGAAAATAACTCTTTTTTTATTTTTTAAAAAATAGAAAAATTGATTATTTTTTATTTATGTATTTTTTGAAAAGCACAACAAAATAGCATACAAAATTTTAGAAGTACTTTTTTGAATTTTTTTTAAAAGAAAATTTACTTCATCCAAAAGCACAAATAAATGGGCCTAATTAAAGTGATGTTATTTATATTTATTCCTGTGAATCATTCCGAGGGATTTGCTAAGATATCCTTTAATTACTAGTAGGAAAAAGAAAAATGGGACTTATTTTTAACCAATAATTAAGGAACATCTTAATAAATCTCTTAGAATGAATTGTAAAAATAAATATAAATAACATATTTTTGTATTGGTTATCATAGATTTTTTTTTTGTTTTGCGTAATTGTTTATAGAGATGCACAAAAGTCTCTTGCTCCATGGAATATTATTAGTGAATTTAATTCACAAAAAATGATACTGAAAATTTTAGCTATTTACACATTAATTTTTAAATATCCAAGATAATATCTACGCACATCATGGATATATTCAAAAATTATCTGAGAGTTAGCTATACGCTGTGGCCTTTCTTTCTTTCTTTCTTTCTTTTTTTTTTTTGAAAAAGTGATATTTTTTTTTTTTTTGAAAAAGTGATAATTTAAAGTGCAAGTTAAACTACAGGACATATATACTGATCAAGATAATAATGTAAAACTCGAGTAAAGCATGTTGAGGTTTCACATCTTACATACGAAACAGTAAACACGAGCAACTCATATTTAAAAAAAAAAAAAAACTGAATAATGTACCTTAATTTCACCCATAAAAAAATGTACCTTAATTTCATAATAAAGAATTGGGAAACAAAGTTCTATATAAAAATACCTTCCAATGATCGTTTAAGGGAATGCAACAAAGATATAACTACTAATGTGAAGTTGGTCGAAGTGGTTAAATATTTCGATTTTTTAATTAGGTGACTAGAATTTGAACTCTAAAAATAAAAAAAAATATTTATTGGGAGATCTAAAATCTCATTTAGGATCTATATAGATCAAACTAAATTATAGTGTGTTTGGATGCCCATGTTGACATTCAAGAATTGATTTTTGATCACTAAAATTAATTCTAATATATTTTGATTATGTTTGGTTTAGCAAGATTAAAATTAATTCTTGTTTCTAGAATTGATTATGAGAGAAGTGAAATTTTTTTATTTTTTGTTAGAATCACTTTTAGAGGAATTATCAAACATAAATTACTTTACCTCAAAATCAATTTTAATCAAATCAATTTCAACAAATCAATTTTATCTAAAATCAATTTTACAAAAATGAAACCAAATATATGCTTAATTAAATTTCTAATAACAGAGTCCAATAAACCAGTAGATTTCGCCAATAAAAACAAAGACACAACTACATAGTATTATATTTACCACAATATATACTTAAGTATATCCTATTGGTAGCAATGCATGTGTCATGCTAGATGGTTTCAGGATTGTCGAGGCTAGTTTTTATTTAAGTTTACGCGTGGTAAAAAAATAAAAATAAAAATGGTGGGTAGGTTGAGCAATGCGTCGCACAGTACCTCTATAGCTAATAATGATTAATTAGAGATGGTACGTACCACATCACGATGTCACCTTGTTTGCCAAAGATGCAAATTCTTTCAATCAGTTGGAAACAAGCTTGAGTTATGTGGTTAAAATCTTGTTGTGACTTTACTAATTTTAATTTATAAAACTGTACTGAGAGGGACAATTTTGACATTATGGACAAAATTAATCTTACATCTAAAGACAAAAGAATTTTTACAGCGATTGTGGTTACGTATATCTGGCATGAGATATTATACTATCGCTGTCTATTATTTATTTTTTTTATTTTTTTTACAGAGCATCCCCTTAAATAATAAGTGAGAGATTAATATCTCAAAATATAATTATATATCTAAATAGAGATTTCTTTTAATAATATTTTTTTATACCTATGAATATCTAAATTAAACCTAAAACCATATATTTAAAGAATTCAAACTCTTTCCACTCGAAATAATACATTATTAGTTATCTATTATTTTTCTTGTGGTGCATAATCACTAACATTAAAATCTTAAATTAATGCTTCGAGTCTCATAATTGAGGGTTGATTCAACTACTGTCGCCAAAAATCTTCTAGGTTAATGTCGTTTTTACCAGTTAGACATTTATTGTTATCTGTGTAAATTTTCCTTTTTTGATTGAATGTGTGTAAATTTATTTTTTCTAATGAGAATGTGTAAAAATTTTCTTACAAATTATAGTTGACGCTTACGATATGTCTTTCCGTTAAAGCGCGATATTAAACTTTTGTTTACTGACAAAAAAAAAAAAAACAATTAGTTACGCTGTTTATATTAAACAAAAAATTATTACTATCAATTAACCATGCCTCGTAGAAGATTGAAAAAGCAATAACAAATAATAATTGTATAATAATAGTTTCCCGAAAAAATTGCATAATAATATAAATGCCATTTGTTGTCAGGGAAGGTTTCGTAATGTGACAGTAAGTAACGGCGGTGTCGATTATATCATTGAAAACTATAAGAGATGTGTATTTGATCTTTAACTACATAGCAATTCGAAGGGGAGATTATTGTGATTATCTTTTTATTATTGTTAACTACACAACGAGTAATGAACGTGCTAATTTCTCTACAGAAAAGCAGGTGCTGATTTAGTACGAATATCCTTATGAGGACTAGAGACTACAATTCTTCGGATTTGTACCTTCATACTTGAAAGTGCACGGTTGTATTGTCTGTGAACGATGATCAGTGTACATATATAACCAATTACTTTTATTTATTTTCTTTTCGCGACAAATATTGGGATTTGTTTATTTATTTTGTTGCGTAGAATTACATAAAACTTACTATTTGAAAGAAGACTTTGAACCATCTTAGATGTCAAAGAATCCAGCAAAATGCACTTTTTAAATAAACATAGCTCCTTAATGCAGCTTTAATTTCATATTTTTTCAAATCAATCTCAGGAATTTTACTTGAGAATAAGTAAATTATGTAAAATAACTTTGGATTAGTGTTTTAAAATTATCTGAATTTAATTTAGATAGTCAAAATATATTTTAATTGAAATAACTTTTTTGGGGACCATTTCGGCACTACCGTTAAAAGAGATAACATGATACAATATTTTTAAAAGTTACAATTGATAATGAAAAAGTTATATTTTGATATAAAATAGTTATAACATTAGAAATATTTATTACAATACAAATTAAAATGTGCCAATGGAACAAAAATCTGAAAAAAAAAAGATGCGGTGGAAATCAGTCGTGTTATAATGTTGCAACTATTTTATATCATTGTTATAACTCTTTTGTCATATATTATAACTTTTCTATTATAAACTGTAACTTCTAACAAGCTTATCAGTTACTACAATTTTTGGAGGAAGTAAAGAAGTGGGCTATACACAAATATATTTTTTTGGCAAGACTTAGAATATACATGTCTTTAAATTCCTCCTTACACTTTCCATTAAACATGAGACTTGAATTTGAGGGAATATTAGTAGAAAGGATCTTTTTAACATAAAATTATGTTCTCATTACGATAATGATCATTCGGAACAGTAAATGGATTATTCATTTTATTAATCATTCTTATTAATTTTATATTATTAACTATCTTTTTCCCGTTCGTTCTCCCAAAATTTTATCTAATGAAAATTGTAGAATTGTCCAACCAAAAAAATTCACAGATTTCTTTCTGTTAATATGTACTAAATTACAATTAAACATAGTAATTGAGGTTGTAATTTTGTGCATTATCCAGATGGTTCGGTAATAAAAGTAGCCACGCGTTTGTAATCAGCGATCCATCCCCTTTTTCCCCCTCCTACTAAAAGAAGGTACAATAAGTAGAGTACTCACAGGAGCAAAAGAAGAATAGGCAGAGGAGCCTTCCATTTTCACCAATTAAAAGGGAAAGACCTAGAAAGTATATATATATATATATATTGTATGTATTAAAAAAATTAATTTAATGTTTAAAATAAAAAAAAATCTCCACCAACACATGTTTGATTGATGTGATAGATACACCTCCTCCTTTATTAATGATTTTGGATTTAAATTTTGGATTTAAAATAATTAATATTAAAAGAGTTATAGTCTCTATAAAAGTTTAAATATTTTAACAATATTACCTTAAATAGAAAAATATATTTGATTTAAAAAAATCTTCCAATAAAAAAAAAGAATAGATTATACTATCTTTCTTAAAATTTGATAAAATATACTGTAATTTTTTATTTATTTATCTAAATTATACTGATCTCCTTTTATGAAAGATTAGTATTATATTTATAAAATATTTAATATTATATTTTATAAAATATAAAAATATTAAATATAATATTATTTAAAATTTTAAAAAAGTAAATGTGAATTTTTGTAAATTAAAAAGATCACAATAAAGAGAGATTAATATAATTTATCTTAAAAAAAAATTGCAGATGCACCAAAATCCCATTCATGTAAATAGTTGTTGCCCACATGGGCATATTTGCACTGCAGTAGCCATTAACCAACTCTTCTAAAGAAACCTCATCTTTCCCACAGTTTGCAGGGATCCACTTGATGCCTTTGCCTCCTGCAATAGCCAACTAAAACTAAACACTGCTTAAAATGGCTATTTGTTTAAATAAAATACATAATATTTCACCAATTAATTAGTCATAATAGAGTCTTAACAACTAGTTTAGAAAAAAAGATTGCACAATTTGTCAAGTTTGTTGCGCCTGTTACTGTTGGAGTAGTATTCGGATATATTTTTTTTTGGGGCATACAGTATTCAGATATTGACCAAATGAATTATTAAATTTCATTTCGGTATTCCATTTTTAGAAGAGTATTGTAATTTTTTTTTAAAATTGTATTATGAGATAGAAAAATTATAATCATAATATAAAAAAATTAATTTAATTAATATACTATTAATATAAGATATTTAATTATATATTATTACATAAAAAAATATTTGATTTTACACTTATTAATTCAAAAATCTTACATAATATAATAATATAAATAAAAATAAAGAGTAGAGATATGAATTCGTACAAAAACGTGTGAATGAATTTGATTAGTGGAAAATTTTGGTTTAATTATACATTTTTTTACCTTTATATCACAGTTTTAATTTGAATTTGTATAGTTTCGTGTGAGAAGTTCTTATATCAAATAACAATCCTATAATAATATATGATTAGATATTAATATAAAATATTTTTATTGTAATAATATATTAAAATCATACTCTAAAAAAATTACTATATTAAGATTATTTATTATATTTTGAATAGCATAATAAATATGTTTGAATAATAATCACTTTTATATTGTATTTTCAATTCACATTATTTAAGACGTAACAAATACTTACGGACCAAAAAAAAAGAACGTAACAAATATTTAAGAGTTTAATTGGTATACATTGATAGTATAAAATTATTTTACATTGTTAACCAATAGAAATAAGAGAAAATGATAAATCATGGTAGGTCCCTCATTATAATAGATAATTATTTATGTGAATTAATACTTTTTACTATTTCTATTAATTAATAATATAAAATTATTTTATACTATCAATACATTTAAATTAAATTCATACTTCAAATGTGATAATTTGTCTCATGATATAAATCTTTTAAAAAGTCATAAGAATAAGAAAGTCTCTTTAAACAATGAAATACTGAAATAGCCCCTAAATTTTACTCAATCAGTCTCAGTGCAATTTTCGTCGTAACCGGCTGATACCATTAATGATTATTCTGTATACCTACCTATAAATAACAGTCCAATAAAAAAATACTAATACATATTGAAAATATTTAATTTATATATACTATCTTAAAAAATTATAAAAATATTAATATATAATTAATTAATAATATAATTTTTTATATTAATAATATATCAAAATTAATCTATATAAATTATAATTAGTTTAATTATTATATATTAACAATATAATAAAATTTTATATTATTATTCAATTAAATATTTATATTTATAAAATTTTTAAAATAATAAAAAAATAAATTAAATATTTTTATTAATATAATAATATATAATTAAATATTTATATAATTTTTTTATACCAATAATATATACAAACTAAATCCAATTATAATTGTGTCAATTATTAAAAAAAGTAGTTAATACCGTAGCATTTTCGGTTACATTTAATAATATTATTATTTGATATAATGATATCTGTACCAAAAAGCAAGGAAGGTGGAGAGAATCTAGAAATGGGCATTTGGTTTTGATATCCTCAAAAAGGTAGAAATAAATGGAATTATTTTATTCATATTTATAGAAACGGGAGGGAGAGAGAGAGAGAAGTGAAGAAAAAGCAGAGAATAAAAAGAGACCGGATGTTGACAAATTTCATGTCACTGTTGTTCTTAGAAGGTCGTTTGTTTGTGTGAAGATTTTCTCATCTGGGATCTCTCTCTTCTCACAAAACAAATCCTTATTTTTTTTTTCCTTCTTCTCTCTCCAAAATAAAAACAAAGCTTCATTCTTTTCTTCTACTTTGTATGTGTCTATTGTGTGTGTGAGAGAGAGAGAGGAACCAGAGTGGCCCAACAGATCGAAATCGAACGATCTAAGCTGCTTCAAATGTTGTTGCAACAGCACCCCCACTTTGTTATTTCTCATGTAATCACTGGTTTCAGCTACCCTTTTTGTTGCTTCCTATAGTACAAGTCAAAAGGCTCTGAATTTTGTTTTTGTTTCTCTGATTGGTGAATGGTAGAATCCATGGTGGATTCTTAAGAGCCGGTGATAAGAGGATGTGGGTCTGAGGTAATTTTGCATTTACTTTCAGAATAATTTTATTAATTTGCCCACACTTTTTTTATTTTTATTTTTTTTACTTTATGATTCGGTAAATTTGGTTTTTATTGATTTCGTGCCTAGTTATTTTTTTAGTACGATGGAATTGTCGGTTCTTATTGGTTTGGGGGCATATTTAATTTAACTTGTGACCTTAATTGTTTTGCTTTTTCTTTTATTCTTTTATTTTACTTTGTATGATGAACTAGAATGTTGAGATGTTTAATTTCAGTGTTTCAAATTCTTCTAGGGGACAGTATCCGAAAGATAATTGTGGTATTGGATCTGTTTTGTTCAAATTTGTCATTCATTTAGGTTCTCTTTTTTTTTCTTTTTTTCTTTTTTTTTGGGGTATTTTTAATCTCTTTGTCTATTGAAGAAAGACGGGGAATTGTTTTATTGCTCTAATTGCATTGAGGGATGACTTGCATAGTTCAATTCGAAATCAATTAAGATTTTCTGTTGCTTTATTGGGTCCTTCGTTCTCTTGACTCAATTGAATTGAAGGACCTGAGTTCCCTGGTATTGATGATGAATTTGTGGTGCCTCGTTTATAGCTACTCCATCATTCCTCAGATTTTTCATCCATTGTTGAGCCTATGATGTCTAGTTAGATGTTGACCCATCAAACTTGAAAAGCCATAAGTTTTTGAAATAGATTTTAGACATTCCTCAGTCTCGAGATTAATTGGGTGAGTATGAATGGGGTTTGAGGCATTTGAAAGCATATATAAGTCTTGTATTGTAGAAAACCATCCCAAAGATTTATTATGATCTTGTGCTTGTGCTGCTTCAGTGAGTGTGTTTTAGATATTTATCACTTTGCTGGGGCAGTGAAATTTTGAGTCTGTACTCTTTTTCGTTAATTATTTTAAATATGGTTAGTGCTGCTGAGGTATGATTAGCGGATTCAATTCTTCTGTCTCCTCTCCTTCCCCCAACCCCTTTTTCAATGAAAATAGTGAAAATACTGACAAGTGTCAACTTAGCCAAAAAAAAAAAAATCCTCTTAGTTGGTATTTTTTTTTTTTTTTTTGGGAGGGGGATAGTTGTCAGTATTTTATTGGGAGAGCTAGAAAAGCAGACAAAAGATTTTATTTGAAATACATCACTTCCATACAAATGCAAAGGGCATTTGTCCAACTTCAGAATTGACCGTTGACATTTATGGTCAAAGTTATCAAAGAAAAAATATTGGAATATGCGAAGGGTATTCGTCCAATATTTGATGTTAAGAATCATTTCCAAGTCGGCGTATCATGTTGCCACTTTTATATGTTTTGATTAGTGCATTGCTTGAAGGGTTTTACTATATCTTTAGCAGTTTGGTAAGTTAAATTTGTCCTTGACCCAGCGATATTGGAAGGAATGTGATTGTCATTTGTCATCGCAATAACAAGGATCCCCATTCTTGCAAGCCTCAAATGTGTTGGAGTGCACTTGTAGTTTGACACTAATGAATGACCTGAAGTCCTATTTTCAAGAGAATTTTTCTTGCACCTTATAAGTAGTTATATCTTTACCTGTTATGGTAGTCTCAAGTACCTGTTCTGTCCTGTTACAATTAGACATTGCAGCATTTGTTATGTAGTATTTTACTGATACTTCTAAACATGGGAGTTGTGAATTTTCATTGGTTGTAGTTTTGGCTTTTGAAGGTTAAAATATATAATAATTGTTAGGAGCCAATATGTTCCTCCTTGCAGACAAATTTTTCAAGCAGCAGCAGATGTTTTTCTACATACCATAAGGAGTGTCTTGGTTTAAGGTTCTCAAGAGATTGGCGTAGTAGCCTTTCTTTCTTTTAGTCCATGTCTCTAACACGTTGAATTTGTTTTAAATCCTCTTTCTAGCTCAGCATTTCAGTAAATAATGTCACTTTTTATCTTTGTGGTGAATTAAATGTTTTCATCTTAGTCAATATAATTAAATGCTTGGGTTGATTGGATGAACTTGGGTTAACCTAGCAGCAGGTGCCTATTTGCATCTGGTTTGGAAAACTAACATGGAAATTCTTGTTTGTAATAAATCCTTTCTTAAATACATGTTGTTACTCTTCTTAAATGCAAGCTGACATACAGAGTTGAAAGGAGTAGTCGTTAGATTCATGTTGTACTCCACATAACTTGGGTGTTGGATCTTTTTATTGTCATGCACTTAACGGTTTTATGTAAAATGGTATCGTCAATTTAAATTGTGTTACGATACTGTGTGTGGTCAGCTGAAATTTCAACCTCACATCTTCTAAAATAAATAGCGAACAGTCATACACTCATACTTGCATCTTTACGTATTCCTGCATGAGGTGCAGTGGGAACAAGCACAAGGGATGGGAACCAGAAGATGTGTCAGTTAATTTGTGATAGAAAACTCATTTTAAATTTAACTGTGTTCAATTATCAGGCATGGGAACCAAAGTTCAGAATCTGCCAGGATACTACTCAATGAGAGATCTTAATGAGGAATCCAGCAGTTGTGGCTGGCCCCTATATTATGGGGATAAAACACTGGCAAATGGGCAGTATTATCATAATTATATGCCAAGTGCTACTGCAGATGCAAGTTCAGCATATGATAAGGATGCTGTGAAGCAAACGATGCTTGAGCATGAGGCCATATTCAAGAATCAGGTATGGAGGTTCTACTTTCTTTTTTTTCTCTTGGTCTGTAGTTTAAAACTATGCAGGGGAATGGTTTCAGGTGTTTAAGTCTTGTTAGTCAATTGAAAAATAATAGTGAGAGGCTTTTGCATTGTGAATTTGTGAATTTTGATTTATTGTGCTTCTTCAGGGCTGTTTGTCTTAACAATGTGGCATTTTTCAATTGCTACAGTGGTTGTTATATACTTACATAATCTTATTAACACTAGTTTGTTGCAACATGGACTCTAAGCAGTTTTAGATGTAGGGTTTTCTTTGAACATGGTTCAAGTGGTGTGGTATCGTTCGGCTTAATTTCCTTTTATACTCTATGATTGGCGAACCTATTGACATATTTAAGTTATGTATTGTCAATCAGGTCTTTGAACTTCACCGTTTATACAGAATACAGAGGGATTTGATGGATGAAGTTAAAATGAAAGAATTACACAGAAATCAGATACCTGTTGAGACATCATTTTCCACAGGTCCATTGGCACCTAAAATAATGTCTGAAGATAGTAAAAAATGGCATATTCCTGGATTTCCTATAGGAAGTTCTAATTGTGCTAGAACATCTATTTCAGGCATTGAGGGCATTTGTTCTCCTTTGGGTTGTAATAAAGTAACCAATAAGCAAGCTAGTCTTTTTCCATCCCCAAATGGGAGTAGTTCAAAAGATGTTGAGGTGCTGGAGTCCAGACCCTCAAAGGTGAGAAGAAAAATGTTTGACCTTCATCTCCCCGCAGATGAGTATATTGACACTGATGAAAGTGAAAAGCTCAGTGATGAAAAGATAAGTGGTACAACAATATTTCTTCCTGAAAGAAATGGTAAACAGGGAAAGGGAGTTGATGTCAAGCTTTTTTTTGGCAATGGTGGGAAGACTGGTAGCCAAGAAGACATTTCAAGATCTGAGCAATTTTTAAGGAGCAGTAATGGTTTGGCTGATCTAAACGAACCTGTTCAAGTGGAAGAAACAAATGATGCTGCATATGTTCCTTTTCCGAACCATAATCCATATCAGGAGGCAACTGATTGCTCTGATCTATCCGCCAAACAGAAGTCAAGGTTTTCTGGTTTGTCCAGGGAGGATTCACTAAACTCGCATCAGGGAAATGACAGTTGGGCTCGAAATAATGGATATCTCGAGAACAATGGGAGTGGAAAAGGGTGGATTTCTTCGGTACTGGAGGCAGGTTAGATTCACCGTTGAGTTGCATCAAAATTACTCTTTTTTTTAACCCTCCTCCACCCTGTCTCCCCAAAAAAAAAAAATTGTTTTCAAGTTAGCTATATTGAATTTTGCAGCTGATCATCTGATACATTCCTAAGATAGCAAAACTAGTAATTACTAAGAAACTGGCAACAAATTAAGGTTAGTGTCCTACTGTGATTTAGTTAAAATATGTTGATAAAAGAGACTGGAATGCCCAATGGAAATTTTAATTTTTAGTATAGCCGATGGATTACTATAATCTGTTATCTTTCCCCTCATTTCAAGTTGATAAACTATATTTTTTATTGCTAGTTACTTGTATATTTTTGCTCGAATTAGAATTTAGCAAATTATTTGGAAAGCATTTTATTTCTATGTCTTTTTTTTGTTTTGGGAGGGAGTGGGGGACTAAATTTTCCTTTGTGATTATGTGGCAGCAATCAAGTATTAATATTGCTATGATATCTGATAAATTGTGCCATAACAATTAAGTTTTACATGGTTACAGGGAAAGCTAAAAGCAACCCGAAACCCAGTCCTCAAGTCCTCAAACAAGAGCATTCACTTTTATATTCCCGAACAATGAAAGATGCACTCAGCAAAGCTGCCGAGCCTACATATGGTTATCAAACTAATCAAAGCAAGGTTGAGTTTTGGAGGGAAAGGACAGTTAGTGGCTTAGATACCAGTGAGAGAAATTATGAATACTCCACCAATAAGCATCCAGAGTCTGTTGTATCATCACATAGACCTGGTTTCTTTGCAATTGCTCCTTCCTCTGATTTATCTAAGTCTTGGTATCATTCAACTTCTTTGGAAATGGCAAGTAGTAACCTAAGCCAGAAGTTGGCTCAGACTGCTCCATCTCTAAGTGCATCTGGTGCCTTGAGCAGGAGTTCCCAGTCACATCAAAGCAATGGGATTTTGGGAGATAGTTGGCCTATAAATGTCAATTCAAAGCTTAGTCCAGGTTTTCAATATGAGGTACCTGTGCAGAGTGGATTTTACCCGGGGCCTTCATCTGGGTCCAGGGAACTGTCAGTTAATATCTCTTCAATCAGGTATGATTATCTCAGCCACAATAATGACTGCAAGAGAATTCCTGAACACTTCAACAATGGTTCAGCAAAATACTATAAGAGTTCAAATTCAAATTGCAACAACATGACATCTGGAAAAGATATTAACTTGAATGTGATACTCTCAAATGGTTCACCCAACAACTTAGTTACCCAGTCAGGTCTTGGAATCATGAATGGAGAACAGAAGCATGAGGAGCAGCTTGCAGTGTTGCCTTGGCTTAGAGCCAAGTCAACAAGTAAGAATGAGGCACAAAATGCTGGTAGAAGCTTAACTGCAGGAGAGTTAAGTTTTTCCCAAGTTGCTTCTTTATCTAACAAAGATGAAACTAGTAAGGGGTCTAGTGGAAACTTTTTGCACAACTTAACTTCAGGTTTATGTTCTAATGATATTGAGCCAAGGAGGACGGAAATAAGTCAGGCCTCTGGTAGAAACAAAATTCTTGGTGTTCCCATTTTGTATATGCCTCATATTTCTCCTAAGGAGTCATCTTCACTCACTTCTCCCTCTTTGACAGCTCCTAATCCATCTGGTGTAGAATCAGTGGAAAATAAATGGAAAAACCGGGTACTTGACATTAACTTGCCTTGTGATGCTGATGTTATTGAGTTGGACAACGAAGCTGTCACTGAAATTATTGCTAGTAAGAAGGGATCTACTACAAAAGAAGCCAACTCTAGAAATCAGATTGATCTGAACTTGAGTATGAGTGAGGATGAAGAATTTGTGACAACTACTCCAACTGCTGATGTAAAAACGAAGGCAGAAATAGATCTTGAAGCCCCTCCTGTTCCTGAGACAGAGGAGGATGCCATTTCTGAAGGAAAGCAGCTTGAAACTCCATTAGTATTACCACCAGGCCCACAAGACACAGGAGAACAGCAGCAGGATGAAGTTATAAAGTATGCAGCAGAGGCAATTGTTGTCATGTCATCTCTTTGCTGCAATCAAGTGGATGATCTGATCAGCAGTCCATCAGAAAGTCCGATGGAGGACCCTCTAAGTTGGTTTGCGGATTTCGTTTCCTCGTGTGTAGATGATCTGGAGAGAAATTTTGACAATTCAAGGGAAAAAGATGGTGAGGATAATGAGGAATCTTCCTCACAAGGAATGGATTACTTCGAGTCCATGACATTGAAACTGACAGAGACTGAGGAAGAAGACTACATGCCCAAGCCTCTTGTTCCAGAAAACTTCAAAGTGGAAGAGACTGCAACAACTTCATTACCTACTCGGACGCGAAAGGGGTCGGCAAGGAGAGGAAGGCAGCGGAGGGACTTCCAAAGGGACATCCTTCCTGGCCTTGCATCTTTGTCAAGGCATGAAGTAACCGAAGATCTTCAGATATTTGGAGGGCTCATGAGAGCAACAGGTCATTCATGGCAATCAGGATTAACGAGGAGAAACTCTTCTAGGAATGGGTGCGGCAGGGGAAGGCGGCGGGTGCAGGTTGCCCCATCTCCCCCTCCACCAGTGGCAACAATTGAAACTTGTACCCCACTGATACAGCAGCTTAATACTATTGAAGTGGGATTGGAGGATAGAAGCCTAACAGGCTGGGGCAAGACAACCAGAAGGCCCCGTCGACAGAGGTGCCCGGCGGGTAATCCTCCATCAATCCGGTTAATCTAATCACTGTAAGAGACTTAAATTTATAGGTGAGATTTTATAGAGGGTAAGCAGGGTCATTTCCATATTGATGGAACACATGATGTTCTCAACCACGGGTATTTCTCTTGTACATTTCTTCAACCCTTATTTGGGTAATGTTTGATTGTCAGTCGTGGGGTGATAGATGCCAACTTGTATTATTCTTAAATAATGTTGCATGATTTTTCTTGTTATCTCTTAAAGAGCTGTTGAGATACATTCTAGTCAGCGCACTCTCACCTTCTTGGATTTTTACTAGTGATTTTTCGTTGAACTGCATAGAAGGATGCATACTTGAATTAGTTGGGGCTCCATCAAATTGGACTCTGTTAGCTCATGACTTGGTAGTGGATTTGTTCCAGTCTTACGGTTAAGTAGGTGAGATTGTTCACCTCAGTCACAGTTCTTCAGTAGTGTGTGATAAAGGATTTTGTTGGGTCTGTTTTGTAATTAGAACAGGATATTCATTATATTAAATTGCAATCCCCTACACAATATAGTAGTTGTTAGTGCACATGCATCTGCAATTGTTGAAGTGCATAGCATGAGGTATAGCAATGTGCTCACTCTGCACCAGTCTGAGAAGGATGCTGTCTGCAGTGTGTTATGCAAACCTTAAAGAACGAGATTTGCCCTTTTATAGGGTTCACTGATGGATGATGCCATCGATAGCCTATTCTGGCATTAACTTGTATATATTTGAGATACATTTTTTGTTTGCTTGTATATTTGAGATACACTCATGGCCTGCAAATAGGGATGTTAACGGGGCGGGGAGAGGGCGGGGGATAGGCCCCGTCGCCTTCTTGATAAATCTGCTCAAGTCTCATGCATGTAATAAGTGCGGGTATTCGTTTTTTACTTATCCGCGGGTTTACGGGTATCCATGGATATTCATGGATATTTGTTAGAATATTAAAAATTTAAAAAATTTAAATTAAATATAAAAATTCTAATATCATAAAATACTTAAAATAATCATAAATAATAATCTAATTTAACAATTAAAATTTTAACAATTTAATATAATTAAAATAAAAATAAACACATAAAATAAACAAAAAAAATACAATAATCTAATTCTATAATTTAAATTCTAACAACTTAAAATATTTAAAATAAAAATAAATACATAATAGTAATTCAATCATTAGTCTAATATATAATAAGTATAAATAAATCTAACTTATAAATTTAAATCTTAGTTTAATCAATTTAAATAACAATAATATTAGTTTAACTAAGTTAATAATTTAAGGGTAAAATAGTAATTTTATGGTGGGTATCCCGTCCTGTTTAACATGTGGGAATTTAAAATCTCATCCATTTATCATGAAGGCAAAATCTTATACATGCATTGCGGGTATTACTTGCGGGTATCCGCGAATGTGGGTTTTTTTAACACCCCTACCTGCAAATGTCATTGTTCTTTTCCAAGACAGTGTTTAACAATAAGAGTTCTTTTAAAAAAACAATAATAAAGAAGAGAGAGATTACATATACCATAAAAAAAAAAAAAAATTTCCCTGCCTCTGAATCAGAAGGTTGATGAAAATTCTGAAAATTATATTTTTTTATCAAAAAAATATTTTTTATAAAATTAGTGAAAACAAATGTATTCAATAACTATTGAACCACTGTACATTTAATTTAATCTGAGTGAAGTAGTTTCGTTTTACTTTTTTAATATTGAATTTCACTGAACTACTTCTGATCTCATGAGTTGTAATTAAGAAGATTAGCAAGGGGCACTCTTAAAAGAGAAGGATAAAATTATAACTCAGTGATGGAGAGATTAATCTTACAATAGTATTTGTATATGCATCTCGGTCAGAAACCAAAAAGAAAAAAGGCTTGCAAAGTTTGCTTTGTCTTAGTTGGAGCATCTTGGATAAGTATATTTCGTGTCCACTAAAAATCTTGGATAATTATATTTATTCATCTTGTAAGCGCACGTGGGACAGTGCACTTAATAATGCCGAATAGGTACCTAAAATATGGGTCGACACGAAGAGACACAATAAAAAGTAGTTGTGATTGATAGAAGCAATCCGCACCATTTAAAAATATTAAATGAAGTTTAGTTATTAACCAGTGACAATTTTTTCCTCAGACAGTGAGAAATGTGTAAATTAAGTAAGTGAATAACGCCAATCTTTAACAACGACCAGAATCATGTGCAATGCAGATAACCGATTAAGGTGTCTAACCGTGGCCGCATGAGGAAAAAGTCACGTGGATAACTGGAAATGGACTTCCTTTGTTATCTAGATCTCCTACCTTAACCCACAAAACAAAAGGAAAACTTGTGGTCCTCGTACACTTCCACTAATTACAGACAGCATTGGTTCACATAACCAACACAAAGAAAATCAAACAAGAGAAGAAGGCAAACAGAATTATTCTTGACATTAATAATAAGCCCAAAAAAAAAAAAAAAACAAAAGGGGTGTTTGTGATTTAGTTTTATTCAATTTTAAGACAAAAACTTAATCCAAAAAATAAATTTTATTTCAGTTTGGTTTGATTTAGTTTGATAATATTTTAAAAAAAGAACCAAATAAAATCAATTTTAACTTATTTGGATTGATTCGATTTTTTATTTTTTATTAAAAATTTAATAAATCATAAAAAAATAATTTTTAACTTCATTAAATTAGATTAATCATTAATTTTTTTTATAAAATTATATAATTACAAAATCTAAATTAATTATTAAAAATTACACTAATATCTAATACTAACAAATCAAATAAATAATAAAAAATTAAAAAAAAAATTATGTATATTTATATAAATATAGATATGGATAAGTAGTATAAAATATGTAATATATCTCATAAATATATATAATCATGAATTTATAATACATCTTATAAAAAAATGTGTAATATGTCATTGGTTTGATTCAATTTTAGAAATTAAAATTAAAAATCAAATCGATCAAATTGATTTTCATAACATAATAATAATAATAATAATAATCAATCCAAATCAAAGTATTTTGATTTTGATCAATTTTCGATTTGCTTTGATTGATTTTCAGTTTTAATTCAATTTTGATTTGTCTGAAGCACCCTAAAAAGTAGGAACAAATATGATAGTATATTAAAATTTATTTATACGTTAATGGTTTTATTGGTAGATTGATGGCATAGTTAAGTAAGCAGTAGATGAAGGTGCAGTGGTCATAATTTATTTTTTTCAAAAAATATATTTTCTAATAATTAATTATTATATATTGATAATATAAATAAATTTTATATTATTATTTAATTAAATATTTATACAATAAATGATTATATTAAATATTTTTATTAATATAATAATATATAATTAGATATTAATATAAAAAAATTTTATATTAAGAATTTATACAAATTAAATCTATATTTTAAATATAAATTGCTTTAAACTCAGAATAAACTAATCTAAACACTCTAGGTTGGGTTCAGAGGATGTTTGCCATGTCACCTGGTCAAGACTGTTGCCCTTTGTTTGAGTTATGCATGAATGGTCAATGAAAAACAAAGGTGGTAACGCGAATGAACGCGAGGCGTGGGCGCGTGGAGGGGATGTTGAGTGGGACAGCGTGAGGGAAGGAGATCTTGGATGTTGGTGCAGTACGAAGTGCCAGGAACTGAAGATGCGTCGGCGTGTCGGTGTTTGTGTGAGACACAGGATACGGTTCTTTTTGATTGGCAGGTCTCTCTCTCTCTCTCTCTATGTCATCTCTCTATCTCACCCCTCAGACTCTGACAGAAAGTATTGTAATTATAGTTATCAATCCATCCAATCACGTTTGAGAGGAAAAGTCCTTTTCTTTTCTTTTTCTTTTTCTTTTTCCTTTCTATTTCGTCATTCCCAAAAGCGCAATGCCTACCTCATCAATCCCAGTTCAGCGTTCTTCCCTACTTGCCCTTTTGCATATGTCCCCCCTGTTATTGTACCAGCATTTTGGATATTTTAAACTGAAAATTCTTGTCAAGCGGGAAAATAAATTATTAATCACTTTTGAATTATTTGATAAAACTTATATATAATAAAAGTTATTAATCTAATAATAATTAACTTCTCATTTTTTTCACTTTATAAAATACTTATTTCAGTGGATTGAAATCCAATATTTTAAATGTTAAAATCATATCATATATACAAACAAAGAAGAAAAAAAACACTAGCACCCATTTGGTAGAGTGCTAAGAAGCTTGTGAATCTAATTTAAATTAAATAAAAATTATAAATTATTCATACGAATCTTAAAATTGATTAAAATCAAAACAATCTGACAATAAAAAAGAAGAATAAAAAAAATACTATCTAACAGAAAAAGTGAGCAAATATAATAGAAAAATATCATAAAAATAAATTTAATTAAAATTTCTATACATTTTTTTGGTGAATAGTAAAAAAAAAAACAAAACAAAGTTCTTCCTATTGAGATTCCACAAACTAGGTCCATACATAATGATTGATCCATACACACTTTTTCTATATTTATATACTTGTTGCTACATGCTTTGGCCAAAGTATAGTTTGCTCTGGACCCTAAAAGACCAAATATGGAGTTGATGATCTCTTTGCAGTTTATTATTAGAAACAATGCAATTCCAAGCACATACGAGGTTGTACGTGCTTGTTGTCTTCATGTCCCACTTTTTCAATAATAAAGCAAACTCTCTGAAGCATGGGTCTATTACCATCACTTCAAAACCAACGAGTTTCTTACCATCTCTTTCATCTAACATTTCCTTCTCAGCTTGAGTTAAGAAACTCACACTCAATCTTTTTTAGTGGCATTGATAGACGATTATTGATCGGCTCCACATCCGTGTTAGAAAGTGTCTTGTGCATAAGAAATTTAGTATCCGTACCGTTCAACTCTCTAATGCAATTCTTGAATTCCTCTGGCAGTTCTGGTGCTGATGAAACTGATGATGATGGAGCATTGTTGGCTGAGATGATGATGATGGAGTTGCATTCTTTGACATCTTTGTACTTCTTAGTTTCTTGTTCACTGGTTTGATCACTTCCTCTTCAGCCATATCTTCACTTTGAGTGCACCTTTTTCCAGTCACCCTCTTATTCCTAGTCTTTCTTGTTGCAACGTGCGAAAAGTCTCCAATTCATAGAACTTCTTTATTTCAGCTAAATTTTCTTCGCTAACCTCTTAATTTATAGATGTATGGTTACCTGAAATCCAAGCTTTACATATAGTTAAACTTTTGATTTAAGTTTGAAATAAAGATAAGATTACATCCCAAATTAAAAACATTATAGAATATTGATAACTAAATAAACTGTTAAATTGTTTATAAAATCAAACCACTATTAGAAATAAGGTGAGATCAGTTTATATCACATAAAAAGAAAAAAAAAAAAGATCTGACCAGTTTGGTCAGTTTGGCGTATTCTGCGCGGTCGGGAAGAAAAAATTCCCACAATTCTGGACCGACACCCAAAGTTTGTTATTGCCAAATATGGGCCTTAATGTCCCAAAAAAAAAAACGTCGGCCTGATATGCTATCAAATAACAAAACGTCTCATGGTTTAACGAACCAAAAAATAATAATAATAATGCTCGTTTCAATCTTCCTCCGCCGTCGTATGCCAAAAACTCACCTTCGACGGAGGCCCCTTTACAACCACGCACGGCACCACCAATCACAACCGCCGCCTCCGCCGTCGCCGCCATCACTCCCTCCCACCTTCTACCTCGCTCGTATGTGCCGAAACGCCGACACTCTCAAGAAGCTCCACGCCTCGCTCATTGTCCACGGCGCCGCCGACCACCTCCTCTCTGCTACGAAGCTGCTCAGCCTGTACGCCTCCTTCGGCCTCGTCGGCCACGCTCGCCGCCTCTTCGACCAGCTTCGTTCCCCGGACTTCTACTCCTTCAAGGTCATGATCCGGTGGCACTTCCTAAACGACATGCACTTCGACGTCGTTTACTTCTACGACCTCACCAGGGCAACCCTTGGCGCCTTCCACGACGACGTCGTTTTCTCCGTCGTCCTCAAGGCTTGCAGCGAGCTGCGCGACGCCGTTTCAGGGACCAGGCTCCACTGCCACGTCATCAAGGCCAGCACCCCCGACAGCTTCGTCCTCACGTGCCTCGTCGACATGTACTCCAAATGCGGCCTCATCAACAGTGCACGACACATGTTCGACGAAATCACTGAGAGAAACGTTGTTTCTTGGACTTCGATGATTGTTGCTTACGTGCAAAACGATTGTGCCCAAGAAGGACTAACCTTGTTTAATAAAATGAGGGAATGTTTTGTTTCTGGGAACGAGTTCACTGTTGTGAGTTTGGTGAATGCCTGCGCAAAATTGGGGTTTTTGCATCAGGGGAAGTGGGTTCATGGGTATGTGATTAAGAATGGGATTGAGGTTAATTCGTTCTTGGCAACTTCTCTTTTGGATATGTATCTCAAGTGTGGGGATTTGAGGGATGCACAAAGGGTGTTTGATGAGGTTTCAGCCGTTGATGTTGTTTTTTGGACGGCTATGATTGTGGGGTATGCTCAGAGGGGTCACCCCAACATGGCCTTGAAGTTGTTCACCAGCAAGAGATGGGAAGGGCTGTTGCCCAATTCTGTTACCCTTTCGAGTTTGTTCTCTGCGTGTGCTCAGCTTGGGGATACAGTTTTGGGAAGGTCACTTCATGTTCTTGTGGTTAAGCTCGGCATTGACGATGATCATGCCGTGAGGAATGCTCTTGTTGACATGTATGTAAAGTGCGGTGCAGTTTCAGATGCTCGTTGTGTGTTTGAAATGAATATTGATAAGGATGTTGTCTCTTGGAACTCGATTATTTCTGGTTGTGCTCAATGTGGTCGTGCTTATGAAGCTCTTGAGCTGTTTGAGAGGATGAGGTTGGAGTCCTTCTCACCTGATGCGGTTACAGTTGTTGGTGTTCTTTCGGCTTGTGCTTCCCTTGGTGCTCTTCAATTTGGTTCTTCTATTCATGCTTTTACCTTGAAGGGTGGCCTTGTGTCATCTAGCATCTATGTTGGCACTGCACTCCTCAATTTCTATGCAAAATGTGGGGATGCAAGATCGGCTCGTGTGGTATTTGATGGCATGGAAGTGAAGAATGCCGTGACGTGGGGCGCGATGATTGGTGGGTACGGCATGCAAGGTAATGGCAATGGATCTCTTGCACTCTTTAGGGACATGTTGAGAGAGGAATTTGAACCTAATGAAGTGTTGTTCACAACTATACTAGCAGCTTGCAGCCATTCAGGGATGGTCGGAGAAGGCTCAAGGTTGTTTGATATGATGGGTAAGGAATTGAATTTTGTTCCTTCCATGAAGCATTATGCGTGCATGGTTGATCTGTTGGCACGTGCCGGCAACCTTGAAGAAGCATTGGACTTCATAGACAAGATGCCTGTTCAGCCTAGCGTTAGTGTGTTTGGAGCTTTTCTCCATGGGTGTGGACTTCATTCAAGGTTTGAGTTAGGAGAAGTTGCAATCAGGAGAATGTTGGAGTTGCACCCTGATGAAGCTTGTTACTACGTGCTTGTGTCAAACCTATATGCCTCAGATGGAAGATGGGGCATGGTTAAGCACGTAAGAGAGATGATAAAGCAAAGAGGATTGAACAAGGTCCCTGGTTGTAGTTCGGTGGAAATGGATATCAACAATATTATATATGCTAAAGTAGCAGCTGTTCCTTGATTATATGTTTCATTATGCATGATCATGTGATGGTGAAGCGAAACTACTTGCTCAAACTAGTGGTTCCACAGGGTTAACATTTCATCAGCACCCCCCACGAGCTAGGAGATGGGAAGTTCAAAGAACGAGTCTTGGAAGATTGGAGATTAACAATTGAGCGTGAGACTCGGGGAGCTTGGCAGAAAGCTAAGACTTTTCTGTGAAGGCCAGTAGGCAAAAGGCGAGGATGGAGTTGGAAAATGGCCTCAAGGTAGAGCAGGACCCGAACAATGGCATGTGAAGAGAGTACAGTGACAGTTTATGGCTAACCAGCAGTGAGAGAACGCCTCTCTGTACATGATTGTGTTTTGGTTGTTTGAAGATTAGAAACGATAAAATTGGGTGACAAGACCAAGAGAAAATGAAGCATAGCGTAGCACCTAGCAGGTGAAGAGTGTCAGAGTGGAGAATGAGAATTTTTTCCCCTTCGTATATAAAAATAAAAAGCATCTCCCTTTATTGGCGGGGAAGTAAATAACCTGCCAATTTTTCCATTTGTTATCCACATTCAACAACAATTGGCAGATTAGCTCAATCCTTAACATATAAATAAGCATTTCACTCAATTAACAGAATAGACACAATAAGTATTAAATTGATGATAGAGTGAAATAATTATGTGTATTTTCAACATTCTGATTGATTTATTTTGGTGGTTTAAGTTTCTTTACAAATATGTCGTACTCGCACATCATTCATAATCTTGCACGTAAAAAATAACCAAAAAACCAAAACTTAAAAAAACTTAGAACTGCATTGAAACGTTACAGCTTACGATGACATACCAACGAGCAATAGGAAAATTCGAGGACGCAAGGACAGGAATCAAAATCTTCAAATTCTAGTTTTATTCATCTATGCTCGATTGGATGTAGAATACACTTGGAAAAGCCAAGCAGCAACCACCTAGCTTCCACAATCAATTACATATACATTCCGAGAAACTTACCAAGGCTTAAAAAATTTCAAAGAAAAAAATGCTTCCGTTCAAATTTCATACAAACCCCTCTTCCTATTACTAGCGAGAATAAGGGGCAAGGCAAATAATAAAGAAACTGCAGCAAATGAGCATGATCTTTGGAACACATTTTGTTCGTGGATCCACAATAAGACCCTTCCCTCCATTCACTTCCAAGTCATGCCTACATGAATAGAGTGTAAAACAAAGTAGGCCCCAGCGTGTGATCTAAACCATATTTCTGCAAGGAAAAAGATGCAGGAAGAATAAGAATTAGCAACAAAGATAAGACAGAAGAATTCTTGAATCAGCTCATCAAGTGAGGATAACCTTTGCTAGCAAAAGGGCACCCCCTTCACTCCCATGTACTTTCAGAAGCCATAAATTGAAAGTGAAACATTGTACAAGATGAAGCGATGAAAAAGAATAAATGTTGATGGCATAGCGTGAAAACATAGAGACTCAACTGAAACCCAAAATCTGGTATGGTCAACTGTTTGCGAGGTACATATCTGAAGAGCTGCAGAAGTCGATCAAGATATACCACTTTGCTCCAAAACTGAAAATTAATTGTTAATGACAATAATATATCAACATGCGTGAGGTCCTTAAATAGGTTGAGATATCACTAACATACCAAGCTGTCCACAAACAACTGAAGTGCAAATACTGCCGCTTTTAGTCCAAAAGTTGGATGAAGGACATATATTACCTACAAATATTATCAGACTTACGATAACTACGGTTCAGTTTGGATCTGTTTTGGGCCAAAAATCAATCCAATCTTTTTACAAGATAAAATTTAAGTTTAGAATATTATAAAATAAAAATAACTTAAGTCAATAAAATGAATAAATAAAAATAAAAAATAAAAATAACTCATTTAATATTTATAAAATATTAATTAAGTGAAAATGATACATAAATAAAAAAAAATTATATAATTAACTAAAATTATTATAAGTAAAATTATAAATTTAACAATAAAAAATTATACAATGTGATATTATTCGGATTATACTAGCTTTAAAAATTAAGTCCGAAATTCAATTTAATCTATACAATTTGTAAAAAATAAAATTCAATTCAATATAGACTTTTATGATTTTGATTGATTTTCGTTTTAAATTGAATTGATACAGTGGTTTTAATTGTGTTTTGAATACCCTTAATAAAACCAAAACAAAGAGCGAGAGTATAATGAATTTGGACAGTAGAAACAGTGCATACATGCAAATTACGCTCGTGCTTCCTACCAAGTATTTGTTGCAATCTTCCCATCCAACCCAGGTCAGGCTGCCTAATTATATATCAAAACAGGATCGAGAAAAGTTAAAGTAAATTCTGTTAATAAACCAAAATTATGAAGCAATCAATGGCTATAGTTAGTTATACAAAAGTATCACAAATGCAACTTGCTAGAGTAAAATATTCTCAATCCACCTTCAAAAAGCACTTCTCTTATTATCATTTCCCTTTTCCTTTCATTTCATGCTTCACCCCAGGGACACAACTTCAATTAATTTTAACTGAGTTAATCCAACCTTGCCCCTCTTAAGTGTTGCTTCATAAAAAAGCCAGTAACTTAAAACAGGAAAATCTGCCCTCAGCAAAACTCCTCCATAAAGAAGCATATAGTTAAGTCACCTTGAATCAAACTAGAGGATTGGTCGGATTTGACATGGGGCCATGTGTTTAGTAATATGAATAGGTAAAGAAAGAAGAGAGAGAGGGTCAGAGAGAGGTGGAATACTGCAGAATCATTGTCAAGGGCACATAACTGTATGTAGGTGTGGTTAAGCGGTTTCATGATGCCATGCCACATATGGACTAAGACAATGGTCAACCAGATGTTTCCAGCAGATATGGAAAGTACTACCAAATTAATGTGACATGTTTGATAACTAAAATAATCTCACAATTGTATACAACAAAACGTTAAACATATTTTCCATATCTTGACGGTTGAATTTCAGATTTCCTTTTTCTAATTTAATATAAGGAGTGATTACCAAAACGTCTCATCGAGGCTAGTGGTTTGCCTTGACATTGGAATGGGGCACTACCCTCCCCCTAAACTTTTTTAACCCTAAAAATAAAAAAGAGAAAACGCATAGATCAATCTGAACAAATCTATGAAGCATTCACATTGAATCGTCAAGGGAAAGATTATAATAAATTTTAAAAGCATATAAATTTCATTATTTGTTTAATTGCAATTACATCTGATAAGATTATTGGCAACGCCATTTTGCTTCTCTCTTCCATAAAAGAACGACAATGGGTCATCACCACCGAGCAATTTGACTATTTATGCATTGCAAAATATGTCGTAAAGATATTTGATAAAGAAACCAAAACGGATGTTAAGAATTTGCAGTGCCAAAGGTTTAATTTTTCTCTTGTCAAGGCAGAAGTATCTTAACTCAGAAACTTTGGAAAACATTTCCAATTAGAAGGATTCATCCATCCTAAAAGTAGAATACATATAAAGATCTCCAACTAATATTACAACACAGTATGCATGCAAAAGTCATCTCTCTCTCTCACACCCCACGGTCTCTGACAGATACTGTTATTATTATAGTTATCAATCCATCCAATCCAATCACATTTTAGAGGAAAAGTCCTTTTCTTTTCTTTCCTTTTCTATTTCGTTATTCCAAAAAGCACATACCTCATCAATCCCATTTCAGTGTTCTTCCCTTCTTGCCCTTTTGCATATGACCCAATATATATATATATAAAGAAAAACACTATCATGCAAATAAACTGATAAACAAATCAAATTAAATAAAAATTATAAATTAAATGAACAAATCAAAAACTGATAAATAGTCAGACAATAAGAAAGACTATCGGTGTTTTTGGTGGACAGTAAAAAAAAAAAGGAAAAAAAAAAAGGACGTAAACTGATAGAATGATTGATCCATACACAAATTCTTTCCACATTTGTATACTTGTTGCTACTTGCTTCGGCCTTCAAAGTTTATGCAGTAGAAAATACAATTTATTCTCGACCCTAAAAGACCATATATGGAGTTGATGATCTCTTCGCAGTTTATTATTGGAAACAATGTGGTTCCAGGCAGATACTAGGTTGTACGTGCTTGTTGTCTTCATGTCCCACTTCTTCAATAATAAAGAAAACTCTCTGAGGCAGGGGTCTATCACAGTCACTTCCAGACCAACGAGTTTGTTCTTGCTTTCTCTTTCATCTAACATTGCCTTCTCAGCTTGACTAAGAAACTCAGACTCAATCTTTTTAACTGGCATTGATAGACGATTGTTGTTCGGCTCCACATCCGTGTTGGAGAGTGTCTTGTCCATAAGAAATTTAGAATCCGTACCATTCAACTCCCTAATGCGATTCTTGAATTCCTCAGGCAGCTCTGGTGGTGACAAAACTGATGATGATGGAGCATCTACCGACGGAGATGATGATGAAGATGGAGTTGCATTCTTTGATATCTTTGTCTTTCTTGGTTTCTTGTTCACTCGGTTGATCACTTCCTCTTCAGTCATACCTTCACTTTGACTACTTTCCGTTTTCTCTTCAACCATGTCTTCACTTTGACAGCACCTTTTTCCAGTCACCCTCTTATCCCTGGCCTTTCTTGGTACAACACGTGAAAAGTGTTCTTGCTCCAATTCAGAGAGCTTTTTTAGTAAAGCCAAATCTTGATCGCTATAAAGATGTGGTGCATACATGGACACGATCACATCTAGAGTGCGAGGCTTGAAGGGCTTGGGAGACATCATCTCAAGTGTCTCTCTATCCAATGCTAATAACTCTTGCAAAGCTTCCTTGTCCCTCATGATGATGACAAGGAAAATAGAGAACCAATGTTCTGAAAAGGAAAGTGAAAGAATGAATATAGTTGAGTGTTGTGAGAAGTGTGTGATATTGAAAGCACAAACCTCTTAATTTATAGATGTATGGTTGCTTGAAATCCAAGCTTTACATGGAGTTGAACTTTTGATTTAAGTTTGGAATAAAGATAAGATTATATCTCAAATTAAAACATTATAGATAATTGATAACTAAATAAACTGTTAAATTATTTCCAAAATTAAATCACTATTAGAAATAAGATGAGATCAGTTTATATATCTCATAAAAAAGATGTGATTAATTTACATATATTCAGGAAGCGTATCTTATTCTGCGCGATCGAGAAAAAAAAAATCCTCACAATTTTGGATCAACAGCCAAAGTTGATTATCCCAAATACAGGCCTTGATGTCCACAAAAGATAAACAAATAAATAATGTGGCCTGATTTGCTATCAAAGAACAAAATCTATCATGGTTGAACATTTTATGTAAGTTTGGAATTTGGAACAAGATAAGATTCTATCCGAAATTTGAACTATAGATAATTGATAACAAGACGAGTTGTTGAATTGTTTCCAAAATTAAAACCGCCACAATAAGATAGTTTATATCACATTAAAGAAAGAAAAAAAAGATGTGATCAATGTACAAATATTGCAAATCTTTATCTAAGATTTAATTTCATTAGTGGAAAGGAGTGAAATACGATGGAAAGGAACAAAAAATTGTTAATATCCTATTGTTTGGATTTTATATAACTGAAAGGAATAGAATGGAAGAAAGTAGAATAGATAATTTTATCTTATTTCATTATTTACTCCTATCCTTCCCCCTCGGAGAGCCAATTTTGGGGAGAATGGGATGGAATAATTTTTTATTTTATTATTTATTTATAACATTACTCATTTATATTTAGAGACCGTTTGGATACTAAAATTGGAATTGACTTAGAATTTAAAATTTTATGTTTGGGTTCAATAAAGAATTATAACATAAATTATAATTCTTAGTTTGATTTTAGTTTTAGGAAATAGCTAATATCCCTCCAAAATATCTATTGCCACTCCCATTTCATTTAATTTTCATTTGCTTTCTCTAAAATACCCTCCATATTATTTGTTAATTAAAATAGATAGTTTAATATTAAATGCTATCAATTGTAATTTTATGTAAATTTATTATTTTAAGTTGATTTTTCAAAAAAAATTAATTTGCTATATTTTTATTTGTATGTTGTCACTAAATACTATAAGAATTTGCAACTAATGTATTTAATATGAAAGTGTTAAATTAAGTATTGAATTATTTTAAAATTTTCTTAATATAATAATACAAAAAAGTTCTTAAATTTTCTTAGTATATTAAATTTTGGGATGAATAAATTCATATTTCACATAAAAAAAATTTATCTAAATAACACTGCAGTGATTATTTTAAAACAAATAGTAAGTAAAAATAAATAACAATAATTACAAACTGCAAATCATAATATTCAATTCATATGTATAATATTTACCGTCTAGTGTTTTCATAGTTAAAAAATTATTAATAAATATATAATAATAATTTGTTGTTATAAACCCTTTAATTTTTTATTGTGATTTTTTTTTATCGTCTCTACTCTTAGAAAATATGCATTTTTATCGTAAAATTTTTATATTGACCTTTAATAATATATTGTTAAATATATTAAATATCAAACTCGTTAAATAATATCACAACATATAGATTGCAATATAAATTTTTGTGGCAATATATGTGTGACAACAGGCATATAAGAGTGGTAATAGAGTATAAAAAAAATTATATTATTGGTGCAAAAAAATCTGTTTATTGACAATGATAACCTTGGCACAAAATTGCATAAGCAATTTTTAAGATAAACAGAGAACAAAATATATATCTTACTTAATGCATCAAATTAGCTGTGTTTCTAAGAATAGAGAAGACCAAAAAATTAAAAAAAAAATTAAAGGGTTAATACTAACAAATTATGTCCATTTAATATTTTCTTCAATTATATAAACACTAGATGATAAAATATTAAATTTGTGCATTGAATTTTACGATTTATTAGTTCTTCTTTATTGTTATTTATTTTTACATTTTGTTTTAAAATAGTCAGTATAATATTGTTTAGATAGTTATTATATTAAAAAAATTTAAAATAATAATTTAGTTTAATTTTAATTTTTTATATTAAATAAATTAAATATAAATGCATACATTATTTAGTGACTTCATAAAAATAAAAATTGTAAAAAATTAAAAAGTTAAAGAAAATTATAATAATTAATCATTAATTTAAAATAATAAATTTAAATAGAATTATGATTGATAATAGGTAATAAAATTAAAATATTATTTTAATTAACAAATAATGGAAAAGGTATTTTAGAGAAAGCAAATAAAACTTAAACGAAAAAGAACTAGTCATAAATATTTAGGAGTGGCTTAGTTTTTATTATTTAAGTATATGATTCAAAATTTAAAATTACTAAAAATACTAATGTACAGCAATTTTGTACTGTAGTAATATTTTATGAAAATTATTTATATCTAAAATAGTAATTATTTTGAATTTGGATTTATTAAATAATAAGTTAAAATTTAGGAAATCTTTAGAGTATTATTTTTTAAAAAATGTTATATAAATATGATAGATAGCATATAAATGAAAAAAAGGAGAGAATCATATATACTTTAACAAGAGGAAAGACAATAAAATTGATAATTTATATGATATAGAGTAGGAATTAGGAAGAACTTATCTTAGTTATTTTTCAATTCCATGAAATTAGAATGTGAAATTTTAATTTTAATTTTATATATTATTCCAAACATAAAAATTGAAATTGAGGAGCCAAATTCCAAATCCAAACTCTAATTCTATGCCCAAATTTCATATTTCAAACAGGACATTAATCTAACCTTGGTGAATTTACGATCTATTACCATTACACCTGAAACTGATTTGTACCATGTGACTGTGACTCTACAATAATACTTTGTAGTGCTAGGGAAAGAATTTTTACAAGTTGCTCTCAAGAGATGCCTATGAATTGGGGGGAAGTTATTTTTTATATGTAAGCAAGTTTAATTATATACCGTGTTATGGATATTAGTACATATTTATGGGATTCTGGAAATTTTTTTAGAACCAGCCTATATATATATATATATATTCTTGTTTTCAGCTATTCTCACACCAGAAAACGAAATGCAGAAAATTTCTGTCTACGACATGACTAGCTGACTGCGACGCCTGAAACCGGAACTGCAGGCGATGTGACGTGGCGCAGGGAATCTCCGCGGCGCAGCTATTCTCTCGCACACCTTTCATAATCCTCGCACGTAGAAGTAAAGAGGGAGCCAGCCCACATTGCTCGTTATAGCTTAGGATTAACTTGCCCCATATAGCAGTAGCTAAAACCAAGGACGCAGTGAGAGGAATGAAAATTTTCAAATCCTAATTTTATTCTTCTATCCTCCATTGAATGTACAAGAATCTTTGAAAAGCCAAGTAACCAACCATTTAGCTTCCACAATCGATTACATATACATACTTACAGAGAAACACACCATGGGTTAAAAAATTTCAAAAAAAAAAAAAAAAAGACAAAAAAGAAATTGCTTCCATACACGATTCCAACACATACAAGCCCCTCTTCCTGTTGCTAGTAGCGAGAATAAGGGGCAAGGCAAATATTAAAGAAACTGCTGCAAATGATCATCTTTCATCAATTAAAGATAGAACTTCATGTGTCCTGGTCTCTGGTACACATATTTTGTTCTGGTATCCACAATAAGACCCTTCCCTCCATTCACTTCTAGGTCATGCCTGCATGAATAGAGTATAAAACAAATTAGGGCCCAGCCTATGATCTCATCAAACCCACATTTACTACGAGGACATGGATGCAGGCAGAATAAGAATTAGCAGCACAAATAAGACAGAAGAATTCTGGAATCAGCTCTGCAGCAAAGGGCATTCCCCATATGCCAGGGCTGCTTCAATCCCATATACTTTCAGAAGCCATAAATTGAACATTGAACAAGATGATGAAATGAAAAAGAATAAGTTGATGGTATCGCATGAGAACATAAAGACTCAACTGAAACACAAAATCTGGTATGGTCAACTGTTCCCGAGGTACATATCTGAAGAGCTGCAGAAGTCGATCAACGTATACCACTTTCTTCCAAACCTGAAAATTAATTGTTAATGTGACAATAATATATATAAATGCATGAGGTCCTTACATAGGCTGAGGTTCCACTAACGTACCACGTTGTCCACAAACAACTGAAGTGCAAATACTGCCGCTTTTAGTCCACAAGTTGGATGAAGGACATATATTGCCTACAGATATCATCAGACTGGGAAATCAGAGCAAAGACTGGAAGTGTAATGAATTTGGACAGCAGAAAGAGTGCATACATGCAGGTTGCGCTGGTGCTTCCGACCAAGTATTTGTTGCAATTTTCTCATCCAACCCAGGTCAGGCTGCCTAATTATATATCAAAACAGGATCAAGAAAGGTTAAAGTAAATTCTGTTAACAAACCAAAATTATGAGCGGCGCACACAAATATGTAACAACCAATTATTATAGTTAGTTATACCCAAGTATCAAAACTGCAACTTGCTGGAGTAAAATATTCTTAGCCACCTTCAAAAAGCACTTCTCTTATTATCATTTCCCTTTTCCTTTCATTTCATGCTTCACCCCAGCGACACAACAACTTCAATTAATTTTAACTGAGTTAATCCAAAAACAGTCGCCTTGCCTCTCTTAAGTGTTGCTTCATAAAAAAGCCAGCACCTTAAACCGGGATATCTGCCCTCAGCAAAACTCCTCCATAAAGAAGCATATAGTTAAGACACCTTGAATCAAACTAGAGGATTGCTCAGATTTGACATGGGGCTATGTGTCAAGTTCTAGACTTTTAGTAATATTAATAGGTAGGGAAAAAAAAAAAAAAAAAACTGCAGAATCAGTATCAAGGGTACATAACTGCATGTAGATGTGGTTAAGTGGTTTCATGATGCCATGCCACACATGGACTAAAGACAATGGTCAACCAGTTGTTTCCAGCAACTATGCAAAATACTACCAAAACAATGTGAAATGTTTGATAACAAAAATAATTTTACATACGTATACAGCAAAATGTTCAAACATATTTTCCATATCTTGACAGTTGAATTTCAGATTTCCTTTTTCAAATTGAATATCAGGAGTGATTATCAAAACTTTGGCCATTGTTTTGATAAATTCGATGTGGTAATCAGTAATCACATAACTCAAACAAAGTAACTAGTTGGCAAAGGAAGTTGCACATAACAAATAGCCCATTATATTTTTCAGCAAAGATAACCCTTAAGCATATTGCAAACCTCTATTTCATGAAAGACTAAACCAATCAGTACATCCTAAAATTTAAACATTAACACTTACATCTCCAGAGAAGCGGCAGAGTGGAAGTAGACTATAGTATAAGGCTTCTGTATTAAAGGCTCAAACTCCTGAAATTTAAAACCAAACAATCTTTTCGTTATATCTGAAAAGTAATCAAAGGGGCAAAAAAGACAAAGATTAACTCACTGACAAAAATAATTGACTTTTAAATAGAGGTATGCATTCCCAATATCCAGAAAATGAAAATTTATAACAGGCATACTCATGCTAGTCAACAGTAAAAGATGTTGAGACCTCGTATATAACTGATTATCTTCACCACATAAAGCACAAATCGCTCAAGATCAAGACATCTAAGCAAAAAGTGAGCCCCCACAACAACCATGACGGGACGACCCTCACTGTCTACCCCACCACGATAGCTGAAAAACATACAGACCGAAGATGTTAAATGAAAGCCCATCATTGAGGCTAGTGGCATGCCTTGACCTTGGAATGTGGCACTCCCCTCTCCCTAAACTTTTTCACCCAAAGAAGAAAAAAAAAAATGCATAGATCAATCTGAACATATCTATCAAGCATTCACATTGATCGGTCAAGGGAAAGATTATAAAAAATTTTAAAGGCATAAAATTTCATTATTTGTTTAATTACGATTGAATCTGATAAGAAGATTACATATTATCTAGCAACAACATTTTGCCTTTCTCTTCCATAAGAAAACATCATTGGGTCATCACCATAGTTACAATCTGATTATTAATGCATTGCAAAATATGTCATAAAGATACTTGATAGAGAAAACAAAAAGGATAGAAAGAATTTTACAACACCAAAGGCTTAATTTTTCTCTTGCCAACGCAGAAATATCTCAACTCAGAAGCTTTGCAAAACAATTCCAATTAGAAGGATTCATCCACCCTAAACATAGAATACATATAAAGACCCCAACTAATATTACAACACAGTATGCATGCAAAAGTGATGATGAAATAGATGAATACGTACACAATTTTCATCTCTGCAATTTCAGCAAGATTTAAAGAATTCGATTTAGAAAGGTATCTAGAGTGAAGAGAATATTCTTCAGCAGCAGACAACGGAGGTCCACCAAGGTCACCATATCCAAGCAATTTAGTACAGTTCCAGCCTCTTTGTGCTTCAGCAGTTTTCTCCCACTGCTCCAGACGCCTTTGATCGGGGTCTTTAATCAAGGACATGAACGCAGGATCCAAAAATGAATCTAAATATGATGAATTCCTATAAAAGCCACAAGGATCAGGAAAACTCCACAAGAAGTAAAATTTCAAAAAATGGATTTGCTCTCTATCGGATGAATACAGAAAAATCACTCTAGCAAATAAACTAATGGCAAGACATGTCCAAACAAAAAAACCACTAGGTGGGTGACTTCTAATTGCTATTGGGGTTTATGCTTGGGCAAAAGGAAAAATAACTTCGATCCATTTTTCCTAGAACATATTTGGGGGCTGCTAAAGGGGCATCAAACAAGCAATAAGAATTCTTTTGTGGGAATTGACAATCCTAAACTTTAGCTTACAAGAACAATAGTTCTACGAAGTCTGCTCAGAAACTAATACTTCAAAAATATGGTGAAGCACACAAGGCTTGTAAAGTTGTAACAGGAAATGTGAAATTATAGTATCTGGTCCTAGAAGCCAATATATACGTGTGTATATATATGCGGTCTGATTGATTATGCTCGCCTAGTATTTGTTCATAGTGGATTACACTGAAAAATATAGAAAGAAATCAAAATATATAAATTAATAAAAAAAAAAATTCTTAAAGAATTTAAAAAATTTACTGACCAGTGAACCAAGCCAACATCACTGACAGGAAGATCAACTGAAACTTCAGGTGGTTTTGAAACCTTGTTAGGGAAGGGTTTTATTCTGATTTTACGCTCATCTATGATGGTCTCACCATTTTCATCCCCAACATCTGCAGGAAGTTTTGACAAAGCGACCTGCTCCTCATTTTTATCCCGTGGAAAGTAAAGTGGAAGCAACCTACGTTAAGCAATGCAGAAGGTAAAAATAAATAATCATACAAAGTCCAAAGGCATGGTTGTATAGAAAATCAACCAAACTTATGTAACTTTTGGAAAATTTATATCATTTTAAACATTGTGGGTATAAACAGAGAAACAAAACAAACGCCGAATACCTTTTATATATCTCAGTATCAGTTGTGCTGGTAGTGCAAAAGACAACAGCTTTTATGGTGTCTTTCTGCTTCCCAAGAAACCGCCACACAGTTCCTAAATAATAGACATAAAAAAGAAGGGAAAATAAAAGAATAAAGGTTTAGCCTTATATTAATATATTATCCATCAACCATATGAAAATAATTGTCAACAAACAGCAAATCATACTCTATATAATAGATGCAATCAGCAGGGGCATTATTAGACAACCTGACACCTTTGGAACTAGTGACTTATGGTAGAAATATGATTTATGAAGAAAATGCACCCAACATGTATTCTGTTTTCCTATTTATGCTGCACCTGTCATCCCCTTGATCATTAATCTAAACACACTTAGTAAGATAGAAAATCAAATTAAGCAAACAGCAAGGGATTGATTGGCAACTTGAAGAGAGCACTTACTTTGTCATCCTATCTTCCCCCCTTCCATTCCTCCCCAAAGATTAATTTCTGTAATCTATATTTAAGAATTAAGACGAAGTCAGCAACTCAATTTCCTTGTCAATGGCATTAATGGCTTCTATTCTATTTCATGCATGGAAGGTACTGCAATGAAAGAGTGATAATAATCCCTAAAAAATGTTTCAGGTCAGAATACCACAAGAAACAAATTGTAAAAGTAAAACCATCCGAGAAAAAAAAATCTTACTTACAGCTACATGCGCAGCTGGTTCTCGGGGATAGTTCTTTGCCTCCGTATAAATACAACCCATAGCAACACTGCATCAATATATACGAAAGACCAGTAAGTCATAGATCTTTGAATAACAGGAGATTCCCTAAAACAATAAATGTTGCAAGAAAATAAACGATATAATTTTTTTTTTGGTTTTTTTTTGTTTTTTAAGGGGGTTCGGGAGAGAGAGAGAACCTTTGGAGCCCATTTTCAATCAGAAGCTCCAGGCAAGATCGATAACAATGACTTAAAGCATTCTCAGCAGCAGTATGGTACTTTACAGCATATTTTGGGCCAACAGTATGGATAATTCTCCTGCCAGAAATTTATAAGGGCATAAAATATTGTAAACGAGAAACCCAAATTCTAGACAAGAGATTTGTAAGTAACAAATGACAAAATATAGATAAGTTACAAAGTTGTAGAAATGTAGCATGCATCAACAAAATTTTTGCAGCTTGAAATATGATTAACAGATCTCAGATCCAAACCTCAAGAAAAGAAAAATCATGCTGTTTAACATTTACAAATAATACACAATTCCCATGTTCAACAACCAACATTCAAAATACCCTCAAAGAGAGTATGAGAATGCTCCTTTTTTTCAGTCTTTGATCATAGGCATTACTACGAAACTACTCTCTTAGGTACTGTCATGATTAAAAGACCTTCCCAATAATTGTCTTTTCCAAGATTCGGAAATTTAGTCTTCTTAGTTCTTCCTAGGAGCATATCTTGCTTGCCACCGCACCCAACCTTTGTTGGTTATGAGAATGCTCCTTTGAATCAATGCATAGCACTTACTTAAAAGACATTCTCAGAGTGTCTGATCTCCCAGACAGGAGACAACAAGTAAACCATATTGCATAGTGGAATTTATCTTCTTATTAAAGAGAGACTGTTATTTCTTCACCTTCAACAAGTGAAAGAAAGGGGGCCTATGCACAAACCTGGCGGGAAGGTCATATGCATTGGTAACTTTAGCCATCCCTGTTCGACATCCACCCTGTCAACAATAAAGGCGTGTGTATCAGTTGATATTTTCACACATCATTTCAAGAAAACTGCTTCTCAAGCATGGTACTGAGATATGACAATTTATCTAGAGCTCTTTCTTGCAAGTCTACCAAATATTGAACCCCTATAACATATACAATGCTGATATGACATCTCAGCGCAATCTCCCAAACAAAGCCTTAAACTCACACAAGAAATTCAAAAAATATAATAAAATAATAAATTAAGTCTATAAAATATTGAACCATGAGACACTAACATCATAGACCAATCTCCTAAACAAGCCTTAAATTTACATAAGAAGTCCAAAATTGCTACTAAAAATATAATAACTATAAATTTGTAATTAATGTCCCAATATCACATATTACTAACTATAAACATAGAGCACACTATACATTTTCGCTAAATAATTAACTATACCAGAGTCGCACATTCTTCTGCAAGGCCAGGTCCAGCTGTAGCATGAATCCGGGGCTGCTGTGTGTTTCATCCATACTCTGTTGACCACAAGAAATGAAAACCAGGAAAGAAATAAAATATTATTAGACCCATTTTATTTACTAGAGTTAAGTTCTAACATGCTTAATAGTGTCATTATATTATATAGTTACAATGATCTGAGATGGAGGATAAAAAATTCAAAGTATACAAATGTTTGTAGGACTCGTGATAAGTGTCAACAAATTTTTCAATATAACTTGATTTTCATCATAGGCAGACCAAGTGGAAAAAAAAAAAAATGATCTTTTTGCCAAAGCTATTTAAGAATAAGACCAGGCTTTTATTGCTTAATATTTGAATAAATTTGTAGAAGCCAATTATCACAAGGGTTTCATTTATTTGATTTTGTCAGGAACAGCATCATCAAATACCTGAAATTTTATTTTTTTTAAATACTAATGAATATATTGGTGTTTCAACAAAAGTCGATAATGACCATTATATCATAAAAGATGAAGAAAGGAAAACAGAAGGAAAGCTAAAGCCATCTAAGTTTACTTAACACTGCAACACAGATCCGTATCACGGAGTGAAAATAACCAAACATACATACATTAAATTAACGAAAGGACAACCTAAAACACAACATTAAACCAAAAACCAGATAGGGCTCACCTCATTTGTTGAATTAACCACAGCATCCACCTCAAGATTCCAGGGATTCCCCCTCCACAAGTATATCTTTGAATTAATTTCATGATCAACAGGAAATCTCGACACCGAACTGCTGCTACCACTGTCTGCATCCGAGGGTGATGCTAAAGGATCAGGAAAGTATGAACTGGAAAATGGAGAATCTCCATTTTCATACCCCAAGGACGGGTCAGCATCATTCCATCTTGGAACTTGATCTAATGTCACAACAGCTTACGATGACATACCAACGAGCAATAGGAAAATTCGAGGACGCAAGGACAGGAATGAAAATCTTCAAATTCTAGTTTTATTCATCTATGCTCGATTGGATGTAGAATACACTTGGAAAAGCCAAGCAGCAACCACCTAGCTTCCACAATCAATTACATATGCATACCGAGAAACTTACCAAGGCTTAAAAAATTTCAAAGAAAAAAATGCTTCCGTTCAAATTTCATACAAACCCCTCTTCCTATTACTAGCGAGAATAAGGGGCAAGGCAAATAATAAAGAAACTGCAGCAAATGATCATGATCTTTGGAACACATTTTGTTCTTGCATCCACAATAAGACCCTTCCCTCCATTCACTTCCAAGTCATGCCTACATGAATAGAGTGTAAAACAAAGTAGGCCCCAGCGTGTGATCTAAACCATATTTCTGCAAGGAAAAAGATGCAGGAAGAATAAGAATTAGCAACAAGGATAAGACAGAAGAATTCTTGAATCAGCTCATCAAGTGAGGATAACCTTTGCCAGCAAAAGGGCACCTCCTTCACTCCCATGTACTTTCAGAAGCCATAAATTGAAAGTGAAACATTGTAAGCGATGAAAAAGAATAAATGTTGATGGTATAGCGTGAAAACTTAAAGACTCAACTGAGACCCAAAATCTGGTATGGTCAACTGTTTGCGAGGCACATATCTGAAGAGCTGCAGAAGTCGATCAAGATATACCACTTTGTTCCAAACCTGAAAATTAATTGTTAATGACAATAATATATCAACATGCGTGAGGTCCTTAAATAGGTTGAGATATCACTAACATACCAAGCTGTCCATAAACAACTGAAGTGCAAATACTGCCGCTTTTAGTCCAAAAGTTGGATGAAGGGCATATATTGCCTACAAATATTATCAGACTTAAGATAATTACGGTTCTGTTTTGGGCGAAAAATCAATCCAATCTTTTTACAAGATAAAATTTATGTTTAGAATATTATAAAATAAAAATAACTTAAGTTAATAAAATAAATAAATAAAAATAAAAAATAAAAATAACTCATTTAATATTTATAAAATATTACTTAAGTGAAAATGATACATAAATAAAAGAAATTATATAATTAACTAAAATTATTATTATAAGTAAAACTATAAATTTAACAATAAAAAATTATACAATGTAATATTATTCGGATTATACTGATTTTGAAAATTAAGTCCGAAATTCGATTCAATCCATACGATTTGTAAAAATTAAAATCCAATCCAATATAGACTTTTATGATTCTGATTGATTTTCGTTTTAAATTGGATTGATATAGCGGTTTTAATTATGTTGGATTAAATTTGAATATTCTTAATAAAACCAAAACAAAGACCGAGAGTATAATGAATTTGGACTGCAGAAACAGTGCATACATGCAAATTATGCTCGTGCTTCCGACCAAGTATTTGTTGCAATCTTCTCATCCAACCCAGGTCAGGCTGCCTAATTATACATCAAAACATGATCGAGAAAAGTTAAAGTAAATTCTGTTAATAAACCAAAATTATGAAGCAATCAATGGCTATAGTTAGTTATACAAAAGTATCACAAATGCAACTTGCTAGAGTAAAATATTCTCAATCCAACTTCAAAAAGCACTTCTCTCATCATCATTGCCCTTTTTCTTTCATTTCATGCCTCACCCCAGTGACACAACTTCAATTAATTTTAACTGAGTTAATCCAACCTTGCCTCTCTTAAGTGTTGCTTCATAAAAAAGCCAGTAACTTAAACAGGAATATTTGCCCTCAGCAAAACTCCTCCATAAAGAAGCATATAGTTAAGTCACCTCGAATTAAACTAGAGGATTGGTCGGATTTGACATGGGGTCATGTGTTTAGCAATATGAAGAGGTAAAGAAAGAAGAGAGAGAGGGTCCCCCGCGGGGAGGTGGAATAATGCAGAATCAGTGTCAAGGGTACATAACTGTATGTAGGTGTGGTTAAGCGGTTTCATGATGCCATGCCACATATGGACTAAGACAATGGTCAACCAGATGTTTCCAGCAGATATGGAAAGTACTGCCAAAGTATTGTGACATGTTTGATAACTAAAATAATCTTACAATTGTATACAACAAAATGTTAAACATATTTTCCATATTTTGACAGTTGAATTTCAGATTTCCTTTCTTTAATTTAATATAAGGAGTGATTACCAAAACTTCTCATCGAGGCTAGTGGTATGCCTTGACATTGGAATGGGGCACTACCCTCCCCCCAAACTTTTTTAAAAGCATATAAATTTCATTATTTGTTTAATTGCAATTGCATCTGATAAGATTACTAGCAACACCATTTTGTTTCTCTCTTCCATAAAAGAACGTCATTGGGTCATCACCACGGAGCAATTTGACTATTTATGCATTGCAAAATATGTCGCAAAGATATTTGATAAAGAAACCAAAACAGATATTAAGAATTTGCAGTGCCAAAGGTTTAATTTTTCTCTTGTCAAGGCAGAAGTATCTTAACTCAGAAACTTTGGAAAACATTTTCAATTAGAAGGATTCATCCATCCTAAAAGTAGAATACATATAAAGATCCCCAACTAATATTACAGCACAGTATGCATGCAAAAGTCATCTCTCTCTCTCACACCCCACGGACTCTGACAGATACTGTTATTATTATAGTTATCAATCCATCCAATCCAATCACATTTTAGAGGAATTTCTTTCCTTTTCTATTTCGTTATTCCAAAAGCACATACCTCATCAATCCCATTTCAGTGTTCTTCCCTTCTTGCCCTTTTGCATATGACCCAAAATATATATATAAAGAAAAACACTATCATGCAAATAAACTGATAAACAAATCAAATTAAATAAAAACTATAAATTAAATAAACAAATCAAAAACTGATAAATAGTCAGACAATAAGAAAGACTATTGGTGTTTTTGGTGGACAGTAAAAAAAAAAAGGACGCAAACTGATAGAATGATTGATCCGTACACAAATTCTTTCTACATTTGTATACTTGTTGCTACTTGCTATGGCCTTCAAAGTTTATGCAGTAGAAAATACAATTTATTCTCGACCCTAAAAGACCATATATGGAGTTGATGATCTCTTCGCAGTTTATTATTGGAAACAATGTGATTCCAGGCAGATACTAGGTTGTACGTGCTTGTTGTCTTCATGTCCCACTTCTTCAATAATAAAGAAAACTCTCTGAGGCAGGGGTCTATCACAGTCACTTCCAGACCAACGAGTTTGTTCTTGCTTTCTCTTTCATCTAACATTGCCTTCTCAGCTTGACTAAGAAACTCAGACTCAATCTTTTTAACTGGCATTGATAGACGATTGTTGTTCGGCTCCACATCCGTGTTGGAGAGTGTCTTGTCCATAAGAAATTTAGTATCCGTACCATTCAACTCCCTAATGCGATTCTTGAATTCCTCAGGCAGCTCTGGTGCTGACAAAACTGATGATGATGGAGCATCTACCGACGGAGATGACGACGACGATGGAGTTGCATTCTTTGATATCTTTGTCTTTCTTGGTTTCTTGTTCACTCGGTTGATCACTTCCTCTTCAGTCATACCTTCACTTTGACTACTTTCCGTTTTCTCTTCAACCATGTCTTCACTTTGACAGCACCTTTTTCCAGTCACCCTCTTATCCCTGGCCTTTCTTGGTACAACATGTGAAAAGTGTCCTTGCTCCAATTCAAAGAGCTTTTTTATTAAAGCCAAATCTTGATCGCTATAAAGATGTGGTGCATACATGGACACGATCACATCTAGAGTACGAGGCTTGAAGGGCTTGGGAGACATCATCTCGAGTGTCTCTCTATCCAATGCTAATAACTCTTGCAAAGCTTCCTTGTCCCTCATGATGATGACAAGGAAAATAGAGAACCAATGTTCTGAAAAGGAAAGTGAAAGAATAAATACAGTTGAGTGTTGTGAGAAGTATGTGATATTGAAAGCACAAACCTCTTAATTTATAGATGTATGGTTGCTTGAAATCCAAGCTTTACATGAAGTTGAACTTTTGATTTAAGTTTGGAATAAAGATAAGATTATATCTCAAATTAAAACATTATAGATAATTGATAACTAAATAAACTGTTAAATTATTTCCAAAATTAAACCACTATTAGAAATAAGATGAGATCAGTTTATATATCTCATAAAAAAGATGTGATTAATTTACATATATTCAGGAAACGTATCCTATTCTGTGCAATCGGGAAAAAAAAAATCCCCACAATTTTGGATCAATAGCTAAGTTGATTATCCCAAATACGGGCCTTGATGTCCACAAAAGATAAACAAATAAACAACGTGGCCTGATTTGCTATCAAAGAACAAAATCTATCATGGTTGAACTTTTTATTTAAGTTTAGAATTTGGAACAAGATAAGATTCTATCCCAAATTTGAACTATAGATAATTGATAACAAGACGAGTTGTTGAATTGTTTCCAAAATTAAAACTGCCACAATAAGATAGTTTATATCACATTAAAGAAAGAAAAAAAAGAAGATGTGATTAGTTTACAAATATTGCAAATCTTTATCTAAGATTTAATTTCATTAGTGTAAAGGAGTGAAATACGATGCAAAGGAACAAAAAAATGTTAATATCCTATTATTTGGATTTTATATAACTGAAAGGAATAGAATGGAAGAAAGTAGAATAGATAATTTTATCTTATTCCATTATTCACTCCTATTCTCCCCCCTCAGAGAGCCAATTTTGGGGGGAATGGGATGGAATAATTTTTTATTTTATCATTTATTTATAACATTACTCATTTATATTTAGAGACCGTTTGGATGCTAAAATTGGAATTGACTTAGAATTTTAAATTTTATGTTTGGGTTCAATAAAGAATTATAACATAAATTATAATTCTAAGTTTGATTTTAGTTTTAGGAAATAGCTAATATCCCTCCAAAATATCTATTGCCACTCCCATTTCATTTAATTTTCATTTACTTTCTCTAAAATACCCTCCATATTATTTGTTAATTAAAATAGATAGTTTAATATTAAATGCTAGCAATTGTTATTTTATGTAAATTTATTATTTTAAGTTGATTTTTCAAAAAAAATTAATTTGCTATATTTTTATTTGTATGTTGTCACTAAATACTATAAGAATTTGCAACTAATGTATTTAATATGAAAGTTTTAAATTAAGTATTGAATTATTTTAAAATTTTCTTAATATAATAATACAAAAAAGTTCTTAAATTTTCTTAGTATATTAAATTTTGGGATGAATAAATTCATATTTCACATAAAAAAAATTATCTAAATAACACTGCAGTGATTATTTTAAAAAAAATAGTAAGTAAAAATAAATAACAATAAATACAAACTGCAAATCATAATATTCAATTCATATGTATAATATTTACCGTCTAGTGTTTTCATAGTTAAAAAATTATTAATAAATATATAATAATAATTTGTTGTTATAAACCCTTTAATTTTTTATTGTGATTTTTTTATCGTCTCTACTCTTAGAAAATATGCATTTTTATCGTAAAATTTTTATATTGACCTTTAATAATATATTGTTAAATATATTAAATATCAAACTCGTTAAATAATATCACAACATATAGATTGCAATATAAATTTTTGTGGCAATATATGTGTGACAACAGGCATATAAGAGTGGTAATAGAGTATAAAAAAAATTATATTATTGGTGCAAAAAAATCTGTTTATTGACAATGTAAACCTTGGCACAAAATTGCATAAGCAATTTTTAAGATAAACAGAGAACAAAATATATATCTTACTTAATGCATCAAATTAGCTGTGTTTCTAAGAATAGAGAAGACCAAAAAATAAAATAAAAAAATAAAGGGTTAATACTAACAAATTATGTCCATTTAATATTTTCTTCAATTATATAAACACTAGATGATAAAATATTAAATTTGTGCATTGAATTTTACGATTTATTAGTTCTTCTTTATTGTTATTTATTTTTACTTTTTGTTTTAAAATAGTCAGTATAATATTGTTTAGATAGTTATTATATTAAAAAAATTTAAAATAATAATTTAGTTTAATTTTAATTTTTTATATTAAATAAATTAAATATAAATGCATACATTATTTAGTGACTTCATAAAAATAAAAATGTAACAAATTAAAAAGTTAAAAGAAAATTATAATAATTAATCATTGATTTAAAATAATAAATTTAAATAGAATTATGATTGATAATAGGTAATAAAATCAAAATATTATTTTAATTAACAAATAATGGAAAAGTTATTTTAGAGAAAGCAAATAAAACTTAAATGAAAAAGAACTAGTAATAAATATTTAGGAGTGGCTTAGTTTTTATTATTTAAGTATGTGATTCAAAATTTAAAATTACTAAAAATACTAATGTACAGCAATTTTGTACTGTAGTAATGTTTTATGAAAATTATTTATATCTAAAATACTAATTTTTTTGAATTTGGATTTATTCAATAATAAGTTAAAATTTAGGAAATCTTTAGAGTATTATTTTTTAAAAAAATGTTATATAAATATGATAGATAGCGTATAAATGAAAAAAGGAGAGAATCATATATACTTTAACAAGAAGAAAGACAATAAAATTGATAATCTATATGATATAGAGTAAGAATTAGAAAGAACTTATTTTAGTTATTTTTCAATTCCATGAAAATTAGAAAGTGAAATTTTAATTTCAATTCTATATATTATTCCAAACATGAAAATTGAAATTGAGGAGTCAAATTCCAAATCCAAAATCTAATTCTATGCCCAAATTTCATATTTCAAACAGGACATTAATCTAACCTTGGTGAATTTACGATCTACTACCATTACGCCTGAAACTGATTTGTACCATGTGACTGTGATTCTACAATAATACTTGGTAGCGCTAGGGAAAGAATTTTTACAAGTTGCTCTCAAGAGATGCCTATGAATTGGGGGGAAGTTATTTTTCATATGTAAGCAAGTTTAATTATATACCGTGTTATGGATATTAGTACATATTTACGGGATTCTGGAATATATATATATATATTCTTGTTTTCAGCTATTCTCACACCAGAAAACGAGATGCAGAAAATCTCTATGTCTGCGACATGACTAGCTGACTACGACGCCTGAAACCGGCCTGCAACAGTGGCGGTATCCGGAACTGCAGGCGATGTGACGTGGCGCAGAGAATCTCCGCGGCGCAGCTATCCTCGCACACCTTTCATAATCCTCGCACGTAGAAGTAGTAAAGAGGGAGCCAGCCTACATTGCTCGTTATAGCTTAGGATTAACTTGCCCCCATAGAGCAGTAGCTAAAACCAAGGACGCAGTGAGAGGAATGAAAATTTTCAAATCCTAACTTTATTCTTCTAAGCTCCATTGAATGTACAAGAATCTTTGAAAAGCCAAGTAACCAACCATTTAGCTTCCACAATCGATTACATATACATACTTACAGAGAAACACACCATGGCTTAAAAATTTTCAAAAAAAAAAAAAAAGGAAATTGCTTCCATACACGATTCCAACACATACAAGCCCCTCTTCCTGTTACTAGTAGCGAGAATAAGGGGCAAGGCAAATATTAAAGAAACTGCTGCAAATGATCCTCTTTCATCAATTAAAGATAGAACTTCATGTGTGTCCTGGTCTCTGGTACACATATTTTGTTCTGGGATCCACAATAAGGCCCTTCCCTCCATTCACTTCTAGGTCATGCCTGCATGAATAGAGTATAAAACAAATTAGGGCCCAGCCTATGATCTCATCAAACCCACATTTACTACGAGGACATGGATGCAGGCAGAATAAGAATTAGCAGCACAAATAAGACAGAAGAATTCTGGAGTCAGCTCTGCAGCAAAGGGCATTCCCCATATGCCAGAGCTGCTTCAATCCCATATGCTTTCAGAAGCCATAAATTGAACATTGAACAAGATGATGAAATGAAAAAGAATAAGTTGATGGCATCGCATGAAAACATAAAGACTCAACTGAAACACAAAATCTGGTATGGTCAACTGTTCCCGATGTACATATTTGAAGAGCTGCAGAAGTCGATCAACGTATACCACTTTCTTCCAAACCTGAAAATTAATTGTTAATGTGACAATAATATATATACATGCATGAGGTCCTTACATAGGTTGAGGTTCCACTAACGTACCACGTTGTCCACAAACAACTGAAGTGCAAATACTGCCGCTTTTAGTCCAAAAGTTGGATGGAGGACATATATTGCCTACAGATATCATCAGACTGGGAAATCAGAGCAAAGACTGGAAGTGTAATGAATTTGGACAGTAGAAAGAGTGCATACATGCAGGTTGCGCTGGTGCTTCCGACCAAGTATTTGTTGCAATTTTCTCATCCAACCCAGGTCAGGCTGCCTAATTGTATATCAAAACAGGATCAAGAAAAGTTAAAGTAAATTCTGTTAACAAACCAAAATTATGAGCGGCGCACACAAATATGTAACAACCAATTATTATAGTTAGTTATACCCAAGCATCAAAAATGCAACTTGCTGGACTAAAATATTCTTAGCCACCTTCAAAAAGCACTTCTCTTATTATCATTTCCCTTTTCCTTTCATTTCATGCTTCACCCCAGCGACACAACAACTTCAATTAATTTTAACTGAGTTAATCCAAAAACAGTCGCCTTGCCTCTCTTAAGTGTTGCTTCATAAAAAAGCCAGCAACTTAAGCCGGGATATCTGCCCTCAGCAAAACTCCTCCATAAAGAAGCATATAGTTAAGACACCTTGAATCAAACTAGAGGATAGCTCAGATTTGACACGGGGCTATGTGTCAAGTTCTAGACTTTTAGTAATATTAATAGGTAGGGAAAAAAAAAAAAACTGCAGAATCGGTATCAAGGGTACATAACTGCATGTAGATGTGGTTAAGTGGTTCCATGATGCCATGCCACACATGGACAAAAGATAATGGTCAACCAGATGTTTCCAGCAACTATGCAAAATACTACCAAAACAATGTGACATGTTTGATAACAAAAATAATTTTACATATGTATACAGCAAAATGTTCAAACATATTTTCTATATCTTGACAGTTGAATTTCAGATTTCCTTTTTCAAATTGAATATCAGGAGTGATTTATCAAAACTTTGGCCATTGTTTTGATAAATTCGATGTACTAATCAAATCACATAACTCAAACAAAGTAACTAGTTGGCAAAGGAAGTTGCACATAACAAATAGCCCATTATATTTTTCAGCAAAGATAACCCTTGAGCATATTGCAAACCTCTATTTCATGAAAGACTAAACCAATCAGTACATCCTAAAATTTAAACATTCACACTTACATCTCCAGAGAAGCGGCAGAGTGGAAGTAGACAACAGTATAAGGCTTCTGTATTAAAGGCTCAAACTCCTGAAATTTAAAACCAAACAATCTTTTCGTTATAGCTGAAAAGTAATCAAAGGGGCAAAAAAGACAAAGATTAACTCACTGACAAAAATAATCGACTTTTAAATAGAGGTATGCATTCCCAATATCCAGAAAATGAAAATTTATAACAGGCATACTCGTGCTAGTCAACAGTAAAAGATGTTGAGACCTCGTATATAACTGATTACCTTCACCACATAAAGCACAAATCGCTCAAGATCAAGACATCTAAGCAAAAAGTGAGCCCCCACAACAACCATGACGGGACGACCCTCACTGTCTACCCCACCACGATAGCTGAAAAACATACAGACCGAAGATGTTAAATGAAAGCCCATCATTGAGGCTAGTGGCATGCCTTGACCTTGGAATGTGGCACTCCCCTCTCCCTAAACTTTTTCACCCAAAGAAAAAAAAATGCATAGATCAATCTGAACACATCTATGAAGCATTCACATTGATCGGTCAAGGGAAAGATTATAAAAAATTTTAAACGCATAAAATTTCATTATTTGTTTAATTAAGATTGAATCTGATAAGAAGATTACATATTATCTAGCAACAACATTTTGCTTTTCTTTTCCATAAGAAAACATCATTGGGTCATCACCATAGAACAATCTGATTATTAATGCATTGCAAAATATGTCGTAAAGATACTTGATAGAGAAAACAAAAAGGATAGAAAGAATTTTACAACACCAAAGGCTTAATTTTTCTCTTGTCAACGCAGAAATATCTCAACTCAGAACCTTTGCAAAACATTTCCAATTAGAAGGATTCATCCACCCTAAACATAGAATACATATAAAGACCCCAACTAATATTACAACACAGTATGCATGCAAAAGTGATGATGAAATAGATGAATACGTACACAATTTTCATCTCTGCAATTTCAGAAAGATTTAAAGAATTCGCTTTAGAAAGGTATCTAGAGTGAAGAGAATATTCTTCAGCAGCAGACAACGGAGGTCCACCAAGGTCACCATATCCAAGCAATTTAGTACAGTTCCAGCCTCTTTGTGCTTCAGCAGTTTTCTCCCACTGCTCCAGACGCCTTTGATCGGGGTCTTTAATCAGGGACATGAAGGCAGGATCCAGAAATGAATCTAAATATGATGAATTCCTATAAAAGCCACAAGGATCAGGAAAACTCCACAAGAAGTAAAATTTCAAAAAATGGATTTGCTCTGTATCGGATGAATAAAGAAAAATCACTCTAGCAAATAAACTAATGGCAATTAAAATTGCGACATGTCCAAACAAAAAAACCACTAGGTGAGTGACTTCTAATTGCTATTTGGGTTTATGCTTGGGCAAAAGGAAAAATAACTTTGATCCATTTTTCCTAGAACATATTTGGGGACTGCTAAAGGGGCATCAAACAAGCAGTAAGAATTCTTTTGTGGGAATTGACAATCCTAAACTTTAGCTTATAAGAACAATAGTTCTACGAAGTCTGCTCAGAAACTAATACTTCAAAAATATGGTGAAGCACACAAGGCTTGTAAAGTTGTAACAGGAAATGTGAAATTATAGTATCTGGTCCTAGAAGCCAATATATATGTGTGTATATATATGCGGTCTGACTGATTATGCTCACACTAGTATTTGTTCATAGTGGATTACACTGAAAAATATAGAAAGAAATCAAAATATATAAATTAATAAAAAATAAAAATTCTTAAAGAATTTTAAAAATTTACTGACCTGTGAACCAAGCCAACATCACTGACAGGAAGATCAACTGAAACTTCAGGTGGTTTTGAAACCTTGTTAGGCAAGGGTTTTATTCTGATTTTACGCTCATCTATGATGGTCTCACCATTTTCATCCCCAACATCTGCAGGAAGTTTTGACAAAGCGACCTGCTCCTCATTTTTATCCCGTGGAAAGTAAAGTGGAAGCAACCTACGTTAAGCAATGCAGAAGGTAAAAATAAATAATCATACAAAGTCCAAAGGCATGGTTGTATAGAAAATCAACCAAACTTATGTAACTTTTGGAAAATTTATATCATTTTAAACATTGTGGGTATAAACACAGAAACAAAACAAATGCCGGATACCTTTTATATATCTCAGTATCAGTTGTGCTGGTAGTGCAAAAGACAACAGCTTTTATGGTGTCTTTCTGCTTCTCAAGAAACCGCCGCACAGTTCCTAAATAATAGACATAAAAAAGAAGGGAAAATAAAAGAATAAAGGTTTAGCCTTATATTAATATATTATCCATCAACCATATGAAAACAATTGTCAACACACAGCAAATCATACTCTATATACTAGATGCATTCAGCAGGGGCATTATTAGACAACCTGACACCTTTGGAACTAGTAACTTATGGTAGAAATATGATTTATGAAGAAAATGCACCCAACATGTATTCTGTTTTCCTATTTATGCTGCACCTGTCATCCCCTTGATCATTAATCTAAACACACTTAGTAAGATAGAAAATCAAATTAAGCAAACAGCAAGGAATTGATTGGCAACTTGAAGAGAGCACATACTTTGTCATCCTATCTTCCCCCCTTCCATTCCTCCCCAAAGATTAATTTCTGTAATCTATATTTAAGAATTAAGACAAAGTAAGCAACTCAATTTTCTTGTCAATGGCATTAATGGCTTCTATTCTATTTCATGCATGGAAGGTACTGCAATGAAAGAGTGATAATAATCCCTAAAAAATGTTTCAGGTCAGAATACCACAAGAAACAAATTGAAAAAGTAAAACCATCCGAGAAAAAAAAAATCTTACTTATAGCTACATGCGCAGCTGGTTCTCGGGGATAGTTCTTTGCCTCTGTATAAATACAACCCATAGCAACACTGCATCAATATATACCAAAGACAAGTAAGTCATAGATCTTTGAATAACAGGAGATTCCCTAAAACAATAAATGTTGCAAGAAAATAAATGATATAATTTTTTTTTTTTTTGGTTTTTTTTGTTTTTTAGGGGGTGGGGGGGGGAGAGAGAGAGAGAACCTTTGGAGCCCATTTTCAATCAGAAGCTCCAGGCAAGATCGATAACAATGACTTAAAGCATTCTCAGCAGCAGTATGGTACTTTACAGCATATTTTGGGCCAACAGTATGGATAATTCTCCTGCCAGAAATTTATAAGGGCATAAAATATTGTAAACGAGAAACCCAAATTCTAGACAAGAGATTTGTAACTAACAAATGACAAAATATAGATAAGTTACAAAGTTGTAGAAATGTAGCATGCATCAACAAAATTTTTGCAGCATGAAATATGATTAACAGATCTCAGATCCAAACCTCAAGAAAAGAAAAATCATGCTGTTTAACATTTACAAATAATACACAATTCCCATGTTCAACAACCAACATTCAAAATACCCTCAAAGCGAGTATGAGAATGCTCCTTTTTTTCAGTCTTTGATCATAGGCATTACTATGAAACTGCTCTCTTAGGTACTGTCATGATTAAAAGAACTTCCCAATAATTGTCTTCTCCAAGATTCGGAAATTTAGTCTTCTTAGTTCTTCCTAGGAGCATATCTTGCTTGCCACCGCACCCAACCTTTGTTGGATATGAGAATGCTCCTTTGAATCAATGCATAGCACTTACTTAAAAGACATTCTCAGAGTGTCTGATCTCCCAGACAGGAGACAAGAAGTAAACCATATTGCATAGTGGAATTTATCTTCTTATTAAAGAGAGACTGTTATTTCTTCACCTTCAACAAGTGAAAGAAAGGGGGCCTATGCACAAACCTGGCGGGAAGGTCATATGCATTGGTAACTTTAGCCATCCCTGTTCGACATCCACCCTGTCAACAATAAAGGCGTGTGTATCAGTTGATATTTTCACACATCATTTCAAGGAAACTGCTTCTCAAGCATGGTACTGAGATATGACAATTTATCTAGAGCTCTTTCTTGCAAGTCTACCAAATATTGAACCCTTATAACATATACAATGCTGACATGACATCTCAGCGCAATCTCCCAAACAAAGCCTTAAACTCACACAAGAAATTCAAAAAATATAATAAAATAATAAATTAAGTCTATAAAATATTGCACCATGAAACACTAACATCATAGACCAATCTCCTAAACAAGCCTTAAATTTACATAAGAAGTCCAAAATTGCTACTAAAAATATGATAACTACAATTTTGTAATTAATGTCCCAAGATCACATATTACTAACTATAAACATAGAGCACACTATACATTTTCGCTAAATAATTAACTATACCAGAATCGCACATTCTTCTGCAAGGCCAGGTCCAGCTGCAGCATGCAATCCGGGGCTGCTGTGTGTTTCATCCATACTCTGTTGACCACAAGAAATGAAAACCAGGAAAGAAATAAAATATTATTAGACCCATTTTATTTACTAGAGTTAAGTTCTAACATGCTTAATAGTGTCATTATATTATATAGTTACAATGATCTGAGATGGAGGATAAAAAATTCAAAGTATACAAATGTTTGTAGGACTCATGATAAGTGTCAACAAATTTTTCAATGTAACTTGATTCTCATCATAGGCAGACCAAGTGAAAAAAAAAAATGATCTTTTTGCCAAAGCTATTTAAGAATAAGACCAGGCTTTTATTGCTTAATATTTGAATAAATTTGTAGAAGCCAATTATCACAAGGGTTTCATTTATTTGATTCTGTCAGGAACAGCATCATCAAATACCTAAAATTTTATTTTTTTTAAACACTAATGAATATATTGGTGTTTCAACAAAAGTCGATAATGACCATTATATCATAAAAGATGAAGAAAGGAAAACAGAAGGAAAGCTAAAGCCATCTAAGCTTACTTAACACTGCAACACAGATCCGTATCACGGAGTGAAAATAACCAAACATACATATATTAAATTAACGAAAGGACAACCTAAAACACAACATTAAACCAAAAACCAGATAGTGCTCACCTCATTTGTTGAATTAACCACAGCATCCACCTCAAGATTCCAGGGATTCCCCCTCCACAAGTATATCTTTGAATTAATTTCATGATCAACAGGAAATCTCGACACCGAACTGCTGCTACCACTGTCTGCATCCGAGGGTGATGCTAAAGGATCAGGAAAGTATGAACTGGAAAATGAAGAATCTCCATTTTCATACCCCAAGGACGGGTCAGCATCATTCCATCTTGGAACTTGATCTAATGTCACAACAGAGTCCCCACTGTCAGTAGCCAATCCACCCCGGGGCGTGGCTGAAGCAGCCACAGGCCTATACATTTCAGTTCAGGGACTCCTATCTACAGCACCAATACCCTTGCTGAGTTTCCAAGTTCCACAACAACTATAGCACATCAATAGTCCCAAGTTAGAGCTTAGCTGGCATGAGTATGAATAAGCTCATATGATTAACTACAACTACTGATACTAACAAGCAGAAATATGATCCAAGACAATCACCAACAAGAATCCTCCTTTCAAAACATGAAATAAGACTTAAGCCAAAATCTTAAGGGCTGCCCAAATCATGAATTATACTTTTCTGAGAGCTAGTAAGAAAATGCAGGGAAAACAAGATAAAGCAAGCAAAGTTGACATCCCCATGTGTAATCACAAATAAAAAAGTGTCGTTGAAACGGATAATTGGCCATAATTAGAACCCTAATTTGAGATTTTAGATAAGAAAAGAAGGAGAAACCTGAAATTGATGGGAAATAACTGCAGCTGGAATTCTGGGGTGTCGAGAATTGATTCCTTAAAAGTCGATTTTGTAGGAAAATTGGGGAATACAATGATTGTGATTGGTGGGTGGACGAGAAGATGAGCTTGTTAATGTAAAGGTCATGTTTTTGGGACAAAAGGAAAACGAAAATGCGTGTTTTGTCTTTTTCCGCCGCTTTACGGCTCGGTGATCAAGATCCAGAGCAGAACAGAGGCACAAGTTGAATTGAATTGAAAATGATATGGAATTCTTTTTTTCGGGTGTAAAAAAGAAAATTAAAATTTAAGAATGAGTTTAATTGATATATATTTACAGTATCAATTAATAAAAATAAGAAAAATTAAAAAATTATAGTAAATTTTTTATTATAATATATAATTATTTATATAAATTAATATTTTTTATTATTTTTATTGATTTATATTATTAATATATTTAAATTAAATTTTTTAAAAATATCCACAGTTAAAAAAGATAAATAGAAGTTAGACCACCCTCTGCAGACTGTAGGTACGATTATCCGTGCCGCATTTTGTACGTCCGTCATACGGACATACCATAATTTATTTCTATTGTCCAATCATCAACGAAATTGTACACTTGGAATTCATATATAAATTTTGTATATAATTAAAAAAATTAAAAATTAATTTTTTTTTAAAAGTTACTATTTTTAATTTCTATAAAAAAATTAAAAATAGATTTATTTTTTAAATTCTAATTATTTTTAAAAACTTATCAAAAGATACAAAAATTAATTTTTTTTATAAAAAAAATAATTTTTTAATAAAAAAATCTCAAATAAACATACCTTTTATGTCTTATGATTTCATGGCTTTATTTTGACTTTTTTTTATTTGACATTTTTATTATTTTTATTTACTTATTATTTTGTTTATTATAAAACCATTATAATCTTTTTAAATTGAAGCATATTACAACCTCTTAATAACAACTTCAAAATTAAATGAATTATTAGTAAATTTTGTATGTAAGTGCGAAACAAATTGTAAATGAAAACTTTAGAGCCTATAATTATGCAATGTGACTGAGAAATAAAATTTGTATGAAAATTTTATAAGAAGTAGTATTTTAATATTATATAAATGATTATTATTTGAAATTTTTTGTTAAATTTTTTAAGATCAATCAGTTGTAAATTGATTCAAAATCAAGTATAAATTTAAATTTAAAAACTTGTAAGTAGAGTTGAGAGTTTACTAATTTTATCAGAATTTACTTAAACTCGTACCAACTTATCAAGAAGACAATTTATTTGTGAATTATCTTATTTTTATATGTTAATATCGTAAATTCATAAGAGACTAAGAGTTAAATCAAGAGTTTGATAACCATACACTCGTCATGCTCCATCATAACCCAACAAATGTCATTGTTCTTCTCAAAGACAATGTTTAACAATAAAAGATCTGCACAGAAAAAAAAAATTGCATATACCATAAAAAGAATTTTACTTGCCTGTTAAAAAAACATGCATGCAAAACTTGATTTTCAAGCAACTATAAGACTATATATTAAGACTTTAATTATTTTAATATATAGAAAGAAAACTTCAATTATAATTTATTAAAAATTTACAAATTCACTATAAAAGTAAGAATATGATTATGTCAAAATATTTAATATATTATTTTTTATTTTTTATGGATTTTTTTAGTGTTAAACAATATAAATGTATATTATATAAATAATTATTCAAATACAATCCATTATTGATGATTCTGTGCTATTTGAACTTTGATGTGCCTTTTAATATGAGCATTCATTCTAGTTTCCTTATGCAATTTTGTTGTATGCAATTAAAGTAGTAATTCACCAAAAAGAGATGAAGGTAGAGTTGGGCTTCAAAATGAAATTGTACAATTACAATATACTTTCCACAAAGGTCTGAAGAAGCACCCAAATGTAGGTATCCTTTGAGAACAACACGATATTGTAGACCTAATGTGAAAATTCATTCCCTAGCACTTCGAAGTACTAATGTAGAATCACGGTCGCATGATACAAATAAGTTTTAGGTGTAATGGTGGAAGACTGTAGATTCACCAAGATTAGATTAAATATGAAGTAATGTTATAAATACATGATAAAAAAAAAAATTATTCCATTACATTCCCCCAAATTGGGAGGAAAGAAAATAAAAGTGAATGATGGAATAGGATAAAACTAGAAATAATTTCTGTATATTGCACGGGTTTTTTTTTTAAATTGCTTTTAGTCAAAAACTTTTAAAAAAATATGTAATGGTGATTATAAATTAGATATAATAATATATTTAATTTTTAATTATTCTACACAATATATATTTTCAGTGTGTGCATGTATTTTTTTATCTTTCTCGACTATAAGAATAAGCATTTTTAATATTTTTGGTAAGCCCATGTTAGACAATTGTTATGTCCTTTATAATATTGTCTAATAAATACGTTAATTTATCATTAGAAATTTAAATGGCAAAATATATGATGCTTGAAAAATGATCCTTTAAAGTGAGGAGACTTATTGATTTATAATGGAAATTATTGTTTTAAGGGTAGTTAATCTCTTACTTTCTCACTTTACAAGCTTTTTCACTTTAAAAGATTCAAATCCATATTACTTATACATTCCACACGAAACACTAGATGACAATTTTCTTATGCTGCAACAATTTAAATTATTTTGAAAAATATATTTTATAAATATATGATTTGTTCCACCTTAAAAGTTTTTAAAAAATATAGTTTGACTTAAGTGAAGGAATCTTTTTTTTTTTTTATTAAGAGAAGGAATCTATAATATAACTAGACTAATTAGGATATGAAAATTATAAATGAAAAATGAATCATCAATTTTAGTGTGGTGCCTAATTTTTATTTTACTATTTTTCATAATAAAATAATAATATTTAATTAAGTTAAAATAGAATATTTAGAATATATAATAAAAATAAAATTTAAATAAAAAATTAAATAATATTAAAAATAGAAAATAGAATAATAAAAAAATTGTATTAATAAAATTTACACTTTAATTAAATATAAAATATAATTTATTATAAAAACAAAATAAAATAAAATAAAATTTTTATCATTACTTTTATATTCATTAAATTTTATATAAATGTAATATTTATTTTGTTTGAGAAATTTATTTTATTATTATAAATACATCTTAATTTTAATTGTATATTGTAATAAATGCAATGTTGTAGTGAGTTTTACTAATAATAATATAATATAATTTTTTTTTATACATCAGCGATAATAAGGTTTGAACCTCTAGTTTTGTGTATATTACCTAAACCCCTCACTACTAGACTATTCCTAGTGACTTATAATAATGTAGATATAGATAGATTTAGTATAATTTAAAAATAAATTAAATTTTATATTTCCAAAAATTTTAAACAAATTATTCAAAATTAGAATCACAAAAATTACGTAATTATGAGCTAAAAAACTAACATTATTATTTAAATTTAACCTTATAAAATTCATAGATTAAAGATTAATATTGTTATGTGAAAGCTTAAAAATGTGTCACGTAAAATCAATTTTACTTCAGGTTGTTAAGGTTAATTCTTCCTTTGAAATTGAATATTAAATTATTTTAAAGTAAAAAAAGTTTTGTATGCCAATTTTAAAAATAAATTTAATTTCATTTTTTTTTGGGTAAGATTTCAAGCAAATTAATTGTCAAAATTAAAATCACAAAGAGTTACAAAAATTATGTTATCATAAGCTAATAAATTAATGTAACTATTTTGATTTTAAACTTATAAAATTAATAAATAAAACAAAGTACATTATTTGAATCATATAATATTTGCAAAGTAGAGTGAGTATCAATTACAAAGAGCAGTGAATTTTACTTATATAATAATATTGATATTGGTATAGATAGATAGATAGATAGGTAGATTTTGTCCCATTTAAAAATAAATTTAATTTTATATTTCTAAAAAACAGATTACTCAAAATTAGAGTCACAAAAATTATGCCATTATGAACTAACAAATTAATATAATTATTTAAATTTTAACTTTATAAAATTCATAGATTAAAGATTAACATTGTTATGCGACTGAAGACTAGAAAAGTGTCATGTAAAATCAACTTTACTTGAGGATGGTAAGGTCGTTTTTCCCTTTAAAATTGAATTTATATCATTTTAAAGTAAAATAATTTTATACATTAATTTAAAAAAAGGATTTAATTTATATGTACTGACAATATTAAAAAATTTACACTGTTATCCAATTATATGCTACCACATAAGTAAATATACATAACCCTCGCCTCCATTACTCCAAAAGTTATGCAAATAGGAAAATGTAATTGGATAACAATATAAAACAGTTTTATACTGTCAGTATATTTAAATTAAATTCTTTTAAAAATAAATTAAATTTCATATTTTTAAGATTTTAAGCCAATTAATTATCAAAATTAAAATGACAAAGAGTTACAAAAATTATGTTTTCATAAGATAATAAATTAATGTAATTACTTTGATTTTAACCTCATGAAATTCATATATAAAATAAATTACATTATTTGAATCATATAATAATTGCAAAGTGGAGTGAGCATTATTTACAAAGAACAGTGAATTATATATATAATTTTACATTTCTAAAAAAATTTAAACAAATTACTCAACATTATAGTCTCAAAAATTACGCTGTTATGAGCTAACAAATCAATGCAATTATTCAAATTTTGACCTTATTATATATTCATATATTAAAGTTGAGTTTTGTTATGCGAAATCTAAAAAAAGGTCACATAAATCAATTTTACTTGAGGTTGTTAAGGTTGTTTCTTGCTTTTAAAATTGAATATTAAATAATTCTAAAGTAAAATTGTTTTATATATCAATTTCAAAAATAAATTTAGTTCTACATTTTTAAAGATTTTAGGCAAATTAATTCTCAAAATTAAAATAACAAAGAGGTACAAAAATTATGTTATCATAAGCTAAAAAAGTGACATAATTATTTTGATTTTAACCTTATAAAATTAATTGATAAAACAAATTACATTATTTCAATCATATAATGTTTTAAAGTAGAGTAAGCATTAATTACAATTAGTAGTGAATTTTACTTACATATATAGATATAGAATATAGATATATTGATTATCTATTTCACTTTGGTTTGTTCCATTCCATTCAATTTTTTTTTTTTTTGGGTAGTTTTGTTTGTTTGGTTGGAGGAGAGAGAGAAAGGGAGGAGGAAAGAAAAAGGGGGGAGCCGTAAGAGGCAACAACAATCCTCAACAGAGCCCCCTGAAGCATTAACAAAAAAAAGAAAAAGATTAAAAAAAAAAAAGTAAAGATCCTAACCCACTAGGAGGTGTATGAAACACATGTAGACCAATCTGCTGGCTGATTTGCTCCTCGAAAGCATGAGCGATCTTGCCAATGACTGATCAGCAGTTGCTGTATTGATCTCACAAGCATATTCTTAGGAAATTAAATCTTAGATATAGATTTACAATATCTGTAAACTGATTGCAATTTTTTTTTTTTTATTCTATGTGATTTAAACGGATGTCATCCTATTGTAGTGGTTTTAATTTTGCAAACAATTCAACAATTATCTAGTTATCAATTATCTATAATGTTTTAATTTGGGATATAATCTTATATTCGTTTCAAGCTTAGATCAAAGTTCAACTCCATGTGAAACTTGGATTTTAAGCAACCATACATCTATAAATTAAGAAATTTGTGTTTTCAATATCATACCCTTCTCATAATACTCAACTTTGTTCCTTCTTTCACTTTCCTTTTCAGAACATTGGTGCTGTATTTTTTTTTTTTTTTGTTATTATCATGAGGGAGAAGAAAGCTTTACGGGCATTGTTGGCATTGGATAGGGAGACACTTGAGATGATGTCTCCCAAGCCTTTCAAGCCTCACACACTAGATGTGGTAGTATCAATGTATGCACCACAACTTTATAGTAAGGAAAGACTGGTGGAAATAAAGTTGTTCTACGAATTGCAACAAGAGCACTTTTCACATGCCCTACCAAGAAAGGCCAGGAATAAGAGGGTGACCGGGAAAAGGTGCGGTCAAATTGAAGACATGGTTGAAGAGGAAACGGTCAACCTAGTGAGCAAGAAACCAAGAAAGACAAAGATATCAAAGAATGCAACTCCATCATCATCATCATCATCATCCCTGTCAACAGATACTCCATCATCATCAATTCTGTCAGCACCAGAACTGCCTGAGGAATTCAAGAATCGCATTAGAGAGTTGAATGGTACGGATACTAAATTCCTCATGCACAAGACACTTTCCAACACGGATGTGGAGCCGAACAATAATCGTCTCTCAATGCCACTAAAAAAGATGGAGTGTGAGTTTCTTACTCAAGCTGAGATGGCAATGTTAGATGAAAGAGATGGCAACAAACGACTAGTTGGTTTGGAAGTGACTGTAATAGACCCATGCCTTAGAGAGTTTGCTTTATTATTGAAGAAGTGGGACATGAAGACAGCAAGCATATACAATCTAGTGTATGCTTGGAATAGCATTGCTTCCAGTAATAAGCTGCAAAGAGATCATCAACTACATATTTGGTCTTTTAGGGTCCAGAATAAACTATATTTTCTGTTGAATAAGCTTTGAGTGCCCAAACATGTGGCAACAAGTATACAACTGTAGAAAGAGGTTTGTATAGATCAATCGTTAGTGTGGACAGGTTTTAATAAAATTAATTGTAATTTTTTTTATAAAATGTGCATGAATATATAAAAATACGTATGAACAACAGCCCAATTTCAATTATACAGATTCAAATATCAATCTTCTTATCTGGACCACAGTGAACATAACGTACGATTCAATATCACCATCTGAAAAGTCAGTTCCCCAACTCTGTACTCACAATCATCAAGCACACCATCTCATAGCAGTACCTAGCGAAATCGTTAGTTAATAACTACCTAATACGTGTCCAACATTAAAGAAGGTTCTGACTAAACGGAGAATCATTCACCATATAGCAAACAGAAACGCGTGGCGGACTTGAAACCAATTGTGTCTTGGAATTAATTTCTTGCAGAAAATAGCCATAGTTGCCTTGCCGACACAAAAAGCATATACCAAACACATGTCCAAAGGAGATGTGGTCACCACAGTCCCATTAGATAAGCCAGGCCCACATTATCTCCAGCCACAATTTTCAAAGATTTTTTTTTCTTAGCAATATCTTCCTCGCAGCTATAAAAAAGGACGACCTAATTGATGCTGCTGTAGCTCCAACAGTATCAGCTTAATCATTTGGTCTCTTACAAGTTACAAAAAGAATAAGAATGGCCTCTGAAATCCCCCAGAAGAAGGAGGAGCAGCACTCAACCAGCGAGCTATTCTCGAGTGCCAAGTTGGTGGCTGAGGCAGCACAAGCCAATCTCCGGGGTGAGGGTGACAAGGTGGACAAAGCCAAGGCGGCTGATGCTGCAGGGGATCTTCTGGATGCAGCTGGTCAATATGGCAAGCTGGATGATCAGAAGGGTATAGGGCAGTATGTTGACAAGGCTGCAGATTATCTGCACCAGTACCAGTCCAAAACCACTGCCACATCAGACCCTCCAAAACAGGAGTCCAAAGGTGAAGGTGAAGGAGCACAATCTGGGGGTGGAGGTGGTTTTGGGGACCTTGCAAAAATGGCTGGAGGCTTCTTGAAGTAGAATTCATGTCACCGTATATTAATAATAAGGGCCTTTGTCACTCTTTCGCTTTTACTATTGTTATTATTATTATTATTATATGCTTGGTCGAGTAAAAGAACTTTTGTGAGTTGTATAAGAGAGTTCTCTCTGCTAGAATCCGAGAAAAACTAAAGGAGCAAAAGGGTTCTACTGTTAGCCTTTTGAATTACCATTTGTAACAAACCTTCCACCATGGCTCTGTCTGTCTTATGTACTTTCCTTGTATTAATGTAACTTCGATAATATTGAATCTTGTCCTTGTACAACTATTTCTTCTCTCTTGTTTTGTTTTCTTCTGGTTACATGAAATTTTTGTACTTTTTGGACATACCATTACTTTGAGCTATACAAGAATTGCATAGGAGCAGGCTGACTTGATGCCTTTATTACGGATAATGAATATATATGATCTATTTGTATTTACTAGTTACTACCATAAAAGTAGAGATCTGAAGTGCCTATTGTTTATCTAATATTCCTTCTTCGCTAATCAAATCCTTGCTTTGTAGATGGTGTGTAATTTGTCCTTTCTTGGAAATTATGTTGTGGTGATTAATTTTCCCAGAGCTAAAGCTGAAAGCAAGAAAACTGGAGCTAATTAACACCAAAAGTAGCCTATGTATGCATCTGTACAACTTTACATTTCCGCTTTTTCTTTTTCTCCTCTTTTCCTCCTTTTTTCTTTCCATCGTTGTGTAGAATGATAATTTATCACATGGTTTCACTACAAATGAATACTGAGAGCTGCATATAGAATTGTGAAACAAATATTTACATTTATGATATACATGTTTGTCACCCTAACTCAGTGATGTTACATAATTGAGGTGCTGTTCTTAGAAGCATGAGCATGTCCGTGGAAGCTCCCCTGTTGTCCTAATTATATTGGCCTTCTCTTTTGCTTTGTGCTCTTCTTTCCTTCGTCTTGCAATTGCTTCTTCTCTCGCTCCCCCTGCAATCTCATCTATATATTTCATCTTCCCTTCATATTTCTTCAACGCTTTCACCCTTTTCCGCTCATCTTCATGTTGCTGCATGTTTTTAAGATACGCTAATAAGTACTGCATGAATATAATAAAATTCAATTGAGGTTCAAGCATGGTTTAGTTGAGCAGCGAAACAAACAAACCATATGCTTATTTAGCTTGCGTCTGGCTTTGATCTTCTTCCTATCTTCCCAAGAATCTATCGTCTCCATTAACTTTTCATACCTGAAAATTATTTTAATTAATATATAAAGTGCATGCAAAGCATGAAATAAGAGATTGACAGCATTTCCTTGCTAGAATGTCATTGTAATTCAATTTGCCAAGTACCTACCTATCTTTGATCTTCTGGAGCTGGGTTCTTTCCCAAGCGTCTGCTTTTGTTTCATTAATGCTTGGTCTTCTTGAAGGCTGGCTAAGAGGTGGAGGTGGTGGTGGTGATGGCGGCAGCGGCGGTGGCCTTAAAGGTTCTGGGTGGTGAACTGGTGGAGGCACTTTTGGTTCTGGGGTCTCAGGTCTTATGTCGTCGGTGTTCATCAAGTTGTTATCACCAAATGTTGGAGCCCTTTTTGGTGCTGGGGTCTCAGGTTTTTTCACATCACCAGTGTTGTTCATCTCTTCACTAAAAGTTGAAGCCTTTTTCATTGATGGTTTGGGGGTGATGGCCTTTTCAGGCTTCTTTTCCTCTGTGACTGAGGATGTTGGCACCTTGTCACCTTGGTCACTCCTAGATTTAAATGAACCTACATGTGATGCAGATGCAGTTCAGCATACTTGTGAACATTTTTGCAAAGAAAGTTGTAAATTATTGCTCAAGTTGTGTGTTAATGTGTTTACCTGAAAATGTTTTGGATGGAGCACCAGGAAGAGAAAATGGAGATTTTGTACCATCGACCTTGCTTTTGGTCTTTGTCAATGAGATCTCACGGTGCTTAATCCTTTTCTTTTCCTCAGGGATTTCTGAGACATCTTGTGAGTTGATAGCGAATGCAGCTGCAGCTAGTGCTGTGACATGTTCAATTGAGTCATAATCATGACTCATTTTCCTTGAAAGTTGTCTCTGGAACCAATTAGGGGCCTTTTTCTTCTCTGTGGAAATTGTCACCAAGTGTTTGTTAATTAACTAATTGCCTAATACCGATGACAAAGCCTGGAAGGGAAAAACTACATCACCTTTAAAGGACTGAGTTATCTGTGTTGGTATTTTCTGATCCCTGCTACCACCCAGATCAGCTTTGTACCCCTCCTCTGTACCAGTAAATATCTCTCTAACACAAAGTGTTGAGTGTAAACAATATTTGCAGAAGGAAAAACTAATTTATGCAGCTATTGTTATTGTACGCATGCATATGGATGCCATGTTAAAAGGCCTCCAGATAATATTCTTGATCAGACCTAGGTTCTCCAAACGGTCTATATTCAATTTTATTGCAAACTAGCCTTGGTAACATGGATGATGCAATATTTTTGGCACAGCAACAGGGTAAATTAATGTTGTATGGAAACAGCAGCCAATGCATGGTACATGTTACCATCCAACATATATCTACAGGGAGAAGAGCAAGAATTACTAAGTACTAACCTTATATTACTCATGAAGGTGTCCATTCTTCAGGAGGAATGTTGTTCTCCGGCTTCCCTTTTTATGAAGAAATGCTTTCTTATCCAATGACCAGTGGTTGGTCCTTATTTGAAAGAGAAGAACCTAGGAAAGGAGAATCTTTCTCCAGGTTATAGTCATAGGCTATAATTTGGGGGGCAAGCAAGGTTAAATATACTTTGCATGTGTTGTGTATTTTGGAACTCAAGTGCCTTGTGGGTGAAGACAGGTATTCTTTTCTTCTCTGGACATTAATCATCGAGTATAGGATCCTAATGGACCTTCTGGTCCGCATTTTCTAATTAAGATTTCTCTAATGGAAATTTTTTAAATTCTCAAATTAAGTCTACCTTTTTAAAAAAGATGCCAGATTTTTCCTTCAAGTTACTGTATCGCTTTACATATTCAATTACATTAGCCTGTGTAAGATTCCAAAGGGAATAAGCCATTGGTTTGTCTACGCTCAATTGTGACTTTTTGTGATATGTAACGAGCAGTGATATATTATAAAATGTAATCATATACATGTGCAGCCAGAAAGAGTTGCAGACTTTTTCTGCTTTGCTTTTTAATAAATATAATGCAAAGGAGGCCACTGCATGCATGAGATGGATGCACACACAAACAGATGCATTTACCTATGTAAGATTAAGCTTTATACATGAATGCATGCATATTATAAGAAACTTTGGTATGAATAAATACGAATCTAGTTGGCATTTATGAAAGGACGGAAATTATGGCAAATAAGAAAGTAAGAAAGAAAAGTTTTTTTTTTTTAATAAAAAATTGATCAATCACATAAGTTTCTACAGTATTTAGAAAAAAGTTTTTGTGCCAAACGTCATTTCTCATATAAAACAACGGACAGGCTTGAAAACGTGTTGCATTGGGTTTTAATTAAGATATTTTTAAGAAAATATTTCTTAAGAAGGGTCTAAATAGAAAATAACAAATAATCATTCTTATCATTTCCTTATAAAAATTTTAAAAACATGAAAATTTTAAGATAATTCCATGCAATTGTCAGATTAAATTAATTTCGAGAATTTGTACTCCAAAATATTTGGATACAGATCAGTTGTCGTTCATAAAGGAACTGTACCTCTTAACTGTTGTTGATTCCATGGTGAAAGATCACTAAATCATGTTGCCTTTTAACATTTTAGTCAAAATAAAATTTTTCTAAGATTGAGATCTTCAAAACTTCGCAAGATCTTAATCCAAAATATTTGATAAATTATCATGGTATTGGCTTATTGTGTACAAAGTATAGTTACTTGTCCTAATCCAAAACTACTTTCCGCCTTTAATCACATTTTCTTTTTGTGCCTCAAGATCCTTAACCTTGAGCAGTTTACAAATAGTTATCTTAAATCTTTAAACTTTTCTATTAAAATTTTAAACTATAATAATTTTTAAAATTAGTCCATTTTTTTTAATTTACTTAAGCTCGCTAACATGAAAAAAAATTATAAGTGTCACATGTCAAAATTTATTTAATTTTTTTTAAACTAATCAATATTATATTAACATATTAAAGAACTAAAAACATATTCAATAGGAAAAAATATTAAAATAAATTAAAAAATTATTTTAGTTGATACCCAAGATTCTCATTCAACAGTACTAACATGTATCTCGTATTGTAAACGAAAACAAATTTTTTTACGCTATGAAAAACCATTTAAATCTCTTATTTGGTAATTACAAATCCGCTCTAAATTTAATTTAGCTTATAGAATTCAAAATTCTCAAAAAAAAAAATCAAATATTATAAAATAATTCCATATGATTTTAAAGTAATACAAAACATTCCTATCAAATCCTATCATTTTACTTTTAAATAAAGAACAAATAAATCAATATAGACTAGTATTTGATATTATCCAAAACTTATAAACTTTTAAAAGTGGTTTTAAACAACAAGAACTAAATTAAATTTTAGATAACAAACCACAAAGATAAAATAGTTTATAATTTCACAAATCTCATCTTAGCAAATTTAATCAATAAATATATTTTGAAGATAAAATCATTAATTTAACAAATCGTATCCACTGTTATTTTACCCCGCAAAATGGAAGATGTATACATGATATATATAGCCAATTATGGAGAGCTATAATAAATAGAGATAGAAATATATTATATTAGACTTTAACTTAAATGATTCTGACATATATTTTAAATATACAGCCAGGGCCTAGATTTATTACTTAACATTGGTTTTTTTTTTTTAAGGTCTAACCTAATATTTTTAAAAGTCTAACTTGACTTAAAAGATTATTTAGAGTTTTATTTTATAATAAAACCTTTAAATGAATCACAAAAACTTGTTTTTAAATAGGTCAAAAGATTTATATTATTGAGTTTTTATAATAATAATAATAATAATATATTAGTCTTTTAGACCCAATAGAGTTTTTTTTTTTTTAAATCCTAAAGCCTGACATTTTTAGTTAAAAAGTCTTTTTGAAAAATATTAATTTAACTTGTTTACTAAATAAATTAGATTTAAGTAGGTTTGATGTGGGTTTGGTTGAAGGCTCTCAATTGTCCACCGGATCTATTCACCCCTACTTATAAGTGAGTCATCTGAACTTGACAATTTTAATCACAGATTTCAAAATTTGAATTTTTTTTTTATTCATAGCAATGAGATTTGATACTATATATTAATATTCTCTTATTCTCTTAATGGATTTTGTTAATTAAAACAAAATACACTCCTATATTAATTGATAATAGTTCTTTTCTTAACTTAAAGTATATTATTAGAAAAAAAATTGAAAATTAGAAGAAAAAAAAAAGGATAAAAGATGTGATAGAGGTTGAGTCCGCAGACTTTACAATATGTTGTGTTTGGATTGGCGTTTGATATAGCAAAATCATGTTCAACACGGGTCAAACACGTTTATGTTTGGTTTAAAGTTGTCAAAATCAATTGTGCCCGTAAACCTCCGTTAAAGTAGAAGTAAGTAAGACTAGCTTTTGCGTTCAGTTTTTTACATTCACCAATGATAAATAATCATATTTCCACTTTTGCCCTCCAACAAATTTTAGTGACAGCAATTACCTATTTTTCGATCATTTCTTCATTCAATGTGTATCATCAGATCAATGTTAAAGTTACCTTTTATATTTGGCTAGATCGGACAAGAGCGCTAATTACATGTTTTATATTTTATCAGCACAACTATCTATTCTATTATAATATTTTTATCAGTATTTATTATTTTTTAATATTTTATTCAACAATATTATTTAACATGTTTTCTAAAAATTATAGCAAATTTAACAAATAAAATATTTTTTACTATTTATATTTATTTCATAATAATATTGATATAATTTTATTTATAACATATTAAAAAATGATCGTTATATAATTTTTAATAATAATATTAATATAATTTATTGAAATATATTAAAAGTAAAATAAAATAAAAAGGCAATATTAGTATAGTATAGAACTCATATATTTTTTAGTAATTATATATCCAAAAATAATTTTGATTAATATCATCCGAATAATATTAATTCTGTCATAATCATTTTTTATACAAAAGTTTTCAAACATAAATTATGTTGATATTAATTTACTTTTAAACAAAATCAATTTTAGAGAATTAAGTTAATACAAATCTCCATTTACAAATTCTAATTCAAACTTGTGTGTTTGATTCCACTTTTGAAGCTCTCAAAAGTAGGTTTGGAAAATTTTGCTTATTTTGCCATTTGTTTGGTTTTTCTTTTGTTTCTTTATTAGTGAGTTTGGGCTCTAAAATTAACTCTAGCAAGAAGTAATATTTTCTTCTTTTTACCATTGAGGATTTTGATCAATATTATTTACACAACATTAATTTTATCAAAAAACATATTTTAAATAAAATTATCAAATATAAATCACTTCACTTTTCAAAATCACTTTTAACAAAAATTAATTCTAATAAAATCAATATAGAATCAAGTTTATAAACGCAAAAGCAAAGACGCATATCTTCACACCAAAACCAATTCCCTGTCTTAAATTAGAATTTAGAACTTCGTGTTCATTCTTTTGATCCAAAAATAAATAAATAAATAAATAAAAATAAAAATAAAAATAAAAATGATGTCGCCGAAAGTCCGGTGGAAGAGTCTGCATGCACGGTGTATATCAGTACATACACCCATGCATTCTAGTGCAGAGGTTCCGAGTTGTTTCTGAAATTTTAGCAGCAATTTGCAGTCCACGTTTCACATTGAAAATGACAAATAAACACCCATTTTTGGAATGATATTGGTCTTTTGGACGCATCTATTAAGGATAGATATACATTGTAGAACATCATGGACGCGAATTATACAGCTAAGTGTACCAAATTAAAAAAATAATTAAGCAAAACATGATATTAGCATAACAAAAGCAACATAATATGTCATATATATTCATTAATTCAAATACCAAGTCCAACTCTACAGGAATATGTTTAACATATGCATTAAAAAAAATGTTGCTGACTGACATGGCACGAAGAATGACCCCATGTTGACCTCATAAACCGAGCAGCATCCATAAATAGATACGTCCTAGTCTTTCGGTGGCTCCATCCATATTAATGAAACTCATGGGTACCTCCTGAACTACACCTCCAGCCATATTCTCTTACCATTTCCATGCTTGTTTTCAGATTCAGCTCTTCTTTCTACAGAATTCTCTACCCTCTCACACACATTATCCCCGTGTGGTACTAGCTAATTGCGAGACAGAAAAACCAAAAACAAGCATGGAAATGGGAATTAAATAAACTTTAACGTTATACAAGTTGGTCACAAGTAAATATGAAAGAAGGGAAAAAGATTAATTACTAACACTAAGAAACGGAGGAATTAATCTCAGTTTCTGAGAAGCCATCCCTGCCAAAGATTGTCTCATTCTGCATGCCAAGGTAGCTCTCTCTAGCCATAAAATGCTCCTCTTGCGTCATGGTTATTCAACAACCTGAAGAAGCGCAATCTAGTGTATAAAGTATAATAATAAGACTCCTAAAATGCATACCAAGAAAGGTGGTGACTGATGATTACAGAATGTGAAGAGAACAAGCAAATGGGTTTTGGCTAGCGCAGAAGAAGGGTGGGATCATAAATTGAAGTTGTACCTATTAAAGATACCTTATATTAAGTACTAGTTAGCTTAGCTAGCTTGGGAATTGGTTGAATCAGTTGTGAAGCGGGTTTGGTCCAGAGGGGACTCGTCTCTTCTCTGAACCATATAATGGGTCAACCCCAATTGCCTGGGGTGGACGTGGACGCAAGTTGTGGTGTTTTCTTTGAAGTTCAATGCACAAAGAACGTGAGTTTCTGCTAGAAAAAGAATCACAATAACGGTGGTGGAGGGTGCTTCTTGGTGAAGTTGAAGGTGGAACAAGAGGGGTGTGAAGCCTGCAATTTGCTGAGGAGACAAAGAAGAGAAAGAGGAGAGCCAAGAGGGTGATGCCTACTGAAGAAAGAGAGCTCTTCATAGCTGAAACAGGTTGATGGGGTGAGAGTAGAGGACACTAGAAAGTGTAATGGAATTGTGTTAGAGGGTGCTGTGAGAGTGATGGGAAAAAGAGGAGAGGGGTGATGACATTAGCCTAAGTGGCATGAGAGTATTAATGCGGAGCAAGAGACACATGAAGTGATATAATTGCCGTGAAAACGGAGGGGGGCCTCATTCAATTAATTGTGTTTTGGGGATTTTGTGTCAGAAATGAGGCCCATCTCTCATCAAATTGAGTCACGAAGTTTATATGTAGGTGTTGGGGTTGGGCATGATGTGATGTACTAATGTGGGATGATGTGTAATTGTGTTTGTGGATGCGTTAACTTGGAATTCAAATGTTTATATGCTTTCCTTGTCCTATAGCATAATTCAAGATGGAGAGTTTGAGTTGGCAGAAAACGGGTGAATGCTATTGTAGGCTGAATGCACGGATGGCTGTGTTTGACTACTTGCTGTTTATGACGTGAACTAGAATTGATTTCCTTACCATTAACCCGTCTTGTTTCGATTTGCTGGAGAAAGGGGAAAAAAAAATTACTTTTGAACAAGATTCTCTAATGAGATTTGTTATTTACCTGTATACTACTAGCAAAAGTATCAAATTTAACTGGGAGCATATATCCCACCGTTTTATACATAAATCCGTTCTTGGATATGCTCTTTACTGTTAAGTGGACTAATATCTCATTATTTTCTCTACTTACATTTAATCAAAGTAAAAATAATCGGTATTATTTAATATATAGAAAAGAAAAACACATACAACAAAAAAGAAAAGCATATATGACGGATAAAAAGCATCAGGGTTTAAATTTAATAAAAACCTCTCTACATTTATATTAATTTCGCAAACAATACTATTCAAAGTTTGTTTAATATAAAGTACAGTTTGCTATCTACTCTAAAAGACCATATGTGGAATTTATGATCTTTTTCAAACTTATTTTGAGATACAACAAATTTCCAATTTTTTACTAAGTTGTAAGTTCTTGCCTTTGTCATGCTCCACTTCTTCAATGTCAAAGTAAATTCTCTCAGGCAAGGGTCTAATGTAATCACTTCAACGCCAAGAAGTTGGTTTTTGTCATTCCTTTCATCTAATTTTGCCTTCTCAGCTTCAGTGAGAAAATCACACTTAATTTCCTTAACTGGCATTGATAGACGATTTTTATTCTCATCAATATCCGAGTAGAAAAGTGTTTTGTCCATGAGAAATTTAACATCACTACCATTCAACTCTCTAATCCGATTCTGGAATTCAATAGGCAAATATGGTTCTGGTGGCATCGGTGACAGCAATGTTGGCAATGGTGGTGGTGGTGGCGCCAATGGCGGCGTTGATGGTGAATGTGGTGGTGATAAAGGCGGTAGTGGCAGTAGCGTCAATGGCGACGATAGTGGAGGCGGCGGCGGCAACAATATTGGTGATGGTGGTCTTGAGCTCCTTAGCACAATCTTCAATCTTGGTTTCTTTTTCATTGATCTTCCCGTTTCTTCTTTAGATATATTTTCAATTTGACAATGCCTTTTTAGAGTCCTTCTCTCTTCATTCTTTGTAATTTCTTCTATAACTTTTGCAACATCTTCTTTCTCCATTTTCTGAAAATTCTCTAATTGAGTTAATTCTTCTTCATTATAGAAGTGTGGCGCAACCAATGACAGACTCATACCCAAATGGTAAAACCTAATGGATTTTTGACAAGACATTGTCTCAAGTGATTTTCTAGCTGAAATCTTTCCTAATAAATCCTCTAACTCTTCCTTGCTTCTCATGATTGTGAGGGAAAAGAAAAAAACACTTGAGATGAGAGAAAAATATGAAAGAACAAAAGAGTTGTGAATTTGAAAGAGAATTCTTCTAATAAAAGAAGTAGGGAAAAATAAGAGAGTATACTATTTATGCTTGTTAAAGGCTACTTAAAAGTCAAGTAAGTTACCTTATCATAAATTTGATATGATGGATTTTATTCTCAAAAAGTTTGATATCAAATTAAGTTTAATTCAAAATTAAGACGGTATAACTCGCAAAAATAAAATATCAATTATTAATTTTTTTTGTGTGTTATTAAATTTTAGCTAGATTCTATTTTTTTTCTTGAAAAATTATGCTATCTCGAAACATGGGCTGTCATACCACAAAAATAAAAATCCTTTGTATCAAAAGTTGAAAAGTACAATAGGATTTGATCCTATCATTTAACTTTTAATTTTTTTTAAAAAATAAATCAATTAAAACTATTTATGTACCAAGATATCAACCGAACTTTTTTCAAACAGATTCAATCAAGGAAAACTAAGTTAAATCTTAGATGACAAAGTATAATGATAACATCATTAATTAACAAACTACATCTTGAAGAAAATCTAACAAAAAAAGATAATTGTGATATAAGATACCAAGGATATACCATTTAAATTTAAGAAGATCCTTTCTACATCTCTTATCAACCCGTCAATAACGCAATCATGACAAGAAAATAATAATATAATAAAATAATAATGACGAAACATCTCTAATTTTCATTGACTACTTTATCAACACAAATATCCTCACACATCCCTAAAAAAAATTAAATAAATCACACAAAAGCACCACCTCCACCACCACCATCTTCTTCGATTCCGGCTATCGTTGTTATTCCCAAATTAAGAAACCAACACCCATGATTCCTCACGCAACACTCTCCCTAATCCTTTTCCCCATCCTCATCGTAATCTCAAACTCCGACCCGACCCGATCGAAACCCACCCTAATCGTCACCCCTTCCACCCTCTCCAACTCCGGCGACGCCGTCACCATCCGGTGGTCAGGCGTCGACACCCCCTCCGACCTCGACTGGCTGGGCATCTACTCCCCTGCCACCTCCGCCCACGACAACTTCATCGGCTACCGCTTCCTCTCCGGGTCCCCGACATGGCGATCCGGGTCGGGTTCCCTCACCATCCCGCTCGTGGACCTCCGATCCAACTACTCGTTCCGGATCTTCCGGTGGACCCGGGCGGAGATCAACCCGAAACGCCGCGACCACGACCACAACCCGCTCCCGGGGACGGCGCATCTGCTGGCGTTCTCGGAGGAGGTGGGGTTCGGGTCGGGTCAGGGGCCGATGCAGATCCACCTGGCGTTCGCGGACGAGGAGGACGCGATGAGGGTGATGTACCTGACGAGGGAGCCGAGGGAGACGTACGTGAGGTACGGGGAGAGCGAGGGGAAGATGGAGCGCGTGGCGGTGGCGCGCGTGAGGAGGTACGAGAGGGAGCACATGTGCGACGCCCCCGCCAACGCCAGCGTCGGTTGGAGGGACCCTGGTTACATCCACGATGGCTTGATGACCGATTTGAAGAATGGGATCAGATACTATTACAAGGTATTTCGGTTTATTCTATTTTCGTTGCGTTTTTTCTTCTTCAAATTTTTAGGTTAATTTTTTTCTGTTAGTGTTGGGGTTAAATGTAAATGGATTGTATATAATTATAGTTTAAGATAGGAGACACGATTTATGATGGTGCATAATGGTATTGATTGATTTTAGGTTTGATGTTGCTGAACAATAATTAGGAAAGTCATTAAGTAGCTTCAGTTATGACTTATGAGTTAAATAATTGTATTTGATTGAATTACCCAGATACGCAAATATATTGTTATCAGTTATCAGTTCACTTATTTATCCATTCTCTGACTTATTGACATCAAGGGTAAAGTTCGAAGAAAATGGATAAAATGGGGCAAAAAATCTTCTCTATAGCGACTGATTATAACAGATTGAGGGAGTTTTAAGTTAAGGCCTTTAAATTTGTTTAATTGCATGGTATGTGGTAGGCAGAACTTTTCATTAAAATGATTTGAGGGATCTTGATCTTTTCTCTGTATTAGGTTGGAAGTGATGATGGAGGTTGGAGTGCAACTCATAGCTTTGTGTCAAGGAATAGTGATTCTGATGAAACTACAGCTTTCCTCTTTGGGGACATGGGAACAGCAACTCCATACCATACGTTTTTGCGAACACAGGACGAAAGCATATCAACCATGAAGTGGATCCTACGTGATGTTGAAGCTCTAGGCAACAAGCCTGCCTTTGTCTCGCACATTGGGGACATTAGTTATGCAAGAGGTTATGCATGGTTGTGGGATCATTTTTTCACGCAGATTGAACCTGTTGCAAGCAAAGTGGCATACCATGTTTGCATCGGCAATCATGAGTATGACTGGCCTTTACAGCCATGGAAACCTGATTGGGCCAGTTATGGAACAGATGGGGGCGGCGAGTGCGGTGTACCCTACAGTTTGAAGTTCAATATGCCTGGAAACTCTTCAGAACCCACAGGAACTGCGGCCCCAGCAACTCGGAATCTTTATTACTCGTTTGATATGGGAGCAGTACATTTTGTGTATATCTCCACAGAGACCAATTTCCTTCCTGGGAGCAACCAGTATAACTTCTTAAAGCATGATTTGGAATCTGTTGACAGGAAGAAGACTCCTTTTGTAATAGTCCAGGGGCACCGACCCATGTACACAACAAGCAATGAAAATAGGGATGCCGGGTTAAGAGGAAAGATGCTTGAGCACTTGGAACCTCTGTTGGTTAATAACAATGTGACCCTTGCCCTCTGGGGTCATGTTCATAGATATGAGAGATTTTGTCCGCTGAATAACTTCACTTGTAGCAGCAGTGTGCATCACAATGGAGGGCACAAAGGAGCATCTACTGTTCATCTTGTGATTGGCATGGCAGGGCAAGACTGGCAGCCCATATGGGAACCTCGACCAGAACATCCTGATGACCCAATCTTCCCTCAACCGAAACGGTCTCTGTACCGTGGGGGTGAGTTTGGATACACTAGACTGGTGGCTACAAAGGAAAAGCTTGTGCTTTCTTACGTTGGAAACCATGATGGTGAGGTGCATGACACGGTGGAAATTCTGGCATCTGGTGAAGTTCTCAGTGGTAATGGTGACGGAGGTGTTAGTGGTGTGAAAGCTAAACGTGAGATTACGAAATCCCCATTGTCGTGGTATGTCCAGGGAGGAAGTGTGTTAGTGCTTGGGGCCTTTATGGGTTACATTGTTGGTTTCATTTCACATGCCAGGAAGAAGTCTGAGGCCAGGAGTAATTGGACTCCCGTGAAGACTGAGGAAAGTTGAACCATACTTTACTGTTTACCAGTTTTATAAATGGGCATGAAGGTTTAGAATTGTGAGATGATACCACTACACTGCTATTTGTTTTTATTAAAACACGTAAACTTCGATCTGATATAGTTGAGGACTTATTTTTGTACATATGTAATTTTATTGAACTATGCCATTTAAGGAAACCCTTTGGAGGGACTTGTGTTTGTACTATAGACGAAATGAGTAAGATGAATGATGCCAATGTAATTATTTAAATAAACGAACTATACCACCGCCTTGGGGTTTTTTTTTTCTTTTTACCCCTATCTCCTATTAACTTTTTTTTTTCTCCATGCCTGATTCATTGTCTTCTCCCTGTTTTTCCAAATTATATCACAACATGCTTCAAAGATAAAAGAATGTCTATTCTCACATCCTATACTTGCACTTCCAAAATTAACGCCTTTTTGTTTTTATATTAGTAGAATTTAATTGAAATGTATTGTCAGTATAAAATTTTTTTACACAAATAGCCAATCATAAATTGTTACATCAGCAAAATTCTTTAATATAACCATTCACTACTTAAATGATTATACAAATGGAAGATTTTAATTGGATGAAAGTGTAAAAAAATTTTATATTGTTAGTGCATCTAAATTAAACTCATATTAGCATAGTATTTTATGTAATATTTTAATTTAAACTCAATTTATCATCTTAAATTCAATTTTATAATATGTTTTTGGTAGATTCAATTTTATACACATAGTGTAACTTTTTTTAAAATTTTTTAGTAATTTTAAAGTTATATTATATTATAAAATTAAAGGAGATAAAAACTTAATTTTATAATATGATATAACTATAAAATTATTAAAAAATTTTGAAAAATTAGTTACACTACATGTATCACATATTATGTAGACTTTGACAATTGTCTGTAAATATAGGTTAATAAAAGCAAAAATAAATATTATTTAATCAACTCCTCATTCTCTATCTATCTTATATTTTACAAAGAATTAGTTCAAATAGAAGTAACTTTTTATTATATTAAGAATTATAAAATTCATATTAATTTAATTATATTATTTTATTTCTTAACATTATACTCAACTAGAAAAAAAAACCTTAATTTATGTACATTCTTAATTTATGTACATTAACCTTTATTTTAAATCTTTGCTCTATTATAAATATTTTTAATTAATTAATTATATTGATATAATTTTTTGCTTTAAATTATTTAAACCTTTTTTAGGCTGTTGATAAAGTTTAACCTAATTAACTCATTTTATTAAGAAAGTAATTACTTTTAATTAAATATAACTAGTTTAAAAGTTATAGTAATAAGGTTTTTAAAAATAATAATATTATTAACTAATTATTTAAAATAAAAATCAATCACAATTTGAAAGAAGGGCGCTAAAGCTATATTATTACAAAGATTTTTATCTTAAACAATAACCCGACTATTCTCAAAATAAACTAAACATGTAACAAGCTTTCGAATACAATTGACATATTTATTGTTCCAAAATTACATAATTAAAGAAAGACACATTTCGAACATTTATTTGCTTTTAATATATTCTAAATAGTCATAAAAAGATGTATACCTTTATTTTTGTTATATTATCATATTTTTATTTTATTATAAATAAATAATATTTTTATTTCATTATATAGTTACTTCACCTTTAATTATTTTTGCAATATTTAATAATTCTTCTTCTAGTTTATTTGGCCCACACAACGGACGACGGGTCTCATTCTAGTTGGTCTTTAAATTTTGTATGCCAAAATAAGATAAGCCTCTAGGCTCAACAACACGAAGTATTTTCGAAAAACTCTTGGAAACTAACATGAGATCCATGAATTCCAGCAAGCCATGAGTTTGTAAAGGCTGGACGGCGACCGTGTGAGAAAGTGAAGGAATGCAGCAATATTGTTTTGCAGTCCAATTTGACAAGAAATGTTAAAAAGCCCAAATGGGCAACTGGTGAGGCAGAAACCCAGAAATATCTGAGGGGTAATTTGGTAATTAACTAGTTCCATGCAGATGCAGTTGAGTGATGATTCTTCATGATCATGAAGGAGAGGGACCAACCAACCCAACCATTGTCACAAAAGGAGTAGGGATGACGACAAGCCATATTTTGGCTCGTGTTCAATATGAAGTGAGTACCGTCTCCAAATTCTAAGATATTAAAATAAAGATAAGAAGACAAACACACACTTCCTCTTTCACTCATTTTTTTTCCTTCCTCACACAAGTCACAACATTACCATAAAGTAGCATTACTTCTGTTCTGTATGTACATACTTCCTCTGAGGCATACACTGAATTCAAAGCCTTGTTGTTGCAGCTATGGCAGCTCTACCCTTCTCAACAACCTGCAGGCATTCCAACTCACCTTTACACCCCTATTCCAAATCAGGCTTCACTGGTTTCACTCAAAGAAACAATATTTGCCACTTGTTCGTCATCAGAAATTCCAGTTCCAGAAGGGCAATACGAAAGCTCTGCGTGAAGAATGTTGCCAGTGATAAAAAGCAGGAACAGAATGAACCACTCACTGAACAAGGTTGCTTGCTGCTTGCTGTCATTTTCTCATCTCATGTTTGTTACTTGCTTTATTTATTCAGCCGACTTCTCTTCATTCTGAATATATAATTCAGAAAACTCATGTCTATAATTCAGATAGTTATACATTTTTTAGTTAGCCTTATAAGAATTTCAATCTTGGGGGAAATTTGCTGGGTTTAATTGGGCACTAGTGCATTGTTTTGAAAGGTTTTTAGAAGCAAGAAATGGGAAACCATGTTCATCTTCAAGCCTTATGTCGAGTTAAAGGGTCAATGCACATAGTAGTTAGGTGATTGAATAGCAGCTTTTTTATGGTGTGCCACATAGATTTAGGAATTGCAACTTATATCACAAAGGGAAGGATGGCTCCTAATCTCTTATTATGTATATTTGGACTGGTGATATCTGTTTGAGAATAATAAAGTTTAGTGACTATGCTATCTCTTCATTTTCTATCTCGTATATGGTCATTTGTCAATTTATTTATCCTTTGCTGCTTGGTGGAGGAACTGTGATGCCAAAATACAGTAAACATAACCTTTTCCATAATTTTGAAGTCCAAATGGCATGAACATTATATTATCATGAGGTTTGTTGGACCGTACTAGTTAGCACACTGTCTTTCATACTAGTAGAGTTTCCTAGTATGTTGATTGCATTAATGTTGAAACCCTCATATTAGGTGTTTATTCATTCAGTTAACCAAACTAGCAACTCTTTTAAGCAATTACAAAGCTAATATAGCTGTGTCCTCTTGAAGTTATAGGGATACCCCACGCCTTCTCCTCATCTTTATGTTTCTATTGAACTAAAACATCCAATATTTATAAGTAATATAGTCCTACAATATTGTTTGCTATTTTCTGCATATATGGCTCTAAGTATTAATTCTTTCTTGCTTAACACTTGCAGGAATGTTAGATAAATTTGTACCTGATTCTGCATCTATTGCTGCAAGCATCAAGTATCATGCTGAGTTCACCCCATCTTTGGCTCCAGAGAAGTTCAAGCTCAGTAAGGCATTCTATGCCACTGCAGAGAGTGTCCGTGATTCCCTAATCATAAATTGGAATGCAACATATGAATATTATGAGAGAATGAATGTTAAGCAAGCTTATTATATGTCTATGGAGTATCTACAGGTTCATATTGGGTTTTCACTATTGAGGCAGCGGCAGTTTTCAATGCAAGAATGCTCTACAAATTTTCATTGTTACTCTTTTTATAATTGTGCAGGGTAGGGCATTGCTAAATGCAATTGGAAATTTACAGCTCTCGGGCCCTTATGCTGAGGCTCTCAGAAAGCTGGGTCACAATTTAGAGAATGTGGCTAATCAGGTCTAATAGTCTTACAATTTTCCATAGTTGCAGTGTTTTCTTCTTTCATTAGAAACTATAAAAGTCTTGCTACTGGATTTTTCTATCACTTGTCAGTTTAGTCTTGCTGGTAGCATGTAAGAGTAATTTGAGCAGGACTGATGCTTCTGTGTCCATTTCACGAATTTGTTATCTGTCATCTTGAGGATTTCAGATGTTATTATCCAATATACTTTCAATTGCTACCAATAAGCGAGGCTGTCTCCAGAGAATAAAGAATAGGTTCATATTTGATTTCCAAGGTCGCTAAAAAATATCTAAAAGTTTCGTTAGGGAATGATCATCCAAGTTTACCAGTCAAAATATATTCATCTTGTATGAAAATGTACTCATAGAAGACTAAGAATAATTACAGAACCAAAGAACCCCTTCAGCAATGACAGTTTTATCACTTTATGGATATACTGTCAATAATTTGTTAGAGCTTATTTAAGAGCAAATTCATGTACAATCCACAGGAGCCAGATGCTGCCCTTGGGAATGGGGGATTAGGTCGGCTTGCTTCTTGCTTTTTGGACTCCTTGGCAACACTGAATTACCCTGCATGGGGGTATGGGCTTAGATATAAGTATGGTTTGTTCAAACAACTTATAACAAAGGACGGCCAGGAGGAAGTTGCTGAAAGCTGGCTTGAGGTATTACTTATATGCATGGATTCATAGTTGATGGCTTGAAGTCACTTTTCATATTTGTATAAACATGCATAGTTCATGAATTCTTTCATTACTCCATGTGGGAGGTTTGCAAGCCTAATAATTTCTATGTGTAAGTTACAAGTTCTTATGTTGAAACTATCTCTTTACAGATGGGAAATCCCTGGGAAATTCCGAGAACTGATGTCTCTTATCCAGTTAGATTCTATGGAGAAGTTCTTTCAGGGCCAAATGGAATTAAACAGTGGATTGGAGGAGAAAATATATTGGCTGTTGCTTATGATGTTCCAATACCGGGATACAAAACTAGAACCACTATAAACCTGCGGTTGTGGTCCACTAAAGTTTCGCCCAAAGAGTTTGATTTGCGAGCTTTCAATGCTGGAGATCATGAGAAAGCATACGCTGCTATGAAAAATGCAGAAAAGGTCTGTGGAAGCTTTTGTTCTTTTGCACATTTAGAATCTTCTAATTCATATAAGCTCAATATCCTACTGTGAACTTTTAAAGGTGCGTTCTGAAAGTTTTGCATGTCCACTACTTAACTGAGAAGTGCAGTACATAGACATGAAGAAAAGCATATTTTCTTGTTTCAAATTGCTCTTGCATCTCCATCTCATCTACGATTGGTCTGAAAGTTCCTTTTCATTTATATAAAGTAAATTCAGTGAACTGTCTGCATAAATCACTAGTGAAGCTCCTGTTTCATGCTATATTGCATTCAGATCTGCTACATATTGTACCCTGGGGATGAATCGATTGAAGGAAAGACTCTACGATTGAAGCAACAGTATACCTTATGCTCTGCCTCTCTCCAGGATATTGTTGCACGTTTTGAAAAGAGATCAGGGAAGGCCATAAATTGGGACACTTTCCCAGATAAAGTGGTGGTCCAAATGAATGATACTCACCCAACACTCTGCATTCCAGAGCTGATCAGGATATTGATGGATGTAAAGGGTTTAAGCTGGGAGAAAGCCTGGGATATTACTAAAAGGTGCTTCCTTTTGTATTCAGTTTATATTTAAAGATATAAAACCAATGTTGGTCCTTCACCTAATAATAAGCTTTTCGTACAGTTGGTCTTTAAAATTTAAGACTTCAAGTTGGCATCAGTTAAGCTCAGTTTCAGCTTAAGGTAAATAGGCATGTGCTTTGTGCAAAAGCTTCAAGCGTCATGCCCAAAGTGGTCTCCATGAGGGGGAGTGTTACTTTGAGGAGAGTTGGTCTTTGAAAAATAATAATATTATTTACTTGTTTGCAGATACTGTATGCGGTAGTATGTCTTTTTTGTTCTGAAGTTTCTTTGTCTATCCTTTTGTGCAATAATGTGTTTACAAGACTTCTTCTGCTATATTTGCCAAGTATCGTCGTGCCAACTTATACAAATACAGTGGGTTCCAATATACTTTCAAAATTCACAGCTTCTCTCAGTAACAACATTTCTAATGTATCTCTAGTGCTTCTTCACCTTCCAATATAACTACCAATTTGATTTTTATACAGTCTGATCCTTGTATTAATTGCTCTTCTGTTAGAACGGTTGCTTACACGAACCACACAGTTCTACCAGAGGCACTAGAGAAATGGAGTTTGACACTTCTGCAGGATTTGCTTCCTCGACATGTGGAGATAATAAGAAAAATAGATGAAGAGGTAATATTATAGGACTTATGCGGCTTTGATGTTCAAATTGTCATGCTATATATAGCTCTTGGTTCATGTGCTCACCCACATCAATTCATAATTCTTTATGAATTTTATATCTAATGTGATACATTTTTATTTTGTTAACCAGTTGATACATGAAATTATTTCTGAGTACGGGACCCATGACCTTGACTTGTTGGAACAGAAGCTCAGAAAGATGAGAATACTAGAAAATATTGAGTTGCCTAACTCAGCCGTAGAGCTTATTAATAACTCACAAGAGATTCCTGCCATTGATCCTGTAGAGGAAATTGATGTTGATGATACTGGTATAAAGGCAACAGAAGAGATAGAAACACAAGGGAAAGAAGAAGAAGAAGAAGAAGAAGAAGAAGAAGAAGTAGAAGAAGAAGATGAAGATGAAGCAGGGGACGAGGAACAAGAAGAAGGTAATGATGAAGACCCATCTGCTGGGGAGGACACTGAAACGAAAACAAAGTGGACATTCAAAGTTGATCCAAAACTGCCAACAATGGTTCGCATGGCTAATCTATGTCTTGTTGGTGGGTTTTCTGTGAATGGAGTAGCCGAGATTCACAGTGAGATTGTGAAAGAGGAAGTTTTTAATGATTTTTACAAGGTAACAATACCAGCAGAATTTTCTCAGTGTTCATGAACAATTGCTGATTGGGATCTCTGTGTATATTCATCCAGGAAATAAGATGTTCATCAGGTTTCTTTATTATTTAACTTTTGACAGTTGTGGCCTGAGAAATTCCAGAATAAAACAAATGGGGTAACCCCTAGAAGATGGATCCGTTTTTGTAATCCTGATCTTAGTAAAATTATAACCAAGTGGATTGGAACAGAAGACTGGGTAACAGATCTTGAGAAATTGGCTATACTTCGCAAGGTAAATTAATGTAGCTAAGCATTATGAACAATATTTGAATTAGGTAGTTTTTTTGTAACATGATTTAACTTTCATAGTTGGATAACAAATATATATATGCATGACTGGTATTTATAACTTCATGATGGCAGCAAGCATTATCGGTGATTCATTGATCAAATGTCACAGTAATTTTTTTTCTCATTAACAATTTCTATATTATTTTCTCATGCATGAATCTTTTAACAGTTTGCAGATAATGAGGATCTACAATTAGAGTGGATGGAAGCAAAAAGAAGAAACAAGATTAAGGTTGCATCATTTCTTAAAGAAAGATCCGGTTATGATGTCAGTCCAAATGCGATGTTTGATGTACAGGTTGGTTTTCTGCCACCAAGCACTTCATTGCTTTCTTCTTCTGGTCCGGTTAACATTTGTATTAAAGGGGGGACTAACAGTGTTCGTAATGTCTTTATGTCTGGAGTATTTATTTTCACCTTTTTTGAGGAGTGGATATTAGTTCTTGCTTAACATCTTAATAAATCTAATACAACTTAAGCATACATAATTCATAAAGTTATGTACTTTTGATGGTTGCATAATTCCATGTACTGCGTACACGTTAAGGGTCACAGTCTTCTTCTCACTATTGTCTTGGAAACTCTTGTAATAGGATAAAGTCTCACAATTCGCTATATCAGATAAGGGACTCTGCCCAATTATTGGCTGAAAATTCATATACTCCAAAATAACATCAACCTTTTACGAGAGATCCTTACACTCTTTAAGATTGTTTTTGCAGTCAATTATCTATTTTTTCTTTTCAAGTTACTCAATTTCTATGTCATATGTTTCCATTCACTGAATTTAATGCTTTTGGAGGATGTAAGGTTTTCTCCACAAATACACAGGTGATAATTAACACAAAATATAATTAAATCACATAACTGTGCATTGGACAATTATTAACTGCACAACTCAATAAGATAAGAAGTCTTACATGAAATCCTACTTGGGTAATTGAGATAGCCATTAAAATTCCAATGGCATGTTGTTTTTCACACTCAGTTCATGTTTTGAGAAAGAGTATCCATTTTCAGGTGAAGCGCATTCATGAATACAAACGGCAGTTACTGAATATCATGGGAATTGTCTATCGCTACAAAAAGATGAAAGAAATGAGTGCTGAGGAAAGGGAACAAAGTTTTGTTCCTCGGGTTTGTATTTTTGGCGGGAAAGCATTTGCAACATATGTTCAAGCCAAGAGGATTGTAAAATTCATCACAGATGTAGGAGCTACTGTCAATCATGATCCAGAGATTGGAGACCTTTTGAAGGTATGATTCAACTTGGGTGATAGATAACTAGACATAGTGCGATGTCCATTATAGTCATTCCAAGGAAAAGCTAAAATAATTAAGATGAAGGGCATCAAACCAGCCTCCACATTTTTCCCGCTAGGTCATAAGATTAATCTTGGACTTTGTCTTGATGTTTAGGTTGTATTTATTCCTGATTACAATGTCAGTGTTGCTGAAATGCTAATTCCTGGCAGTGAGTTGTCCCAGCACATTAGGTACTTTTCGAAAAACATAAAAATAATTTACTTTTGGTTTGCAATTATATTATTTGGTTTTGTATTCTAGTAACTCCTAATTTGAATCCATTTACTATTATCATCATTGTCTGCTTTTTTGGTTTCTGACTTCTCCTTTTTCTGTATCTTTCTTGTTTAGCACGGCTGGGATGGAGGCCAGTGGAACAAGCAACATGAAATTTGCAATGAATGGATGTATACTTATTGGAACTCTTGATGGGGCCAATGCTGAAATAAGACAAGAGGTTGGAGAAGATAACTTCTTTCTGTTCGGTGCACGAGCTCACGAAATTGCTGGGCTACGGAAAGAAAGAGCTGAGGGAAAGGTAAGTTTGAAAAGAAACCAGCCAGGATACATTATTCAATCATTATTTCTTTTTATCTCTTCTTGTTTTCTTTCATGTTCTACCATGTTCCATATTGGTGAGAATAGCATTTGGTAAAGATAAACATAAACCACCACCACCACCACCAGCTACTGTAAAAGCTTAAGGAAGCTCGGGACCGCATGTTCTGCTAATCTATTCTGATACCATATGATGCATTACCAAATTTTATATTAGCTTAAATTGGTGCAAAGCATAAAAATCTATATATACAATCGAACAGCTGTCTCTATAGATCCATCACGGCATTATTATTTAAGTCAAATCCAGTGGAATTATCATAATCACAATCTTCTAAGGGTCTGTTCCATGATATATGCAGTTTGTACCAGACCCACGGTTTGAAGAAGTTAAGGCATATGTAAGAAGTGGTGTTTTTGGCCTCTACAACTATGAAGAATTGATGAGGTCCTTGGAAGGGAATGAAGGCTATGGTCGTGCTGATTATTTCCTTGTTGGAAAGGACTTCCCTAGCTACTTGGAGTGCCAAGAGGCGGTTGACAAAGCATATCGAGATCAAAAGGTGAATTTCCATCTAAACCTTGTCCACTTTCATACTTAAATGGAGCATCTATCATTGAGAATAATACCTCCATCTCCACGCTTTTGTCCAAGGTTATTTGCATGGATTTCTCGTGCGCATAATAAATGATTAGCATCGTTTTAGCCACATTTCTAAATTTTATATTTTATATTGCTTAATGCATATGAAAGTATACTTATATCAACCACACCACATATAGCTCATGTAGCGTTTTAAAATTTCATTGATGTTGGTGCAGAAATGGACAAGAATGTCAATCTTGAACACAGCCGGTTCATACAAATTCAGCAGTGACCGGTCTATTCATGAATATGCTAGAGACATATGGAGAATTGATCCAGTTATATTGGCTTGAAAAGTTACATATACTTGTTGCGAGCTTTTTCGCACATTCAGCTTGTTCCTTCTCTCAATTAAGTTTACAAGGATTGACAAGTTTAGGACTCACAGCAAAAAAATAAATAATAAATAAAAATTGAAAACTTTCAAGATGGGTTGAATTCTCTTAAGTGCAAAGAATATATGAACCTATGTACCCAAAAAATAAAAATAAATAAAACGAAAGAGAGTATATGAACTTTTGTCGGCCCACGAGAGTCAGTGTTTTGTTCTTCTGTCAAACACATAAGAAATTAATTTCTTAGTTATTTTGTTTCCAATTTACTTAAAACCATCTTATCAAAATCAAATAAAATTAAAACTATTTATAGGTTGAAACCATCTTAAAATAAGCTTTGACTCAACTATAAAATTATTATCTTATGCCCTAAAAGTCATGAATTTGAATCCTAGAAATAGATTCTCTATTTGTAGGAATAAGGTTACTTATATTTATCCTTCCAAGAGCCCACCGGATTGGAGCCTAGGGCGCCATACATTGAAACCATCTCTCACACTTGATTTTAGCTAGGTCTGTCCTGGCGTATTACATAACAAATGTACAGTGTTCCTTTTGCCTACCGTTCCTCAAAAAGGATATCATGAAAATGACTATCATTTCTCAAGCACACTATTCTTCCTTCAAAAAGTTATTTTCCAAAGCTTTATCATCCTTCACGAGTGTCAATTTTGCATATGACATTAACAACTCACCTGTCGCCTAGCTAGTGATGTTTAGACTAACAAATACACTGTTTTTTAAGGAGGCAAATATATAAAAAGTTAGACACTCAGATTATTAAGCTCACTTTATGGATTACTTTATGTTATCTAGATCCGATGTAGTTGCTTGCTAGTCGTTTTAAATACGCACCTTTTCTCACTTTATATTCTCGTTGCATAGGCGTGGGCCACAGTTGGGTCTATTTGCAGCCAAGAAACTTAGACAGAAAAGAAGCAATGAACCCAAGGTTGATGTTAGACCCATAAAGCCATGGCAAGATTGCAGGCTGCATTGTGTTTAAAGAAACTAATGTAATATTACTTTGATCCTCCGTCCCGGCCTCAATATCTGATCTTAAGTAGAAGGCCTTTAAGATTCGATCCAGTCTTTTGACTTGTTCCAGCTTGAAACTAATTAGGTCGGCTTTGGGTAATGAAAAATAAATTTAGTACAGTTTGAATTTAGAATAGGTCATGTTTCTGAGTTGATCAAAGAAATTTCATTATAACTTTGCAGTTAAACGTGCTACAAATGCTTGGTAGATTCATAACTCCCGGCACTACAAACATTTTGTTGGCTCAAATAATTTGGTAGTTGTTTGTCTAAAGTAAGTTGTAGGATTTGAGTTTTTGTAAATGAAATAAAAAAAAATTAATGGGATAAGAGTTTTACTATATAGTAAGCCACTTATCTTGAACCAAATCAGATAAGGTTTAGTATAGATTTTGAGTGCTGTTGATTTAGATTAAAACAAAAATAATAAAGATAAAGAGGAAAAAGCAAAAAAGGAAATGAACAATATAGTAATAAATAAATGTTATGATATATCAAGTGAATTATTATTATGTAGTTTTATTTTTTTATCTTAAAAGAATTGCTAACTCACCAAAAAAATCTTAAGAATTGCTCACTCAATTGCGATTTGTGAGTGATAATTAGGTAAAACTATCTTTGAAGTGAGAAATCCGTAATTAATACTTATTTCTAATCGTATATTATCAACAACTGCATTAAAAAAACTATCATTAAAGGAAGACCTCTAATATGCACGAGCTAAATTTAGCTAAAAGGCATCCGCACTTATACAATGACAATTGTGGGCATCTGTGATGCAATATGCAAACACCTACTTGTAGCAAACGGCTCCAAATGTCATTTTCATATAGGCCTTCCACAAAGGGAACACAGCATGGTTGTTCAAGATTCTTGGCCTTTTGTCTCCACCATATCTGTGCGTGTAATTATTGTATTTTACTAACAAGAGAAAACTGTGATGGAAATTATGATGATTTCATCTAGGTTCAATGTTTTTGGCCACGATATCGTATGCTTTGAAAAAAAGGTGACCCACATAGATCATCGTCATGCTGCAACTATTTAGTGGAGCGCTTTCTTATTTTATGCAATTTAATTCAGAAAAATTTGTACGATATTAATTCAGTTTTGAGATATTTTTTATATTAAATAGGTCATTAAAAATTAATATGTGATATTATATTAGATTTTAAAAATCGTTTGACATCACCTGAAAAATGTAAATGATATTAAATATATCTCTAAAAATTTCTTTTAAAAAGATTAAAGTGATATCACATTTTAATTTCTAAAGATCTATTCGATATCATATTTTAACTTTTGAAAACCTATTTAGTGTCAAAAATTTTTAGAAACTAATATGATATCACATTTGATTTTCTTAGAAACTAAATTCATATAAAAAAATTTTGGTTTTAAATTGCATATTTACTCTTATTCTTAATTATTCATTTAGTATATTCGATGAGTTTAAATTTAATTTAATGTTAATATAAAGTTTGTTATATTATTATTTAATGATTTATTGATAATTTCTAATAAAAAGTATTTGATGTATCTTTAAATTTTTTATACTATTATCTAATTTTATTGTGATACATTATTTAATAAAATTAACTGTATACATTAATAATTATATAAGATATCAAATTTATTAAATAACGTAGGTAATAATATATAATTTATCAAAAGAAATGAATTTGTTACATTATTTATGAATTTGACATCTTGTACAGTTGTTAACATCATCAATTTCATTAAATAATATATCAACATAAAATTAAATGATAGTAGATAGTAGTAAAAGTAGCATAATTTTTTTATTTATGCACAAAGCTTGCAAATTTAGAAAAAAAATAAATAAATATGGTCTCTACTGAAAGATGTGGCGCAATAGCAATTTTGAGGTTCATATCCCTTTTTTTTTTTACGTGTATATCCTTAATTACTCTAGGTTTCATAACAAATAAAAGCATACGAATTCGTAATCTTTAGCTATGTAATTCTATAGTTGTATGGTAAAGCTAAAACAAAAGTATCGATTTTTAGACTTTAGGTTGCTGCAAACATTCATCTGAATGAAATCAAACGTTGAGACTTTTCCCTACGAAGCTTAAGGACATCAAAGTCCGACGTGTGTTTTAGAGAAGGTAATTAAAATTATATATGTAATACCTGCCTACACGTGTCATGCAATTTGCAACAATATCCTTGAGACTCTTACGCCATCAAAAGTTATTGTTGCGTTAGGGGACGCATATGGTCAAAATTTATTGTTGCGTTAGGGCATTTATATGATAAATCATCCGAATTGGAAATAGAAGCACTGCTCTAATAGCAATTTGCTTATAAATAATTTTCTTTTAGCCACATTTTGTTTATCATTTCATATATATAACTAAAGTAACTTGATATTGAGTTAATGGTCGACCACTTTTGTGCGATATTCAAATAGTAATATGTGATTAATTATAAAAGAGTTTTATATTATCATCCAATCATATATTTCGTTTTGTAAGATTTTTTAAGATAATAGATGATTAAATCAGATATTTTTATTAATTTGCCATCACATGATTGGATAACAGTATAAATTTTTTTTATATTGATAATATATCAAAATTCATTTCTATTAATATTTATAAATTAAAATAAAAATTTATGATATATTTTAAACCAATCAATTGATGGTACGAAAATCCTAGCCAAAATAATGAGTGCTTCCCTCAAGATTACCACATGATAAATAAGAACAATTTGATTTTGGCCCACATCCATGGCTGTCGCCCTATATGCGCATCCACGATAATGTATCATCCATATATGTGCCAAGAATGTATTGGACCACCAAAGGGAGCGTGCATGGTGGTGGTGGTGGTGCCCAATTTGGATTGGCCCGTTGCATTTACATTACGTAGCATTCAATTAAGCACAAAATTGTCAACTGTCAATAGTATTAAATTGGTTCTGGAAGTTAGAAAGCAAGATCGGAATCAAGAGAAATTCTTAATTAAGCAGTCTCTACCATATTATTTTTTAAATAATCTATTCAGTAATTAATATATATAAATATACTTTTTTAAAAATCTATTTTTAACATTACCTTTATAACCTTATACATATTAAATATTAAATAAAGAATCTGCTATAAAATAATGCCTAATCAAATAACTAAATTATTCCCGGGATGAAAATAAGAAACAATATCCCTTTTCATTGATTGATTTACATTAAGTAATTATATAAAATTTGGATTTCATAATTTGAGTTAAGATAAACTCAAAAAAAAAAAAAAGGTGACTACAATATATATATATATATATATATATATATATATATATATATATATATATATATATATATATATATATATATATATATATATATATATATAAAGTATTCAGAAAACGATGTGGAGTACCATAAAATGAAATAGAAAGGCGTGGTTATAGACTTGTAGGGCATTTCATTAAGAATTCATGTCATTTAAAGTCTAGAGAAGGCAACCCTAAACAAACATCTATTTGTAATAAATAACAATGCACTTAGAAAAATCTGTACCACATATGCATGTCAATGGCTCGAGTTGGAGAACATTTTCATTAATGAAATGCAAAGACATAAATATTAAGTAATTAGAATTGCAAAAGCTCATAGCGAGAGAAAACCAGTTCATCAAAAGTTCATTAGAACAACCAAGGTTTAAGTTGGTTTGCATGAGATTAAAATTAAATAACATGCAATATAGCTCATCAGCACTCCAGGTTTTTGAATTATATTTTCGCCTCTTTGCTACCTGTATATAAAAGAATTCAAGAAATATTCTTACTGATACAATGATATATTACATCAGTGTGTATAAATTCGTGACATAATTCCCTTGTATATCAAACTAAGCACATTTGTTAGTAACATAAAGAAATGGACTAAAAGCACGTACGCATGTTTTATCTTCCAGTCAGAGATGACACAATTGGTAACGATCAGGTTCATATCTCACAAAAAATTGAGTTCGGTTATTGTTACCCATATGAGAGCTTTTAGTAACGGATCCAAAAAATTTAGGTAATGGAGATAAGAATAATATGATATAAAAGAAATAAAAGTAGATTGGACTACAACTTGTTATTTTATCTCATTTAAAATTAGAATAAGTAAAATAATGGATAGAGTTAAAAATGGAAAAGTGAATTAATTTCTTTGAGTTACTTTTTTTTTTTTATATCTATGTAGAGTCAAATTTAATAAAATAATAGGGTAAAATAAATAAATAAATATATATATACTAAAAAAATTAAAATTCTTGTGGGGGCATAGGCCCCACTCTTCAATACATGCATCCGCCCTTGATAACTCTATTAGTAGATAATTTTGCAAATTTTTTGTAAGTGTTTTTGTAGATCGGGAGCCATACCAAAATTTTGGTGGGGTGATTGGTGTTAAATTTACTTAAAATTATTTTAATAAAAAAAATGTTTTATATCTTTCATCGCAAACCTTCTCCTCTAAACTTTTTCATGCAAACATGTATATACATAGCCTAAGTTGTCCTCTATTTTATGTCGGTCAAGGATAATGTTCAAGTTATACGGGAGGGTCCCCGAAGAGTTCCACGCCAGGAAGCTTGTGCATGGAGGATGGAGTTATTAATTACAGGATGGACCAAATTCATAGTAGGCCTTATAAGTGGCTATGTAGCTAGCTAGGCTGCAACTACTGAAACCTCCCCATAAGCTGCTTGGACAGGACCAGCCCCCGCAGTCCACCCAGTGGCCGTAGTACGTTGGCAATTAAAATCTCTCGTGGTCTCGCGGGCAAAGGGACTCCTTTATTCCTCAATAATAATAATAATCTCTCAAGTCATTGTAGTTGTGAATTTACGTAAAATTTCTTAATTTATAATAATAATTATTTTTATATATCAATATAATAATTATTATTAATTTTATTTTTTATTTTTATTAATTAAAAGAAGTGATTATTTTTTATTATATAATAATACATCTTAAATAAAATATTAAAAAATTATATTTTTTACCACATAATAAAATTTAAAAAAATATTTTAATAAATTTATATTATAATTATATATTAATTTTAAGTTTTTTAATCTATATAAAAATAGTTAAATTGATAACTATTTTAAGCTGAAAGAAATAATAATAATAATAACAAATGTGTGATCTGTGAGTGTTAAATAAGAGAAAGGAAAAAAATTCTATATCGTATAGATAATGAAGGTATCTTCTTGGCAGGAGCAAAAAATAATTCGCCGTAGTAATAAATCAGGGTGAGGCTTCAGTTTACTAAGAAATGAGAGTATACATATTTTCTTGGTTTAAACTGGCTTATTTTATATATTATGCATTATTTGAGTTTATTAAATGAATATTAAAACTTGCATTAATTAACTATTTTCATTCAATAAGTTAAACTCAAAATTGAAATTAAACAAAGGGAAATCTATTAGATAAATAATTTGTTGGGTTTAATGTTTTGATGATGAATATCTTATTAATTTGTTTAAATCTAATGATTGATTATATTCTTGTTAAAGAAAAATATCATGTTCAATTATTTTTTTTTATTGTATTAAAATTACTCCTCTATTAATGTTTAAAATTTCTATAAAATATAATTGATTTTCTGAGATTATTTAATCTGATTTTTACTCAAAAAAACAATTTTAGGGAGTGTAATTAAAGTTCAACAATCATATAGCAAAAATCAAGTTTGGTTATGAAAGCTAAGAGCAACAGCAACTAAATCAATAACTACAAGTTAGGAACCAGCAACTACAGATCAGGAATAACAACTATGCTAAAATTGATTGAGCAAATCTTTTGGACCAAAATGAAGTCAAAATCTTCTCTAACGACTAATAGATATCAATGGTTCATCATCTATATAAAGCCTTAAAGAATGAAGAGGAGAGATGAACCTCCACTAAGAAAATTGAGAGAATTACCTTGCTTTATATTTTGTCTATTATAGTTCATAGGCTTTGTACCTAAACTTGCTTATCTTTTCTTAAGAGAGTTTGAAACCCATTATAGCTCAATTATAAGGGCATCCCTACCTTGTGAGGTTACCCCATTTTAGTTGAGATAGAGGAAGATTTGGTGATATCCTTGTGAGAAAAAAAGCTACTAGTTTATTCTAAATAGAGGGAGGTTTTATGATGTCTTTGTGAGAAATAAACTACCATATATTTTACTAGAAAATTAGGTAGACGAAGATAATTATCAAATCCTTGTAAATAAAAATTTAAGAATGAAAAAAAAAATCTTAAGCAATTAGAGACTGGATATAGGTTATTTATTGTGACTAAATCAGTATAAAAATAACTTGTGTTATTTTCTTTTCTCTTGTCTCTTTTATTTTGCACACTATTGTGTTTAATTGTTCAATGCTTCAATTCTAAATTTTTTCTGTTTAATTCTATTTTAATTTTAAAATTTATATTATTGAACCAATTCACCCTCTCTTAGTTCCTCCATAATTAAATCAAATGTTAATATACATTGGAACATATTATTATCATTAAAAATAATAAATCAAACATATTTTTTTGAATTCAAACATATGAAATATTAAATTCTAATAAAAGATAGTAGTACGGAAAAAATTCTAAATTCTTTTTTCCCGTATTATCTTTGTCTTAAAGACACTAACTTTGATTATTTAAAAAAACTTAATTAGATATATTATTAGTATAAAATTTTTTTATATAATCATCTAATTATATATTATTAAAATATTTAACTTTTACAATAATCATCTTAAAAATCACATATATAATAATATATTAATAATTAATTAACCATGTAAAAATTTTTTTACGGGTCAAAATTTATCTCTTATTTAATAATTATACTTATTAAATAATATTTTTTCTACGTACATAAATCAAGTTGAGTTCAGATTTTTCTAGAAACAGTTAGAAATTGCTGCCAATTTTCCTAGATAATTTGACCATTCTTTATTGCCCCTGTTGATGAATAATCTTGTATTGCCTCCTTTGAGATACCATTACACTCCGTTTCTATATGAGAATATTAGCATGTTTGAATCAGCTCATGGGGAGTTTAGAATTGATTTTGATTCGCCAAAATTAATTTTATCAATTTTTTATATTATTTGATTTTAAGAAATAAAATCAATTCTTATTTTTAGAATTGATTCTTAGAAAAGTAAAAAAAATTTATATTTTATTAGAATTACTTTTAAAAAAATTACTAAATATAAATTATTTTATTTTAAAATTAATTCTATCTAAAATTAATTCTACAAAATCAGAACTAAACATGCTATATATCTTCTCTCTTGGTATAGTAAAGGATAACTCTTAAATACCTTACTTTTTTCAATATATATATGATTTTATGTATATTATGATACTATCTAAACTTTTTATTATTAACCTATTCCCAATAACTTTGACTTTACTTAAATATATAACAAAAATATCTTTTACACTATATTTAAATATTTCTATCTTGTAAGTTAATTTTGAAAGTAGAATTAGACCCATAATCTTAAAAATAAAATAAAAAAATATTTTTTTTTTAACATAAAAAATAGGCACTACATAAAATATATAAAAAATAAAAGATTTTTATGAATCTCATACTATTGAATTGAATTTATACCATTAAATCTCATACTATCTTTAAGAATGTAATATCCCTAAATATGGATTTGAATAATAAGACTCTAACCAGACGGATAAAATATTATCGATTTCAGCCTGGGACTTACGTTACAGGGACCTTATCAAATGGATCTTAAATTTGGATTTGTCTGTGTATTGCTGTGAGGCAATCAGGAGCATAATTTGTTGACCTCGATGGTTATTACCCAAGGAATACGCTTAATCATTATTGAGTACAGTATCTTCTATCCGCTTTGACACTATTGCTGTACGATGCAATACTATTACTATTGTTATTGCTGCTTCTGCGACGATGTTACTTGAACAGCATATCGATGGGCGTCGAGGGAAATGGGACCACTCTTTCATCCTGTGCTTAAATGTCAGCCTCTGACGGTACGACACTCTATTATTCGAGGACGCGCCAGCGGTGTTTCTAACTTGGAAGCTGTAATCCCTGTAACATACTCTGGTGCATTGATATAAGTGTGCAGTTGGTGCATCTTTAATGTGGAGCAAGATGAGAATGACACGTTGTTAGTTCAACTTTTTTTTTTGGTTAAGGGATAACTTAACATGAAAAAAAAATAGTGGATCCATGATGGACCCATTATATCTAAAATGAAAATCAAATCAATTAACATAGAGATTGGTCATTTTCGAGTTTCTCAAGTTTCTCGAGTTTCACCCTTGATTCCTAACCTCTCATCTCCCTTCATCCTGATAAAAACTAAATCAACTAATATGTAGATTGGCAAGTTTTGAATTTTTTGAGTTCTATTATTGATTTCTGCCCTCTCATCTCCATAGACACTAAGCTCCTTGATGTTGTCTTCTGCTATCCCAATGTTATCACCTCTACCGTCAATCCCAACCTCCAACGACCCCCCACCCATTATGTCGTCCTTAAGGTCAATGTCGACTGGGGAGTACGACTACTGACAAGATGAAGTTGAGTTTGAATTTTCTATAAGAGAGTTTATATCTACTATGAATCCAAAATTTTTGTTTCTCACAATAAACTTTACCTTTTTTCACATTAATTATGAGCTATTTATACTATGGAACATAGAGATTACGACACATATGGACTCAAGTGCACATGTTATCTTTTCATTGGATAGTTAAGTAAAAATGTACCAAGTACACCATCTTCGAAAGGCACTAGAGAATTGGCCTTTTACATTTCGTTTCTTTTTTCTAAATAAAAAATTACTTTATTAGCAAATTGTGAAGATTAAGGTCTATGTACTTTTATAAAATATTTTTATTTTTTAGACTTTGTAAAAAAAATAGTAAAAATAATACCACAAAATAAAGATAAAAAAAACATTTTTTGAAACTAAAAATACCTTAACTTTATGTAAAGATGTCTTTGTTCACAAACATGATTTAGATACAAATTTTTTTCTTGAGTTCACTCACTGAGCATGAGATTAATTATGCAAGATTCTTTTTAAAATTCAAATTCTTGTCTTTCTTCTAAGTGATTACGATTACTTACTGCTATCCACCTTTTATGGTTTTCACATAGATAGTGTTAAATTTACAACACATATTGCACTCGGTTAAGTAAGTTTAAAGAGCTGAGTTTTATTTTCTAAGCCACCTAAAAGTTTTTAGAATTAACTTTTGCTTAGTCAGCTCAGAGGTGTTATATACACTTTAGTCTTTTATTAACTTCATAATTTAAAATTTTGCTAGAAGAAACAAGTACTCTAAAATACTCATCAAGAAATTTTTTTAAAAAATAGTTACACAAAAAGTAATAGTTTTGTTTTCTTAAATCATTAACAAAACTCATTAACTTATTATCTCATCTTAAACTTAAACAAATTGTATAAATTATTTTTGAAAGTAAATTCTTATACTTGTGAAATTTTTATATAACAAAATCATGTGGAACAATATATAAATTTTGACTTTCACATGCATAACTCTGCAACATATGGAAGGATTTAGTTTGATGATATTGTAAAAATATTTTATTCTGTCAATATATCAAAATTAAATTTATATAAATATATATAGTAAATAAAAATTTATAAAATTTATTTATTTAAAAATTTAATTTTAATATATTATTATTATTATAAACAAAAGCATATAACTAGATGATTTATATATCAAAATTAATCTAATAATTTAATATATGTGGCAGTCTTTCTTTGCATGCGCTTATCACCTAAAATTGCTCTTTTAATTTTGTAATTTATTTTTGTTTTTTTCAACTTCAGTTTCTCTCTCTTGGTTCGGGAATCAGGACCTGGCCCGACAACTTAGGAGCCAAAGCTTTGAAAAACTTTAAAAACACAGCGTCCCTTGTACCTCGGTGCTCCCTCACCACTTGCGAACCAAAACCCTAATTTTCTCTCTCCACTCTTCCCCCTACTCTCTCTCTCTCTCTCTTTCTTTCGGGGAACTCCAACTCTCATCGCTTCGCATACTCTTCTTCTATACACATAGCACACGTACGTAGTACTCTACTCCACACATGGAGCACTGCCACAAGCCTCCGCCACCGGATCCTCCAACTGCCACTCAGTACCCGAGCTGCACACTTGTACCTGAACACTCCGACGCCCTCTATTCCTTCTGTGGCGACACCGAGACCAACATGCTCTCCAAATTCGCCTGGATCGGAGCCGACGGCGAAGGAGAAGGCGGCTTATGCCTGCCGGAGAATAATCAATCGCTGTCTTCGAGCTCCGGCGAGGATCCGCCAGAGAATTCGGTCGCCTCCGACGGGAAACAGCTCGATACACCGTGAGTGGACTCTTCCCTTCTTCGGCCGAAACCGATAACTTGGTTTCTTGCTTTGGTTGCGTGCGTGCGTGCGTGCGTGCGTGCGTGAGCTACTACTAGTGCTCTTCTTCTCCAATCCATGAGGTTTATTTGTAATTAGCTTAAAATTGTGGGGCTTAAACGGAACTGACCCTCCTTAATAAAAATTAACGGAAAATACTCAGCACAACGACCGAATCGGAATCTAATCAAGTTGTTCTTCGATTGTTAATTAATTTGTTAATATTCCATGTTACTCTGACAAGTTATTTCGAAAACTGTGCAGTAACCGTCCGTACGGTACTGCGTCTAGCCAGTAACTAGTCTACTGAGTTTATAGAGAGAGAGAGAGAGAGAGAGAGAGAGAGTTTCCCAATTATAGAAATATTATTATTATTATTATTTTGGCTTAAAATGAAAGCAAGAAAATGGAAAAGAAAAAGGGTTGCGTTTCGGGGATGCTGACGTCTTGAACTCACGAGCACCGCGATTATTGCGGCGGGAGTGCCGTGCTTGACGGCAAGCCATCTACCACTTAATGCTTTTTTTCACCACAATCTTAATTTTGCTGATTTCATAATTTACGTATTCTTAATATATGCATTTTCAACATTACGGGAAAAAAAAAAAAAAAAACAGAAGACTGATTGGGCTTGACTCTTTTTTCTTTTTCTTTTTTACTTTTCCGAATGAGTTATTATATATTTGTATATATCATATACTTGTACACTCGTGTTACTTTTGCATTGCTCGTCAGTTTTCCTCGTTCAGATTCCCAGTAGCTGCTGCATTTTGTTGAATGATATGTTTATAATTTATATTTGAATGAATAGCAGAGATTCTAGCTAGGTATATGATACCACTGGCATTGAGTGGCATTTTATGCTCATATCATGATATATGTAGATATTTGCTATATTTTGCACAAAATGTTGCATCAAATAATGCTTGTTCCCCTAAAAGAATGCTTGCATGTGTTCGTTGTAAGGCGGGTCTCTCCTTTTTCCCTTTTGTGGTCCATATTTTATATACTCCTTATTTTATAGAAATAGCACCAGTTTTGTTCGTGTTGATAACAATTTATTTTTATTATTTTATTATTTTTTTGTGTCTTTCGGCCCTAAATAATGCAATACGGTTCATAGCTTTTACTTAACATGTAGATTGTGGCCTTGCAGGTTACTTTTGGGCAAATAGAAATTGAATTTAATATGATTTAAACCTGTACGTCAGGTTTGTGGTGGAATTGGCATATAAGTATTTATTATTATAACTGAAAGATTTTGGTCACATTTCTCACTTCACTTGCTTCTGTTTTGGTACATTAATTACTAATGGATACCAAATCAAACCTTTACTAAAAAATTTGACCCATCCTAGTACTGAGCTAAGCCAGGCACGTGTTAACGGTATTAAGTGAATATTGCTTCATTCTTTTAAGCTCGCTCAGTTAATGTGTTGGACAGACTTCATACCAAAAGTAATTTCTTCATTTCTAAAAGTTGATTGTTGAAAATTAAAATTATTGTCTACTGCCATATTTGTTTTAACACAGTTCCTCATGAATTGGGTAAATGCCAACTTCATGATCAAGCTGTTTCCATATTCGATGCTTTTGAAGCCATCAGAAAAGAAAAGAGTGTTTGTGATTGGTAATTCTCACCGGCGCTCCCTCCATTTGCGTAGAATCATATGGCTATTTGTACTTTAATTTAGCTGTTTCTGTACATATGGTTGTGGCGTGTATGATTAACAACGTATAGCAATATATCCATTTTTTCAAAGTCTATGTCTGGCTAAGGCTCTACATCGCGTTTCTTGCTATTGTAATTTTCAGTATGCTACTTTTATCTTGACAAATTTTTTTCTTCGGTGACATATTTAATTCACAGGAGTAAAAGTAAGAAGAAGCAAAAGCGAATAAAGCAACCACGGTTTGCATTTATGACCAAGAGTGAAACTGATCATCTTGAAGATGGCTACAGATGGCGGAAGTATGGCCAGAAGGCAGTTAAAAATAGTCCATTTCCGAGGTTTGTAGCAACATTTTCATTAAATTAATATTTTGTATATTTTTTAAAATCAAAATCACAGGACCTGAAATGGATTGAACCTAAACTAATATAACTCTTGCTAGATCGGTAAGTGTAAAACTTTCTTATTGTTAGTTCTTTTTCCCTTTATATGATTCGAATTTAAGGTATTATTTAAGAAGAATAAGTATCAAACTATTTAAACTAATCAAGTATTGATAATTAATTTTTTACTTTATCAAAATAAACTATTCCCCCTTTTATGGTACACATCTTATATCAGTGATTAGTTTTTCTGACTTTGGCTTTAGTGTGTGACTGGTAATTTATTTTGTGTTCAAAATGTATAATTAAAAGCCTTCTAAGAGAAAAAAAAAAGAACACAATTTTTTTCTCCCTAAAATTAATCAAATCCAAAGATGCCCTTATTCTTCAACTTCTGTTTAGGTGCGTCAACATAAAGCATGCAAATTATTCCTTTGAAAAAATATTCTTGCATGTTATACTTAAGGTCTAGACATGATGACAGCAACATGCATTACCAAATTCATTCCCTTCTCGTTTTCCATAAAGACACTTAATATTTTTTGGGAAATCAAGAGAAAATGAAGATATTCCTTTGATTCCCTCATATTTTGTAAGGTTACCAATAGTTTTTGATAGTGGCTAAGATGAATCCACTAATTAACTTGAAATATACTTTTTATATTTCTACTTTAAAAAATCGAACATGTAGTTTAATAGTAATCACTAACTATTAAAAGATAAAAAAAAAAATGAGCTTGTGGGAGAAAAAAAAAATGAAAAGTGCAAGTAAACTTATAATGAATCTAAACATGACACATAATTACACATACATTAGAACTTTTTGTTCCTTTCAATTTCTTTCTCTCCTCATTTATGCTTATTTTGTTCTCCTTTTATAGTTCTTTTACATTTCACCAAAATGCAGCAAGTCAATGTATATATCTGGGGGGTGCCTCAAATGGATAGTACATTGGTGGCTATCAATTACAGAAAGATCCATTTATATTCTTAGAGATATGGAATAATCACAATCTATACATACAGTGCACATTTTTGCAATATATTGCAAACAAATTAAAAGCAAATTAGCATCATTTGAGCAAATTAATCGGATAAACAATGTACTTGCACATGAACAACTATATATCATTTGCACAAACAGCGAATACACCGTGTATAGTTAGATTTGGGATGATAATTGTATATGAAATGAACTAATTAATCTGATGACCATGCATGTCTTGCAATACAGGAGCTATTATCGTTGCACAAACAGCAAATGCACCGTGAAGAAAAGGGTGGAACGCTCCTCCGAGGACCCAACTATTGTTATTACTACATATGAAGGCCAACACTGTCATCATACCGCTGGGATGTTCCACCGAGGTAGCATGATTAGTCATGAAGTCACATTTGCCAATCAGTTGTCTCTTGGAATGTCACAGTTCTATTATCCAATTCAGTTGCCCGGAGAAAATACTCTTAGTAGTGTTACTCAGCCTTGCCAAGCTCACGATATTGAAGCTGGAAGATGCAGCACTGTATTGCCAGATTCAACCCCAGAGCCTCCCATGGATGATGGACTACTCGGAGACATTGTGCCCCGCGAAATGCGTAACAGATGAGGGAAATATATAATGGTATATCCAACTTCACATGATCTATCTTTTACAATTTTTATTGCAGGCCTCGGTGTTCGATTGCTCTCTGTTTGTGTGTTTGTGTCTCTGGTTGTTTTTGTGTTTTGTTTTTTTGGTTTTTGTTTGTGGGGGGGGGGGGGTTAGGAGATCGACAACTTGGCTTTAAGATTTCAACTTGAAGAGAAAATAAATGCTCTGAAATTTTAATTATAAAAGTAGAAAATGATCAATGCATATATATATATATGCCGATGGTGATAAGGGCTTAACATATTTTCAGAGTGGAAATACAATAGCCAAGAATCAATCAATAATTTTTTCACTGAAAATTAGAAAGCAACGTAGTATCAAAATTTTTATCTGAATTATTTGTCGAAATGATATGATATATAAGTTTATTATGAGATAAATAAATAAATTATGTTATTTTATTTTATTCAACAATCACTCTTATTTTTTATAAAAAAATTGACAAATTTCTGTAACTATATAGCATTAGTCCTAAAAATTTCTACCATTTGGATAAAGTAATTACCTGTTGGCAATAATATACCAATGATGAACCCTATGCCTTAATGAGTTTGCCACAGATGTGATTTGGGCTAATGAATTATTTAGGTAACTAGGATATTAATGAACCTTTATACAAAAGAAGTGGTAGTAGTTTAATCTTAAGTGGGGTGATTTCGGAGATTGGAGACTTATAGTTAGCTTTCAAGATCTATGAGATTGGCCTTCCGTATTACGTAGCCTCATGTGAAAGTAGTAGTAGTAGTAATAATAATAATAATTCAAATCTTTAGAATATATCACAAAATCATAGTATGATACATATATGAATGGCCTATCCTTTTGCTTGAAGTGTAAACTGATCTGGGGTTGTGACTGGAGTATCATTACCAGCATCATGCTTATTGCTTAAATAGATATATATGAACTTATTCTGGCAGTCATGTCACTAAGGATCCCGTGTCAGTTGACTAGCAACCTTATCTTGACTGGTACCTACTTCATGATGCTACTTTATTACATGCACTTAAAACATCTTTCTTAGCCAAAAGTATAATTCCATACTAAGGAAATTTACAAAAAGAAAAAAAATGCTATAAGACCTTAATTACAAGTTACAATGGTGATTTTGATTCTTTTGTTCAGAAGGAAGAAACAGACTGGCTTTCAACGTTTCTATACGTGGTATCGATGTGAGATATGTTGACATCTTTTATCCTGATCTGAGATTTTTACTGGTTTATTCCAGTCAAAATTATCAATTTTTTCACATGTTCAACCTTATGGTGCACTTGCTACAACTTTTATTTGTTTAAGCCTTGTATTTGTTTACGATATAAGATTAACACTCAACAATTTAAGTCTCTAACAGAGTTAACCTTTGAAAATAATATCAAAATATTTATGAGCGGCTAGTTAGTGTTCAGTCCATGTCACTTCTATTATTTAAAATAAAGTTGAGATTTCAGCATGAAATAGATTGAATTTATGTATTGTGAACAACTTCACACTTTAAAAATAAAGAACTCTTATATGAACAAAATGCGTTCAAACTACAAAATCAATCATTAACCTTTACTTAATACCTTAAGCCTTTAGAGATAAAGCTTATGGACTATGCATGAAAGTAAAAGTCAGCAGCGCATGACATATCAATGTCTTTTTATTGGCCAATTCAATTATACTGTACTAAACATTGAAATTGTTGTTTACTAGGAAAAATTGTTATAGACATGTTATTGAAAATACACCTATTTTTAAAATGCCTTCATACACGTCAAATAATAATTTCAATACCTAAGAAATAATATGGTACGTACAGAGCAAGTACCTAAGAATTTCTTTATACTATACATATATAGTTTTAAGAGTAAATATCTTTTTTAGTACTAATATTTTAAAATTAACATCAATTTAGTATTAAAAATTTTTTTGATATCAATCTATTCTTAACATTTTAAATTTTGGCATTAATTTTATTCTTCTATCAAATTATTAGTAACTTCTTTTACCATTCATCTTATTTGACATGCTAGTGTCGAACTATATTGTTTATTTGTCTTTCTTGATTAATTAGAGGAGATAATTTTCACTTTATCAACTTAAAAATTAAAAAAAATAGAAAATAAATAAATAAAAAATTAAAATCTTGACATATAAATCCCTAAGTATTTTAGATATATCAAAAGAAAAACCCTAAATACCAATCAAGAAGGTTTAAAATTGTTTTCTCTTATCAATCAAGAAAGACAAGTAGACCACATAACTTAACACTAATATGTCAATTAGAATGAATCGTAACAAAATTTACTAATTATTTAATGAGAGAATGAAATTAATATTTAAATTCAAAAAATTTGAACTAAATTAATATAAAAGTTTTCAGAACTAAACTAATTTAACCTTCAAAATATTTGAACTAAAAACATATTTAATTACCCTAATTTTAAAGGACTCTCTATCTGTCACTTTCAAAGAGAGAATGACATGCCACCACAGAAGTCGTCCCCATAAAGGTGAATTATAGGCTCACATGTATTGGTTTCCTGCAAGTTGTGATTCAAAAAGTCATGTCTATCCTATATATGACCTAAACTATATGCATTCACCTTTCATCCTTTTATTAATTAGCTCACTCATGACAATATCATGAACGTACATGCACCATTATTGTTGGTGATCATAGTTAAAGTTGCCGATAGGTCCCATGGCTTGTGACACATGAAAGAGAAGAAAAAATCGCCACACTTTCAGAGAGGTTATACACCGTTGTCGTACCACCAGGTCAAGTTGCAACAAGATATGTTACCCATACAGACTCGTTCTAGTTAAACCTAATGTGAACCATAATTATGATTTGAAGTGCCAACTTCCTCTAAATAATTGCTTGGTAGCCTCGTGCATGTCGCGATGTCTTTGATTCCTCCATCACCAGGTGGAGCCCAATATCCATAAATGCCTCTGCCCGTGTCATGCAGTCATGCTTACATATATATATACATTTAGCATTTAAAGGAGACATTACTTACTGTTCATTTCACGTATGTACTGCATCGATTTAACATTGTGTTTGATAATGTTGGCTCATGAATCCTCGTCATGAGCCATGACACTGTTCGTCCTTAGTCCTTACCCATGCATTTCTGTTACCAGTACTGTTTGATGGGCCATTGGCCAATGATAATTCTTTTCATTTGTTTCAGCAGATTGCTGACAAGTAGCTAGGTGGAGCTGAGGAAAAGCATGAATTGACGATGGAAATTCATGTATGCATGCACACTCTTAGACTAAGTAGGCCACAAGAGGCAGCAAATTTTCCAGCAGCAATCTTTTTTCGTCCATCTTCATTTCTCTCAAGCTGATCAGTATCCAGTATGCATGCATGTATGGGTACCCTACCAATTATGTATCATGTCGTTAGCAGTTAACTATTTAGGGTCCCATTTAGAACTTGAACATATATTAAATCATTAATACATATCGATTGACCGTATTATTTATTTTAGTCATAGTGATAATGCAGGTATATATTTTCTATTACATGTCATCGACAGCCGATGGATATAATGTATTAATATAGGTTTTTTTTTTTTTTTTTGCCTTTTATACTTCTACTTCAGATTGCTCGAGTTATGAACCCTAGTTCAAAACTCACCACAATTTAATGTCCATTTATTCATGCCCATTATATCAAATATAATTTGTCCACTTAAACAAATCTTATCATTTTTCAGATTTGACATTTTTGGGTGTATGGGCTTTTGTTTTAAAGTTCATTTCAATAGGAAGATATTGTTTGGCGTTGTGTGATTCGGGCGATTCTTCATTGTTATACGTGGGCTTAAAGGAAGATGAGGAAAGGGTGAAAAGGGATGCAATCACTAGCGAGGTATACGTTATTGCTCGGGACGGGAGCAAAGCTACAAGCATGTTGGGTGGATGGCAAAGCTCTCTCAATATTAGTATTTTTTATTTATTTATAAGATTTAAATCTAAAAAGAATGACAAATTCATTGAACCAGCCGAGTGTTAGTTAAATATTAAAAAATCTAATTATAAATGCTTTTCACTCTTTAACTACAATTTTTTTTTCTAGATATAAGAGATCTATTTTTACATTCAGCAACAAAGAATTTTATCAACTTACTTGACATTTTTTAATAATTATAATTTCTTTTAAATACTTTTTGAATAATTAACTTTAAATGCTTTTATTATTAGTAACTTAACAAGAATTAAAAAATATATATTGATAGTCAATACGCTGGAAAATTTAATAATTATAAACAAATTTTTTCATTTTTCTTTTCCTCTCTTTAAACAAATTAAACTGTTGTCAGTTAGCTTGATCGCTATTTTTTGTCAAAAAAGTTCGTCGAACTTCTCTTTTTTTGACATCATATTACTCAGACACATACGAAAAGGCTACAGCCTGCATACTTGTAAAAAGAAGAAAAAGTTAAGGTGCTTTATTTGGTGCAAATGGGATTGCGGGTGGCCCTCACCCACCTTTTATTTGCGGGTGGTCCCGTATATGTTGATTCAAGTATGTTTAACACATCTCATGACAATAAGAGTTGGCTAGTTGGTAACCAGCAGTTTCATATTTCACAAGAATGTGAGTTTGATATTTCGTCCTAACATAAGGATCCTTTTGGTTGATAATTTTATAAATTTTTTGTAAATGCTATTTAAATTTTGGGATTTTGTTTCAATTTTCGTGGGATGGCTGATACTATACCCACATAAACTTTTTATGTACCAAACGTTATCATTTTTTTTGGGGGATGCTTGAACATTATTGTTATGGATTCTCTTATATTAAGTTTTCACATAACTTTATTATTTGTGATCTATTATTATTAATTCTCTTTATATCATATATCTTGTTTGAGTCCCACCTTTTAAATCAATGTTAAGAGATTATAAATGATAAGGTCAAATGAAAATTTAATAAGAGAGGGTCCATTTCTCTAACCATAGTGTGTCTTGAATATTTTTTCGTTTTTGGCATGGTGCCTTGAACAGTTGTTGATCAGGTCATTGGGCCGAAATTTTTTAGGTTAGGCCCAAAGCTCAGAACTCATTTTATTCGTTGAGCTAGCTCGATCTGGTGCAACAAGACTTGCCATTAGCCCACAAGAAACTTTTCCGTTGAGGTGGGCCTGCATATTTTCGGTCTGTTCTATGTGCAATCGAATCAAGCAAACTAAATAGATTTAACAAACAGACTAAGTTGTTTTCTAAATTGTTGACCAAAAAACCTTCTAAATTATATATATTGACAAAAAATGGTTTTAAATTATTAAATATTTCTGAATTAACTGATAATTAAATCAAAGTGATTATTATTTACTTATATATTGACCATATTTATAAATTATTCATTTAATCAATTTCACTATTTTTTTTTTTGTTTTGATTGAATTTAGACCCTATTACCAAGAACCTCAACATTTAAAAAGAGGTCTATGAAAGAAGTAGGGGTCTCCTCATAATTTTTTTTTAATTTTTTATTTTTAAGACTCGAATTTGAAACATTTGGTGTAACCAAACATTGGTAATCAATTTCACTATCTATTGAAATGTATATAATTAATTATTTTAAACAATACTTTATCTTACTTTATTTAACTACTTAATCCTTTTAGAAATAGCATAAAATCCTTCTTAAATTTTACCGAAGTTACGCACGTCATTTTGAAGGACCCTTGTATGTTACACTTCCACTGTAAATTCATAACTTGACTAAAATTGCATATAAATTTAATTTTGTTATGAAATATTATTTGAATTTGAATATGAATATTCGTATTTTTATCTTGACTTAATTAAGCTTTTATCAGATAAAATCTATTATTTGATTATATATGGTATATCTTTTATTTTTTGGCTATAAATAGAATCTAAGACGTTTAAATAATCAACTTTACTTTCCAACAGTGAATATGTCAAAAGATCATTCCCTAAAATGAATAAATCTTATTATACATATTACCTAAAATATGTGCTATTATTTTTATATGAAGTGTGTCAGTATAATCCAAAATAAGTTTATATATTACTTGAAATAAATATTTTCAATTTTACATTCCCCAAAATAAATGTACCTTCAAGGATAATTTTTAGTATTTATAGTTTATTTATTTTTGTTATTTTGGGTATTTATAATTTAGTACACATATTCTCCTGAAGTGGAGAATATAATGGATTCATTGTTTACCAATTTTTAGAAGCAATTGGCCAACTTAATCTTTAAATTATTTCTCCTTTATTTCATTATTTTATTATTCGTTGAATTTGCTTTTAATTATTTATTTAATTTGAGTATGTTGTGTTCAATATAATGGGCAACAACTACTCATCATGTGTGCTTGATGCTGAAAACATGGGTGCTTGACTTTTCACACCCCAAATATGTTCATGTAGTGGCAATATCAAGAAAGGGTTTTAAATATCTTAAATTAATTTGATGCCTTCTTGTGATCTAACAAAATAATGAGTTTGCTCATGAAAAATTATGAAACCTGCCCATATGGCTTTGCTCTATTCCCCGAAGTGAATGCAACAAATTATAACCATAAAAGTGGCAAAGGTTGTGGTTCCAATAAAAAAACACAATTGACGTATGAAGAAAATAAATATTTTTATTGTGGCATCAAAGTACATTGATCACATATTTGTAGTACATCGATACTTTTTACATAATCTTTATCAAACATCACAAAAGAAAATGAGTAAAAGACAAAAATGAATTTGATTTCTAAAAATATTTTGGATAGTTAATATGAGTTATTTAGATATATCTTATATTATTTTAAGATTCTGTGAAATATTGGTCATTTGATTAATAATGAATATGTTTACTAATCGTATTTGTTTTCTTTTCTGTTTATAAAATTTAAGACTATGTTTTTTTTTTTAAAGGATACTACATTATTTCATTTGGGAATATTTAGTATTTACTCTCAATATCAAATAACATAATTATACTATTTATGGCATATCCCATGATTATTAATTGTGTTATTTTTATGTGATATTATTGGGATTCAATATATCACAAAATAATAATATATTATGAAATAATCTTGTTTGCCTTTATGATCAATAGATCACAAAATAATATTGATACTTTCATAACACTTTTGATACATTTTTTTATATCAGTGCTATATTATCGATTATTTATATGTCAAGTTTTAAATTACATGATATGATACATTATGGTATATTTTATATTTTGCTCATCTGATGATGGGATAAGTAAATGTTAATATCACTATTGGAATTATCAAGATGATTGAAAGCTCCGGAAGAACTATTATTTTGTTTTCTAAAGAAACTTGTTAAGCTTTAAAGATATTCGTCAAGATGGATATTATGTTGAGACTGTAAATGAGAACATTGAATATCTCTATATCACAACTATTATATTGGGCAAGAAATGTGCATTAGGAAAGTCACTTGCCTTTTCCTCCTGTTGGTACTATATAGATATTGACTTAATTGAATTTTTGCTATAGTAAACCAGAAGTTTATTGATCGAAATTAATACTTTTACCAATTGGCATGACGGTTAGGCTATCTTGATTCAATTATGATGTAAAGAATTATTGAGAATCCACTTAAATATTCACTGAAGAACCAAAAGATTCTTCAATTTAAGGAATTCTTTTATACTGCTTGTTCTCAAGGAAAATTAATTGAGACATCACCAATTAACATTGAGATTGAATTATCTATATTTTTGGAAGAGAAATACTTTTTATACTCATTTTATGTGGAATACCATGCCAACTCACATCCCATCCACCATTAGATGGGATATGAGTTTATATGGTATCTCACACAAAATGAGTACACATAATATAACTCTTTTTGAAATGTATTTAGAGTGATATATGTGGGCCCACTCACCCACCATGTGAACCATTTAGATATTATATAATTATAATAGATAAATCAACAAGTTGGTCACATGTATATTTATTGTCAACTTGAAACTTGACGTTTGCAAGATTACTTGCTCAAATAATAAAATTAAGAGCACAATTTCCATATTATTGCATTAAGATAATTCGTCCTGATAATGCTAGTGAGTTATGTCACAACCAGAAATTATGGAATCAAAAGGACATTGTTATCAACAACGGTTTTGCATATAATGTTGCTATTGAAATAATAAAGTAAGATGAGGATCTTGAACCAAAATCTGTCAAATAATGTAGATAGATAAATGATTAGCCAAAGTGGAAAGATGCAATTCAAGTTAAATTAACTTCACTTGGAAAATGTGAAATTTTTGGAGCTGCAGTCAAATACTTCATGATGTAAATCCAATAGGGTACAAGTGGGTTTTCGTGCAAAAATGAAATACAAAGATATAAAGCACAACTTGTGGCACAAGGGTTTCACAAAACCTGGCATTGACTATATGGAGCCATATATATTCTTTTGTCGTGGATTTGTTAGTCTGGCAATAAATAAAAAAAATATATGAGTCTAATAAATGTTATTACAGTTCTATTAATTATGTGGCTTATTAGAAAGTGAAATTTATATGAAAATCCTTGAAGGATTTAAAATGCCTGAGCATATAGAAATTCTCGAAAAATTTATTTAATAAGACTTTAGAAACCCTTAAATGGAATTATAGATTAAAACAATTGGGGCATAAGTAGTACAATTGCCTTAGTCAACACTTGTTGAAAGATGGGTATTAAAAAAAAAAATTATCTAGTTTGCCTATTTGTCTTCATAAACTGTTTGGATTTATTTTGTTATAATTGCAGTATATGTTGATGATTTAAATATCATTGAATCTCCTAAAGAGATTCCAAAAACTATGGATTATTTAAAAGAAAGGATTTGAAATAAAAGATATTGGCTTACAAATTGAGCATTTGACAAATGGAATATTTGTCTATCAATTAACTTATGCTAAGAAAATTTGAAATGATTTACTGAATGAAGAATATCCATTGAGTACCCCAATAGTTGTGAGATTACTTGTTATAGATAAAGATCCAATCTGACCTCATGAAAATGACAAAGAACTTCTTGGTCATGAATTAGCGTATCTTAGTATTATTGGAGCACTATTGTATGTCGCTAAGAATCCATGAACAAATATACTTTTTTCTATAAGTTTGTTAGCGAAATTTGGCTCTTGTCCAACAAAAGGACACTCAAATGGCGTTAAGCATGTATTGTGATATCTTCAATGATATATTAATAGGGGATTATTTTATTTGAATAAATCTAGATCCCAACTAATTGGGTATGCAAATGCAAGCTTTCTATCTAATCCACATAAAGGTAGTTCCCAAACAAAGTATTTATTCAAAGTGAAGGTAGAACTTTATTATGGTGTTTAACAAAACAAACTATATAGCTGCTGCTTCATCAAATCATGCAAAGATATTAGCAATTCATGAAACAAATCGATAATATATCTGGTTTAGATCGATCACTCAACACATCAAGGGAATGTGTATCTTGCCAATATAAAAGGAAATACCAACAGTCATATATGAAGACAACCTCGCTTGCATAAGTCGGCTGAATGAATGATGTATTAAATGGGACAAAACAAAAGCATATTTCACCAAAGCTATTACACACATGATCTTCAACAAAACGGTGATATAGATGTTCAACAAATTTGTTCAAGTGATAATTTGACAGATTTGTTCACTAAAGCATTGCCTACTTCAACATTTGAGAATCTGGTGCATAAAATCGGAATGTGTCATATCCGAGACATTAAATGATGCTCCTAAGAGTGGGAGAAACACCGTACTCTTTTTTTTTCTTAATCAAGGTTTTGTCCTACAGAATTTTCCTTGATAAGGTTTTTAACAAGGCAATTTTCACTGTGAGAATATTATACTTTTTTTCCTTCATTAAGATTTTTTTCTAATGGATTTTTTTTAGTAAGATTTTAAGAAGGTATATATTTAATGGATATTCAAGGAAGTGTTATGAAACATTATTTGGATTTGAATGTGGCTGTTCATATCTTTATCCTGATTCGATTAAGATTTTATTATATAGAATTTGTTATTTGATCATATCTTATATCTCTTACCTTTTAGCATTAAATAACTCTTTGAATGCTCCATATATGACACATTTGAGAGTATCAATAATAGAATCCCCTATTTCTCTCTTCCTTCTCTCTTTCTCTATTCTCTTTACTATTATTTTCACAACAAATTTGTGATTTTTTTTTCTCATTTTTACCCCTTATCATATTCACCCTGTTGATATAAACTAATTTTCCTGTTAACCAGAATTAAGCCCCTTTAATTTATCACCCCAACTGATGAAATGAGTTTCACCAATAAAATCAAGAAAGAATAAGAAGTGTGACAACAATAAACGTAAACTAATTCAAACAAATCATTAATATGATCGTCTCTTCAAATTGAATCATTACATACGTACAACTAACTTGCCTACAGAACCCAAACTTTTACTGACTTTTCTCTCGTTTGAATGTGGATGCTAATACAGTTCAAACTTGAAACCGTAATTATGCACCTGATTCCAGGAGAAATCATAAGACCAGGCTTACATAAAATAAAACCCAAGAAATTTAGCTGCTGTAAGCAGTTACGTCAAGTTTGAAGAATGGTAAAAAAGTCAAGGGAGAAGCGTAAGCTCCTGCAACACTTAAAATATTGTACAATATTTTTCAGTAACCCCTCATGACTGTGCTGACCTATAAATAGAAAATAGAAACAACCGCTATGATCCTGCACGACCATACCATCATGGAGAAGAGTAATTGTGGAGAGGAGGTAGAGAACAGACAAGTTATATTCAGAGACTATGTTACTGGTTACCCCAAAGAATCTGACATGTACATAACTACAAGTACCATTAAGCTGAAGGTTCCCCAAGGCTCAAATGCTGTCTTGGTGAAGAACTTGTACCTTTCGTGCGATCCAACCATGCAATTCCGAATGAGGAATAATGTGCAAGGCTATTCAGCATCCGAGTATTATGTCCCTGGATCCGTAAGTCTTTGCCAAGTCGAAAATTTTCTTCGTTTTGACTCCTATGATTGAAATTAGAGAAAGAGAGTAGAGTCCTTCATATGAACTCAACTCAGCTTCTTTCTTTGTTATGTTCATTGTTTTCTATTCTTTTCCTCACACTTTCATGCGGTTAAACCTTGCAGCCCATAAATGGGTTTGGAGTGGCTGAAGTTTTGGATTCAGGGAATCCAAACTTCACTGCAGGTGAATTGGTTTGGGGAACAACGGGATGGGAAGAATATAGTCTCATCCTAAAGCCTGAAAGCCTCTTCAAAATCCAGCATACTGATGTTCCCATGTCTTACTATACTGGAATTCTAGGTAGTTGAGTTAGCTAGCTCTTGTAAAATTGAATTATCAGAAAAACCAGTTTATGCATTATACAGAGTTCAATTTTAACTTTTATATTGTTTTTCTGTATACTTATTCAATAGGTATGCCTGGTATTTCTGCTTATGCTGGACTATATGAAGTTAATCCCCCAAAGAAAGGAAAGCATGTTTTCATCTCAGCAGCATCAGGTGCGGTTGGTCAGCTTGTTGGGCAATTTGCAAAGTTGACGGGTTGTTATGTTGTTGGAAGTGCCGGCAGTGAGAAAAAGGTATTTTCTGAACATCACATCTTCTGCATAAAGTGAAGTTTATTTTCTTTTACACTAGTCATCTTAGACAGGACAAGTATTGTTCTTTGCTGAGTAAACCATGTATTCTTAAATTGAAAGAATTCATCATCATCATCATTATGTCAATCTAGGTTGACTTGCTCAAGAATAAGCTTGGGTTCGACGACGCCTTCAATTACAAGGAAGAGCGTGACTTGGATGCTGCTTTGAAAAGGTCAGCACATATGAAAGGCAGTTAGTCTATGTATTATCCATATATAATCTTAGAAAACCATTTATGAATCTTAGCCTACAATGAGCATAAACCATTCAAAAACTTTTTGGCCCGTTAGTACTTTTACATTGAAACACTATTCACCAAGTGCTCTCTATAATTCTGTATATATAAGGGTTTAGAATACAAAGTAATCAAAATATCAGGAGCGTACTTAGTTTTGTTCATGACTAATTGCTGTCATATATGTATGTCCAATAGTCTTTGTTGAAGGATTGCATTATCACAACACTTGAGATAAAAAGCCATAAAAAAATTTTCATTGATTCTAAACTATTGAGGAGCTCATTATTGATATTTGCTCTGTGATTAGGTACTTCCCTGAAGGCATTGACCTATACTTTGAGCAAGTTGGGGGTAAAATGCTTGACGCAGTGCTGCTGAACATGAAAGTCCATGGCCGTATCACCATATGTGGAATGATTTCACAGTACAATCTTTCTCAGCCTGAAGCCCTGAAGAATTTGATGCATATTGCATTCAAGAGACTTAGTATAAAGGGTTTTACACATCGTGATCACCATCATGTCTATCCAAAGTTCTTAGAGACTGTGTTGCCTTACATTAGAGAAAAGAAGATTGTGTACATTGAAGACATAGTTGATGGGCTTGAGAATGGCCCAGCAGCCCTGGTGGGACTTTTCAGCGGTCGTAACTTTGGAAAACAAGTAGTGAGAGCTGCTCAATGATCTTCAAATTTCATGTGTTATAGTATGGACTTAGAATCCTTCAGAAAAGTTCAACAATAATATGCTTATATGCTGTAGTTATGGCCAATTAAAGAGCAAATAAGGGGGAAAATTTATTTGAGAAATTCTTAGATATTCCTATAGTAAGAGAAAATATTTTGCTTTATATTATTCATGATTTAATATATCAATTTTGTGGGTTATTATTATCTTCTATATTCCTTATATTTTTAATGTAATGGCCAATATATTAGGTGATAAATAATACTAAGTAAAGTAATTGAATCCGCAACTTAATAATTATCTCCTGTATATCTTATTGAATCTGGAATTAATATCTCATGTTGAACTCTCATTTTCCCTTCTCTTGTCTTTGTAAAATAATAATAATATAATAATAAGAATAATACTAAGCAAAACTTTGCTCTTCGACATTTAAGAATTTCTCAATTTGTTATTCTGATTGGTGCATACGTGTGAATTGTGCCAACGAAATTTTACTCATCTACGATGTCTTATAGCTTGTTTAGATTGCAGTTTGCATCCATTAGAAGGCTTTCTAGAAGAAGGAAAATGACTTTGTACAATAAATAATAGTGTTTGGTTTAACTTGTTACCTTTTAGAAAGCCTTTTAAAATTTTAAAAGGCCTTTTGGAAAAAATATCTTTGAGATTATTTTTTATTCAAAAAAAGATCTTTTGAAAAGAAATCTTACTATTACTTTTATATTAACAATCAAAAATAATTTTACTTTATCTTATCCAAACAAAATTCATTCTCCTAAACTTACTTTTGACATATTCAACCCAAATAAAAATTATTATTTTAAAAATAATTCCTCTAAAAAGCCTTCTTTTAAAAGATAGTCTCACAAAAATTAAACCAAACATACCCTTAATCAATTAAAGCTATTTATGATGACACGCCCAATTAGCCAGAAAGAGATGGCACATTCCAAGGCATAATATATTTATGATTCTGTAGGTTGGCTGATTGAGGAATTAGTATTTTGACGTGAGTTGAGGTACTCATTGCCACAATACAATTTATGGATAGTATCAATCTCACTAATTTGTATACCTACATTTGATTTGATTTGCTGGAATAAATTGGAGCTGGAAATGCAAGAATTCTAAATATTATAGATCTCATTTTTAAGTACATTCTACTCTTATACCACACTAAATACAGGAAGTGTTAATATCTTACATGCCAACCCTTAGCTAGGCTTTCATATCCTCTGCGGATTTAGTATATCAAAAATAACCAAATTTGAGTCTATAATCTCATACAAACTATCTAAACCCTTTTTCACTAATCCACCCATAATGGTTTCATATTCTTGAGTGTGTTTGAAATATTAAAAGAATAGAAATGATTTGATTTAGAAATCAAATCTTGTGTTTGGGTGTTTTAAAAATAAAAAATGAAGTGATTTCTAATTACTATAGGATTTAGCTACTTTCTATTTGAAATTCTATCAAAATTGAAAGGATTTGATGGAAATTGATTTAATTTTAAAATTTAAGTACAAATCAAATCAAATCAATTCTATTCTTAATTATTCCAAACACAATCTTAAAGATTAAGTATTTAGTAACTCGTCAATTTGCAACTTAATTCGGATTGAGCACTTATTAACCGAGCGGACGATTTTTATTTTTAAGAAAAAAGGAAAACTTGCTGCCCAATTAATAAATAAGTAATATTATATGCACGCCATTTCTTAACTGAAAAACACACGTTCTTTTCCTTATATTAGATAATTTACCTCCGCATTGCTACTATAAAAAAAAAATTAATTTTAATGTACTGTTATTGTAAATTTTTTTATATAGTTATTCAATTATATATTATCTTATTAATAAAAACATTTCTCTGATAATTATTATCTCCAAAGGCACACATTTAATAGAATATGATTAGATAACTATATCAACTTCTTTATATTACTAGTATATCAAAATTAATATAAAATAATTAAAAATAAGAATTTTTTTAAAAAAACTGTTGAATAAAATATTTGCCTATAGAACGAAGAAATTAAGAGTGAAAGGTAGAAGAGAACTAAGAATAAGGGAGTTAAAAAAAAAAAAAAAAACGTGTTGCCACAATTCTTTATGCTATAGAAAGTCATAATTGAGTAATGATAAATCAACTCATTTTTTGTCGACACGTGTGCGATGTATACGGAGAAAATAAGCAAAAGAACGAAATCACCGTATTGATTGCAACACACATAGTACAAAAGAGGAGGCAAATTTCTCTCTTCTTTCCCTTTTTTTTTTCAAGATAATACATTTTTCTCCTTTGCTTTCCCTTTATTTTCTCATCTCTCAAAGAGCTCTTTCACAATTTTCTCATATCTTCACAAAGTAGACACTGTATAAAATAGATTTCAATGCAATCTATTTACTATATCCTTCGGTGAAGCGGTTTTCATGGTGGAAGGGTGGCCTTTTATGCGTGGGCTCATCAAGCCATAGCAAAAGAAGAAAAAACTTCTCTTAGAGACAGAAATAATAACCCAAAAGCTTATAAATGGCTAATCTAAAAGAGATATGTGATGCCATGGAAGCACAAAACTTCACCCAGAACCCAAAACATATTCACCACCACATACTCAAATCTTAAAAATCAATTTTTATGAAGCACAAGATATTGAGAATATATTCAATTTATTTATTTAGGCGCATTTGATCAATATTTGTTTGAAAAATTAGAGAAAAAAATAAATTTATGCAAATAGCAAGTTTTCTAGAAACTTACCAGCATATTGCAAAAATTACTAGCATTTTTAGTAAAATTATCAGTATTTTATGATAAGTTATCAGTGCTTGATCAAATCTTAAAAAACAACTTTTAGGATGCCTAAGGGTGTATTTGGTATGGCGTATTAGGCATGATAGGATAAGATAATATGATATATTATAACTTTATCCGTTGTTTGGTGCAGTCAACATATTGTATAAACTTATCTATCAAACCTCTCTTATACGTAAAAATAATGGATAACTTAATCCAGTTTAGGGAGGTTGTACTAGACCTGATTAGCTTTTGATGTATAAGGGTTATTTTACTTTTTTATTTTTTAATATATTTTATTAAAATAAAAATAATTATTAAATAAATAATAAAAAATAAAAACCATATAAACAAAAAATAATAATTATAAAATAGCTATTCAAATTGATATAAAAATATAAAAATAAAAATTTATTAATAAAATATATAAATAATATTTAATATAAATTTAATTATATATAATAAAAAATATAACCAAATATAAAAATATGATATTAAGCTTGCTTGGATTTTGATGTATAAAAATTCCCTTATTATTTATCTCTCTCTCTCTCTCTCTCACTCATATTTTTTATATTATGAAAAAATATTAAAAATAAATAAATAATTTTTAATATAAAATTTTATTTATATATAATAAAAAATAGCTAAAATAACTGTAATAAATATTTAAACAATTATATTAATTTTTAAATTTTAAATTTAATATTAAAAAAATATATTTATTATAATCTCTTTTTCTGGTTATATTGTATATAATACAATATCTTATACAGTGACATACCAAATACTACATAGTATTAAATTTTATCAAGCTTTATATAATCAGGTCTTATACTGTAAGTCCTTATCCTATTAGACCTTATACTATCAGGCATGCCAAATGAGCCCTAAGAGATGTAAAAGACATGTTCAATTTATTTATTTAGGTGCACTTGGTAAATACTTATTTACAAAATTAGAGAAAAAAAATAAATTTATACCAATAGCAAGTTTTCTAGAAAGTTACCAGTGTATTGCAAAAAGTTACCATCGTTTTTATCAAAGTTACCAACGTTTTATGATAAGTTGTTGGCCCTTGATCAAATCTTAACAATCAATTTTTAGAAAGTCTAAGATATAGAGAACATGTTTAATTTATTTATTCGGGTGGTCAATATTTGTTTGCAAAGTTAGAGAAAAAAAATTTATACAAATAGCAAGTTTTTTATAAAGTCACCAGCACTTGATCAAATCTTAAAAATTAATTTTTAGGAAGCCTAAGATATAAAGAATATGTTCAATTTATTTATTCAGGTGCACTTGGTCAATACTTGTTTGTAAAATTAGATAAAAAATAAATTTATACAAACAACAAATTTTCCATAAAGTTATCAATGTTTTCAGCAAAATTAGTAATGTTTTTACTAATGTTTTCTAATAAGTTACCAATGCTTGATCAGATCTTAAAAATCAATTTTTAGGAAGCTTAAGATATAGAGAACATATTTAATTTATTTATTCAGGTGCATTTAGTCAATACTTGTGATATAAGAAACATGTTCAATTTATTTATTCAGGTGCACTTCGTCAATACTTATTTGCAAAATTAGAGAAAAAAATTTATACAAATAGCAAGTTTTCCAAAAAATTACTAGCATATTGTAAAAAGTTACCAATATTTTCAGCAAAGTTACCACCATTTTATGATAAATTACTAGCACTTAATCATATCTTAAAAATCAATTTCTAGAAAGCCTAAGATATAGAGAATATATTCAATTTATTTATTTAAGCGCACTTAGTCAATATTTGTTTGCAAAATTAGAGAAAAAATTACATGTTCTATGTATCTTAAGCTTTATAAAAATTGATTTTTAAGATTTGATCAATCGCTAGTAACTTATTATAAAATGTTGGTAACTTTGCTGAAAATGCGAATAATTTTCTGAAAACTTGCTATTTGTATAAATTTATTTTTTACTTTAATTTTGCAAATAAGTATTGATCAAGTGCACCTTAATAAATAAATTGAATATATTCTCTATATCTTAGGTTATCTGAAAATTGATTTTTAAGATTTGATCAAACGCTGATAACTTATCATAAAATATTGGTAACTTTGCTTAAACTTTGGTAACCTTTTAAAAAACTTGCTATTTGTATAAATTTAATTTTTTCATCTAATTTTGCAAGCAAATATTGACCAAGTGCTTTGTGCATTAGAGGTTTATATTATGAAAATTAAATGAATATCTTTCATTTGTCAACTTTTATTTTATTCAAATTTTCTCGTACAGCAACAAACTTGTATAATGATGCTATTGGCTCATCTCACAAGCGTATAGTCATGGAGTCATCTGGGAGTCCTCAGTTTAGAATGTTTTCTAGTTTTGTTACTTTCTCAGTTAAATAAATTTTGTACAGTTTAGAACTTAAATTTTATTTTAGACTGAATATTTTTGGCAATTATCAATAAATACTTCTGGCTTTTTTTTTTAATTTTTTTGGCCTGTGGCGAAAGTAGATCCTTGTAGCAACTAGCAACAAAATCATATTTCAATCATGACCATAATACAAAAGAGACTAGCCACTTAATATTATAATTGAGAAGATTTCTTACAATACAAAAATAGAATCGTCACAAACTATTGCCTAGACTAATTCTTTCACTTAATACAAAATGTACTTCCAAGATACATGGATCTGGTTTGCTGCAGTGCATCATTGGGAGCCTCAGTCACAAGGAATTTGTCACTATGCCTTGTTTATCTTGAATTCTCTTCTTTGTTTCCTCTAGCTGCATCATCATTGAATTTTGTCAAAGCTCTAGTCCACGCAAATTTGTATTGGCATGAGTTTCTTGCCCATTGTCCCTTTCAACCTTCCAGCTCATCTTCTTTAGTTTTGACTTCTCTCAGTTAGTTGAGAACCACTTCAATGGGGCCTGACAACAGCATAGACTTTCACATAGGAGCATCACCAGCCTTCCTTTTTCACCTGTCTTAAGCAAAAAACCACACCTCTTTTAATAATAAGTCAGCATGAGCACTAAGGAAATGACCTCAATCGACAACAATTACTCAGATTTATTTACCATTTATATCAGCAGACTGTACAGATGCACATCAGACCAGAATCATACTGCAGCTGAAATCAAATAATGAGACCAACCGCTAAACCAGCATTCAAGATTCAACAGAACCTGACAGCACTTTTCTAGGTGAGAATTCCAAGCATCGCTATGTTTGTGAGTGGGCATGAGAGAGAGGGGGGAGAGAAAGAGAATGCGGTCAAGGAATCTTATTCTCTATCAATAGATTATAAATACATATATCCAAAAATGCTAATCATTATTCAGCTTCCACAAGCCTTCAGGTTACTATTCCAATATTGGCAATGACAGCCAGTAAGTTCCAACACTTCCAGCCCAAAATGTTATTAGTTTGTTTACATAATTGTTAATTCAGCAGTTACACTTCAAGATAGAATTTTAAAGGTTGAATTGTTTGGTAAAGGAAGGTTGCAAAGATGTTATTTTGGACAAGGAAATCTTTGATATCATTAAAAAGAATATGACAGGTATAAAAGCTAAATTAGTTACGTAAATGTCTGTGACATGATTTATGTTAATATATTCAATATATGGATTCTTCAAATCCGCATTGTCTAGATTAAATTACACGAAAAGGAGAAAAAAAAGCCAATATCACAGTACATATTACTAGAATATCACTAACATTTCAAATCAGCTCTAATTGCCATAGGCATCACTTTTCTTAGCGATAGGCTCGATAGATGCATGCTCTGTGCATAAACCAGAAATCAACTAAAATTAGTTCTGTTTGGGGTTAATAAGTACTGAGAATTACTCAATTACTTCAATGTTAGATTTAAGGTTGATAGCCAGGAACTAATAACACAAATCCAGATTAGTTATCAAGTTTATTATGTCCATTCTCTTAAGCTTCGGGTAGCACCAGTGCTGCTCACACTCTATGATTACGTTCCTAAGGTAAGGCTCAAAAACTAGGTTCAATTACCCACAAGAATATCTTCAGGCTTATGAGTTGGGGAGGCACTGAGAACTTAAAGCTGCTGTTTTATAACTAGCTTCCATAATGGAAGCCTGAGTTCATTACTTCACGATTCAGGAAAGGGAAATGCAGAATAGGAGACAATATGTGATGTTATATTAGGTGTCAGCTTAAAGAACTATAGAGGTTGCTCGTGACAATCATTAAGTCTTCACACATCTAACAATTTCCACAGTATAAGAAATAACATTTTTCACAGGCAATTCATCGAACCGTTTTGCCATACCTCTTGTAGCCACGAAACACATTGTTCCAAGACACCAAATTTCCATTACCCTTTTGATCGAATACCAAGTTGGCTAAATACACACGACCGCAATTGGCATACATGTTGATCAACGCAGTGCCCAATGACATTGTTGATGTCCATGCCTAACTAATTTATGAGTGTGCATGTATGGTAGCTCCAAATGAGATGCTGTGTGAGAGGTAGTGGGCACAAGCAGAAAAGAGGTCGTCCAAGCATATAAGGGATGATGGGAGAGGCTGTCGGTGGTTAGGAGAGGGGCTGGGGGCAGCGGGTGGTGAGGGTGCTGGAGAAATGGATGTTGTGATGCTGCAGGAGAGTAGCAGAGGAACGTTGAGACTTGAGAGGGTGTCACGACTCACGTGAGTGGCATAAGTGAGATGTTTTGGGCCTTTAGATTTTAGTAAATTGAACGACCGGGAGGGGAAGTAAGCCTTTAGACTTATTATGCCTAGTGTAAATGAATTCCCACCCCGAGACTTATATATATATATATATGAATGCATCGTAAGTATAAACAAATTTTATATAGACATCCAATCATATATTACTACATTAGCAAAAGTCTTTAATATAATCACCTATTACTTGAATGGTTGTGCAAATAAAAGGTTTTGATTGAATGACAATGTAAAAAAAATTTATACTATCAGTGCACCCCAATTAAATTATATATATATATATATATATATATATATATATAATTTAAGAATTTAATGTAATTTTTAAATTATTACTATTTTAAGAGGACAAATTATTAATAGTAACAATATTAATTTTTTAAAATGAAAATTATATATTTTCTCATCTATTAATTTTAGAATATTAACGTATATAAAAATAAAATTATTTGTTAATATTGTATATAAATATGAATCATGAAAAAAATAACAAGAAAAATTTTGTGATTTTATTATAAAAAATATGCATTAATATTCTAAAATTAATAGCTGTGAGAATATACATAATTTTTATTTTTGAAAAATAATTATTATTACTATTAATAATGTGTTTTCTTAATATAGTAATTATTTAAAAATCAAGTTATATATATATTTTAAAAATAGAGGGAATAAAAGTATAATAAAATTATCCTAAGGGGGTTGTATTCTACTCATTATATAATTCAAAGTGTGTTATCTCGACTATACAGGTTGCTATTGGTATATAATATTTACTACGAAAAATATAACAATTATTGCAGAAAGAAAAACAGATGTGTATGGTAAAATATTGATCATAATAAAGAGCACTGTTACGTCGAATGAGTCGCGACCCATACACTTAATCCAAGGTGGAAACTATTTATAATTTATATTTATGATTTTTTTTTTAAAACACATTACGTCGGGTTTGTGTCTAGATGTTGCGACCATGATTGTTTCCGAACAATAATTGATGTGATACAATCTCAATAATACAACATAAAGGTATTAACTGTAGCGAGGAATATCTCCTTACTTATCACAATCTCCCACCTTGCCAAATGCCAACTGGTATGATAACCGTGAAGTGCTCCATGGATGGATTAGTCAACCTACAAAGCAAGAGCGGCCATCTGGTTTCTGCTCCGGTGTACACAAAAGCAATCTCGTGCATGGCGGCTATGTACATTCGTTATTACTTGTCAGCAATATAGCCAAGTCAAAAAATCTGCCAAACTTGAAACATTGTCAGGTCAGGTCACAGCTCCAGAGATTCATTCAACCACTCACCGTGTCGTCGTTGCCCATTTACTTGTAAAAGGCTATTTACGCGAGATCCTTAATGATACAAAATTTTAACACACTTTCGTTATTTTTAGGATTAGATATTTGTGGATGATCCAATAATAAGAGGAGAATATACTCTAATACTATTTTAAAATTAAGTGAATTTAATTTAATTTTAAAAATTAATTTATAAATAAAAATTAATTTATGAAAGTTATATAGGTCATATTCTTAAATGATATTAAACTCTATTAAGTTGAATATGACGGCTATTAAATTCAAATACAAATATGCAAACTAAATTTCAAGATCACATTTCCATATAAGAGATGGTCCCATTAATCAAGCTTTCGTAAGCATATACGTCAAACTCAATCTAGTGTATATAATTACACATGAAAATATTGTTGAAAATTATTTCCCTTCTTTTTTTAACTGAGGGGCTGGTAGTAAACTATAAATAGAAGGAACCAGTGTGTCTAGGCCCATAGAACACACATCAACAAACAACTGAAAGTTTCATAGAGACAGAGAAGGGTGACTCATCATGGGGAAGAACAATGTTGGTGAGGTAGTGCAAAACAAGCAGGTGATATTCAGGGATTATGTTACTGGCTCCCCCAAAGAATCTGACTTTTACATAAGTACAAGCACCATAAAGCTTCAGGTTCCTCAAGGATCAAATGCTGTTTTGGTGAAGAATCTGTACCTCTCTTGTGATCCTGTCATGCAATTCCAAATGAGGAAAATGGATCCTCTGTCTGGGTATATCTATTATGTCCCTGGCTCTGTAAGTGCTGTCATAAATTGGAATATCCTTCTTCATTTTGGTTATAAATTAACTAAGAATAAAAATATTGAAGTAGAATGTAGAGTCCTTTATATATACGCAATGATCTGTTTAATCCTAGGATCCCAGACCAAAACTTACTAACATGCACCGTACCATAAACAGAAAGTGTTTAATATGTATTTTACTTTTCTTATGTTCATTGTTTTCTCTTCATTTTCCAACCTGAGTTTGATAAACTATTTTCATGCTGCAATCACGCTTGAGCTTATATATATTGAATTTTATTTTTTTTTCTTTTTTCTTTTGGTTTTTACTTTGCAGCCAATTAATGGGTTTGGAGTGGCCAAGGTTCTGGATTCAGGGCATCCTAACTTCAGTGCTGGTGACTTGATTTGGGGAACAACTGGCTGGGAAGAATACAGTCTCATTCAAAACCCAGAAAAGCTCAAAAAGATCCATCACACTGATGTGCCCCTCACCCACTACACCGGAATTCTCGGTAATTGAGTTTTTCTGAACATTTATATGCTATTATGGTTGCTGTCATTCTGAAAGGATTGCTCAAAAAGAGTTGCTTTAGTTTGTGATGTTTAATTCTTGTTATTATTTGAACAGGCATGCCTGGTATTACTGCATATTCTGCAATCTATGAAGTTGGTTGTCCAAAGAAAGGAGAATGTGTCTTCATTTCAGCAGCATCCGGTGCTGTTGGTCAGATAGCTGGACAGTTGGCGAAATTGCTAGGTTGTTATGTGGTTGGAAGTGCAGGTAGCCAAGAAAAGGTACCAGTTCTAAACATAAGATTTTCCATGGAATTTGATCATTCTTAGTAGTTGGCCTCATCTTCTGCTAGATGCATCAAAGTCCCTAACTCCATCATGTTTATTCAGGTTGATCTTCTAAAGAACAAGCTTGGGTTTGATGATGCTTTCAATTACAAGGAAGAGCCTGACTTGGATGCAGCCTTGAAAAGGTTAGTGGACATTATATAAAATATGACTGGAAATAATTACCGTTAGCCCTTACATTTGAAAACGAAAGTTTAAGACCAATTATAACATTATTTTATTTCAATGCATACATAATATTCACTTATGAGAAATACTTTTTAATACAAAATTAAATTCATACTTGTAATACAAATTTTTTCTATTGACTAATCACCACTCGACTTCCGCCCAAATCCTCATTTCTCTCTCTCTCTCTCCTCTTAGTCTCCTCTTTTCTTTGATTGGTCAAAAGGAGGTTGTATACTCTATGCATGAAGTTTTCTTCATGACAAAATAGCATTGTTGTTCATTTATACTCATGTCAGTATATATTGTTTATACAATTTCTATACAATGAGTTTAAAAAACATTTTCCTTAACATATTAGCTTAAGCCTAACAATTTATTGGTTTTTTTATGAGTTGTGAATGTTCAAAGCCATTCTTGAAAAAAATTTAAGCTCCTTTGAAAGATGGTCTATAAGTCTTAATCAAGCACTAATTGTTGGTTTATTCTTTGTCATTAGGTGCTTCCCTGAAGGCATTGACTTGTGCCTTGAGCAAGTTGGGGGTAAAATGCTTGATGCAGTGCTCCTGAATATGAAGTTCCATGGTCGTATCGCTATATGTGGAATGATTTCACAATACAACCGTCATGAGCCTGAAGTCCTAAAGAATCTAATCCAAATCGCATTCAAGAGACTAACTATAAAAGGATTCACTCATCGAGATCACCATCATCTCTATCCGAAGCTCTTGGAGACTTTTCTGCCTTACATTAGGGAGAAGAAAATTGTCTATGTTGAAGACATTGTTGAAGGACTTGAGAATGGCCCTACAGCTCTGGTTGGACTTTTCAGTGGTCGCAACTTTGGAAAGCAAATTGTTGCAGTTGCTCACGAATGATCATTCAACTATCAAATGTTAATTCATCCTTTGGTGCTAACTCTAAAGTATGTACAAATAAATAACGGCATGTAGAATGGACTTTCTATGTCATGTTGGCCGTACAAGCCTATAGAAATTCGAACAATAAATATGTACTGTTTTTGGTTTACAATAATGTTATTTATACGTTGTTAATCGACATATGCAATGGACAACCTTATTATTTTTAGCCTATTTGTATTTTTTTTTCACATATTTTATCTTTTTTCTGCAATTTTTTATTTTTCTTCTGTCTAGATGTGGATTATGGATATAAAAAAGATAGTTAATGTATTTATCATGTCATGGTTACGATGAAATAGAATTATTTAAAAATTTATTTTTTTAAATAATATATTAATACATAATTGAATAATAATATACAAGTGAACCAAAACTACTTTGAAAGTGTAAGGTATCCTTTAGAGAATAAAGTACAAAATTATAATTATTAATGAAGAAATTAGAAAGTATAATTAATCACATATATTATTTGCTATGTCGTATTTATATTTTATAAAACTTTAGATTTTAATTTTTTTATTAATAATTACAATTGTATATTTATTTATTTATTTATTAAATATAACCAACAGTATAGATGAGTTAAATCCTAATTTCAAATAGCAAGAATAACAATAGGAGCTTATTTTGAGACGTTACCTTTGTTTACCAAAGAATAAAGATGCAACTAGAGTTAGCACCCAATTTTTTTTTTTTTTTTAAATGAGACCAGAGAGTTATTCTCTAGGAAAACAGGTTATGGCCTACCAGACAAGCTCTCTCTGCGTAACAATAATATACCCCAGCTCATTGGTCATTACCAATCAAAGAAGCCTAAGATGGATCGAGTTCTCTCTTCAGTGTTTGTCCCATAACCAGCCATCACTTCAAGAAGAGTGTACGCATGAGCTTGGGATCAATTATTTGCTTTATGTCCATTCATAACACGAAAAATAATTGAACATTACCACAATGGAGCAAGATGAATGAAGCAATGATTTTATCATAGCATTTAATAACTTGATTTTACAATACATGCATTTGACATCCCTTTTACTTCCATGAACCTCCTAACAAATCTACAATACAACGACAACCAAATTTGGAAATAGGGGACTTGTCAAATCAAACAGCTTCACTAGCCAACAGTGGGGAGAGTGGCTAACGCAGCTCTACTCGTGAAAGAAATTCTTGGGTGTTCGTGAAATATTACAAAGGATAATACTCATTCTATTTATTATATGTCAACTTAGTATTTATTTATAATGAAATCCATTACTAACACACATATCTATGTATTTATATATATATATATAAAAGGAGCACACATATTTACGTAATGTTTGAGGCACACCCAAGAATTTCTTCTGCCATGTGGCTTCCAAATCCATGTCCTATACTGATTGACTGTTCAACATATCCTCTCACCTTTTTCTCTATTGTTATAGAGCCCACCCTTGAATCGATCTCATGAGGCCCACATTGCTCTCACACTGTTAGCAACAGAAAGTCCAATATCTGGCTCATTTTCTAGCTAGCTCAAATACTGTATATGGGACAGGGTCACCATCACTTTAGCACCCGGAGGGACCAGGGTGTGGGTGTGACTCTGAGTAGTGACTAATTCAAAATTAGATGAGCTCACCAAAAGTGTTCTGTCCTGGCCAGTGGCCCAGATGGCTTAATTTCACTTTTTAAACGTGTTCCCACCTTAAATAAATGGGCTGCATGATACAAATACCAAAGAATCTGATGCACTTTTAGCAAAAAGGGCTCTCTATACCTCCTTTTACCTCCTTTCATTTCTGTGGTGGAAGCCGCAGGCTATAATATAATGAATATATATTAAGAATAGTGCTTCTTCTTTTTTGTCAGAAAGAAGGGGGCAGCAATTGTTTCTTGACGAATTTTTGTGAGCATCGAAAGTATAGATATTGAATGAGACGTCATATACTAAAGTGAGAATGGATAGATATTATGATATAATGTTTAATAAAATGAGATAAATATAGTAGATAAATGTTGAGTTACAACATGTATTGAGATGAGATAAATGTAGTACATGTTGACATAGGAGATATTGTTTTTGATACATAAATAATAAAACTCATGCTTCTTTGATAGCTAGCTGACAACTTTTTCCCAGATATCTCCATGAAGATTCTTTTACCCAATTCCCATACTGTCGACGGTGCATTATACACGACCACTTATTAGCAATTTTTTACAGCACAAACGACAGTAATCTTCCTTCCACCAGGAGCATAGAGGCCGCAGCTTGCTGGAAAAGTTGACAGTGAAAGGGAAAGGAAATAACAAAAATGGAAAAATCTCATTCATTGTAAACTAGTGCCTTAACTGCATACTGAGAAGCAAGTACATCCCTATGACTTTTGCTCATGACACAATAACACTGACACTGAGATAATGCTTTGTTTTCTCTACAAGGGCAGAGTTAAATGATCAGAGAACAGAATAAAAAATTGGAGAAATCTCATATGTCTAATTACGTTTTTTAAGTATTTCTTTCTTTTCTCTCGAGTCATAGTTGAAGAATGTAATGTAAACAGACTGGCATGTGAGCTCTGTGAAATTACTTTCATTTGCAAGTGAATTCAACGTTCCCACGGGGAGTATTGAATCTTGGAAAAGAATGAGGCAAAAAGTGTTGAATTGGACTCATAGTTACACAGAAGTTTTAAATATAGAAATTTCATATTCTGCAATCTACTCTATTCATTTTTCTTTTATTTTCTCTCCTTTTCTTCCTATCATATCAATGCCTTCTTTTCCTCCTGTGTCTGTACTAATATCTTTTTTGTGCAACAAATGAGGCTACTCACACATGCTCCCCTCAACTTATATCAACATGGAAAATGTTCCAATTAGCGGAATCAGTTGCTATGATCCCTAAGCCAAACTGCACTGTTGAATTTGATATGATAACTAGTCAAATTAAAAAAGCAGCATAACTTTGTGATTCCTCTAGATGGGGTCGGCCAGAGCAACCTCAGGTTTTCAACCATCTCTGTTCACAAAAGTTGCCTGCTTGTCACTTGCTTTATTATGCGTACTACAAACAACCCTTGTCCCAGATCACTCACTTCATTTCCAACTTATTGAAATAAGCAATGACTCTTCAGTTTCAATTCAACAAGGCACTATCACCACGAGAAATTCTTAGATGCTCTTAAAGCAAGAAAAAAGTTTTACTTTATATCATTAATCATTTACGACATCAGCTGTTGAATTAAAAATGTAAAGAAAGTGAGAGACAATAATAATCTACAAAATTGATATATTAAATTACGAATGATATAAAGCAAAATTTTTGTCTTTTTCTCTGAGCATCTAAGAACTTTTCTCCTACTACTACTAGAAGCAAGTCAAAGAAGCACTCTTTTTCTTTCTATTTCTTTAGTATTTACCGTTTTGATTTCAAATTACACATCCGACATACATGGAAAAGAGAACCTTTTATTGTGTATATGATCAGATATTATTGGCAGGCACAAATGCAACTCGCGTTAAGTTTCTTCCCTTGTTTCATCGGGCATTTACAATTGTCATTTGAGGTGAAAGTCTTCCAAAAATTCTAGTCGTATCTTAATTTATTCATCAATTTGTTTGCAATCCTTGTGTTATTATCTACTTGCTATGATTCCACAGAGCCTGTACTTGCGTTCGTTTGCGGATTTGATTCTGAGTTCCTATGGATTCTACCTGATGCGATCTGTCTTGAGCCCACATGAGACCAAAGGCAAATATATATATATAATACATGTGGTCCTCTCAAACACCCTAATGGGTAAAAGAATTGATAGGCAACGATACATATAGGAATTGGCATAAAGAAAAGGGCATACATATGCTGCTATTTGAACAGTGTTAGACATGTACACATGGAGCAATTATAAGCTTTGCAACCTTAAGTGGTAGGCGACCTTACAACCACCTCAACCCACAAATTTTTATCTTTAATAACAAAAGCGTGTTTCCTCGTAGTTCTACAAACTAATTACTCCTCGTCAAATCTTCAACCTCAAGAATAATCCAAGCACTTACTTGCTCTTTTTCAATGCCAAACTATGAGATTAGATCAAAACATGAATTTCTGGTGAGGAGACTAATCAGCCTCATCTTACACGCCGCACATATCACGGGCTTAACGAGTTGACCATAATGCTGAATTCTAGACTTGGTCACTATACATTTTTTACTGCAGCAAAGTTGAAAATGAAAAAAGGTGTTGTGTTTGTCTTCAAAGTGAAAATTATTATCTTTAACCTTCGGATTGCCTCTTCCACTTTGAAGGACGCTTTAACTTTGAGAAAGCAGAGTGTGCACCTTTTGGATAATTGAAGTTACAAAGCGACGAAGAGATGTATTGATTCAGAGAAACTATAATCCTTTTCCATGATCACGAGTCCCAAAAAAAAAAAAAAACCTCACGTCTCACATATAGCAAAGAGGAACTGAGATCTTAAAGCTAGGTTTAAAATGAAGCAGTATTATTTAATTGATTATCCTCTAACAACTAACAAGATGCACTGGCCATGAATCAATAAAACCATGTTTCCTACATTTCAATAGAACGGTGAAAAATTGAAAATCCCGGAAAAAGAAAAACATGAAAAGAGAGACATTCTCAATATTAATTGAATCAGTGAAGGGTGAAGTCATCATTGAAGAAAAGGAATGAAAAAGAGAAGCAAAGGAATGAAATACTAAGAGTATTCTTGGATATAAGACGAAACAAAAATTTCAATTGAGAGACTACCAAATTGTCCTGTTCCATTAACATGAAAAGGAAAACACTACCTCCTACCAAATAAAGGATGCAAGGAATTAAGAACCAAAATCATTTACCCACTTAGCTGTATACATTGTAAATGCTGTCTTCTTGGGGATAATGACAAAAATTCTCAAGAGTTCCAGACTTCTTTCAGCTACCTCAATAGCGGATGCTTCAAAATGATGCGATCCCTAGTCATCAACGGGAGCAGGTAGATTGAGATCGATTAGGCAAGGAACAGCAGGAGCATGCTGCTTGATGATCAGAGTGTTCTCCTCATAGCCGCCAATAAAATGGGATCTTTTATGACCTCCTAGGGCTTGGCCTGACCGGAAAATCTTGTAGCAGATTGGACACTCATGTTCCCTACTTTTCTTTGGCTTCATCTTCTTCTTTTTTGCCTTGCTGCACTTCTTCCCCTTCAAAGTCTTATTGTTATGAGACTTGGGAGCAGGAAAAGAATCAGTATCCGTGCTGTTTTCATCACTCTCATCATCTATTGAATCATAAGAACCATCATATTCACTGGCCATGCCCTCATACTTCCATCCTTTTCCACCATTCTCGTAGATTTCATCATTGGTAAAACCATTTGGTGTCTTCTTGCTAGAAACCCCAGCTAAACTGTGACCAAGTGAATCATAGTTGGCTCTCTTTCTGAAATCAAACTTCCTTGTAGTGGTTCCATCTGTTCTATCATAATCCAAATTCTTAATTGCAGTTACAGTGTACTTGCCTCTGCCTCTGCTCAGCACCTTCTTCGATTCAACATTGAAGTCCTCAAAACCAGACTTACCTCTCACATTCCACCCCTTGAATTCATCATTTGAAATATCTGATTCCACCACTTTGGTCTCGAGACCATCTCTGAAATATCCAGAATCTGAATTAGCAGCACACTTGAGCTTGATGTCCTTGATCATCAGCTTCTTCTCCACCATCCCATAAGAATTAGACACAAAGTTGCTGCCATTACTCTTAGCAACCCTCGTCTCAGGAGAAGACGATTTCGTTGCCTCTAGAACAACCGAATTGTTATCATCAGATTCTGTAACCGAATTAAAACGACCCTTATGGCCAGAATCTCTGGACAGCATCATCAACAACCTAGCCACCTCTTCTTGCTCCTGCTCCACCTCAGAGACAGAAGAGGAACCATTTCCCAAAGGAACAGAAGAAGAAGAGGGTTGCTTGCTAAGGTTAGGATTCTTGAACCTCATCCTCTTGGATCTCCTTGGATGTGTTGGAGCACCACAACTATCAGTATCAGATTGACTATCCATAACCAATTTCTGATCCTCACAGTTTTCAAACTTGTTGGTCCCCTTCTCTTTCTCTGAGTGACAAGCCATGTGGCCACAGAGAGCTTTCAATGATGGGAAGCCTTTCCCACATTCCTTGCAGAACCTCTCCTCCTCACGTGCCAAAGTGGCAGCATCGATATGCACAAACCTCGTTGTCTTCTTGGGGTTCTCCCTGAGGCCATAAATGGGGTGGTTGTTGTTGCTGCCACCATTACCAGCACCAGCTTCAGGCCATGAATCCCTCTTCCTCTTCCTCACACCATCCAACTTGAGAAAATCATCACCTTTATCAGCATTGCTTCTCTCTTCACTCATGTGGGTCCTGATGTGACCACCCAGTGACTTCCCACAAGGGAACCTCTTGCTACAATACTTGCACACAAACTTCCTCTCTTCCATGGATTGGTGTGAATTGTGATGTGAATCTGATCAGCAAACAGAAACAAGATCAGCAAACTATGTCACATGCCTTCAAACCTGCAAGGACAACAAACATTCCATTAATTATTGGTGGTGGTATATAGAGAAGAGTAGAGAATGATGAATAAGGTAGAGAATTGTAGAGAAGAGAGGTAAGGGACAAAAATTCAGATCACCAAAAGTTTGTTGCTTTTGTAAGGAGGCGGTGATGATGATCATGATCAGAAGAGAATCAAAAATATGGTCAGATGTGACAGTTCTATAAGTACAAGATCCGACCCACAAAAAGGGGCGAGACCACTTAATTTCCGTTTCCCAATAGAATGCTCAAAATTCAATGGGTATGGAATGGAATGAAAAATTAAAAATCAAAAATTAGATTTTGAAGAGATGGGGCTGCTACTTCTTGTTACTAGTAGTGGCATCAAGAACAAACAATCAGTAATCTAATGGGAGCTAACAATGGTTTCTATGGTTTTACCTGTGTTGTTTGTGTTGAGTGTTGTAGTTGGAGGAGAATTCCATGCACGAAAAAAAATAGGGTAGCTAAGAAGGAAAAATTAAGGAATGGCGTTATGGCACGTGTGTTAGGGTGAGAAGAACCATTGGAAGATCATTTGAAGGGACAAGGTTTTCGGTTATACCAGATGTGATTTGGCACTACTGGGTTCATCCGTATGACCTTTTTTTAAAAAATGATTTTATTTTTTCAAAGGGTCCTTTAAAAAATAATTTTTTTTTTTGGGTAATGAATCTAATTTATATTTGAACGTAATATTTTAAAACAAAAATCTTAGATAACATTTTTATGTTATAAAAAATATTTTTTAAAAAATTTTAAAGTTATGGCTTCTTTTTTTTCTCTGGTGAACATAAAAGTTATGGTTTCAAGAAAGAGATTGAGTTTTTTTTTTTTTTCTAGTGTTTTTGTTTTTTATAAGTTCATATTTAGAAAAATATATTTTTTTTTATTTAAAAAAATTACTCAAAATAACACGTCCAACCGAGCTGTCTCGCTTGGAAGCCCGCACTAGTGAAAGATCAGAAGCTCCTACCGTAATCCTCTGAAGTTCCTTCTTTCATCCCATACATTAAAAATTAGATTTAATTGCATTCAACATATTTCTTTATTCCAACGTTGTTGCTGCAATAACCTATTTTTATTCGCACCTTCTCCATATTCCATATGGCCTTATATGTTTCCTTTCGTGTTTTGGACGTTTGGGGTCAATGGAGATTTACATAGAGATTAATTTGTACACATTAATATTGTAAAATAATTTTATATTATTATTCAATAAAAATATAAGAAAGTTTTAAATTATATCAGGTAATTATTTATTGTGATGAGAAATCTATCATAATTTAATATTTTTTTGTATTTTTATTAATTGATAGTGTGAAATTATTTTATACTATCAGTACATATAAATTAAACTCATTTATATATGCTTTCTTTGTTATCTAATAAAATATTTGGAAGAAATATGAAGTGAATTGATTAAAATATAAAATAGGAAAACATTAATTTTTCATTTTTTTACACATTTTTTATTATTACAATTGACTTATAAAAATGCCAATTAAAAACTTTTGATTCTTTCTTAAATATTCACAAAAAAAATCCATATTAATATAAACAAATTAGATACATTCTAATAAGATATAAGTTAAATTCATAAATATATCAATAGGGTTGACTCACCTGATCGGCCTTCTAATTATGCATCATTATGATTTGGGAACAATTATTGGGTTTTCCTATTGATATTTAGTAGATTATCTATAAGTATCTTTATAAGCAGCATTAAGTCTAGAAGTATGCCCTAACTTGAACTAATGCGAGCCTTTTGCTCAACATAAATTTTATACATAAAAAAGAATAAATTCTTAATTATATTTATACAGTATTATTGTAAGGTTAATTTTTTTTAGTTTAATTTCATTACATTATTAGTATATAAAACTTTTATACTATCAACTAATCATGTACTGTCATATATATCTAACTTTCAAGATAGTTATTATGAGAATCAAAGAATTTTAATGATTAAATCATTTATTGGTAATATAGTTTTTCATCTAATATTTTAAATAAACATGTAGAAAATTGATTAAAAAGGAATATATTTAACTTACATATACCTATAAAATATTTTTTTAACCAATAGGGATTAGGTCTAATAGGAAGTCTTGTCCCTAATAATATGGCGAATCACGATTCGAATCCCAACTGTGAGGGGTATCCACATTTTAGTGCCTAATTGTGTCTCAAACATAATTACTTTCAATGGGGAAATAAAAAAACTTATATCCCTATAGAGTAGAAGTTTTGAATCATATTGCCCCAAAGCTTTTCATTTATTATTATTTCTAGTTCATATTTATTCTAATTTATTTCTAACGTTACTTATTTAACTCATATTTATTACTTGTAAAGTTTGTAAATCTATTAGTCAATTTCTTATAAAAATAAAATAAAATAAATATATCAAAGGATTTTTTATTTCGTTCAATTTAAAATATAAAATCTATTAAAAATTATTAAAAAATTTATCAACAAAGTTAACAAAAATTTGTCTAATGTTTCTCTCTTTTATGAATCATATAAATTTGTATTTTTTAAAACATATTAATCATTGCATTAAAACTTTTAAAATTATTTTAAAATAAATACAATATATAATGCACAAACTGTAATAATTAAAAGTTTTTGTCTATAAAATTTTTTAAATTGAAATTACAAGAACAATATCTTATACAACTCAAAAAGATAAAAAGGAGTGCTAGGCGACACATGTAGTAAGGTGAGAACCATTCGGAATTCATTGAGTGGATAGGATTTTCGGTTGTTTTGAGGATCTCTAAATTATAGACCTTGTGAAGTGGTAGATGTGATTTGGTACACCAAAACTTAAACATTAATTCAAAATATGCCTTAAATTAACAATAAAGATTGAGTCTAGTGAAATGAGTTAATCTCATACAATGTGATGCTGGTTTGAATCTTAGTTAGGAGAAGTATTTATAGTTTAATGTCCGATCATATTTCAAATAGGATTGCCTCGACTAAAAAATATTTGTGGGAAACTTTAAAAAAATATATATATGCCTTAAATTATTTTGCTTCTAAGCTCACACAACTAAAAGTTTAGATCCCTAACCATTTTAGTTTGGAGTTATATTTCTAAAAAATCATTGCTAAAGATTTTCTATAATTTTTTGTCATAGATATATAAGATTATATAAGTTAAATGCAATTCTTATATTATTAAAATAATATTTTTTATTAAAGAAATTTTAACAAGATCTACTATTACACTAAAAATTTATATATTATAGATCATGTTTATAAAAGTTTATATTAATTCAAAATTATTTGACACACTTTTATATACAACAAAATCCACATAATAAATATTCCTTTTTTTATGTGCATAATAATAAATATTTCTTAAATACCCATCAATACAAACCGTTTGACCATAGTGTTATTGACATTGTTATATCTAAGAGGCAATGGATAGATCAAGATAAAAATAAATGCTAGTGGGACTGATCCAACTGGATTGGTTTGAGCTAGAAATCTTCCTCCCCTAAAATATTAGTATTTAAAGTGCATTAAATTCCAATTAATATGAATTGTGTTGGGCAATATGTTATGGAGGATAACTCTCCTAATGTTAGTTTTTTTTTTCCTATCTACAAGATTTAAACTCATGACTTTACTCAAAGGAATTCAGTATCGAATCGACGTGTGGTTGGTCGAGATAATAGGTGTCTCGATCCCTTAACTAGAGGTCTTAGGTTAGAGCATTGAGAACAGGAAAAATTTTTGTTGGGAGACTCTAACCCCCTTCAAAAACCTCAATTGAGTCGGATTAGTCAGGTTCCTAGTAATAGGGATCGAATATCTTTGGTTCTATCGAGATAAAAAGGAAACAAGTATTGAACCATTTAAACTAATCAAGCCTTTAAACTTTAAAGTATCATGTTATTTTTTTTTTCCCACAAATTTATGCATTGTTTTCCTTTTCTTGATTCTCTATCTTTTACTATGAACATAAGGAAGAAGTCTCAGAACTCAAATTTCGGAGTGCTCTTGTGAGTTTCATGGTTTGACACACAACATAATTCTATGTTAAGCAAGGAAGAGAGAGAGGGGGGGGCGGGAACCAAGAATATGTTTTATCTCACCTTTTTCTGGAGTTATACTATTACTTTTTTAGGAAAAAAAGAAAGAGAGAATACGTATTGAAAAGAATATTTATCTCGTTTTATTATTTAAAAGGGAAGTATATAAGAATGATGTAACAAAAATGATATGAGAATATATTTGCTGAAAAGAATATTACTTCTCTAAGTACATCTTATTATACTATACAAATTCTTCTCGGCTCAACCAAATAATAACCCGTCGAATTAGACCTTTGAAAATCTGATAAGGAATGAAGATCCACACAAGGGGAAAACAATAGTTTAATTTTATTAAGCATCGCTTAATATCAATATAATACAAAAATGTATCCGAGAATATGAGACGATATCTTATTGAAAAAAATTTACACTTCTAAATATTATTGTAAAAATCAAATTTCTTTAATAATTTTGCAATGTATTATTAGATGACGGGGAAAAAATCTTATAGTGTGGCAGATGTAGCAATTATCAATGTCCAATAAAAGCATAAGAATGTTATCCATTATATAAAAATTCCAGAAGTACTCATTTATTACATAAAGGAGGTCAAGAAATAAGGATTTTTAGCTAGCCAAGAAGAACCATAAAATCTAGTCAAAATAAAACTAGTACAAAGAGACAAGAGCATTAGAAATATAATCAAAAGAATAAGAACAGCATAATATATATCAGGATGAGGCTTTCTCTTCAATCTGCACTTTCCCTTTATGCCACTGCAGGCATGTCCTTGAGCCATGGATCTAGTGGCTTGCCAATGGAATAAACTATGAAACCAATTTGCCTCAGCTTATCAGCATCCACAACGTTCCTGCCATCAAATATGAATGCTGGCTTCTGCATGCTGTCAAAGATTTTTTGGTAATCAAGCTTCCTGAACTCATCCCACTCAGTTAGAATACACACACCATGTGAATCCTTCACTGCCTCATAGGCATCCCAAACCACAGATACTTGCTTTATGGAAGTGGGGCTTGCTGGTTGAAGATGAGAAGGGTGGTCCTTATCAAACTTCTTCATAGAAATATCCTTCAGTATCTGATCTTCAGTGACCTGAGGGTCATATATGCTCAACTTAGCCCTGTCCCCCAACAGCCCCTTGCACACATCTATAGCTGGTGTTTCCCTTGTGTCACCTGTGTCCTTCTTGAAGGCAAAACCAAGAATAGCAATCTTCTTAGATGAAACTGTGTTGAACATTGACGAAACCACTCGGTTCACAAACCGAGATTTCTGGTAGTCATTCACCTTGATGACTTGCTTCCAGTAATTTGCTACCTCAGGAAGGCCATTGCACTCACAGATATAGACCAAGTTCAAAATGTCCTTCTGGAAGCATGATCCACCAAAGCCAACACTGGCATTCAAGAACTTCGGTCCAATCCTTGAGTCAGTGCCAATTGAGTGTGATACCTGGGAGACATCAGCACCAGTTGCCTCACACAATGCAGACATTGCATTCACAGAAGAGATTCTCTGTGCAAGGAAAGCATTGGCAGCAAGCTTTGACAATTCAGCAGACCACAAATTGGTGCAAAGGATTCTCTCCACAGGGACCCAGTTAGCATAAACATCTTTCAAAGTGTTTATAGCCTTTTGGCCTTCTGGGGTCTCCCTGCCTCCGATGAGGACTCGATCCGGGTTGAAAAGGTCGTGAATGGCAGTGCCCTCAGCAAGAAATTCCGGGTTTGAAAGGATTGTGAAATTGATGCCTTTCCTGTTATGAGTCAGAATCCTCTCAATTGCCTCAGCTGTCTTCACTGGGACAGTTGATTTCTCAACCACAATCTTGTCTGATTTTGAAACATCAGCAATCAGCCTAGCAGCGCTCTCCCAGTATGTTAGATCGGCGGCTTTGCCGGCGCCAAGACCCTGAGTTTTTGTAGGGGTGTTGACAGATACAAAGACTATGTCAGCCTCAGCAACTTGTTTCTCCACATCAGTGCTGAAGAAGAGGTTCTTCCCCCTGCACTGCTTCACCACATCATCAAGGCCAGGCTCATAGATGGGGAGGTGGTCGCTGTTCCAGGCATTGATTCTAGGGGCAGAGATGTCCACCACGGTTACTTCAACCTTGGGGCACTTCAAGGCAATCACGGCCATGGTGGGGCCACCAACATACCCGGCTCCAATGCAACAAATCTTCACCATTTTTGTGTTTGTTTGTTCTCAGCAGGCTACACCGTATCACATGGATGATCAAAATAAAAAAAAATGACGCATAAGAATATGAATGTTACTTTGAAATGTTTGTTGCTACTTGCTAGTTAAGAGGACAGAACAGGACCAAAGTTTAATAATTGAAATACCTGAAATAAAGATTAATCTTCTCTCTTCATGGGAGAGGAGATGAGAAAAATTATTAATTATATAATTCATGCAATCAGCTTGTCGAGATGTATATATATCAAAGTAATGAAAACGAGCCGGATTAGAAGGATTTTGAGAATTACAAATGTGTGTTGATGTGATGAGAGAGAGATCTATAATTTTCAATTGGTGCAATCATTAGAGAGTTGTGGATCCAGATGATATTTCCAATGAAAATGCAAGTGGTGGACCAGAATAGTATAGAATAGAATGGAACTTGAATTATTCAATTGTTAAGCTTAGCCTATATCTTGTGTTTTTACTATCTAAACACACATGCAAAGGTCCACCCATGAAACACGAGACGAATTGTAGAATTAAGAGTCCCAATATAATAAAATATGGTAGCGGATCTTAGACAATTCACACGAGAAACAGCCAACGGATCTCTCTTTTCAGAAACAAATAGTTCCAACCAAATAACAAAAACCAAAGGCAAGACAGGAACATCGAAAATGAGATCGAATTACCTTGTCTAGTAGATAAAAAACAGAAGATGAAAGTGACGGTGGTGAGGTGAGTGGCGAAAAATTGTTCTTTCTGTTTCTGGCGAGCAAGGAAGGAGGAATGAATCATGAAGCAGCGTTTGAATCTATATATAATAGTAACATGTAACTCGCCGGGGCATCCCGTGAATAAAGCATTGTATTGCTACCATTCCGCCCAACACCTTCGCCTTTTCTTATTTATTTATTTATTTAGTTTTTTGTTTCATCCCACACTAACTACCACATGCTATTTATTTATTGACTATAGTTTGTTACATTTAATTGTTTAGCTATTAATTAAACCAATCTCTCAACAGAAACTAAATTTAGCACATACTAAGGGCTATATCAATTGCATCGATCACCATAACAGTAGTGACAGGGGGACGCATTTTTTGTGACGCAATACGCAACGCATAAGAAAAAAGTGAGTAAAACGACAAAAATGCTTAGATGATGGATCCCATATAATCATTGTTATTTTTGTTCAACTTTTTTTTTATTCAACTTTTGTTCAATACGCTGGTAAGTTTTTGGATAAAAAAAATAAAGCTGAACAAAAGTAACGATAATTATGTGAAACTCATCATCCTAGCATTTTTGTCGTTTTACTTACTTTTTTCATATGTATTATGTATTGTATCGCAAAAGATGCATCCCCCAATCATTGTTCGTCACCATAAAGAACTTATGCTAATAGAGACCGAAAGATAGAACCATCTCCTTTGTTTTTTGGGAGATTAAGAGAGATCTTCATGGATTTAGTCTATGTGAATTGTTCGTAGAGAAATGATAAGTGGTATGAAAAAGTGGAAAACAGAAAGTTTTACCAAGCATATCCATAGCCTGATTATGGTTGTGTTTATTTCAACTTTTTTGTTTTTTTGATAAAATATAATTTTTTCTAGACACATAAATTATTTATTTCATCATTTACTAAAAAATTAAAAACAACTTTTTTCAACTTTTGAAAATAAGTGAAAATAAATAGTTTTATATAAAAGTGATTATTAATTAAAAGAATCGCTTTTTTTGTGAAAATTAGTTGTACCAAACACACCCTATAACTTTCACCCATCCATGAGTAGTTATGCACCAATGTGATTGGTTGTTTGTTGATTTATAAGTTTTCGCACTCAATTTTTTCATATTATTTAACTTCTCTCTTGTTTAAATTTAGCTCTTATTTAACCACAAGAATGTAATGATTATGCAATTTATCTATGGAAATTACTTTGTAGATACTTGAAGTTGCATTTAAGGTAGTCGAGATAGTAAAATTACTAAAAAAACAAAATAAATTTCATTTATCTTTAACTATTTCAAATAAAATATGGTTTGATGATTCTAAATACAATATACTGTATTTTCACAGTTATTTAGTTGGTTTCAAGAAGTTCTTGAACCATGCAACAGATTGTTTGGGGTATCTCTTTAGATTGTCTTTGTAATCAACATAATATAGACCAAATCTTGAAGTGTATCCAGCTGCCCATTCCCAGTTATCCAGTAGTGACCATACAAAATATCCTTTCACATTGCAACCATCTCTGCATTCAGCCAAATCAGCACTTTGTTAGCTAATTGACCAAAAAATAATGGTAATGAAATGAGGTCAGAATTATAATATATTAAGATATAAAATCATTTATGTGCCTCTATCCAAATATGATTTATAACATAGCATTATAGTCTCTATGACCAATAAGTCTAGAGTTCAATCCTTGTTTCACCCCCATTCCTCTAAATAAAAATTGAATTTCAATACAAAGTAAGATAGGTCTGTCAATAGTCCATATTTTAAGCCCAAAAGAGGCTTTTGTGTGAAGAAGCGTATTAAAATATAAAATCATTTATATGTCTTTATCCGAAAACTTAATCTTTTGGGAGAGATGATTCATGACATAATATACTAACAAGTAATAACAACCACTACATACTTGATAGAAGCCAGTAAGTAAGATAAATAGCCACTGTGGTATCCAATCCGTTTCTCATCCTTTAGAGCATCCTTAATGGAGGTAAATGGACTATTTCCATCATCCATCCCTGTGGCAACCACGGGAAAAAAGAAAGAAGATTTAGCTCACAACTATTAAGCGTCTACAATATAATGTTGAAGATAGTATCATGATAACTAGATATGTGTTATACTCTGTCATATATACCTTGCAAGTATCAACTATGCAATTTAAGTACTTCAATTTATTGATATCAAATGGGACAGAGTTTGAAGATTACCATTTTCGGTGATAACGACAGGAGGGTTCCCATACTTTTGTCTGATGTAGTTCATCAAGGTTCTCATGCTTTGTGGCACTATATACAACCAAATAGAATTTGCCTGCAAGTCAGAATTTACAAGTTACAGCCCCGACTGAGAGAATTTCAATTGAGATACTATATGCACTAGTAACACTGCTTATGTGGTTAAAGGTAGAGTGGATTTATGATTGCACACGAAATTAATGCATCTACAAGAAGGACAGTACCAGAGAACTAAGGATAGGGCTCTCTATGTTTCTTTTCTTTAAAAATTCCTCTTGCCTGTGGTAAATTATGTTGGGTGATGCTATAGAACAGCAGAGACTGGAGTGCATAAACGCTCAAGCTCTTTATGGGGCATCAGTTTAAAAACAATAGCAATTTTAATTTTCAAAGTTTGGTGGTGCTATAAAACACCCAAGCACGTATGCATTCTATTTCACAAAGTCAAATTTATTTTTTAAGCTTCAATGATAAAATCAGAGTCTTAAAAATATAAAAGGAAAATCAAGGACTGTATATCTCGAGGGCATATTTAACAGCACAACTCCTTAAAGTTAGTGTTAAAAAGTATGGCAAGAGCAAGAGTCAAAAAGAGAATTGAGAAAAATGAAAAAAAAAATGATAAACTGAAATTTACTATATAAATTTGTAAAGATATATAATGGAAGCCTAATGTATGATTTATAAACTAATTAAGTGACTGTAATGGAGTAGTCCACGTCAAAGCCTTTTGGCTCCATCCACTCAACAGTCAACAGCGACATATTCCATGAATTAGTTTTAACAGATTTCTTCTTAAATTCAAATGTAATTTTAAATTTCAATTTCGTGCAACGTTTCCTAAGTGGAATACAATCTAACTTTACAGCAACAGCTAGTGAGGTCACAAAAGTCCAATCCAGTTATAATTTATTTCTTTGGCAAATAGTCAACAGATTAGGGTCTCATCCCAATTAGACCAAAAAAAAAAAAAAAAACCGTCACGTATGTAAAGACTTACCCTTTGTCCAATAACTTTAGTACCATTGAATGCTGTAAGCAAAGGGGAAAGAAATGACTTAGTGAAGTGCTAAAATAGCAACATTATGAAGCACTCTTTTTTTTGGTGCTACATTATGAAGCACTCTGATAAAGTAAATGATTGCTTGATAACTTGACAGAAAATAAAAAAATTGACTGCTTGATAATGTAATGTTTGTTCTTAAACTTACGAAGCGTAATGGCACCGGAGTCTGCAACAGCATCATGGAGCAGAACTCCAATTAAATTAGTAGAATTGTTTCTTGCATAAAACGTGGTGTAATGATTGATTCCAACAAAATCTAATGAACCCTTAACAAGGGCAGCCTCGGATGGAGAGAATTTTGGCAGCCTGTCTCCTACTCTACTTCTCATTGAGCTTGGATAATCTCCAAACATCAAAGGATCAAGAAACCTGTCATTAAGACATTTAACAAGAGTTATAATATATTTTTTCCCATCGTTACATGTAAATATGGTGGAGCATATTGTAGGCCTAAGTTTCAAATGTAAGCAAAAGGTGAGTCTTGTATACAAATGGAACGTAGAAGTTCATGTGAAAACAGTACTCCATTTCTAATTCTCATTCAGCCATTCATTAATGCCTTCAGTATAAAATATGAAAATTTCAGTATATAAGGTACTGTGTAAATGACTTACCAGCCCAGCTGAAAATCTTGTGCTCTCTGGGCTGCTTCAATGTCTTCTTTGGTGTTTGTTGCTGGCTTATACCAAATGACATCAAAAGCTATCCCAAGTGATCCACCCTGTGCAGACTGTGGAATAACCGAGTTATTACAAGCACATACGCTTTTTAATGACACACCGAGCTTTCTGCAATTTTGAACTTGAATGTTCACTTGGTTCTGCCTGGTTTGCAAATCTGACACTTTCTGTTTCTTTCTTAATAAGATTTCAATTTCGCAACTACCAAAATAAAGTTCATGTCTCCTAGAATTTAAGTCTTCACAATATCTATAACCATAAGGCCATAACTTTACCTTATATTTTTTCCTATATATATCTGCTACAGTTGCATGAGAACGTAGGACATTGTGAGCAACAATGTAAGGTTCGGTAGCAGAGTTCCCTGCCCTACAAAACAGGTGAAGGAGAATGGAGCACCGTCCTGGCGCCTGCAGACCAACATCATAGCCTTGTGTAGCAAATGTATGGGGCTCATTAAATGTCATCCAGTGCTTCACCCTGTCCCCGAATTTCTGAAAGCATGTCTCAGCATATGTTGCAAAGTCCTTTCTGTGTCACACAAGTGTCATATGAGCATATTTATTATTACTAGAATTATAAGAATGCAGTAACATCACCAGTTGAAAATTATGTATAACATTCTATACATGATATCAGGGCTGAGCCATCCATTATACTTGTCTTCCAAGGCTTGAGGTAGGTCCCAGTGGTAGAGGGTCACATATGGTTCAATTCCTGCAGTCAAGCAATCAGAAGCATCTAAGGCATCTTGGATCTTGATACAATCATGGTTTGATATAATCTTATTATATAACTCAGAACTTAACAACTATTATTTTTATTGAGAACTAACATACAGAATCTTAAATATTGCACAGGGATGATGAGAGCTACCCTTGGCCAATAATGCGTCTATGAGTTTATTATAATGATCAACTCCTGCCTGGTTGATTTGCCCGGTTCCATCTAACACATGAAATTTTTATAATTTCAGTTTTCAGAACATTTGATCATCCACTATAAGTTATTCGCAGGTAAACTGAAATTTACAAAGTAGCTAGAAATATACTTGATCATTAATCAATCAAAACTTTTGTGCTAAAAATACGATATTCAACTGACACACAAAAGAGTGCGGTAATAATTTGTGTTTGTCATCCTGAAAGGAGAGATCCACCGTGCTGTCAACACTTGTGAACTACAACAGTGTGTCATAAGATACAATGATGCATCACATAAAGCAACACAATGCACCTTAAGTGAATATCAAACTTGCAAGGGTAGAGCAAGTGCCCCAAATACTTCCCTACGTTCACAAGCATCATTAACACGTTTACAATAAATAACTGGTTCTTTTACAACTAGCAAATAGCCCATGACTGATGTCCTGTATTTACACGGCAAGCATCTTTAGTGGTTTCATACTCAGCAATGTGAGCATAATTAACAAAGGATTAAAATCTTCTGCCTCTTTTACATGCCAACAGTCTATAATTAAATTGGACTTTAATACCTATCAACAATGTGCGCGCAATGGTGGATCTCAACCTTCACTTTGCCAGTACATGGCATTATACCAGTTACATTTTATATTGAAGGTAAACAGTAGGAAAATTGCTTACTGGGAAAAATCCGAGTCCAGGAAATGGAAAACCTATAGGCATCCATCCCCAAGTCCTTCATGAGCTGTATATCTTCCTGCATGAAGAAACAATTCAAAGTTCAGAAACAAACAACCTTTGATGTTTGACCATGTGTTAAATAATAACAGTGAAACCGTATTTATTCTGAATTAGTAGCTTTCCTTAATCATCTAAAGCAAGACATTACATTAGAAAAGAGTGTCAGTTAACTGATTTACATAACATTAGACAGGAATTTAAACGCTGATAGTTTTCGAGCAAATAAACTCATGTTAGATAACCACGATCAACTGATATATATATATATATATATATATATCACCAATTAAGTTCCAAATTTCAAACTGCACCAATCATTACATACTTGGTATCGGTGGTACTGATCCACTGCAACATCAGCATTGCTGAAATCTATTATCTTGCCTGCAACAAAATGACCAGCCAGCATTTTAGTATATTAAGGATTTCATGCATCTCAAGCATTTGAGATACCAAAATATTAATTTCCAAATATTGTGTAAAATGTTATACAATAGATATGCCCTTGAAAAAAAAAATCTCATAAAGTGATTTTTTTTTCAAGAATGAATGAGTAAAGATGGATTTATGCTTAAATTATTTGATGAATTAATATTACAATGCATTTTAATTAAATTAAAGATAAATACACCATTACTTTTCATGTTTTAAAATAAACTGATTTTAGAATAGCCATTTCAGTCTTGGGATATAGCAATAAAAAGGCCAACCAGTCCAATTTTTTATAAGAAAAACGTAATTGTCTCGTTACATCAAATCATAGATAGCTGTTCACTGCACCGATTCATGCATATTAAACTTCCATTAAAGGAGGGGGTCATACAATGGAGACATGTTCAACTGGAACACAGAGAAATGCTGACACTGAAATTTATTACTAGACATCAATCTCATTTGTTTAATGTCACAGGAAGGCCAATCGAAATGCTTACACTGAAATTTATGTGAATTGAATTGAAATTAAGAATGGTACAGGAAGGCCAATCGAAACCAATAATTTAGTATAATTTAAGGCGTAGTATTTTAATTCTTACCAAAGGTATGTGAAAAAATATCCCACACAGATGGTCCCCTTCCATCTTCTTTTACTGCTCCTTCATACTAGACAAAAAGTCAACAATACTATTTTAATAATCACATATGAACAATTATATCCTTTGTTCAGAAAAGGCCAAAATCACCAAAGTTAAATACAGCTAAACAAAATTCATATAGAATAGGGCTTTTTTATTGGCTTGATTTGACCTTGTGATATTTTTTTTTGGGTACCATAACCTCATGATATTTTTTAGAATAAATATTTTTTGAATTTCTAATATTTTAAAATTGATATTAATTTGATTTTTAAAAAAAGTTTGATATCAATTTAATTTTAATATTTTAAATTTTTATATTAATTTAATATTAACACTTTGAACTCTAACATAAATTTAATCCTAAATTTTTTTTTTATAAAATCAAAATTTTTATCAAATTATTAATAAAGGACTAAATTAATGTCAAATTTTAAAATATTAGAACTAAATTGATATAAAAAATTATTTTAAAATTAAATTAATATAACTTTAAAATATTAGAATTAAAATAATATTTACCCTATTTTTTAACTTTAAACACCCGCTACTTTTTACAACAACTTTAAGTTAAAAGTTATTTAATATAGAAATATAGTTTAATCATATTTTTAATAAATGATATTCGGAACTCTTCTTCACGTCATCAGTAACATTTCAAAGAAACTGTTCAAAACAGTCTCTCCAATAATGATTGCTGTACAGAAGAATAATTTCCTATACGGTATAGAAAATAAATAAATAAAAGAGAAATGATAATAATGAAGAGCAAAAATTAAGAGCGAAGGAGGAAAAAAAAATGAGAACTAGGATATTTTGTGAGATATATAACAATAAAATATTTTTTGATTGAGCGGAGGCGACTACATAATCAAATAATGTTATAGCATCTTATTATAAATTTTTACATATTTTATAAAAAAATATTTGCATAAATAATGTTAATGTAATACTTTCTATAAAAATTTATCCAAAAAAATCTCTATAAAAATATTTACTTATATAAGTTTAATTTTAATATGTTGTGAGTTTAAAGTTATTTATGCTATTAATTAATTGTATATTATTTCTATATAATTTTTGAGGTAAAACTTTTAATATCACCATAAAGTAGTAAATATATGATTACAATAAATAAAATTTAAAGTTTATTTTATTTTTAGTCCAAAAGAAAGAATTGAACTTGACTCTTTGTAGATCTAATCTAACTTAAACACACGTGATTTTCTTCAATACTATATGGACAGTAACATCGATCTACTTCTGGAATCCATAGGCTACAGCGCCACAAAATTCAAGAGCCTCACATGCGCTGGCGAGTTTTAGCTTTTTTTTTTTTTGGTATAACCTTTTAGAGATTTCCATACAATAATAATGATTAATGTAATTCACCTTCTTAACCAAGTAAAGAAGCTTCCTTTAAAAAATAAATAAATAAGAAGAAGAAGAAGAAGAAGAGGAAGAGAGTTTCCAAGGAGCCATATTGATATTGTGTTGATTCACAAAAATTCTCACGAAAATGCTTTTGTTTTATACATTTTCTGAAAAAATGAAACCCAAAAATCAATGCAGGACATCCGGGGTATGTCAATTAATGCAAAAATAAATAAATAATAGGGTAGTTGAATTGGTCACCCCGTGCTGGGGCCCTCATCCTCCAATGCACAGAGACTGACAAAGTTGGTTATCTGGTATCCACCAACCAATGAGTTAAACTCATAACAACGCGGCATTCTTGTTCTTTCCTATTCATTTGGCATTGTCGTTTCTCATTCTTATCTACCCTCACTCATTTGCGGTAACCGCTTCTTCACGGCGCGGAAGACTAGCATCTAAACTCTCAAGACTCAACGTAACCTCACAAAGTCACAAGAGCAAAAGAGTAAAGACGTATTAAGGGTTATGCTTTTCTTTTGCTTTCATAGAACTTCTCTTATATTTCATAAAACTACCTTTGTGGCCTGAAACTGAAAATTTTAGTAGTGAAATGATGAGTAGATACGCACCTGAAAAGCTGAAGAGGCAGTGCCAAATATAAAGCCGTTAGGAAAGTCTGCCCTGCTTATCTCTGATGTACACACCCAAGGCTCAAACAATACCAACACTGCTAATATCACAATAATGCCTCTTCTCAAAGCCATGGTTAAGATTGGGAATGAGAGAGAGAGAAAGAAAGAAAGAAAATGATTCAGTTTTGCAATAGAAGTGGTATAGCCGTAGAGTGAGTTTGTTTGTTAAGGAGCATATACATATAGAGGGAAATGAGAGAGGAAAGATTAGAGAGCCAGCTAACCATGGGATGGGACTGGGAGGGTGTGAATGGGGAAAGGTATTATTGCTCTAAAAGAATGTGGCTGTGTTAGTGGGTGGTGGGGAATTTGGCCTAAAAAATGCTTATTCGGTTATTGGCCTAAGACGGAAGTACATCTATTTCACACCCACACCATGAATAGTTTGGATTGCTTTCCTATTCCGTTTTCTTTCACTCATTTCCCCCTTTTTTTTTTATTTGTTTTCCTCTTTCCGTATTTTATCTTTTGTTTGTTTTTATTTTTGTTACCATGTTTTTTTAGATTAATTTTAATACACTTCTGATATAAAAAAAATTTATACTATTATCTAATTATATATTATTATTTATAAAATTTTAAAATATTAAATATGAAATTTGAATATTTATATTAATATAATAATATATAATTAAATAATTATATAAAATTATTTTATATTTACAGCATATTAAAAGAATTTAATTTAAATATACGGATAATATAAAATAATTTTATATTGTCAGCCAATAGAAATATTAAAAAGTGTCAACTCATATAAATAATCATCTATTATAATGAGGGATCCACAATAATTTTTTATTTTTTAGTATTTTTATTTATTGACAGTGTAAAATTAGGGTTTAGGGTATCCCAATTAAACCCATATTAAAATTAAATTTTTTTTCTCTTAACATTTTTTTATGTCCAACACGCATGCAGAATGCGCCCTGTCTGATCTTGCAATATTTTTAAAATAAACAGCTTCCGTCTGCATATTGAGACTTTGCTAATGCGAGGTCCACATTGGCCACAACTACAAAAATAATTGCATTGCTTCCCTATTGTGTTTCGTTTTATTTCTTCGTTTTAATCTGTTGCTATCCTGCATTTTTTTTTTCTTTTTCTTTTCTTGTGTTGCTATTTCACTTTTGATTTAAAAGATTCAACAAATTAATTCACAGTTAATTAATAACTATTTTGACCTTTGTGATTTGGAGTGTGTATTGTTAGTCTTTGTTTTTTTTTTTTTTTTGTCTCGATTGAACTGCCAATATCCGGATATGTTATGATCCATTATCCATGAACCTTAATTTCTGGTGTATTTTGGTTGTAATTCAATTAAGGAGAAATAAAAATCACAAAAGATCAAAGAGATAAGGAATGGAATTGGTTGGAGAGCGCTACAATCAAAGATGATTGATAAGCCAAAGGTGATCGCCACAAGAGCAACCCCAAGTTGGCATTGTTAGTCTTTGTTTGATGTATTGTTCTGTTGCTCCCCTCCAAAGAAGGGTGTGAGCTCCTTTATTATTAAAAAAAAAAAAAAAAAAAAAACTTCGTTTTATGTAATGATATTCCTAATCTGCTAATTTTTTTTTTCATGTAGTTATTTATGTAATGAAATTATGTGAATATCTTTTCATAATTTCATTAGCTTATCATAAAAAAGTTATGTCTACTCTGCTTAAATAGTTAAACATAAATTAATACTCTAGTTTAGAGTTAAATTGTGTTCAATAAAATTTTGAAAAGATCTGGTAAAAGATCAAGTCCAAAAATTATAGTAAAGATTTTTTTTTAATTCATAAAAGTTTAGATGGGTTTGACATTGATTATTCCACTAAGAACAGGGCACAGCCGCTGGGCTCAAAAAATCGAACTCGTGTTCTTGCGGAATAAAAGCTCGTTTCTTACCAGTTATGCCAATCCTGGTTCACAAATTATAGTAAATATTAAAGAGTAATTTTGATAATAAATGCATTAAGGAAATTAGTAAAGGAGTATTTAAAGTTTTAAATTAATTACTTTTAATTATTAAAGAGGCAAATATCAATTTATTTGGGTGCCCAATATAATAAATATCTTATTTTTTAGCCAACAAGGGTGTGCTAAGTTGGTTAAAGTTTGGCTCATATCCTACAAGGGTGTGACTTCAAATCCTGCTAACCCATATGAGCATCTTGTTGGTGGTACAATATATAATCCTTCTCAAAAATTCTCAAAGAGATTGGAGGGTCTTTCTTAGCCTTGGTGGAATATCGATGATTACCCCCATCTAAACTTTAATGCATCAAAAAAAAAATATCTTATTTTTTATTTAACATTTTCCATTAAGTTTTATTGGGATAATTTTTTACTTTTTCGCAAATCCATTTACAAAACACTACCCTCATTTTTGCATTAAATATAAAAATATGTATCAAAAGTAATTATTTCATTAGATGATTTAAATAAGAAAATATCAATGCTTAATGCATTTCAGTAACCTCTCACGCTATGCAGGCTTTGGGCGTTTTCAATTGCCAATACTAATAAACATGAATGCCGACATTTTTTTTTCTTTTTCAACATGCATGCACATTAATTAGTCAAATTCTTGTTAATAAGATCCGGATATGGGTGGTTTTATCAAGACCGAAAAAACAAACTCTTAGAACATAGATATTGGCACCAGCAGAGATTACGTCTAATGGAAAATATTAGTCCCCAATAAAATGGCAAATCATGGTTTGAATGTAAAATAGGTGCCCCACTGACCCTTTGCTTGGATAAAAAGAGAAAATAAAAAGAAAAAAAATAAAAAGAAAGAAAATAAAGAGAAGAGAAAATGAAGAGAAAAGTATATTTTCTTTTTTGTTGATTGGTTAAGAAGAAAAGTGGGAAGGAAGAAAATGTAATTGTACATAAAAGATAATTTTATTAATTTATTTTATATGACTGAAAAAATATTAAAGGGGTAAAGTGGATAATTTAAGTCATAAATCTTCTCTCTTTTATTTTCTCATCAATGGAGGAGAGCAAATTTTTTTATATGGGGCCCATATTTTTTTTTCTTTCTTCTTTATTTTTTTTTCTATCCAAGTAAGAGAAATTTTCCATTTTCTTTTTCTCTTACTTTTTTCCTCCCATTTTCATTTTATTCAGGCAAAAGGTTAATGTTTGATCATATGTTGAACAAAATTGTTTCAAACATCTCACCAAAAAAAAAAAGTTATCTCTAACAGAAGATACCAGTAGTGGTAAGAAAAGGACTCCCTTATTTTGGAATATTACAATGTTACTGTGATGGCCAATTGCCTTCGCGTCCATAAACTGGGGTACACCAAGTGTACTCATACGCAAGGAAGAAAATTTCATTTCGTTACACAAAGTGCCGTTGTAACGATAAATTAATTAACTGTTAATTAATAACTTCGTTTTTATTATATGATATTTTTAATCTGCTAAAAAAATTTTCATGTAATTGTTTATGTAGTATAATTATGTGAATATCTTTTCATAATTTCATTAGCTTATCATCATTATGTTATGTCTACTCTGCTTAAATAGTTAAACATGAATTAATACTCCATTTTAGAGTTAGATTGTCTTCAATAAAAGTTTGAAAAGATCTGGTAAAAGATCAAGTCCTAAAGTCATAGTGAACAATTTATTTTATTTAAAAAAATTTAGATGAATTTAATACCAATTATTTCACCAAAAATAAGATATAGTTTCGAGCTTAGAGAATTAAACTCACATTCTTGTGAGATAAGAGCTTGTTTCTTGCCAACTTTCGTTGCCAAATTATAGTAAAGATTAAAGAATAATTTTGATAATAAATACATTAAACAAATTAGTAAAGGAGTATTTAAAGTTTTAAATTAATTACTTTTAATTATCAAAGAGGCAAATATCAATTTATTTCTGTTCCCAATATAATAAATATATTCTTTTTGATTTAACATCTTCCATTAAGTTTTATTAGGATAATTTTTTACTTTTTGACAAATTCATTTACAAAACACTACCCTCATTTTTACACTAAATATAAAAAATTTATATCAAAAGTAATTATTTCATCAGATGATTTAAATAAGAAAATATCAATGCTTAATGCATTTCATTAACCTCTCACGTTATGCATGTTTTGCGCGTTTTCAGTATGCTAATACCAATAAATATGAATGCCAACTTTTTTTGTTCTTTTTCAACATGCATGCACTTTAAATTTTAAACAAACTCTAAAACATAGATGAAGGCCACATCAAGGATTAGGTCCAGTATACAAGACTAGTCCCCACAAAATAGTGAACCACGATTTAAATCTAGGACGCCCACATTTAGTATTGAGGGTGCCTTGAACAAAATTACCTTGCTTCTAACAAATGATATCAGTAGAGAGAGAAGGGAAAAAAAAAAAAAGAACTCCCTTATTTTGGAATATTATAATCTTGCTGTGGTGCCCACTTATCTTCGCATCCATAAACTAGGGTACACCAAGTGTCCTTTTACCCAATGAAGTAAATTTCATTTCGTTACACAAAGTGCCGTTGTAACGATCTACCGATGAAATTTCACCTGTTTGGTAAACTTAAACATGAAATTTCGTTGTAATTTCATATAGGGGCTGTAGGGCTTTTATACGGATAAAATTTTCATTCGTTTGGTACATGTGTACGCAAACTACTAATTAGTGGATTGAGAATTTTTTGATCCCTGGTCCAGTTTGCCATGCGCTATCAACCATAAATTGTACGTCAGCTTTTATTAAATCTTACAAGGAACATATCGAAGCACCCATTCTAATACTTTAATGCTGGGCAACCTAACAAAACATTAGACTCAAATTTATTCAGCCAAACTGGTGGTATTGTTAAAAAAATTTTGACACAATAAATGTATCGTTTTCTTCGTTTTTTAGCTTTCTTAAAGGAACATATCATGAACTCACTCTTATATACATTAATGTTAACTACCCAAGCTGAGGATATATATATATAGAGTTTAATTGGTATATACTGATAATATAAATTTACATTGTTAGCTAATAAAAATAAAGAAGAGTAAGAAATTATGGTGGATCCCTCATTATAATGAATAGTTATTTATGTGAGTTGGCACTTTTCAATATTTCTATTCGCCTATTTTACACTGTTAGTATATTTAAATTAAATTATATATATGGCTTTCTTTTTGGTGGCTTTTTCTTTTTGTTGCTTTCTTATAGAAGGAACATACATCATGAGCCGATTCTTATTCGCTTTTATTGTTACTTAGATACCCTTGCAACAAAGTAGTATATATTAGCTAAACTGCCAGAATCCTTTAAAAGAAAGCAAATGTATCATTTTCATTTTTTAAAGAATATAAAAATATTTTTTTATGAGAGAAAAGAGTAAATTATTTTTGTGCGCATGATTGATAATCCCTTATAAATATCGGAGCAAAATGTATTTTTGTCTCGACATAAAACTATTTGAGAAGAAGGAGAAGGAGATCCAAATTCTTTGATGTCGGTGATGATATACGTGAGAATTTAAATTCAGTTGTAATTTTAATATAGAATGTTATTAATTTAGTTGAATGCTTTTCATTTTGGAAGAGAGCAATCATTACTAGGTGAATGGGGAATCCCGATATCTCCTCTACGTTCTACATATTTCTCCTATCTCATCATATTCAAATATATCCACTTCAAGATTAATCATTCGTTGTGCATAAAACTATGAAAGCTTCTATGTCATTCAATGGCATCTTGCCATTTTTATGGTGTATATATAAGGTCAAAGGTTTCTTAAAGCTTAATGCATGATATGGTGACAAACAAACAATTTTTTAAAGAACTTATTTCTTACGTTTACTTATATTATTGGCGATCCATCTTTGCAATATACTTGCGGTAATTAAAAGATATATGTGATATATCTTTTTGTAGGTAGTATTGATCACTACATCACTACAGAGGTTAAACCGACCAACATTTGTCGATTGAAGTGATTTAGTACAACCGCAACATACACACGTGGCAAGAGAAAAAGGAAGGTAATTGTAACTAATAATTTGGGCGCAGAAAATTGGAGAAAGAGCAGCAGAATCTGCAAGGAGCTCAGATGGGTGAGAGAGACTTTGTTCACAAGGTGTGGAGAGCCTCAAGAGAGGGGCATGTGAACTGTGAGTCTCTCTATTCTTGCATCATTCCAATTTGCTTGATCATAATTCTTAGGTGATCTCAAGCAAGGATACGAACTGATGGCTGCCTAGCTCCGTTGGAGACACTGTTGATACGGATATCACAGGAATTCTTGTGTCTTTGTTCACTATAGCTGAGTTTTTACTGATACTCCTTCCCTTGCTTGCACTAAACATATAGCATACTGTCTTTTTCTATACTTGTCAATATATTCGAGTCGCGTAAAAAAAAAAACACTAATGTTAAAAAAAGTTTATTCTATAATGAATAATTCGACTCGAGCCAAATTACTATGGATTCCAAATGTTGGTGTAGAAAAAGAAAAGGTTAGAATAAACTAATTATGAGGTTAGAATGAGTTAATGATGAGGGTGATTTGGCTATTGAAAAAATACTGTACCATGTGAAAGATGATTGCTGATGAGTTGTGATCATTTCCGCCAGGCTTCGATACAGTGATCAGTATTATTTTGCTAATTGGGAATATAATACCCAAAACATAGAATTCTATTGTAATTGTCTTATATATCAATATCAATATAAGCCTTGTTTGTATCAACTTAAAATTAGCTGAAGTTTTGGTCTAAATGATCACGTAACGGACTCCGAAATTTTGCGTAGTGGGGATATAAAGGGAAGAACGATATTTCTCTCTTCGCATGTGCAATGGAATTTTCTTTCATCTTTATATTGGGGCAAAGTTTAAAAGATAATGGGGACTAAAGTTATAAATTAAATAAATTAACATTGCGTAGGGACATGTGACGCCACTATCACACATGGGGCATCATGAAAAGATGAAGGAGTATGTAAAGTGTTGAAAGATTAATTTTGAGAAAATGCAAAAAGATTTTTTATCAGGTATCTTAGAGATATTGCTACTATTTAGGAGTAACAGAAATGATAGGTTTGCGTGTTTGACCGAGGGTAACTTCATTGTGGATCAAATTTTACTGTAGTTTTGGAGTTTCGCTTGTGGTAACAATTACATCAAAACTTGATCAAGAAACATCAAGACCAACACGATGCTGTGAACTTGCACAATAATTATTCATGATGGTGAAATTTCACTTGGTTCGTAGCATAACTTCTTCGGTTTTATTCAAGGTTTGTTGAAAAAAAAAAGCTGATCTAATTAATGCTTTTCCATTGCATTGGCTACACGTGGTGGCCAAAGAGTTCGCTGGCTTCATGGAATGTCGTTGAGACCCACACATGGTGCCGCTTTTGATTCTTCTAGAGCATTCATTGCTTCTTGACATTAGCATTGCTATTTTGGAGGCACATGAATTATGAAGCTCCAATTTGTGAGATTGCGTTTTTAAACTTTTTTAGAAGTGTTACAAAAATATTTTTCATAAGAGGAATGTTTAGAAAAATACTGCCAGAATTTTTCACAAAAATTATAGTAGTTATAAGATAAAATAAAATAATGTGACTTATTTATTCATCTAAAAATAGATGAGGATGCTACACGATTTTGACAACTGAATTTTAACAAAATTTTTAATTTTTTAATATTTTTCTTTTCATAATTAATATTACCAGAAGTCGTTCCAAATTAACTTTATTTGTTTGTGATGAAAGAATTTTTTTACAATAACATAGAGATTTTTTTTCATCATTTTGCATGCTTAGGACTTAAAAGTCTTTCAAATCTAGTGTGTGCATTTAGTTGATCTGTCATTATTATGAAATTACTCTTTCAGTCTATGCCGCATTTTTTTTTCACATTTTTTCAAGCCATGCATGATTCTAGTATATATAGAGTAATTAGGTGCCAATTTAAAACTCTATTTACGACTTTTTAAAAACTTTTTGATAATCAAAAGTCACATAGCAACTGATAGAATTTTTAATCTATTTTGAAATAACTTAGAGATTTTTTCATCTTTTTGCATGCTTAGGACTTAAAAGTTCTTCTTTGCATTTTGTTCATATCATCGTATGCCACTATTGTGAAATTACTCTTTCAGTCAGTGCCGCATTTTTTCCAGCCATGCCTGATCTAGTATACAGAGTAATTAGGTGTCTTTTTTAATAGCTTTGTGACTTTTTAAAACTTTTTGATAGCTACGAGTGGAATCAAATTAATTGTACATCTTACCGCTTTTTGAAAAGTTATTTTTAATATTTTTGAGAAGTTAAAATATTAGGATGTATTTGTTTAAATTTTTAAAATGATTTTGAAATTTAAATTTTATATTTTGTTAAAAAAGATAAAAATTAATTTTTTTCATAAATTACTCTTTTCAACTATTCCAAAAAAATTAAAAATAGATTTTTTTGAGATTTTGTTGAATTATAAAAAAATTATCCAAATATGCAAAAATTAATTTTTTTAAGTAAAAAAAATGATTATTTACCAAAATAATCTCAAACAAACGCACCCTTAATCATCTCAAAAGACATCTTGTACAACATTTTTGATACCTTTATACTTTTATATTTTTTTCTTTCTAAAAATAGGACAAATATTTTTATTATTATACATCTAAATACAAAATAATTTATTTATAAGTTATTTTTCACATAAAACCTTTTATAAAAAATTCTTTTTGGGAAAAAAGTGTTTTAATTAGGCTATTTATTTGAACAAGACCATAATGTATATAATACAAATTTTGGATGGATTGTTTCGGCTTTAGACAATTAGATAAAGCGCGGACAGAAAGTAATACCCAGCAATGTTTGATGAAAAGACAGCGAACAAAACTTCTTATAGCATAGTATACTTCAAGGAACATTTATAATCTAATGGTAATTAAAAGCTCAGTCAAATCCTTAAAAAGATACAAAACTTTAATTAAATACCACTAAAACATAAAATCTATTGTTCCAGCCTGTATCTTTGACGGTCAGTAATCAAAGTCTGACTGGTCCTAAGGTCCTTGGGCAAAAGGTGTGAAATAGACATATAAGATGAAACATATCTTAATAATCAAAGAAGGGATCTTTATAGAGTGTGGGTCGACGGGTGAGTTTAACTCATGGCGACATTGCAGTTTGGGGGTACAGCGCTGGTAATCATGAGAAAAGTTTAGTGTAATTATAAATAGCAGTCGGCTATCAGATGCTTGTTATTTGAGGGATTGGAAATATAGCCCCTACTAAAAGCCAATTAAATGGGTCTGAAGGTCAATTCGGTCCACACGTAATAAAATTATATTAAATAACTAATTAAAAAATTCAAAAAATAATAATAATAAAGTAAAAAATTATTAAATAAATTAATAATTATAAAAAAATAATTTTTTTTGAACAAATAGCGGTTGAAAATGGACTGAATTGTTGTCCTATGCCATAATGGGCTTGTTTACTCTCAGCAGATATTTAGATTGTGTACCATAAGCCTACTAGTCAATTCGCCCAACCTAACTGGGTCAGTATTTAGTTTTCCTGGCCCAACTAAGTGCCCACTAGATATGACCCAAAAAAAGATGACTAGAGCCCAGGTTTCCACGTCTTCATTCGAGCACCGCATCATGCCTCATCGTTACTCTGCTTTCCATGACGAGTCTCAACATACCGGATACCACCATTTCTGTTCACTCGGCGGAGCTAGCATCGGCAAGACACAACAAATTGTATTATATTATAATTTATCAAAGAATTACTTTTGCTTTCTGCACAGTTCACGGATCAAATCTCCTACCACGTGGTTAAAGAAATTCTAGAATCATTATAATACTAATTCTCTTAAGATTTTTTTTTTTTTAAACAATTCTCTTAAGAGCTTAAATGTAGGTCGTGTTCATGCAACAGTTTTATGAACTTGAAGCATAAATAATTTACAGATTCATTTTCACTTTAAGCTAAAAATTAACTTAATTATAAGAAATAAAGATAGTAAAATTGTCGAACTTAAAAACATTTATATATAATTTCTATAACAAAAGAAAAATCTAATATTTTTCTGTTGTTTATATGGTGCCAATAAAAATTAACTCAACTGGTCAGATCCAAAACTTCGAATTAGGATAACCTCTCATCCCATTTATCTCTCTTATAAGTTTTCAATAGCGAGGGTAAATATAAAGAATACATAAAAATATTATTTTTAATATATATTTATGAATAAAACCACAACAATAGAGATTAATAAAAAGTAAAATATGTAATTGTTTCCTACTGAATCATATTTTTCCATTATCCATATTATTGATAACTTTCTTTAAATAAGACATAAATGTTAAGGTATAGCCAACAAGGTTGGCTTACTAATTGATCGGTCTTTCGTTTGTATATTACCGATTTTTAGTACTATATAATTAAATGTATATATACAATTATTTTAAATTGCAATCAATCAAAATTTTATATATTTATCTCGAAATAGGAATTGCTATACATAATATCCAACGCAACTCCATACAATATTTGATGTATCCATTGTCCACCTCACCACATCGATGTTATCCGAAGATATTTATTATGAGTTATGTTATATATATATTTATTTTTTAAGATATTGTGCTAATATCTACTTATCTATTATTAGATAAAGTATAAATTTTATTTAAATTAAAACCAATATCTTTTCCAATAATTGATAAATGGGTGTCGATACGATGTCTCAGCATGTGCATACGATATTTTCCATTTGTTATAGCTTCAGCGCAATAAGTACTAAAATCCTTAGACACATGATCATGATTAAACTCTGGTATATTTTTCAGCGTATTTGACACCGTACGTGTCGGCAAACAGTGACTCCAATCCAACCAAATAAAGAACGTGGCAGACTCTGCAAGCTCATGCGGCAGGTGTGGTAATCCTCAACTCCTCACCGCTTAACCTCTCCACCAATATATATACAAAACGCAAAACACGTTCCTATTCGATCCATACCATATATCTTATCCGAATATTTATCATCTTCTCTTATTTCACAGATGGCACAGCAACAGCCGCGCCGAGACCAATTATTCGAAAATGCTCCTAGAGCCGGGGGCGAGCGTGATCAGCGTGACCGCGGTGATGTTCGGAAGAACGAGGATCCCGATCGGTGGAGAGAGGAGTTCGGAACCAGGGCAGGTGCGCCCGACCCAGCAGCCCCCTATGCATATGGCATAGCAAGTGGTGCTGGTGCTGGCGCTGGATATGGAGCTCCTCCCCCTGGTGCTGCTTCGGGACCATATGGTATGACTGATTATGGAGCCGCTGGAACTGGAATGTATGACAACACTGCTACTGCTGCATATGGCACTGGTGCTACTGCTGGATATGATATCACAGGTACCGCTGGGCACGGAACCCGTGGTGGTGGTGCTGCCGGGGGCCAGTGGGGACTAGATGCAAGTGGAGGGCGTGGTGGTGGCGGCGGCGACACCGGAGGAAGGAACAGGGATGACGTCGACATGAACAGGGTGGGCAGGGATCAGAAGTGAGCCTGCATGCAGATGCAGCTAGCTAGCTTGGTTGGAACTTGGAAAATAATAGTGCTTGTATTGCACTATCTTCGTATAAAGATTTGTGCTTCTGTGCTTGGCTACAAATAATAAATAATAAGCGAGAAAGGGAGTCGTGTGTATGAGTGCTAGACATACATATAGTAGTATAATTATACGTTGCGTGTGTTTGTAGCATTTGAGAAAGCTTTCTCTCTTTCCTCGTCACGGATCTAAGAAATAATATGCTGCGTGTTTTGCCTCTAAGTCTACTTCAATCTAATGTTATGTTTGTTTTTCACAATTTGTGAGTATTATTGAAATTGTATTCATTTTGTGTAAGATATCATATTAATTTATATTTTATATATTATTAAATAAAATATAAATCTTATTTAAATGAAATTTATATTAAATGAGATTTATATTTTATTTAATAATAAATAAAGTGTTAATCCACGTAATATCGCATATAAAAATAATGCAAAAAGCATTTCTCTCGTAAAAAAGTCACATAAAAACTGCATGCGTACGTTTGTCTTCGGTCATTACAAATTATTTTTATTTAATGTCTATACCGCCTAGGAGCGATAGCTAGTGACCAGAACAGTTAGTACAGTGGGTCACTGCCACTGAAATGCTTAGAATTGCCATTATAATGTAGTATAGTATAGGAATTAGGGGTGTGCACGGGTCGGTTTGGATCGGGTTCAGGGAAAAAAAATACTCAAATCAATTAAATATAATTGGGTCGAGTCGGGTCGGGTTTTCATTTTTTTTTTTCCCCTAACCCGAACCAACCCAACCCAAACATTTTCGGGTTGGATCGGGTCGGGTATAAGAGTAGATAGCAATTTTTTTTTTTGATAAAAGATATATTAAAATACTCAATTTTATGGCATTTTGAAATCTTTAAATTGTGTTTTTAAAATTTGAATATAATTAAATATATTTTTAAAAAAATTACATACATAATTGATAATTTCATAATCATAATCATGAATATATTATATATTATACATTATACAATATCAATCATCAATAAATTTAATTATACACTAATATATTAACATAATCTAAAAGTCAATATTTATAATTATAATTTTATAAATTAATATATAAGTAAATAAATCATTATTTATAAAAGAAAAAAAAAAGGGAAGGGTTCAGGTCAGGTCAATTGCCTGATAACTTGAGTTTAATTTTAAACCGTTCGAACCTAATATTAAACAACCTCGGATTAGACTAGATTACTCAATTAAACAGATTTTTATATTCGAATTCGAATTGGTCTTGGGTTGTCAACCGCACTCCATGCACACCCATAGTAGGAATGATTTCTTACGAGACTGGGATGCCACATGCTAGAACCGGAACTACATCGGATGAAATCCGCCATCCATTATTCAAATGGCTCCCTTGGCTTGACACTGTTCCACATTTCTCTAATTTGGCTTGACGTAACTTTTAATATTTTGTGGAGTCATTATTTAGGGCATCAAATTAGACATTTTAGGATCATGTTATAATATTTTATAGGGAGTGGCAATAACATTTTTAGGATCTTTTTATAATATTATATAGGGAGTAGTTATTGTCACACTTTTTTTATTGTGATTTTTTTACTTATTTAAAATAAAAAAATAATATTTATGGATATAATTCATTTCAATTTTTTTTATCAAAATATCCTATTTTATGAAATGTGGTGAATTTGATCGAGAATAAATCAAATTGATAATTATTCAAATTTTTTTTAGACACACAGAATTTGATCCAAAATGAATAGAATTCAACACTATTGAAGAGAATAATATTAAATTCTACCCAATTTAGATTAAATTCAATACTATTGAAGTGAATAGTATTAAATTTTATCAACTCTGGATTGAATTCAACAATATTTAAGTGAATAAATATAAAAATATAAGAATAGTAATAAAATTTTTTAATAAGCTAAATTACTAATTAAGTACAATAGATTAAGTTAATTTAATGAAAATTCAAATATCTAAATTTATTTTATTACATAAATAAAGTATTTACTAAATTACATAAAATAAACTAAACCTTGAATTATAGTCAACAAAAATTTAAACCTGTAATATTTCTTAGTTAATAATTATTACAATAAATTAATCAAATTAAATTGTAACTAAATTAACATCTTCTAAACTAATCTAATACTAATCAAATATCTAAATTTTTTTCACTACAAACATAAAATAGAAATTATAATAATAAAATTAACTAATAATTAAATTGCATTAATAAAAATGATTATAACAATAAAATTATCAAATTCAATTTACAATTAAAATATAAAATTTAAACTAAATTTTAAATTATAATTTTAAATTATCTATATATTGAGATTTGCTGAAATATGACCAAACTGATCATATTGATATAAATAATTACCCTCAATCTCCCTTTCTTTTGGCACTAAATATGAGTAAAATATTTCTCTCAATATCATTATAACCTCTTTCACTTTAACTTCTAAGCTCTATCTTGCACATTTGATGAGCTTTGGGTTGATTTTTGTATAATAGTATTGAATTTGATACAAAGTGGGTAGAATTCAATACTATTCACTTAAATAATACTGAATTCTATCCATTTTAGATCGAATTCTGTGTGTTTAGAAAAAATTTGAACAGTTATAAATTCGATCCAACCTCAATTGAATTCACCACATATCATAAAATAGGACATTTTGGTAAAAAAAAAAAAGTTGAAATAACGTATATCTGTAAATATTATTTTTTTATTTTAAATAGGCAAAAAAGCCTTTTATTGCTTTTGTTTTGTTATTGTTAAAATATTTTCAATTAAAAGTTATAGTTAACTTTTATCTATTAACACTCTCATATTCAAAATCATACTTATTAATTATACTAATTAGTATTAAACACAAAATTTGACAAATAAAAAATTTAAAATACAAATCTTAATACATATAAAAGATTATATATATATATATATATACTAATTAAATTACATGTAAAATCTTATAAAAAATGAATAATTTTTATTCATCTTAACTAAATTATGTATATTTAAAACATACATATACATTATATAACCAAAAAAAAAAAAACCTTTATTTCACTTGATTCTTTGATCTTTTAATAGTTTTTATTGTTGCAAAAAAATTGCAATATTTACATATAACTTTTTAAAATATACAAATTAATTAATAGGATAAATTTAGATAGAAAAGGATTTAATTTGTATGTATTGATAGTGCAAAATAAAATAGTAATCCAATCATATTCTTCCATTTGTATGATTTTTGAAATAGTGAGAATGAGGATTATGCATATTTGCTTATATAGTAGCATATGATTGAATGACAATGTAAAAAAATTTTACACTACCAGTACATATAAATTAAACAAAAAAAAAATGAACTTTACTAACTCACTCTCAAACTTATGAGGAAGAGTGCAATATTAAGATAAGATCGAGGTTTGGTGTACCTTTAACGAATCTCAAGGTGGTATTTATATTTTACCCTTTTAATTATTATATATTAACTATTTATTTTAGCCCATGCTATCTTTATTTTCTAGATCCATCCCTAGCCATAGAAAAGTATCATAGAAATATTATTGTATTAGGAAAAATATTAAACAGGATTCTATTGCAAAAAAAAAAAAATCAGTTTAGTTTGTAAATAAATTAGGCTTAGTGTGAACTTCATTTAATAGGCTAATTTTATTTTAAAATTATTAAATTAAAAATAGTTATTTTTTGTATTTAATATTAATTAGTGTAATTATTAAATATAATTTAGTATATAAAAGTGACAATAGACAAAAGTTAAACCCAATTTTTAATTGAGAATAATTTAGGAATATTGAAATAAAAGTAACAAAAATGGTGTAGCAATAAATAATAGGATGTGGCAATAGCCACTCTCTATTTTATAATTAAAAAATATGATTTATTAATATATATTTCCCATTTAATGTTTTTATTTTATGTAAAAAAGTCAATTATAGATGAATTTAATTTTGTCACTTTTACTGGAAGAGAATTTTATACAATTATATAGTTATATAATTATATATTATTATATTATTAAAAATATTTGACTAAGTTATAGACGTAATTATATTTAATTGATTAATATTATAAAATATTTTATTATAATAATATATTAAAATTACACTCATTATATTCCATAAAAAATAAAATTAATCTCATTATAAATATGGTTCAACCATATTTTTTTCCCCATTTATTGGGGACTTGTGAGCAGTGAATTACGCCTCCCACTTCTAGTTTCTTCATGTCTCCCACGTATAACATCTCAAATTTTCACCTCTCTCAACTAGGGATGGCAACTAAGATCCGTAGGTGGAAATATCTATAAAAATATCTGTAAATGGGGATCTAAATATGGGTTTTTTTTTCTTTGTTTCTATGGAGATGGAAATGGAGGTTAAAGTCTCCTGCAGTGGCTTTGGGGATGGGAATAAGAATTATGTCTCTGTCCTATTGGGATATCACCCTAATGATATGTTCACATATAAAATTAATATTTATTATATTTTTAATATAAAAATAAAGAAAATACAATCCCAAATTACTTATCCTCTCACAAACTCACGTATTTACTATTGTTTATTATAGTATTAATATAATATACTAATAATTGTGACTTGATTTAAAATTTAAAAATTTGGTGATAATGATGTACGATTATGAACCAAAGACTTAGATTAACTTTATATTATCATTTTTAAGTTTTTTTTTTTAATTTTCAAGTTAATTGAATTACTTAAAGCTTAATTTTTTAAACAATTTTTTGGGATATCCGTGGATCTCAATAGAAGGTGAAGATCTATGGGGAGTGGGAATGGGATGATGGGGAAAAATTTCCTTCCAAGAGAATGGGGATGGAGATCTGGAAAACTCTGGAAGCATAATACAAGGAGTAGAGGACTATTTTCTACCCCCGCTCTGCTCCATTGTTATCCTTACTCCCAACCAAGTTATATATAAATGGTCAGTCTCTGTTTTGCAATATCTTTTTTTCAATACTTTAATTATCGCATTAAAAAGAAAATTAAAATAAAAAAATAACAACTCAAAAAATTAAAATGTTAAATTATATCCACCAAAAATGTTAAATTATAATAAAACAGAACAACATTTTTTTTTGGGTAATCTAGAAAAGCCTAAGAATCTCTCTTGTTTTTTGGGGTTATATTGTGTGAAAAAAATCCCTTTTCCAGTGCTACACTGTTACTAGCTATTTCCTCCCGTTCGTTAGTCTGCCATGGGCCAAGTACAATTTTACCTTTCTTTTGTTCCTTTGTTCTATGTTCCAACTTGAGATTCGCTCATCACCATGTACTGTAGCCATGTGATTAGCTCCCTGAAATTGTTTTGTGAATCATTTCCAGTCAAAAAGGGGAAAAAGATGAAAGTTAAAGACTTGCAACGCGGCAAAAGGACAAAAGAAATAAGGCCGGTTGGCACACATGATACAGTAAAGTTTGATAGGATAAAAGTTGATAATATAAGATTTAATTGTATAAAATTTGATAAAATTTAATATTATATAGTACTTGATATATCACTATATAAGATATTGTATTATATATAATATAATAAAAAAAAGATTATAATAAATATAATTTTTGAATATTAAATTTAAAATTTAAAAATTTAATATAATTATTTAAATATTTATTACAATTATTTTAGCCATTTTTTATTATATATAAATATAATTTCATATTAAAAATTCTTTATTTATTTTTAATATTTTTTCATAATATAAAAAATATGAGTGAGAGAGAGAGGAGAGAGAGAAATAATAAAAGAGTTTTTATAAATCAAAATTCAAGCAAATCTAATATTATATTCTTATATTCGGTTGTAATTTTTATTATATATAATTAAACTTATATTAAATATTATTTATATATTTTATTAATAAATTTGTATTCTTATATTTTTATATTAGTTTGAGTAGTTATTTTATAATTATTATTTTTTAAAAATATTTATTTATTATTAAATTTTTTATTAAATAATATTATTTTTGTTTATATGGTTTCTATTTTTTATTATTTATTTAATAATTATTTTTATTTTAATAAAGAATATTAAAAAATAAAAAAAATGATAAAACCCTTATACATCAAAAGCTAATTAGGCCTAATACGGCCTCCTTAGGCTGAATTAAATTATCCATCATTTTGACATATAAGGGAGATTTGATGGATAAATTTATATAATATGTTGACTGCACCAAACAATGAATAAAATCATAACATATTGTAATACCTTATCCTATAATATCTAATATGGCATGCCAAACACACCTTAAGAAAGGGAAACGAATATTGTTGAATACTTTATGTCTCCATAATTGATATGTTAGATATAAAGTTATTTATATGTCTTCATCAAATAATTTAAAATTTAAAAATTATTATTTATTATTTATGCTTCAAGAGTTCAGTAAAAGTTTACATGAAAAAAATTTGTAACATATAAAATCATTTGTGTGTAAAAATGTGAAAGTATACTGATTTTCTCTTGAAGACATAATTTTCGCTGAAAAGCTTTTTCTCCACTTCACCCTTTTTTTTAAAATATATGTATCTTCTCATTTTTCAGCTCCTAACCAAACAGACTCATGCAGGATACTTTGCAGGTGATGATCTCAGCCTAAATCATTTTCACTATTTGTGACTAGGGATTTACAAAGGATGGGTTAAGACATGGTTAATTGGATTTAAATCCAGCGTGATTTTTGCAATTATTGGATGAGTTTTTAAACTTAGATCTGATTTAATAATGATCTGACTAATGATCTGATTAAACCTAGATAGCTCAATATTTAGATAACATATATAAATTTGGATATTATGCATAATAAAGTCATAAAATTTTTGAAATATGAAACAGAATTTTAAGGATATTTTATAATATATATTTTAAAATAAATTATCTCACTCCAAAAATAATACCATATTATATAAAATATATTAATTGAAGTATAAAAATCTTATAATTTATCACTAATTAATTTAAAAAATATAATTTACTTTGGGCCAAATTGGGCCAATCTAAATTTGACCCAACTACCAAGTCAAAAGTTTAAAATCCAAATCTAAATGAGGTTTGGGTTAGATTAGGTTTTTGGGTTTTACTCATGACAATTAGTTGGCTGAAAATATTGATCTCCAAATGCCAATAAAGAAAATAGGAGTTTTTAAACTCCCACTCATAGATATATAATTCTAAACACACATATTTATATATAATTATTTGACATGTACTTTGTACTATATGGTTATAGATTACCAAATTTTACTTTTCATACAGCAACACTTTAATTATGTTCACATGGGGAATGAATTCTCTCAATTGTATTATTCACATAATCAAGTCATTAGCCATTTTTTACCTTTAATTAAGAGAGTGGGGTCCATACATAACACTTGATAAAAGAGAATAAATGGTGAAAAATGACACTTGATTTGGCCATATAAAAAATACAATTGAGAGGATCTATTCTCATATTTTTGTATAAGGCTATGTAATTCTAAAAATCTGTGTCAAGCATTTTTCTTATGTCATAACCTAATAAAATTTCCAACAAGTTTTCAATGGCAAAGGTAACATTTCTCATTTTTAAGGATGGCAATGAATACCCATGGAGGTGGGGACATGCCCCCTACCCCGTCCCCATTTTAAATTTTGCCCCCCATCCCGTCCCCATCCCCATCGCGGGTCCCCATTTCCCGTTTCCCGCGGGGATTCGGATCCCTGCAAATACTCGCGAATTTCTATAAAAAATAAAAAAAAGATAAAAATATAAAAGAAAATACTGTTGAGCTTAATAAAATATTTATAAATATTCATAATTTATATTATTATCCAATATAACACAATACAATTTACATTAAAAATAAAATACATAATTGCAAATCTATTATAAGACAATAGAAATATCTAAATCACAAATTACAAATATTTAAATTACAAACTCAAATATCCAAATTGCAAACTCAATTAGTAAATTTCCTAATAAATGTGCAAGTCAAAAAGAAATATAGGTAGTAAAATCATATATTTAGTTATTATATATATATATATATATATGTGTGTGTGTGTGTGTGCGCGCGCGCGCGCGCGTGTAATTTCATATTTAAGCCTAGACTTTGCGGGTCTCTATGGGGTGGGGACCTCATCCCCGACCCCGGCCCCCATTAGCTAAATGGGGACATTCCTGTTCCCGTGGGAACCAAATCTGTTCCTGTCCTTGTCCTCGTTGTGGGTACTCATTTTAATGGGTATTTTTGCTATCTCTACTCATTTTCAACTAGACCTGACAGATCATCACGATGAAATATTGGAAGATCCTTGATAGATAGTTAACAATATATGTTAGGATATGTTACCTGATAAATCTCATTATTTATTTCTAATATTAATATCTGATAGTATAATGTTATATAGTTAGACTTATTTGTTTGAATTATTTTCAAATTTCATCAAAATTTAAGAAAAGTAGTCATAAGTTAAAGGAGTGAAAGAACTACTACTCATTCAGATATCAAAATAATATCATATCATTTTTTAAAAAAATTCTGATAAAAATATTTTAACTATTTAATGTTTCTCTAACTGACATTTAAGTATTTTATTATACTAATTATAGTATAAGATGTCACATTCTCTTTAGTTTTAGACCAATAAGAATTGGGCTTAGTAAAATAGGCCAGTTTCCTGTAAAGTGATGATCTACTATTAAAGGTCAATTAAAAAACGTGCCTACAATAAGTATTTGATCATGTCTTAAATAGGACCTACTCTAGTGAAATAATTATGAAAAATAAAAAAATAAAGAGTAAACTCCCAAATTAATTCTTAATAATATTTTTGGTGGATAAATTGGTGCCTGGTAAAAATAAATTAGTCCTAAGAGTCCTGATAACTGCAAAAATTAGACACTTTAATCCAAAGTTCACTTGCAATTAATAAATAGTGTGATGTGTAAGTTGCTTGTTGATTAGGGCGTATTAACCCATCTCATATGGCCCTAGCACCCCTAAGCATGCAAAAAAAAAAAAAAAAAACTCATCATTTTACTCACTGAACCCTAAAGCTAACATTTCAAAATTTTCAAATTTTATCTCCTCTCTAATACCGCTACTAAAAAGTGATGAGAAAGAAGATTATTGAATGGTGTGACACTTAATAAATTGACATCCAATAGAATAATGGTGTTATAGCTAAGCATACATATTTCTTAGTCTTTCAGTATTTTATACTAAGACTAATACTGCCTAAGCATTTATACTAATAATGGCATTATATGTAAAACAAGTGTTTTAATTAAGAACAAACAAAAATGTCAAAATGTTCTACTTAGCGTGTAACTTACACATCAGACTCTCCACCAATTGGAAGTGAATTAGAGATTAAAATATCTAATTTTTACAATTGTAAGATATCTCGGAACCAAATCATTTTTGTCAAAGATCAATCTCTTCACTGAAGATATTAATGGAAACTAGTTAATTTGGTGGCTTACTCGAAAAAAAAGAAGTGGGGTAGACACTCAGTAAAAGAGAGAAAGGGAAAGAGTTCAGGTTAGTTCGCTAACGGCAAGTCCGAAACTAAAAAGTGAAAATTATTCCATTGCTTACTTTCTAAAAATAGAATAGAAGAAGGTGAAGGTTGGAGACTTGGGGCCACTCCAACAACACCAATTAATGACGCCCTCCCTTCAGATGTGGCAAGTTTTCGCTTGCAATTCAACAATCAACTTATTATAGCTACAAAAATAAATGAGAAACAAGCAATTAGCTGACCAAAATGCTATTAACATGAAGGGTTCGTTAAGAGTTCCACTTTTCGTTCTTCTCACTTGCAAGTTGCAATGAGTTTCTGTTCTTCTCAACTTTTAATATTGGCCAAAATACAAGCACCAGTTACTGTTGTGGATCGTTGGCGTTTTTTGTTCGCCATTGTAGCTCTAGCATCTTTCAATTGCTGTCATAAACAAAGTTCTCTATTCATTGTTGCCACCGGTGTCCTCAAATTATAATCGTCACCATTGAGCTCCGATTAAACTGCAATTAATATTTTCGGCATCTAATTTAATTTTAAAGCGCAATTTTATATACTTCAATTATTTCTTTGTTCTAATTATAAAAAAATATTTTCTTAAACTATTTCAGTTAAAAAAAGTCGGATTTAAAATTAGAATTCTAATCTATAAATTTTGATTCTATCGGACCAAGGTATAAATTTTGCAAAATAGCAAAGATTTAGAATGTTATAACAATGGGATTCAAACTCGGATCACTTAAGAAATTGGTGACTAAACACATAGCCTGGCCATATGCTTATAATTATTTATTACCTTATTTCTTTCATTTCCATACTTTCTTATTAAATATTCCAAATTGATATGTATATGCATAAAGTACTTAGGTCCTTGGATTTGTTTTTGTAGGGGTAGGAGAGATTTTGAACGTTATAACTTATGATAATATAGTGTGTTACGTAGCTGGACACGCATCATATATATGCGGTTATGAGCTGTACAATTCCTATATGAAAAATGAAGTGCCTGCAACATAAGATGTTGTTGTCATGAATGAGAATATATGGTCCTTAAATTTAATTTTAGATTACGTAATGCCATGCAAAAAATAATAATAATAATTTTCAAATGGAAAGGAAATCTACGTTGGAGTTAGACTAACGTTATTGTCTTCAATTAGTGACTGGCTGGCAACGAATAGTTGCAGCCATTTGGTAGCTGTTGGATCAGTGAACTTGTGTTCTTTGCCGCCATTTCTTGAGTTCAAAGAAGAGTAGAAGACTTTGTCAAGGTACAATCCAATTCATAACTCACAACAAATGTTAATAATAATTATTAAGTTCCCATGTGGCAGTATGGATGGTGGCCCTCCCTTGAATCAGAAAAATAAAGTCCTTGCTAAGAAAACAAAAGAAAAGAAACAAAGTTGTAAATAGTATACATGTACTGCTCTCAAGTATATATGATTATTTTTTTATTAGAAATCTTAACTAATATTCTAAAAATAATGATTGCCAATACTTCAAAACTAGTAAGGGTGCGTTCGTCTTGACAATGGCATAAAAAACTGAGGGAGTGACGGGGTGTGTTCCTAAACACGTGGAACACAAACACACTGAGATGAAAGCATGCAATAATTTCTCCATCAAATCAAAGCCATCCATGTTCCATCCCGGGGACAATGAATCCCAAAGCACCAAAAATGTACGCCCGAAGGTTAAGATTACTACTATAAAACATGATTAATTAATACCAGTTATTCCTCTTTTGTTAACAAGCCAATAGAAGTTACAGAGCATATTTATTTTCGATTTAATTTTTACTTTGTGTGAAAAATTTTGAATCTGATTAATAAATGATTGGTGGGTATATAAAAGCCGACAGAGACCCAAAAAAATAAGAAGTGCGACGCGAAGGAAAGTGACAATCCAAATAATTTGGACCCAACCGGAAATAGCGCTCTTCTTCACCATTGAGAATTTGCTTTCTGAATCAATCTCACTCTATTCTCAACCAAAAACCCTAATTCTCCATTCCCCTCACTCAATTGAATCCGATCTGGTTTGCGTTGCGTTTTCGTAAAAGGAAAATCGGATTCAGCTCATTCGATTCTGCTGGATTCATTCGAATTCTGCAAGGCGATCCGATTCATTGATCGGTCATTTGCGCGATTAGCATTGCTCGATCGTATTCCGAAATCTCTGAGATTCACAATTACGCGGTTCGCGGGTGAATCCGCACTTCGTTTTCTGCTTCCAGTTGCGCGAGCTCATTGTTTCAATGCTTGCAGGGAGAGTGAGGATTCACGCTGTTGCGATAGGTTATGGTTCGAAAATTAGGGTTGACGGAGTTCACAGTTTAGTGTCGTTTTGAAATTTTCGCTTGTGTGAAAAGCAGTGGCAGTTATCGCAATTTTTTTGGACATGAGAAGCTTTTGGTTCAATAAATTGTCCATAATTATTGGCCCTAAACCGCCACTGAGCTGGTTAATCTTGTGCCTAATCAGCGTTCTAGCTCTAATTGCAGTGTTAGGTTCTTCGTCTTCCAACGCCATTGATTCAGAACCTCGTAATCCAGCATCTATCATCTACTCAAACTATAGAAGGATAAAGGAGCAAACAGCCGCTGATTATTTGGAGTTAAGGTCTGTGTCATCGGGTGGTGGTGCTAGGTCGAAGGAACTGGGACTTTGTGGCAAGGAGAGGGAGAACTTTGTGCCCTGTCACAATGTCTCTGCCAATTTGTTATCTGGGTTGAAGGAAGGGGAGGAGTTTGATCGGCATTGCGAACTGTCGAGGGGAGCGGAGAGGTGTTTGGTTCGCCCTCCCAAGGATTACAAGATCCCCTTGCAATGGCCGAGTGGCCGGGATGTTATATGGAGTGGGAATGTAAAGTTAAGCAAAGATCAGTTTCTTTCTTCTGGAAGTATGACCAAAAGGTACTTCATTTGTAAGTTAATTGTCAGATGGAGTGGGAGGATGGCCTTCTTTGGCTTAAAAAAACTGTTCCAGCAATGCAGTTTTTGTTAGGTCTTTCGTTGTATGATTCATAATGAATGACATTAAAATTTTTTGATAATTTCTCTAGGTTGATGCTACTAGAAGAGAATCAAATTGCCTTTCACTCAGAGGATGGATTGATCTTTGACGGTGTGAAAGATTACTCTCGCCAACTTGCGGAGATGATAGGGTTAGGCAGTGATACTGACTTTCCTCAAGCTGGTGTGAGTCTTCCATATACCATATTCTGCAAGTTGTTGTTCTTTGGGGAACCATAATGTTTTACAGGGAAAGGGTTTGTGTATAACAATTCCATGTAAAGTAAAGTAAGAAAAGGTTCTGCTGTGTGTAGCTTCCTCTGTTCTCTTTTTCGATTCCCGTTAAGGACCGTGTTGTTTTTTGCTGCAGAATATATGTGACTGATCTGTATTGATCATGTTGTAACAGGTTCGAACTGTAGTAGATATTAATTGTGGATTTGGTAGCTTTGGAGCTCATTTGTTGTCACTGAAAATAATGGTGGTTTGTATTGCGGCGTATGAGGCAACTGGCAGCCAAGTTCAATTGTCACTTGAGAGAGGCCTTCCTGCTATCATTGGCAACTTCATTGCAAGACAGCTGCCATATCCATCATTATCATACGACATGGTTCACTGTGCTCAGTGTGGCATCATTTGGGATGAAAAAAGTAAATTTATGGTTTATGAGCATTACTCTATCATTTTTTGCGGAGTAGATTTCCTTTTAGACTCATATAAAGTTCAATTCCTCTTTGTTAGTATTGTTTCTTTACATGCTGATGAACAAAGTCGTATGTGATTTATTGCGTATTTTTGAGATCTAAGTCATAGTTTTTGTCAAAAGGTGTATAGAAGACTGATTAAGGTGCACCACATTTGGTGCTGTAGCCTGCAAGGCCAGATAAGTATGATAAGGATGTTTTTCAGATGTCAAATTATTCATTGATTTATCACTAACACTAAGCCTTGGAATAAAACAAATGCGTTTAACCTCGTGTTAGAAGTGCACAAGCTAGAAGTACAAAACCATTCTTAGCCACCACCTAACAGCTTAAGCTTTAAGGATAACTGATTATTGAAAAGTATTTAGAGCATCTACAACAATATGTTGTGATCCTTGTTCTCCACTCTTTATGATTACAATTCTTTTGAGCAAGATAAAGTGGGCCTACAGCCCTGCGCATTATCCATGCTTCAAGCTTGTAGGTGCCTTGCATGAAGGGGAGTGTTAGAGATATTAAACTATTCTTTGTCTCCTCCTAACATCTAAAGCTTTGGGATAGTTGATTTTTGATGGCAGACAGTAATGAGTTACTTATTTGGTTTTTGGATAGCAATTTCCGTAGCATTTATGTATTTTATGTTTATTTACCTTCTATAGGCTGAATTAATATCTCGCTGATAACCTACCGGGGAGTGGATATCATTAAAGTCAAGATCTAAGTTATTTTGACTTTTGACAGTTTCTGGTCAATAGTCTATGTAATAATCTTATGTTCTAGGGGTGAATTATATCTTGGCACATAAATTTGTTTTGATTTATTAAATCATATAATATTGGTTTCATTTTCAAGTAAATTGTTCGTCACCTTTCAAATTGATGGTTGAAATTCATGTCTGAATTGTATATGAGGATCAACAAATTTCTCTTTCTTTTCCTTGCATTCACTCTATATCATTGCCATTTCTTTTTTACTTTTCCATCCTTCCATGACTTTTTTATACCACGATGAATATGGTAGAGCTTCTATATGAACTGCTATCTTTCTCTTGCTCTCTAACATTGACCTCATCCTACAGGTGGAATGTTCCTTATAGAAGTTGACCGTGTTCTTAAACCTGGAGGATATTTTGTTTTAACCTCACCCACAAGCAGGCCACAGGGAAGTTCATCACGGGAGAAAAAGAGAGTCCTGTTGAACCCATTGGAAGAGCTGACGCAGCAGCTCTGTTGGACTCTTCTAGCTCAGCAAGATGAGACTTTCATCTGGCAGAAGACTGCTGATGTTGATTGTTATTCATCTCGGTAAGGATAGTGATAGTTGTATTAATGTGAATGGCATAAATGACAAATAATCATAGTAAATAGGCTGTTTATTTGATATTGTAAATATTATCAACACTCACTCCTCCTATAGTTTTTTTGTGACATCTATTTCTTAAATTGTAGCAAGCAGCATGGTATACAGCTATGTAAAGAAGGAGATGATGCCCAGTCATATTATCATCCACTTCTACCATGTATAAGTGGGACCTCTAGCAAGCGCTGGATCGCAATACAGAACAGATCTGTTGGATCTGAACTGAGCCCAGCTGAGCTTGAAATTCATGGAAAGTATTGTGTCTTAATAGCTTTCTGCTTGTCTCCTCCCTGCTTCTCCTCCAAAATTTCATTCCCATTTTATGCTGCTTTGCCTTTTCATGAGTTTCTTTTTATTATTGCAGGAGTTCAGCCTGAAGAATTTTATGAAGACATGCATTTCTGGAGATCAGCTGTCAAGAATTATTGGTCATTGCTTACACCGCTAATTTTCTCTGACCATCCAAAGAGACCTGGAGATGAAGACCCATTGCCTCCATATAATATGATACGAAATGTTATGGACATGAGTGCTAATTATGGGGGTTTGAACGCTGCCCTTCTGGAGGAGAAAAAATTAGTGTGGGTTATGAATGTTGTTCCTGCCAGGGCTTCTAATGCGCTTCCTCTTATACTAGATAGAGGTTTTGTTGGTGTTATGCATGACTGGTAAGTTGCTGTTTGTTCTTGGTCTAGGCATGTTGTTGAGTGTCATCTATACAAAATGTTTATATATATATATATATGAAAAATTGATTGTAGGTGAGACTATCTAGGTTGATAATACCATTAAAGCCTGATAAATGTAATCCTATTCTTACCTAATCATTAGCACATTCATGTGACAAATAACAGAGCAGTAGTGTATGCTAGTTGGGAAAGCAACACTAATTTTAGATAATTTACTTCAAAAGATTATATACATGATTCTTTTTGCAGCTGAAAATGAAAATTTTAGCATTAAAAATGATATAGTGGTGTTTGTTAACTATGTACAAAAAAATTCTGGAGCAATTCCTTATCTTTTAAATTATTACGTGACATTATTTTCAGTTGATATAGACTCATTAATCTGATATATGCCTATAGTTTCCTTCAATACACATCAGTACACATTCCGTCCTGAGATTTCAGTACTAAGCATTCAGTTTTTATTAAACATACCCTTTAACTTTCTTAATTTTGTTTTCATTACTGAATTTCGAGATAAATTTAGCTTGCAAGCATGCCCTTGATCTGTTGGGTTGAAACTGCTTGACTTTGTTTATAGCAAAATCCATTTCTAAAGAACATCCTCTTCAAAATTCCATCTCTAAATTATCTTTTCTTTGGAGTTCATTGAAAAACCTCTTTGGAAGATAATGTTAATGCTTATGAGCTTCTGGATAATTCATTTTTGATTCTGGCTATTGATCTTAAGGTGCGAACCTTTCCCCACCTACCCGCGGACATATGATATGCTTCACGCAAATGGACTTATCTCACATCTCACTTCAGAGAGGTGCAGCATGATAGACTTATTCTTGGAGATGGACAGAATACTGCGTCCAGAGGTATGATGTATCTGTTTGTATACATTTTCATTATTGTTTGTGCTGGAAAGTTTCATCATTGATTTTGTACTTTACTTACAAAAAGATAGCAGAACAGTAATCTGGCACCTTCCTATTCCTTTCCAACCCTTTTCTTGGTCATCCTCCAAAGAGGATGATGTCATTTTGGCAGATATTCTTTTCAAGCCATGTGACTTTAATGATGCGTGCTCATTTTATTGTTGTGATGCACATGACATAGTTAATTGGATTTGTCTTATTTTAATACTAGTAGTTTTTACATAAGATTTAATTTTGATACACTAACAGTATAAAATATTTTTACATGGTCATCCAATCAGATATTACTACATTATTCAAAGTGTTTAACTCTTGTAATAACTATTTCAAAAGTCACATGTATGATGATATTTAATTGATTGACAACATAAAATATTTTATATTGACAGTGTGTCAAGATTAAACTCTTTTAAGTATCTATATATTGGAATGGTCCATGAAACCTAATTGTTTATTACATGTCATAATTTTGTAGGGATGGGTCATTCTTTCTGATGACATGGGAGCTATAGATATGGCTCGCAAGCATGCAACACAGGTGCGTTGGGAGGCAAGGGTAATTGATCTTCAGAATGGCAGCGACCAGCGGCTACTTGTTTGCCAGAAACCGTTTGTGAAAAAATAATTGGTTGAGCACTAGTATATCTCACCATTGCATATGAACACAATTTTTTTGCTCTGGTAATTACTCTAAATCTTTTCCTAATCCATATAGCATTTTCTTTCTCTAGCAAAACTGGCTAGCATTCAATTTATTATAAAATTTAAAATTATGGTTGTATTAAAAAAACAATAAAAAAAAAGAAGGGAAAACTTGTCTTGGTCACACAGACACAAGGTCTGCATTGGTCTGGCTGTGGATTTTTTTGGATACTGATCCCATGTAGCATCCTCTATATTGTCAAATCAAAGCATCTATGATAACTTAAATCCTCCAAGAAGCACCAATGTGTATCATGATGTTTATGTTGAGTGCCTGCCATGAATCAGTTCCAACAAGTTTGCAAATTGAATTCACCTATAGCATACCAGAATGTACTGCAGTTCATCACTACTCTGAACTGATAATTGTCATTGTACTTTGTACCATTTCAGAGAATGGATTTTTTAGTTGGCACATCTTGTATATAGAGAGCTCAGAGCCTTGACGTTTTCCATCTTTTCCACAACTGCGTTAGGGGATTGAGAAAGCTGTAGATTGTTAAGAAAGCTGTAGATTGTTAAGGTTCATGTTGAATTTAGTTACAGTTAATTTTTTTGCCAAAGTCGATTGTAGTAATTCTTTTATCTATATCTTAGCATTTTTTTTTCTTCTTGATTTCTTTATTGATCATTGGAATTGGAGCCTCTCTGTTGAACAGTCACTAGTTTTTGAGAAAGAATGTGAATGGCCGCAAAATTCAAGAATAAAATTGAGATTGTAATTCCACCTTCCCTTGGTCTACATGCTTTAGACGGTCAGCTATATCTTGCTGTAATGGCATTCACCAGTGCCCGAATGAGAAGACAGGCGTAGGCATCGCAATCCTGATGTTTTAGTTTGATTAGCCTGCTGATGCCAAGAGTTTATATCACCATACTTTTAAGAGACTGGTTTTAAATTAAACTTTGAAAACAAAAAGCATTTGGAAGAATAATGCTCTGGCAGAACTCTTTCATTTAAAACTCTAGATAAATCTAAATAGTAAATTAAGTGACTACACTATATCTTTCCCTGTTAGCTCTTTAGAGTCATTTTAAAGCTGTAGAAGAGGTGGTATAAATTGTAAGAATTGTGTTAGTAGCATTCTTCCAATCCGACTGAGTTATGTTATATTTACATCACAAGCACGCTTATATAACAAGGCAATACTTCATATCAAATGCCATCTAACATTCTTCAAACTGAAATTATGTCAATTTGTTCGATTTGTTGACCTACATAAACAATTGAGAAAGGGTGTTTTAGTACAATATTTACAGCTAAAGTTAGATGATCATCCCTGTCCTGGAAAAGACAACAACGTATCTTCTTTTTGATATTATGCAAGAAAGTATCCTCTGTACAGCATAAAAAGAGAAAAATAAATTTATTGTTGGGATTCGCCCCCAAAGAGAACACACATTTAACAGTAAAAATAAAAAAATGTGATAGTCCCATTTGCCTAATTGTTATGCAACTATGTTTATTTTTAGAGTTTAATTGGTATACACTATTAATCAATAGAAATAGGAAAAAATGGGAAATTATGATGGATCTCTCATTATAATGGGTGATTATTTTTATAAATTGGTACTTTTCATTATTTCTATTGACTGACAGTGTAAAACTATTTTGCACTGTTAGTGTATTTAAATTAAATTCTTATTCTTATAATATACAGCAAAAGTTTGAAGTTTTTATTTTGTTTTGCATTATGAATTCATTGATCTGAAGTTGAGGTTCAAGTTTCATATGGCCAGCGGTTAAAATATGAAAACACCCTTTCACTGTCTAAAAACTGCAAAACAATTTAAAAAAATTTCCACCATTATTCATTCTAGCATTGTGAACATGCAATTTCTTTTTATTTTCATCTTTTGGATACAACTTTTCTAATATTCTTCTAGTAACTTCTCACCTGGTTTTAAGTGATTTTGTTTGAGCATCCTTTAGAAGAGGAAAGCTAGATTCCCCATTCCTCAAATCAAAAATATCAGTTTGGTTTAGAAAAGATCTTTCAACCTGTAGATTATGCAATGAAACTTGCAGTTGATTACACGCCAAATAATGGTTGAATTGAATAAATCTTACTATTTTTCTAAATTAAGCGATATTTGAAATGAATTTAATTACACTTATATTCTTTGAATTTTAACGGTGTTCAATTTAGACTTGCCTTTCTTCAATAAATTCTTCTGTTTATCATCTATGTTTCGCATGGTTTTATGTGCAGTTGTCGTCTAAGATTTCATTTGGATAAATAACTTAATTAAGGTCTTGTTTGAAAAGTAATTTATGGATACCAATTCAAAAACAAAAAAAAAAAAAGGAAAAGAAAGAAAAGTAATTTATAAATAAATTATTCTATATTTTAATGTACAATAATGAAAATGCTTTTGAAAGAAAAAATATGAAGATACCTAGAAAGCTGTGTAGAGATTCTTTTAGAAAGTTTGATATTTCAAATTGTATAATCAATTTAGTCCAAATATGTGACTTTTGACCACCAAAAAATTTAAAAAGAAAAAAATCACAAATAGAGCTATTGCGTGATAATACACAACATGACAAATATTTATCCCCAGTTGTAAGTAAAATTTAATGGAATATATATATATATATATATATATATATATATATATATATATATATATATATATATATATATATATATATATATATATTATGCCAATAAGGGGAGACACCTACAATACTAGTGGACAGAGTGCCAGTGCCCTGAACTTGGGATCTAGCTAGTAGAAATGAAGGAAACTTATTGGCTCTGCCCATGGTTAATACTCTTCCCCTAAACTGTTTTAGTCCAATGCCATTCCAAAAACTCATTGATATTGCTTTTGAGCGAGAGAGAATGCCCCTATGAAGGGTTGTCCACTGACCAAGGACTTAAATAGCTAGGGAAACCCGTGACATGGGAATCACGATTTGGGACCGAAATCTTAACCACTTGTGAAAGTTGGCAAGCTATACCATTACTCTGTCCAAATCCAGCTGATGTAGTTTATGGAGTAGCATGCTACTGTGGCAATTGTTTTGTCCATGTCATCATGGCCGGCTGCTGGCTATTGGCACATCATATCTCTCACTATTTTCTTTCCCATAACCCACATCATTTATACGATAGTCAAAGGATGCCATTATACAAAAATAAGCGAGAGTTGTCGAAGAGCTTAATTTAAGTTGTATAAAATCTTTTGGAATTTTTCTTAATCTTGTTTTGTCTTCATTTTAATGTACTATTTCTAGCATTGAGTAGCAAATACTACACAATCTTTACGGGAAAAAAGAACACAAATAAAAACAAAAAAGTGGAGGTTCTTTCTGACCCGAAATCCCATATTAGCTCTGACCAAAGTAATGTAATAACTATTGACCAAAATCAAACACGTCATATTTTTGAGGTTTGGACCATTTCTAGTTTGTAGGACTTTCCATTGTTAGATGGATTTAAAAAGTAAAAACGATCTCAAATTAAAATTAATATATAAACAAAATAAATTAATCTAATTTTGTACCGTTCTAGCATCTACTGTATTAGAGATAGGTTTATGATTAAATCTCAAACGTCAATACCATTTTTCAATTTTAAAAACTCTCGGTTGGTAAAAAAACCGTTAGCTAAAAGGCAAATCTTTGGGTTTGTAGTAATGGAATGCTTTATTGTCTTTATTCGGAACTTTTTATAAGAGTCTATTCGAAGTATATCCTATTGAAAGGTCTATGCGACACTAGAGATGAAAAGATGTTTTGTGTCGCAAAATGTTAACTTCACATATTATTTAACTTTAGTTTCGTACCCTTATGCTTTTATTGGTTTGAATTACCTATAATATGTTTGCTTTAGCTTTTAAAAAGCTCTAAATTATGGCTTAGACAAAAACTTGCTACTTCTAAATTTTAGTCCAGACCATAATTATAAGATTTCGAAAGTTAAATTAAACATGCTACTATAATTTATAATTTTGATCATTAAAACAAAGAAGTATTATTAAATTGATGAGTAGTAAATATTAACGAGACATTACAATTGATACATCCATACATTTAGTTTATCACCATCATTCTCAAAGGTGGATTATTAGGTCTTCATTAGGCTCAGATTAAACTCAAAGTATCCGTATTATTTATTTTTTGAGTTTTGCTATATCCTCTTAAAATATTTTTTTAATATTTAATAAAGAAAGTATCAATTAAAAAAATATATATTTAATATCTTATAAACTTAAAAAAAATTCAATATTTTTTTTTGTTTAACAATTAGGAGGATTATTAGAGGCTGTTTTAGGAGGATTTATCATTTCTGTTTTACTAAAATACTTTCTGCGGTCTACTTTATGTATCACTTTCGGCATATGTATAAGAATCAAGAATCTTAAAATCAAGGCTTAATTATGACACATATTTATTAAAATGCTGTTATTTAATTCCACACTATATCTCTTGGTTAGAGGTGTACTTAGAATTATGTGAAAGATAGGGGTCTCTCCGGTATAGTTTGGATTGGTTTTGTGAAAAAAAATTTCATCCGATCCGGATAATAAAATTTATAGTAGTTTGGATTGAATTAGTTAAATTTAAATTTTAAATTTGATCCAATCTGAACTATTTTTTGCGGTTTGAATTAGATTGATTTAATCAATTTTTGATAAAAGAAAATCTCAAGTATAGAATATTATAAATAAAGAATAATTTCAATCAATAAAATAAATAAATAAAATAAAATATAAAAATAACTCATGTAATATATATATAAAATGATATTTAAATAAGAATGACACATAAATATAAAAAAATTACATGATAAATTAAAATTATTATAAGTAAAAAAAAAATATTAACTTAATAATAAAAAATTATATTATATAATATTATTTGATTTATATTGAATTGAATCAATTTTAAAAATTAAATTTAAAATTCGATTCAAGCTAAGCAGTTTGTAAGAAACAAGAACCAATTTAGTCTAAATTAAATTTAAAAATTATATTTTTATCGATTTTCGATTTGGACTAGATTGGTTTGGTGGTTTTGATTGAGTTGAATTAGATTTAAACATCTCTAATGAAAGATAAAATTAAAAAACTAATAATAAATATTTTATTAATATCTAAGAATGACAAATAAAATGAATCAAGAATTTTTACTCAAGGTGATAAATAAATTGAATTGGAGATAATATCCTTCCTCAATTTTTTAATATCTAATTAATTTATTCTGTTAATGTCTCTTTACATTTATTGATTATTGATATACTTAGAATATTGTGAAGAATAAAAAAAAATAATTATAAATATTTCATTAATATATGAGAATAATAGATATTATGAACGATCTTTTTTTTAAATTGACATGTAAAAAGGAATGGAGAGAAGTGACTCATTACCTGAAGTCCTAGGAGCTTCATGGTGTATTTTAGTACGCACAGAAAATTATTTCAGGGATGTTCAGTTTTAATGAATACTTCTTTATTTCATAATTACACTCTAGAAATTATTGAACCAGGTACTTTTGTGGTATGCTCATGTCACTCATGACTTGAGAACAAATCTAAATATCATTATTAGTAAATGATCTGTAATCCTATAATATATATTTGCTAAAGTTAAAGATTTATCTCTTAACCTTAGAATGAGGTGGATCTCCTCTCATCTTGAGCTCTCATTTACTTAAAATAGAATAAAATAACATAAAAGATCACACACATTTATATGTGAAATTTATCTAAAATTTGATACATATGATCATCAAGATAATATCAGGCAATTCAAAGGTTGTAGAATACTGAGTCTCATAACAATGGTTGTAGAATTATTTTGATCAAAGGCATATATGTACCATATATTCATCCTTGTACATGGAAGTGGAGAAAGAAGTAGGGGGTATATATTGAATCGAATTGAAAATTTGTTTGAATTAGTTTGAGTAATTGCTTCATTTCAAAACAAAACTAAGTGCATGTTTGGGAAGTGGGTAAAACAGTTTTTTTTTTTTTAAAGTTGTTTTTGAAAAAATCAATTATGTATGGATAGAAATGAAAAATAGATTATAATTAAAAGTTAATAATTTTAAGTTGAAAAATAACTTTAAATATAAGTAACTTTTTGAAATTTATAATTATAAGTAAAAATTGATTATTTAAGAATTATTATATTTTTACTAAATTAACTCTTAACATCAAATATTATATAATATAAGTAATTATTTTATACCTTTTTAAATAATTTTATTATATAAAAGTAATTTTTTAATATAATTTAAATAAAATAGTTTATTTTAAAATTACTTTTAAATTGAAATATCTAAACATAAATTAATTTTTATATAATTGATTATATAAAATAGTGATTATATAAATAAGTAATTATTAAAAGAATTTAATTTAAATACACTGACAGTGTAAAATAGTTTTACACTATCAACCAATAAAAATAGTGGAAAATACCAACTCATACAAATAATTACTCATTATAATGAGGGACCCATCATGATTTTTCACTTTCTCCTATTTCTATTGGTTGACAGTGTAAAATAATTTTACACTGTCAATGCATATCAATTAAACTCATATTAAAATAATTTTAATCATATAATTTTCTTAAGTACACATTAAATCAAACCAAATACTATTGATCCATTTTTTGAATTTATAATTTGTTAACCCAAAATTAAAAACACTATATATATAATCAAAACTAAATTAATTCGGTTAAATTTGATATAGTTTGAATTTTGTTTTTGCCCCTTCAAACTCGAAGGGAAACCAAGCCCTTGCACCCTAGAAAGAAGAGAGGTCCAACAAGACAACTGAACAGAAGGCTATATCAGCATATTATCGTATGGTGTACAAAACCAACAACCTTGGCTAATTGGCTTTATCTAAAGATTAAGAAAGAGCGCAACTACAATCACAGCTAAGCACTGCAGCCACTGCCGATTTACGCGGTTCCTCTTTCAAAATCTTTCATCCAACGGCACAGATTCGGTCTTACATTCTCCACCGCAACTTGCTCCATCTTTATAACCACTCCACCCCACCTTCCCTTCTTCCTCGCATTCTTCTTCTTCTTCTCCTCCACAAACACATCACACAATTCCAAACGCTTTCATCTCTCTCTGATACAACAATGTCCACCGAGAAGGAGAGAGAGACCCAGGTTTACCTGGCCAAGCTTGCTGAGCAGGCCGAGAGATATGAAGGTCTCGTTTCCTTGTGTTTTTAATCTTAAACATTACATCTCTATAAAATCACATCATATTGGCCTTATGTTGCCTTATTAATCACGTTTGGAATTGGATTTGTTCAAAATGAAATTCAAATATCAAAGGTACGTTTTAGTGCTTAGCTAGATTCATAAATAAGAAGCCAAAATAAAAAAATCTATTCAGGTGAATTATTTCTAAATTTCATTTATACGGCTTTGTCTGATTTTATAGTATATAGGGAAGGAGAGTGTGATTTAACTATGCTCAGAGTCTAAATGATGCGAGATTGATTGTTATTGCATGCCATAAGGAATGGGTTAAGATTGATAATTAGTTATTGCATGCGGTGTAATCCCATGTTGGGAATCGTTAATTTGCAAATTGGAAGCGAGCGAACGAATAATGTTATGCACATGTTGATCTATATCCCTCTCAACCTTCAAATGTGTCATGCAGAGATGGTTGAATGGATGAAGGCAGTAGCACAACTTGATCTAGAGCTAACTGTGGAAGAGAGGAACCTCCTCTCAGTGGGATATAAAAATGTGATTGGTGCGCGGCGAGCCTCTTGGCGCATTATGTCTTCAATTGAACAGAAGGAAGAGTCTAAGGGAAATGAGAACAATGTGAAACTGATTAAGGGTTACCGCCAGAAGGTCGAGGAGGAATTATCGAAAATTTGCAGTGACATTCTGACAATTATTGACCAGCATCTTATTCCTTCTTCCACCTCAGGAGAAGCTACTGTTTTCTACTATAAGATGTGAGTCATGTCATGTTGCTACACTTGTGCCACTTTCTTGGTTAATTGAATCCCTTTCCTAATCCACTCAACTAAAAAATTTTATCCCTGCGTAATTGAATATTTCTTCCTGAGTAATGCTACACATTAAGAAAAAACACCAAAATTTGAACAAGGGTAATTATTCAATAGAATAAAATGGTATGACTCAATGGTCCATCTAGGAGTAAGCATGAATGCCATATTATTATGTCAAATAAATTTAGCAAAAAATCTAGCTCTCTGCCACTTTTCTTTGTTCCTTTGAATAGATATTATTTCCCTTTTGGAATGAGAAAGTGTGTTTGTACTCTTCAATCTCGGACACCGTATTGACACATAGAGATAGAGAGAGGGTTATATTTTCTTTGAACTTTTTATTATAGAAAATTACTTGATCGGTACTTTTACACTGCTTTTATCTCGGAGATGGGACATCCCATTTTGGATGTTCAAATAACACTCCCCTTTTGGAATATAATGGGACAGATACAATCAGAGAGAAGGGGGGAATCTGTGAGAGTCCAATGTGCCATGTTTGTGTGTTTATGTTTTGCTGTATTTGTTACTTGATATTTATATCTCTCTTGCCAGTTTCCACATGTTTTGGTTTTATGTCCTTGATTTTCTTCGGCTTTTTTTGATCCAGGAAAGGTGACTATTATCGATACCTTGCTGAGTTCAAGACCGACCAAGAAAGGAAAGAGGCAGCTGAGCAGTCACTGAAGGGATATGAGGTTTGTGCCTGATCTATCTCACCATGACACTGAACTGATTCATAAATAATTTCTTGTATTTATTTGTTTCAAAAACTATTTGTATTATTAGGCTGCTTCAGCCACTGCAAACACAGATCTTCCATCAACACATCCTATCCGTCTTGGACTTGCACTCAACTTCTCAGTGTTTTATTATGAGATAATGAACTCCCCCGAAAGGTAATTTAGTTACTGATACTTTGATCATTTGAATAGTCCAATGAATTGCTTATGCTGCTAGTACTAGCTATTGGAATGTCTGAATGGCTTTATACTGAAACTTACAGGGCCTGCCATTTGGCTAAGCAAGCTTTCGATGAGGCAATTGCGGACTTAGACACCTTGAGTGAAGAGTCATACAAGGACAGCACTTTGATCATGCAGTTGTTGAGAGACAACCTCACTCTCTGGACCTCCGATTTGCCTGAGGATGGAGGTATATATGGTGATGATTGAGAATTTGAGACATGATATAATATAAGATAAGATGAACCTTGAAAGAAATCTAATTAGGATGAATAATGAATAGAAAGGTAGAGCTACTTGCAATTGGACTGAAACTCCCTGAGACTAAAATCACCTTGTTTCTAGAGCTACTAGTCATTTGCATAATCAAGCTTTTATGTTATTTAGCTTATAAATGTATAACGCACTTGGAACTGCTCATTATATACTGAGGCTCTAAAAATAAATGCTATCATGCAGGTGAAGAATTCAAAACAGAAGAAGCCAAACCTGCCGAACCCGAGGTATGTGTATGATATATTTTTGGCTGTATTTGCATGATTTTTCTTTTGTATGTGTGTGTTTGGATGTGTACGAAGTCGTTAGAATCCAAAGATAAAAATCTAATGATGTAACAAAGAGGCGTTGGTTCTTTTCCTTTATATATGATTGTTATTTAAAAAGCGGTATCACAGGCTTATGTTGGCTAGTTAGTTGGTCACTGTTTCAATCAATCAATACCTAGTAATTTTCTCTTTTGGTCAAACACCCATAATGGTTTTCTATCTACACAATTTTGACATTGTATTATTAATTCGGATTTTGCAGCACTGATAGGGTATGTATGAACCCGAACGCATCTAAGTTGGTCTGCAAAGAGAGGCATTTTTCAGCTTTTCTTGCAATTGATTTGGACCGGACAAGGCGAACAGTAGCCACTTCCTAATTGTTGTGCTCTCTTTTTATCCAACCAAAGCTAGAAAAGTTCGATCTGCGGCTGTCTTTTATTTTATTTTATTTTATTTTTCTCCATTTGAAGCTTTTATTTCTGCTGCTTTATATATTTTAAGCAAAGTGGTCAATTGAAGCTACGAGTTATTTCCGTTTACCTAAGAGCATCTCTTTTCTTTGCTGATTACTTATGAATTGATTCTGTCCAAAATGATTGTTTCCCACTAATAGATATATCTAGCACAAAAATTTAGTTATTACTTGAATTAAGCGTTTGGCCAAGTATCATGACCAACCTCCATTTACGGCTCTAATTTATACTTAGCTCGTAGGATATGAATTCTGGTTATGTTGATCTTTCAAATGGTCTTTTGAATGGATATATGCTGAGCAATAAGCTGAGGTGATTAGTAAGAAAGCCATCGATCCTTGCCTGTAGATAGTTTATTATGATCGAAGTACTAATAAAATTGAACCTAGACTATCAAAAGTTATGTGACAAATATGTCCAAATGGTTGTACACTACTGAGGTCCTATACTGATTAGAAACTGGAAATTGCTATGGCAAGCTTGACGTTAGCTGTTAATTGCTCACAAAAATAAGAGATATTTCTTGATTGGTTATCAAAGTAAATGAGGCCTACGCCACCTTTTATGATAGCCAATGCATAAATGATATACATTCCAATGCTCAAGGGTTCTCTAATTTCTACCTTCACATATTTAAGCCTCCAACTCCATAGAAACTAGCCGTTAAAGGCCTCAAATATGTGACTCTTTGAGAGAATCTCATTCTATAGGCAATGGTTTAGAAAGTGAGAAGCCTCAGGAATTATAAAGATGTTCACCAATTATACTCAAGTTAGGGAGAAAACAATATTAATCTGTAAACACTCAATATTAGGACTACGGGTCAAAAAATTCATTTCTCTAAACAATAATGCCAAACATTGCAAATTGATATTCGTAAAACGTCACACAAATTAGAAATTACTGTGAGATTTCACCAACATTTTATTGATCCCTTAAAACAAGTCATGGTTAAGTGTATAAATAACTCCTCTTGTGTACCTTTAAAAAAAAAAAAAAACCTCTTAATATAAAGTTTGTATTTGTGAAATCGTTTCCATGCTATTAGTACTGCTATGTTTTTTCTTTCATAGTCTTGAACACTGCTATATAAAAAATGTAGACAATTTGTTCCGCGCTAATGCCTGGCCCAGCGCAATTCACCTCGGCTAACCCCACCCGCCAAATAACGCTCAATTCAAAAGTTGACTCATTACATGTAAAGGACTCAAGCTCGTAATTATGGGCTAAACAGCTTCATCTTAAGCCTTTAGTCCTTTGCTAAATGCGGTCCAATATCTTTCTGTGGCTCCAATTGTCAAAACCCCAATTAAGTACTTTTGAGAACAAAGTGATCAAAAAGTAATAATTTTAAGCAAGCACAGAATTTTAAGCAATAATTGTTGGGTTTTTTTTTTGATAAAAAATAATTTTAAAGGTTTCAAGAAAATAAAATATAAAGTAATTTTCAAGTCGAAATTGAATGAACAATTATTTAATAAAAAAGAATTATATGTACAACTGCCAAAGTCCAATGCTACGGCCAAGCCGACGTACTACTAGAAGAAAGGACCCAATGGAATAATATACTGAAAGAGAATTCATGTATAGGAACTTTCTATTTTGGATATATAAATTAATTTTTCACATGCTTCTAATTTTGTAGTTACGTGAAATATACATATTTTTATTAATAATATAACTTTACACATGACAAAATGCTAATTTACATAAATAAAAATTTCTTCACAAGTTTCTGATATTGGGAACTCCATGCCAAGTCCCACATGGCATTGGTCCATCACCATTCATTACCCCTCCGCATTGCCAACTTAAAGTCCAAAACAACATCGAGTTCACTTTTGATCGCACGAGTTTATGACCGTTTGCAAACATGAAAATTTTGGGGTGTTTAACCTTAATTTAGCTCTTGGAACTCAATACATTTAAAGAAAAAAAGATAAGAAATGAGAAATTTTTGGGTATTTCTCGAATGCTAACAAAATTATGCATATAACTAATAATTCTATGATATTTTAGATAAAAATATAAGTTAATACTGAATTCAATATTAAAATATTATTATATTATTAACTGTTTGCATGTTTACATAATGATCCATAATTATACTATACTTTGTCCAAATTTTGGTTTTGGACATTTTAACACAAACCAAATATGCTATAACTATTCATTGAATATAGAATGTACCAAAGTCTTACGTTAGGCCGTACAAAACTCCCCAGAACAGCACTCTCCCAGTTTATGCCGTTTATAATAATGCTTATCGCACACTTCATAATGTTAAAAACATAAGCTGGTTGAAAAGCATATTGATTATTGACAGCGACACCCACAACCACAACACAACATAGTACCCTCTTCTTGTCCTGAAAATCTTCATTCTCCAAACAGCTTCATCTCTCTTTCTTTCTCTCTGACTCCAACAGGAATAGCAGCCCCATCAAATAAATTTGCTTCAAATAAATTTCTCTTATAATGGCTCTTTTGGTGTATCTTTTGCTTTTCTTGCCCCTGACTGACCATTCAAGTAAGCACTCGTATTTGTACAAGTGTGTGTGTTCTTCAAGTTTGAGCATCTGGTTCAATTTTTTTTTTTTTTTCAGATAACTCATCCTTTTATATTTTTTCTGACATGGTTTCTTACGATTGATTATTTTCTGATCATGCTTTTCTTGTTTTGATTCTAGATTTTCTGTGAGGTGTTTTTTCTACTATTATGATGAATGAATCTTGAGCTTTACTTCTTAATTTGCTTGTGCTGTATATGCCATAATTGTGGTTGAGAGAGTAGTTTTAGGTGCTAAGGAAATTCTGAATAGTATTCTTCCCGTGATTTTGTCTTTTCTTATTTTATCCTAAGATAGGATTTTTGTGTGAACTAACTGTGTTTCTGTTTCTGGTTTGTTTTGTTTTTTCCTCCAAATTTTCTCCAATAGGTGCTCTTTACTGTTTATGCAAAGATGGTGTGGGTGATCAAGCCCTTCAGAAAGCAATAGATTATGCATGTGGAAATGGAGCTGATTGTATTCCTATTCTCCAAAACGGAGCTTGTTACCAACCAAACACTGTGAAGGATCACTGTAACTATGCTGTCAATAGCTATTACCAGAGAAAGGGTAATGCTCAAGGGAGCTGTGATTTTGCTGGCGCTGCCACCACTAGTCAAAATCCACCTTGTAAGTGTCCTTTATACCTTTCCAAGCCAACCAAGTTTTGAGACATATAGTAGAATTCCATTTGTACTAATTTTCTTCTCTTCTTTGTGTCTTTATTTTTTTTACTTTCTGCAGCTACATCATCCGGATGTGTTTACCCCTCAAGTCCTAGGTATATATTTCTTGACTATGGATCTTATTCTTGATTTTTTCTCCCCTTATGTATCCAGTGAATTGGTTAGCTGTGGGGTGTTTCTACAATTTAAATCTTTTTTCCATTGAGATGTAAAGTTGATTTAGCTTCTTCTTCTTCTTTTTCTTTAAATAATATTCTTGAAGTTTCTTTGGGGTCTGTTTGGAATCTTTGGTTTAGTTTCAGCATTATACCCTATTGATTTCATGTCTATTTTCCAGTTAGTATAATCTATAAAGCATTTCAAAAACTGGGTGCTTTTATTTCAGCACTGTCAAACGTGGTTTTGTACATTAGTGAAAAGCCTTTTTGTTTTTGGGTTATAGTCAAAAACAGTTTTTCTTTGGTTCATTTACCCACCTCCCTGAATCAAAAATCTGGAATTACATTCTTGCAGAAAAAGTTATTTTCACTAGCCATGTCATAGTTGTTCTGTTGAAATTGAAATATTAGCTGGCATGACTTGGATGTTTCACAATTATTCCTGTCCTCTTCACCGACTTCGATCTTAAATCTGTGCTCTCATATATAATAGAATTTTTATGAAACGTGTTATTGATACTAGTTGTATTATTTTAAGGTCTATGTTGATCTTTCATATTATGGCTCTCTTGCAGCAACGCTGGAACAGGGTCTACAACCCCATCAACCGGTACACCAAGCACATCACCTACAGCACCATCAACAGGCACAGGTACAGGTACAGGCACAGGCACAGGCACAGGCACAGGCACAACAACGGGTAGTCCTAGTGTGTTTGGAATAAGTCCATCATCTACAACTGGTATCAATGACAATGGAGCTGTATTGGCTCATTTGGAAGGCACCAAAACCAAGTTGCTATTGCCCCTTGTTCTTACCCTATGGTTAGCCTTGAGGGTCTAAACTCTAAAAGTTGAAGTGATACTAGTGGACTAGGAAAAACTTGTGGGGTTTGATCTGTGCATGAGATTTTGCCACCACAGGATTTTTTTTGGTGTTTTTTTTTTTGGTGGGGAGTGGTATTCACGTAATATTACAATGGGGAATCATCCAAAAACAATTCAAGCAAACCCAATTTTTTTGTTTTCTTCCTACCATGTGAATAAAAATGGGGTAGGGAACTTGGTTCCTTTTTCGGTGGTGATGTGTTTGATTTTGACTACCAATGGAGGTAGAAGCAGAACCTGATTAGTTTTCATTTAGCTCTTTCCCATTTGTACATCTATGACTATGAGAGGCACTATTTTTTTATTTAATAGAACCCTCCTACCCCATATACAATCTATTTTGTTTATGATATCGTGCTACTTGGCTACTTTCACTTTCTTCAATTATCCTGCATGATTAGCATTTGACATCGTTGTTCACTCATTCATTTTCTTTCTTTTCAGCTACGTAACTTTTAGTTTATATACCTTGATTCGTCGTTTTCCCACGAGCACTTGTTGCCTGCCACGGTGCTAGGTACATATTTTGGCAAATATACAAGATCAATACGCGTGTGCTTGGGCTACTTGTGCCATTTGGACCATTTTGCTTTGCAAGTGGTTATAAAGTTCCAACAGAACCAGTGCTTATCATTAATGAATGAAAAGTTAAGGTGGTTCAAAGGTCTTTTGGAGTCGAGGGAATACGATATCATTTGTGATTCTTCTTTCCCTTTCTCCTTTTTCCCTTGTGGCTGCTGATCATTCATTCTCAAAAATTTTCTATGGACGTAATTGCTCCTAAAGGTCAACACCAACTGAGAATAATTTCAGTTTGACGTCACGACATGCATGGCCGACAAATGCGAAATATATAAAGGGTACATGCTTTGGCCGACAATTTTAGTTATCAAAAACAGAATCAAAATAGGAAAAACCCTATCCTGAAATTAGAGAGATTTGATCCACTTAATTTGGTTCTTGATTCAAAAGGGATTAAAAAAATATTTACATATATACTTAATCTATGCGTAGAATGATTCCTTCGATTTTCCAATCTGTTTGATACACTACAACTTACATTAGTATAAGTACAACAATCCTTGCATATATTTGGATATTTGGAATCTTACCTACCAATAATCATGTTGACACCGTCACAAACATTTACAAGTAGGGCGGCAGTGTCACTCAACAAAATCACGATGAAACTATTAAGAAAAATGATCACTGAACAAACGCTTATGCACTATTCACTGAAAACGAAATTCAATATGGCATTTTTTTTTTTTTTAATTATTTTGAACAAGGAGTAACATTAACCTTCGAAAGAAACAATCAATGCATACCGTGACAAAGGCTTACACGTGTTGGGCAGTCCTTCTCTAAAACTCTAGTCAGGGACGGAGGGCATTCCAAAAAGATTAGGATCCTCTTATATTTGTTTTGAACATGACTGTATCGTGTTAAGAGAAAGATAGGAACAAACATATATTTAGCTCTATCAATTGCTGGCTCCTTTACCAAAATGATATGATACCTGCTCAGTGGCCTTCTCTGTTGGAGAGAGGCAAAAAGGTGTTCAACCTTCATACTGCTGAAACACATTGTTTTACTGTTTTGGTATCTTTCTGAACAAATTCAACGATGAATTTGACGACTGAAGCTGGTGTTTCGACATGAGGAAGGTGGCCGCAATCTGGAATTTGGCGTATAATTGCATCAGGTAATTCACAGTGCAGTTGCTGAAAGAGTAAAAGATCATAAATTCAACTTTAGCAGGGAACAAAATAAGTCAAATAAACTGAAACAATATAAGAGAGAATTATGTTTCAAGATCATGACTTTTCCTGCATGTTATATCTTTCTTGTTCATCATATGTTATAGAAGAGTGCTATGTAACTAACCACTGCAAGCTTATTGCTGATTATGCGGTCATTCTCTCCCCAAATGATGAGTGATTTTTGCTTTACCTGTTAAACAAATTCAAAACACGAAAACATCTTACTCAGAAGGAAGTCAAGCTTCTTGACATACAAATGTGTAAGGAGCACCTCATGTAAACGTGCCTCAAAACATGGACTAGAAACAATTTGATGGAAAGAAAACTGCTTCATTCAAATAAAAGGGGCCTTTTAAAAGTTGTGCCACCAATCTTTTCAAATATTCAAGCATGTTTTCTGACATTAACAAACCCCAAGCATAGCTTTCAGTGCAAATGATCCCCCCTATCTATCTCCACTTTCATCCCTAATTCTTTAAAAAAATACTTTAAATTGTCTTGCGAGCAAAAATAAAAGTTATATTTCTAGTCTGGGAGTGGGATAAACTTGAATCAAAAGCCGTTTTGGTTAGAACAAAGTAAAATGCAGGAATAAAAGTCACCATGCAAGAGAGTTTCAACATTCCTCATTAACAGTGAACCAAAAACTAATAAGTGATAACAACCTTCCAAGGATCTAATAATGTATATAGCACTTCATTCCAAAACAGTCTCAAATATTATTGAACATGGTTACTCAAGTGCCTCGTTATATAATAACTTTAACAAAATATTACTGATAAAACTTTGTGGCTGCAAAATCTTATGGTAAGCATTTTCCCAATAAGATAAAGAACAGTAAATGAAAATATGAAATTATAACCATGCCGGTGAATTGGGCCTTTCAAATTTTATGAACAACAAAAGTGTAATGATGCACTACTAGAAATTGTCGGATTTGCGACCAAAAATCTTGAATTTACGACCGATTTGAGTGATGGGAGACAAATGTCATGTTGTAAAATTCGGTTGCAAAATTTAAATTTGCGACCAATTTTATTTATATGACTCGTAAAAAGGCAAAAAAAGTCGGTCGTAAAATCAGTCGCAAATTTAAATTTTGCGATTGAATTTGCAACTGATTCCACTCAGTCAATGATGATAAAAAAAATCGATCGCAAAATCGGTCACAAAAATTAGAATTTACGATCGATTTTGCGATCGATTTTGGATGTCCGAATAATTAATTTTATTTGGTAAATCAGTCGCAAATTCTAATTTTTGCAACCAATTTATAATAATATATTATTTATGTTTAAATAAAAATCGGTCGCAAAAATTAGAATTTGCGACCGATTTTTATTATTCAGATAATTAAGTTTATTTGGTAAATCGGTCGCAAATTCTAGATTTTGAGACCGATCTTGTAACCGATTTATAATAATATATCATTTACGTTTAAATAAAATCAATCGCAAGATCGGTTGCAAAATTTGAATTTGGGACAGATTTCATGTCCAATTTTGCAACAAAAAAATCGGTCGCAAATTTTAACACTTAGTCAAATTCAACGTTCTGTCTGCACCTCAATTTCTTTTCCCCTTTCCTTCGTTTCTTTTCCCCTTTTCCCAAATATTTTCTTTCTCCCTCTGCTAACCCTCCCCACCCCCAAGCCACCCCCACTCCGATCGCCGAAGCCACCCCCACCCACAGCGAACACCACTGCCGCGAAGGACCTTGGAAGCGCCGTAGCGTGAAGCTGCAGAAGGATGCCGTGCAGTCCGCCGTTGCTGCCAGCAGCTTCGCCACCCAGATTTGCACCGCCACGAGTCCCCAAGCCACTGCCACTCTGGTTCTCCTTCACCACTTTTGCTGTTTCTAGTTTTTCTTTCTTTTTTTTATCTATTTTTTTTGGTCTATTTGTTTTTTTTTTTGTTGATCTATTTTTTTTTTTTTTTGTAAATTATGGGGGTTTGGTTGTTAGTTTGTTAATTTATTTTTTCAAATTACATTATGTAGATAATTATATTGTTAAATTAGTTGACATGTTAAATTAGTTTGTTAGTTTAGTTTGATTTTGTTAGTTGATAGAGAATTTATTGGTATTAAAGGTTGTTTTTTTTATTTTTTATATATGTTATTTTTTCTAATATAATGAGAGTTTTGGTATATTTAGTTATTGTGTTGGTTTGTTTGTATTGGTAAATTGGTTGATGATGTTGATAGAAAGAGTTTGGTTATATTGATTTTTGGGTTTTTAATTATGTTGAAGGAATGTTTGGGTTCAAAACACTAATTTGAGAGTTAAAAGTGTTAATGTTTTGAGTGACAATTGTTAATTTCAATTAACATAATTAATGTTTGCTTTACAAGTATTAACTTGTGAGTTAAAAGTGTTAATTATTTAGTTAGAATTGTTAATTTGGATTAGGAATGCCAATTTTTGAGTTAAAAGTAATAATATTTGAGTTAAAATTGTTAATTTTGAATTAAAATTGCTTTAATATAATTAGAATATAGATGGCTATCGGTATATGTAGTTAGTTGTTATAAAATATATAGACTTTTCTTGCGGTATAAGATCTTTCGAATTTTGTGTTCGCCAAATTCATACCTTATATATATGATCTTCTTCACCATATATTATTGGTTTGTCTTTCCTATTAGTAAACATGTTAAACTAGTTTATTGTTTACGGAAATATGCTAAATTTGTTAAATTATTATATTTGATTGATGGCTTTCGGTTGTGGATTTATTTTACTTGTTTTAAGTTGTGTGTCACTTGATTTATTCAATTTTGTGCAAATGAAATAAACTGTATATTGTCCAATGATGACGTTATAGAATGTGACATGTCTCAGTTTCGTAGTTGGATGTATAATAAGCTTATGCCAAACAGCTTCAGACCATCAATCTACTTGTGCAACATATGATGCAAATGATGAATTTTCAACCCACTGATTTCCAATCCATCATTGCAAACCAAGCTGAAGATGATGGATCAACTGATGATGACGAAGAATTTGAATGAACTTAGTACTTCTATTCCATGTTAGATGTAGTTTGGATTATAAACTACTCACTTTTATCTAACTTTGTATGTCTTGAACTTTAGGTACTTGACTTTTATGCTTTGGGATGATGTGCAATTAACTAGAAATACTTAATGAAATGCAATATTGACTTGTTAGCCTTTAAATTATTGGATACTATTTTCTGCACTATTGCTGAATGCAGGTGTAATAATTTTGGATTTTAAAAGATTCTAGTCGTTGTGTTGGGTTAGTTGCGAAATTTGCGACCGAAAACTAAACAAAATCGGTCAAAAACAAAATTTGCAACCGATTTTTCAGTCGCAAATGTGGATTTTACGTTAGAATTTTGTGACCGATTTTTCGGTCACAAAATATGCGACGGAAAAATTGGTCTCAAAATCTTAACATGAGATCCAAATTTGTGACCGATTTTTCGGTTGCAAATTTCCAACCTTTGCAACTGATTTAACAGTCGCAACCGATTTAACAGTTGCAAATTTGCGAACGATTTTTATGTCATAATTCTTAATTTTGCGACCAAAAAATCGGTCATAAAATAGTCAACAAACAACCAAATTTCAGTTTGTACAGGCTCCAATAAAATCCTACCAATATGCGACGGACAATTTCAGTGGCAAACAAACTTTGCGACCGATTTTCTTCAATTTGCACGGCCGATTTTCTAGTAGTGATAGGTAAACTTGATTCATTTCGGGTCTTGGGAGATGAAAATTGAATGCATAACTAATTATTGAAAAATTAAAGACAGAAGACAATGTTGGTGATCAAATTTATATATGATTGTTTCTCTAGGCAAAGGTGACTAGTTAGTGACGAGCACATATGAAGAGTTTTATAGTCAACAAATATGTAAGAGAGGAAACTGGATATAATAGCAGTTTAAGGGGATAAGGGTATATCATATGAACAGTTTACTTCACCTCATGGAATTATCAAGATGTATATTATTCATGAAATTTCATTGTTCAAAGTACTGGTCTATGTTAAAGGATATCCATTGTCCAATGCCATAACAATAAAAGTATAAAAAATACAATATTTAGCAACTTGTATCGTAATACTGCAAATACCTCTTTTATCTGGGAAGCAACATTATAACCACCACTAGTCATAAAATCCACCGTAGCATCCTCCCACCATGGCAACAAACAATGCAAGCGGCCCACCTATATAAAAATAATTATATTATTAAGACCATGTTATCTAACTTTGTTCAGCAACATCTAAAGATGCCCAACTACGAGTGTCATTTTACTTTGGTGTATTCTTGGACATACATGATATGCCTGGACAGGATACATTCCTATACGGCTATACTCTATAAAAATAAATGGATATTTGAGATGTCAGACATGTGCCTCCTGACTTTTGTTTCCGTGGATAAGATTGTTGCACAGGGAGTGATCACCTATAACTGAAATATTATACTCATAACAGTTTTTATAACAAATATAAGATGTTTGGGTCGTAGCTATCCTATAAATAAGCATAGAGTACTTCAGCATGTGATGCTGAGTTGTCAAAGCTTACATGTGCCAAATGGTGCATTATGGATTTGAAAATATACACAAAATATGTACACCATCTGATCTAAAGAACATGATAACTTTAGGATCTGGCAACTCACATTAGTCCAATCAAGGCTGGTATCGAAAGATATGTTTTTGAAGGTCAAATAGTTTGCATATAAGCGTAATGGAATGCTCTTCAATACATATGCCTGATTCAAAAGAGAGCCAGAGGTGAGAGTAATTAGCATCATTTAAGATGTTAACATCCTCACCTGTCATTCCTATCCGTCCCCACAAAAGACATAAAAATTCTACGAAGAGATTAAACTTGTCTGGCATAAAGTCCACCAGTGAATAAGCATTACTGTATATAACTATTGCAATTAAGTTTAGGGGGGAAAAAAGACAATAGAAGAGCAACCATGAATAATCAATTTAGCATTTATATGAGATTAGATTGAAATGAGATGTTTTATAATACAAAGCAATAAAACCCATGATGGATATGATACCATCACATCATACAATATGGGGATATATCTTTAGTTAAAAAATTACGATATGGAATAAAAAGGATACGACAAAACATATTTATCAAAAAGTTATATAACTCATCTCATAAAGCATCATAAAACGTATGAAATCATCATAATAAAAACTCTAATATATTAATATTAACAACTGAATATAAAATAAAATCTATAACCGGGAACTATTACATAAAAAAAAAAAAAAGAATAATCCCAGATGATTTCTGCCCTTTGATTTGATGTTGAATACATGAATTTTTCTTTCAAATTCTTCTCATTAAATATCTTAAGAGTTTCCCTTTCAATGATAAGAACTTAATCAGAAAGTTCTCTTGACATGCAACAAAAGAGCAATAGCATAGACTATAGAATATTATCGGAAAAGGGGAAGAGGCAATACTGCCAGGGAAAAGACACCATCTTCATAAAAAATGCCTAATTTATCCAGCTTGAGAACATTGGCCTAGATAGAGACAGGATATGATATACTTTTCAAGACACTAGTAACATGTTTACACTTTAGTAAGTTGGAAAGATACTCACCCCAGCATAGGCTACAGCTCTAGGTAAGGTTGCTAGGTTTCCTGTTCCCTCTGCATATACACTAGCATCAATCAAAACAAGCTTTTCCACCTGAAAAGATGAAGTGCAAATGAATGACAAGTTCAAACCGGAGTCATTAAGTGAAACTGTTTTTTAATAAAGAAATTCCTCACAAACTGGGTTATTGTGGACAGTCAGAATTTAAATTATTAGATAGCACATACAGCTTCTGGATGATTGACCGCAAAGTCAATGGCAACAGCAGAGCCAAGGCTTGGTCCAACCAATATCATTGGCCTTTTGATGTAGGACTTCCAAAGCTGGTAGATTAATCCAATTCACCCTCAACACAGTGTGAACCAATTGGATGGAAAACAATAGATGTGCTGAATGAAATTTGAGAATCAGTGAAGGCTAACATTCCTTCAGTACATAGGCTGATGAACAAGTCGAAGCCTATAAAATAACTGATGTCTTACTCCCATTCACACAGTTTGTTAACAAAGTAAAACAACTTAATAAGTATAATGTTCCAATTATATACAATCATACATTGCACTGCCAACTAAGCTTAGTTGCCAGGGTTTCATTACAAAGCTCATGATACGTTATAAGAGAAGCATTAATTACACGAGTACCTGATAAAAGTGTTCACGCTTTGATACCACATCACATGAAGGAAGTTTTGCTGTTGGATCAAGAAGAACAAAAAGAAGAAAAGAAAGCATGATCAAAATGAAGAAATAGGGAGAGGAATGAACATCAAATAGGAAGAGTAATAAAACAAACCTAAATCAGAGAAACCCCAACCAAGAATGTCAATGGCCCATGCCTCAAAACCAGCTTCCTCAAGCAATGGATATGTGTATCTCCATTCTAAACATGAGCTGAATAATAACAAAGAGTGAAATACAGGGGTGAAAAATGCATAATCTAATTTTGTCTCTCGCATATTTTGAGTACCTGTCAAAACCATGAAGAAGGACAACTGGATTTGCCTTGTTCTGCATCATTGGCTTCACACAACTACTCATGATAGGATTCTCTGAGAACCTAACCTGATTGAGTCATATGGAAATATGGAATGATCCATAGTTTATGAATTATGAGCAATAAAACATGATTATGGAGTGGATTTCACATAGCACCACGAAGTGGCCATAATCACCGCCTACAGGCACATCAATGTGTTTCTCAAATATTGAACAATTTTCTCAAGTGAAGAAGCTTGAATAACTTGCCAAACTTCCAGCTACTCTAGGCAATTTGGAAGATAAATTATATTTGATGGAACAAAGTATGAAAGAGAGTTTCTTCTAAATACACATGTTTAGGATGTTAGGTTTAGTTACAAAATCTTAGGCAGCCTAGAGATTCTAGCATGTGACATAAAACTCTTCTCCAATGGAGCAGTTGACTTTGTCTAGCTTCATGTCTGACAGACTTTAAAAAAAAAAAAAAGAGAGAGAGAGAAAATAGATAATTTAGATTTTAGAGACACTAAAACATTCTAGTCTGGCTTACAACTAATGTTCAAGAACCCGTAAAACGTTTTATTATTCGGAAAAGCCACCAGTGCTGTTCAGTTCAAAGGTTGGGTGACTGAAAACCAAAAAAAAAAAAAAAAAAAATCTCCAAGACGCATTTTATAGTATAATAGCTAGCCATTTCCAATAACCAAACTCAGGTATCCTTAGCCTTTGATTGTAACAAATAATAACCAAAAAACAAAAAAAGAAGAAGATACAATCTGAGTCTCCAGAACTAATTCCCCCTAAGAACTTTCTATGCTTGTTTAAGACTAGGCAAATGTCTAACACAATGCATTGTAAGTAAACTGGTTTTTCTAAAACTCGTTTCTATTGACCATAACAAAAGTAAAAATGACACCGACACAGAGAGAGACAGAGAGAAACACACACACACACACACAGAGCAATGAAATAAGTGAAGTAAGTTGGAAGCACAAATAGAGAAAAAGTAGAAGGTACACATACAGAGACGGGTAGTCTCTGAATACGCATGGCGAGGTTTCGAGCAAAGGGGTCTTTGATTCTTTGGATTTCTTTGGGAAGGAACGAAGGGAAGGCATCAGCTTCAGCTTCAGCCCCAGCCACCACACTCAGTTTGGGGGCTGTGGCAGTGGCTGTGGCTGTGGCAGTGGTGAAGGGATATGGCAGGGAAAAAGCACCCATCATTTTGTGTGAAGCTGACAAATAAACGCCAACTGAGGTGGCAATAACATGCAGAGTTTGTTGGCAAAGTCTGGTCCGCAACAAGTTTGGGACCACCTTGGTGATTGAATCTTAGTCATTCAAATCTCATCCAACGTTTCAAATTAAATTTTTTTCAATATAAAAAAATAATTCCAAAATAACTAAAATTTATGTTTTAATATTTATTAAAAATTACATTTCCTTCTTTATTTTTCATTTCTTCACCAAAATTCATGGTCACCTCTGCTTCTCCAGAGCTCCACCAACCTCCCTTTCTCACCCACGCCACTACCCCTCTCTTTAGTAGCCACATTAGCATGGAATTTGGTGGCATTTCACCTAAGCAATGAACTTGATGGCCTTGCCTTGTTGTCTTTCTTTCTAGTGATCCATGGCTTTATGTGAAAATTGAGTACCATTGCTTTGTTGGTGGGATTGCTTGGGCCACCGACAACAATGCCCTCAAGAAAGCCTTCCCCATATATCGCGAAATTGTTAAACCGAAGGTCCATTTGTCCCAGGCCATGACAGACGCCATTGAAGAAATGAATGACCAAAACGTTGACGGTTATGTCACCATTATGAACCAGGCTTAGTCCTGCAAAAGGGGCAGAGGCAGTGGCTGGGGTTATAGAAGCAATGGTGGGTATGAAGGCTATAGTAGTGGTGGTGGTGATGGCAGAGGATACGGAGGCGATGGCTACTGCGAAGGTGGCGGCGGCTACAACCGCAACAAGGGAAGTTATGGTGATAGATCACACAGAAGGAGAATAGAAGAGAGTTTAGGAGAGAGAAATAACAAGAATAAAAATATAATTTTATCATATTATTATTATTATTTTTTTTATGTAAGGACCAAATTGGTCACAAATTCAACCAGAACCTCCACAACCTCAGCCGAGTTTGTTTAGCTTTAGCTGAAACCATAAATACAAAGAATCTATAGTAACATTATGTGTAAATAAATAATAATTTTTTATATAATTAATAAATCTATTTATGAAAAATATAAAAATTTAATTAAAATAATGATGAATTACTTTATCACATTTAATATATCGTAAAAATAATTTAAAATTTTAATTATTTATATATCAATTCCATATACTCAAATAAGATCTATAACGATGGTACAAACATCATTTACCATTTTTAAACAAACAACCAAAGGTGCCTCCGTGTTGGGCAATGGTCTTCTGATCCTCCCATGTGGCCCTGCTGCTGCTTCTCAAGTAACTGCCTTTCAATCTTCGTCAACAGTTTTCAAATTACTAAAATACTCGCTACTTTAGTACTTTCTAACACTTTGCTGATTGTTTGAGGAAAGAAAGTGCGCTAGAATATTTATTTTTATTTCTTAACTGAAAGTGTGCTGGAAATTTAGAACGAAATTTCTATTTTTATTATAAAGGAATAAGATAAGAATAATGTAGTAAAAATAATCTAAAAATATATTTTTTTTGTATTTAGTATGAACTTTTTTTTATTTTTACGTAATACTATTTGCCGGCTTACACCACGCAAGTACATATATTGACCCAAGTAATATAATAATAAGTACAGATTGTTTTTATAAGAATTTGTATCAAAATCTTCCTAAATACTAAAATTGGCCCCATCCTAATCTTATTTAAACAAACGAAATTGAATTAACAAAGAAATAAGAAATTAAAGAGCAAAAAGAAAGGTAAGAAATCAATAACGCAAGAAATTAAAATTTAATTCAATTGGTGAAAGAACATAAGATTGTACTTGACTCTATTTTTCCTATTAATTTCCTTCACTCTCTCTTATCTTATTCAATATTTAAGAATTGTTAATCTAGAGCATTAAATATTTATAAGTCAATTCTGATGGTCAAATAAAAATATCCTCCTCAATTAACTCCCTATATCCTATGAAAATTAAATCAAGAAGAATTCTTTAAGTCCAATCCCTAATATTGATTGCCTATGGTTTAGAAATATATTCCGATCTCACGCGTGAATTAAATTTACCCCTGAGGTGGATAAAATTCGAACATAATCTATTCGATCATGGCATAACCCCAAATTTCCTTTTCCAAGTTCAATTCAACATTTCCAATAAGAATTAAAAACAAGATTGAATAAATAACTCTTATGGCATTAAAACAAGAAAGAAGAAGAATTCAATCAAAATTTCAAGCAAAGATCCATAACAATCTTAGAAAAAAAGAGTTTAGAACATAGTTGTTGAGGAAAATATCACCACTCTAAGAGTTAAGCATCAAAACAATAAAGGAAAATACTAAAAAGATAGAGATGGAGAACAAAATATGATTGATTATGACTTGAATCTCCATGAGAAATCCTCTTGATCTTTCTCAATCCTTAATGGCTCCCTTCATCTTGTAAAAGTTTCAAAATAAATTCAAAAAATTCTATTTATACAAACCCTAAAAGCCCAAAATTAAAGGCCCACAAAAATTCTAAACAATAAAAAACATAAAACTAGTGTTGCCGCTAGTTTATGGACTGCTTGAACACTACCTAGCAAAAATACAAAACATCCTTTGCTAAATTTCTGGCAACTTCTATTCGCTAACTTGCACACAATTTTTAACCCTTTAAACATGGGAATTGGGTTTCAGTGTCTTTAAATCTTTTTCTTAGCTTTCCAAAGCCAACAAAATCAACCCAATCCAATATCTACAGCCCCAATTATGCCCATATTACCGCGGTTAGGTCAAAATACATCCTAACTTGACACTCCGACTAAATTTGACATCTTCTTAGTTTTATACCTTCAAAACATCATCAAATACCACAAATAAGAAACACCAATGATTAAGAACATGAAACAATGAAGCTAAAAGCCAAATAAAATTATAATAAGAGTCAAATAATTTCAATCAAATATACCCATGTGTGAATCAATGACAAAATCAAGTAAAACTAGTTTAAATCTCAAGTTCCTTGCCTGTTTTTGTGAATATTATGAGTCTAAATAACTCTATTTCATAGAGTTGTCGAATACACTACTAATTTTCTTATATATAATTAAAAAAATAAATATAAATCAACAAGAGTAAAATATAATAATAAATTATTTGCACTCGTGAAAAGAAGACTAAGGTTTAAACCTTTAAAAGGATAATTATTGAAAAGTTCTCATAATCACAATAATATTTGAGACTTTAATCTAACAGTGTGGTATAAAAAATTTAATAAATGAAATTTATGTGTAAAATTCACACTTATGGCATGTTTGGTACGTGGATAATAATAATCAATTTACATATATAAAAGCATTTTTTTGAAAATATGCACTTTGTTGGCATATGTTACACAATTTCACACCTATTGGTATGGTTCGCCAAAGGTCGATTAATGAGCTTTCTACTCAGGCTAAGCCTTCTTGTGGTCTCAAATCAAGCCAATCAGGGATAGATCACCTAGTCACCCAAATGGGCCGGTTGGACACCTATAAATGGAACCCTCCTGCCTCTCCAAGTTCCACGCGATGATCTTATTTCCCATGTCCCCCCATACACACACCGATTTTGGCGAGATTTTCTCATTCTCACTTCGTGATTCTCACCTCAACGAGATCCCCATTTAATAATACAATAATTTTATTTACCCCTTGTTAAGCAGGAAGAGGGACCAAAGAAATCTAAACATTAGTCTACCCTCACCTCAATGCCAAGTCAAAACACCTATCAACTTAAATTGAAAAGATTCAGGATATAGCCTTTTAAAACATCTTCCTAATTTGTAAATAAGAAAAATATTGAATTTTTTTTATATATTTAAGATATTAAATATATTTATAAAATATATAATATTTTTTTGTTAAGTAATTAGGAGGATTATTAAGAAAATGCATTGGGAGGATATAGAATTATTCAATTGAAAAAGATGTGCTATCGAAAATCTTGTTTCAAGTTTTGGATAAACATCGCATGCCATAGACATTCCGAGTTAATTTCTTATATAAGGACATAGAGAGTGTAAAGGCATTTTCAGGTAACGTATATGCTTGTCATGTTACACGCAACAGGAAGCATCTACGTAGTGCAGCTAGACGCAAAGAACGAATCAAATAAAGCAAAGAAGTCTAAACACCAAACGAGGACAGACGTGTGTGACAGTGTGAAGAATAGCGAAACCGTTCCACCGCCATGGATCCCCAGCAACATCGAACACCTGCTCCTCCTTCGCCGCCTCCGCCGCGACCAGCCGATTCCTCATCCATTCTCATGCCCTTCCTCTCCTTCCTCGCCATTGTCGCCTTGGTATCTCTCTCATCAGCGATTCATTGCTATTCCAAGTTCCTGCACTCACTCTCTTAATCTCTTTTCACAACTGCCATAGTATTTTCAATCTCCATTTCGTTTTTCGATTTTGTTCGTAGTCCATAATCGACCAATGCTCGAGTTTAGAATTAGATTGCAGCGTTATTGTTGCATGTCAGTATGTCACATATGAAAAGCTATGGTTGGTTGCTCTTATTCTTGTAGAGCTACAAATCTCATTCGTCGAACCCTTTGTCAATTCGTTTGGATGAGTTATCCGATTTGGGTTTTATTGGTTTGCCTTGTTATTTGCTCTATTTTCTTGCATATGATTAGCTTCTAATTGGTTTTGATGTTTTACTTAGCTTTTATGGATATGTTTTTTGTTTACAAAATTTTGTCCCGTCATTTTCTTCGTTTTGTGTGTTGTTGTTATGAGTGTAACAAGCTCCCATTTTATGGATTGAATTTAATGGAGCAAGCAAGGTGATGGAGGAGTTGTATGAGTTGTTATGCCAAATGTGGCATGCTAAATCTTTTGTTTGTCACTTTGGGAGAAATTTGTTATATGCCGTGCTCGCATTTACGTTTGCCTTTCTTGTTTTTTCTTTTGGCGACGGGGAAGGAAACTAGTCGAACTTTGATTTATCAAGTTTCTGGACATCTCCCAGTTGAAATTCCTCTTACTATTGGTAGTTTTATTTCATGAATTTCTGATCAGTAGAAATGTTTTGTCTTACACCCAACATTTCGCTTTTTAAGTTGAGAAATCGAAAGATTGTTCTGAAAATGCGAAGTGATGATGAATAGGCTAATTGTCTTAATTCACTGTTGTTTTGGCATTAATTCTTTCATACTATGTTTTTGGGAAGGAGATCAGTTCAAAGATTAAGGATGCAGTGGTGCAATGTTAGCTAGGTTGGAAATTTTACTGAATTAAATGGGCTTTCTAAAAATTTAGTTTTTGCAAAAGCATAATAGTTTATCCTTGTCACCGGCCCTAACTATTGCGATAAGGCTTGATTATTGTTTTGGTTGTACTATTTATTTACTACTTTTGGAAAACATTCAAATTGATACTACTCAGCATAAGAAGCTTCAAACATGAGATATAATCTACAGGTTTTGGTTCCTTCAGCATCACCATCCTTCAAAAATACGTTATCTATTCTGCACCAAGTCCCAGAAGGCCATGTGGGAGTATATTGGAGAGGAGGTGCCCTTCTGAAAACAATTTCAGATCCAGGTATAAAATGGCACTGCTCTTTCCTTTGTTTCTTCAATGCTTTTCTTCAATGTGTGCTCGCACGAAATTTTGCTTCCTGCTCTTGGTGTTAATTTTTCCAGGTTTCCATCTAAAGATGCCTTTCTTAACTCAGTTTGAACCTGTTCAAGTGACACTTCAGACAGATGAGGTAAATTTATTAGAACAACTTCGAAATGCTGTTTCTTTTGGCTGTATAAGTTGGATTTTGGAATTATGCTTACTGTTGCAGGTGACAGATATACCATGTGGTACTAAAGGAGGTGTTATGATCAATTTCGGGAAGATTGAGGTACTAACAAATATGTTTTTTCTTATTTGTCTTTGATTAACTAGTCGTCTACCTTTTACATCTTTAATTATATATGCAGTAATGTGTTTTCCTTTTTAAGGTTGTTAACCGGCTCCGTAAGGAATTTGTCTATGAGACATTGCTCAACTATGGTGTGCATTATGATAAGACATGGATATATGACAAAATTCATCATGAGATTAATCAGTTCTGCAGCTCTCATAGTCTTCAACAAGTCTATATTGATGTGTTTGATCAGGTAAGCTTTGATGTTTTACTAGTGTAATTTTAGGGTCCTGGTTTACTTTATACAGGTTTTTATTAAAGAAAATACTGGGAACTTTTACTTCAATCATGTGAGAAGATTGGTGTAGCCTCAACACTGTAATTGTTAAGCAAAATGTGGAGCACTGCTTAACATGAAACAGTTTGATTTGTTCTTAGTGAATTGTGGCTTCCATTGTCATCCACTGAAAGGAGTTTGTGCAAGTCTTAAATTTTTATTGTTCTGTACTTTTCTGATTCTTTTGCTTTGCTGCATCAAATGTGTTGCACCAATATGTCCTTCCGTTTTTTCGTTCTTTCTTGTCATCTCATCTTAATAAATATCATAACAAGGTAAGCATTGGGGCCCTTTCAGATTGATGAAAAGATGAAAGATGCTCTTCAAGTTGACTGCACTCGCTATGCTCCTGGCATTGAGATCATCAGTGTTCGTGTCACTAAGCCGACTATTCCCGATAGCATAAGACGAAACTTCGAACAAATGGAAGAGGAGCGTACTAAGGTATATTTTAACTAAAGAGCTATGTCATTTTCATGTGTCTGGAGCTGGATAGATGCAATGTAGAGTTGATAATCTCATTACAATAAGCGTGGTCAAACATGTGTGAGTGCGTGTGCACATGCTAGTGCTTACTGCTCTCACTCACACACACACACAAACACACACATTTGATTTGTGTGGCATTGACTCTCGGAAAAACTTCTAGCAGATTTTGTAAGCTAGAGACTATTTGGATGTCAAAGCAAACAGCATTCTATTTTAGTTTTACTTTTCTCTCTTCTAAATGAGGCTAAGCAATGTGCTTTGGATGCTATTGGATAGGTCTTAATTGCTATTGAGAAACAAAAAGTAGCTGAGAAGGAGGCAGAGACTTTGAAGAAGATGGCTATTAGTGAGGCTGAGAAGAATGCCCATGTTAGCAAGATCCTTATGGAACAAAAATTGTTGGAAAAGGATAGTGCCAGACGACAGGAAGAAATTGAGAATGAAATGTACCTGGCACGTGAAAAGAGCCTGGCAGATGCAGATTTCTACCGGTGAGATATTACTAATCCTAAGTCCTTTGATGCATGCAAGTTTATGAATATGATATTGTAATTTATGGTCTTAGAAACAAGAAATGATTAATTGTGTTGTTTTCCTAAATTTGAAGTGTAATAAAGGAAGCTGAAGCAAACAGGTTGAAGCTTACCCCTGAATTTCTCGAGCTTAAGTTTATTGAGGCCATTGCTAATAATACGAAGATATTCTTCGGAGACAAGGTATTCCTCTCCTCTCCCCACTATTTCAGTATTTGTTTGTCCCTTGTTCACAGGCTTCACCTTCTGGGTTCTCTCTCCAGGTTCCAAATATGATTTTGGATCAGAGGCTACTTGGAAACTTCCTTCAAGAAGTTTCTAGAGGGACAGCTACGAAACCTAAAGTAGATGTCTGAATTCTGAGATGTCAGAGCTCAGATGGCTCAGCTCAGCATTGCCAACATTTTGTAGAAGATTTATTCATATCCTTGCAGCTATCTTTTACGCACACACAAGAAAAAAAACCATTGTTTCACAAAGATTGCCTTTTTCTTTTCATGTGGAGGGGAATGTAGATAATAGGTTGTCCCTTTCAATACAGACGGTCACGTTTGATACACTGAAACTGGAAAATTCATTTAATATCTGAGATCTTATAAATTACATGTTTATGTGCCAAACCGCTAGGCATTGAGATCTAATAAAGTACATGAAGAATGTGATCATTGAGATCTTGTTCTTTGGCATTATGGCAAAGAATAATGTTGGACTCCATAGTATTACTAAGTACTCTCGATTATACCTTAACAATGAGAAGAGGTGGTTTAGGGCTGGTTAAAATTTTGGGAGAAAAATTTTTTCAAAAGCAAAATCAAAAATAAAAGTAAAAGTAAAAATAAAAAATTATTTTATCTTTGATAAAATTATAAAAATATTTTTTACTAGAATTATTATTAAATTATTTTAAAGTGATAAATATAAAATTATTTTTCAATGTAAAATTAATTTAGCAGATTAGGATAGGACATGAATCAGTTCTCACAAAGATCTGAACCAATTCTATCCAAACTGAATTTCTAAACTAAAGAATTGAACTAGACTGATTTATGAATGCTTAAATCGGTTCAAAATCGATTTAAAATCAGTTCAGAACCGATCTAATCAATTTGAATGAGTGGATGTTCAAAAATCAGCAGGAATCTTCTGGCCACCATGAGAAGGCTTTGCAGCACTGGCCTGATTCAAAGAGCCGCAAAGAATTGACCCGACCCAATTGAGCCCCGGAGATGAGCGGGGACCTCAAGGATCCGCGATAGCTGTGGAGGGCGGCAAAGAGGGCGAAGAAGTGGTGGGTGTAGCAGGGTAGAAGTTGAACTAGTGAGGATTGCAACAATGGATGAAACTAAAGATGAAGAGTAAGAGAAGATTGTCCTACTGTTGAAGGAGTGTGAAGAAGGAAGAATCGAGAGAGGGGAATGTTGAAATTGAAGAAGGGAAGATGAAAGAGAAGAAGATACCACTATTGTATGATGTTTTCTTGTGCATAGTAGAGAATAACCTGAGTAAACCTATTGGGGCTATGGCCCACTATTCAATTTAAAATCCTATTTGCTTTTTAAAAATCATTTTGAAAATTGGTTTGAAACCTTTTTTAAAAAAATGGGTGCAGTTTTCAAATCATTTCAAGAAAACCAGTTTTTTGAGTATGGTTTTGTTTGGATATTGTTTAGTTTGGTTCAAATAGATTATTTGAATAGCCCTAGATAAAGATTAGGGAGTGATATTTTTGAGAAAAAATTAAGGATATAATAGTAAAATAATATGTAAAAATTGTGAATTCAAAAATCGAGATCATTTTTTTATGCTTATGCTTCTTGTGACAAACAAATAACTCAAGAATTACTAAAAATTATTTTTTTTGTCACTTTCTCCAAAATCACAACAAAACGCACTTATTATTACCTTCACCTTCGTCGGTGACTAGTGCGAATTGGCACAAAAAGGCACTAGAAATATTTTGAGATTTGGATTATATATATAAGATATTGAAACTAGCAGGATGGTAAGTGGAAGAAGTCGGGCATTGCAGTGGCGGAGACAGAATTAGTAATAAAACATCAAAACCATAGTGTAGGCGTTATGGGGTTTCTATTTACAACCCTCCCACCTTTTTTCTTTCTCTCCTCTCTAAAAAAAAAAAAATGAACACATCGTAAGTACTAGACTTGAATGCAAGATATCCATGAAGATGAAGATAGGGGCATACCCCTTCATCTCATCCCCGTTGGAAAATTTACCACCGACCCCGTTGGGAAATTTTTCTCATGTGCTTGTTTGTTGCCCTCTAGCAAGGATGTGAAGTAATCGTGCCGAAGAATTTGGATAGACGGAGCTGAAATTCCCACTAAACATTCGTATGTCTAATGAAAGTGAACCACATACTCATAAAGTGACAAATGTTTTAACCCCTTTTTTTAAAAAACGTCTATATTAAGTAGATAAGTATTTTCCTCCTATATATATCGACTGTTAACTTGTGATAAACAAGCGACAAGAAAGAGAAAAAAAAATTGTATAAAAAAATGGCATATAATCGTGGCTTCCAAAACAATTATTCCAGAAAATTAGATACAAAATGTAACAAAATTGGAAGAAATCAAAAAAGAAAGTGAGACGTAGGTATGAGGAATCACTTGATTTAACCAAGTAAGGATCACAACAGCTACAAAGAAGAAAGACTCTAATCCAATTGCACACCAAAATCCCTAGATGCCGCTATCTATAGGAGAATGCCGATGTCACTCAATTACCAACAAAAGGAAAAGGAAGCACTTCACTGAACTTTGACTGGCTGACGAGGGACTTTTCCTCCGTTTGGATAACTCCTTGGAATGGTTTCTCCACTGCTACGCCCATTAGCATTGCCTCCACGAGGTCGACCAGAGAACTCACTTCGCTTCTCAAAATCATTCCTATTCATGTAGCCACGGCCACCGCCGCCGCCAAAGTTGCCGCGGCCCCTGAAGTTTTCGTTTCTGTCATTTCGATATCCACCCCGTCCTGATGAATATCTGACCCTATCGTTATTGGCTGCCATAAACAAAAAATGCATGCTATGAGCACTACAAGCAGGTGATATGTCTGCAAAGCACACAAATCTACCCCCAACAATTTGACTTTGCATTTATATTCACTCTAGGGAATATGGATGCGAAGCAGGTAAAGATTATATAGCATATTCAAAGAATGGATAAGTCAATTATATAGAAGTCATGCAAGAGGAATATTGGTCACATACCCCGCCTTTCTTCAATGGAAAGTCTACGGTTGTCCAACATAACCGGAGGAGAGGCCTGCAGTACATATATATGATATAAGATTATATGTTAGATCAGATAGAATACCTTGCAAAAGGCAACATACACTTCTCATGCATTTGAATATGTGAAGATTTCCAAAGCATTTCGTTTCAAACACAGAATAATTAGGCAACAAATGCAATGTATCATATGCACACCATACAGACAAATGGGGAGGCACATAAAAACCATAAGAAACAACATAAACAAACTCAAGCAGATGAAAAGAAAGGACGCACAGTGTAATGAGAAATGAGAACCATCCAAATCGGGGGATATTAGGTAAGTCTATACCTCGAGGGCACTTTGCATTGAAGTAGCAGATTCAAATTCCACAAAACCAAAGCATGATCCTTGTTGCTGGGAAGGAGAACAAAATATTATATGAATACTTGTAGTTGCTGATTTGCATTCAATAAACCAGATCACAAGAAAACTTATAATAGACTAACCTTATTGCTTCTAACTTGAATACCATCACGTTTAATGGGCCCAAATTTCTTGAAAACCCGTTCCAGTTGTTCTACTGTTGCATTCATTGGCAAATTTGCAACAAATATTGCATAAGCCTTCCCTGTGGAAGTTAACTTACAGAAGTTAGCAAACAATACCCTAATGAAATGACACAAAATTTCAAATAAACTCTATTTAACATAATTAACCATACTAATCAAAGAATGGCAAAATGACCTGTATTCTCATTGTTCTTTTCCAATGCACTGTCAGAGGTAGGTGCTGGTGCTTGTGCTTCTAATGCAGGCACGTGAGATACACGTGGTTGTTCTACAGGCTTCACAGGGGATGTCCTCACATGGAAGGGAGCAGCATTATCTTTCAATGCATTCACCTAAAGCAAAAAATTACAGAACAGTCACATATGGTCAGGCACTAAACAAGAATAAAATAAATACAGAAAAAAAAAAAAAAAAACTTACAATGGATGCAAAAGACTTCTTTGGAGCATCCTCCTGAGTATTAGAAGCAACTTTCTCACCGCTTGGTTGATGTTCCTGATGACTTGATTCTTTCACATGATTAACAGGAACCACATTTTCAGTAACTGATAATTTTCCATTCTCCAGTGGTTGACTTGCCTCTTCGCTGATGCTAGCATCAGTGTCCACAATAGCAGGTGGAATACTTTCAGGAACATGATTGGGCTCTATATTAACAATCACAAGCAAAATTTTAAAACCCAATAGAGGTTAGAGGGCATACAGTGACAAGCAACAGGAATAGAAGTATCTTTTACAGCCAGAATATGTAAATAGAGTAATTACCAGGCTCTGGGGTAAAAGCATCATCAGTTGGAGCACTTTCAGCAGCATCATTTGCTGGCACAGACTCAATATCAACTGACTTATACTCATCAACATATCTAAAAACATCATTCAAAACATAGTATCCTTTGTCCTGTGGAGCTAGGAAAAATGACTGAGTAAACTTCCTTTTCAGATTGTCACTTCCAGTTAAGCAGCCAGTCACTACAACCATCACCCCTTCTTTATATGAAGGCTGAGCATCAGCACTCAGAATCTCTACCCTAAAGCTTGTGTAATCCAGAGACAGTATCTTTTTATTGATGTCCTGTCGCAGAATAAAGTAAGATAATTGAAGTCAGCGGATGTTCAATCATTTTTTGCAATTCATCACAGACAAATTAATTAGAGAAACACATAAACCCAGTAAAACATTAGCTTGGGCAGTAAAAAAAAGGATTCCCAGCACTGCCTTCATAATCAAATCTGTAAATGTCATTAATGATTATTTTTCATACTTATTTTCTTCTCATATACCAAAAATGCTCAAAAGGCTACCAGAAAAATGATAACAAGTGAATTCATTCAGAATGCACAATGTCATAAAACAAAGGTTTAATTACGCCCAGGAAAAGTGTACATGACTGAATAACAAAATATTAAAGTTTTAATTTAAAATGAAAGCCCGGCAGAAGAATATAATGGTGTAAGTCTATAAGTATGATTATTATCACTAATGTTGTCCTAATGAGGTTCATCTTAGTCCCCAACTCCATAACTTAACCATGACTCCATGACATTTTCTTATCACTATTGTGTTTGGGATGTAAAAAAAAAAAAATGGAAATGATTTGATTTCCAAATCAAATCTTGTGTTGGGTTTTTAAAAATAAGAAATGAAGTGATTTCTAATTCCCATAGGATTTGATTCTTTTGTATTTGAAATCCTATCAAAATTGAAAGGATTTTACGGGAATTGATTTGATTTTAAAATTTAAATATAAATCAAATCAATTCCATTTTTAGTCATTCCAAACATAATCTAATATATTATAAACATAAGAATTGATTTCTAAATCAATTCAAATCCTGTTTTTACATAATCATTCCAAACATAAGATTTAATTTATAAATCAAATCAATTCCAAAATTTATTCATTCCAAACACTACCTATAGTAATTGTTGGTAATTATCATGAATGAAAAACCAAAAACAGTAAAAACAAAGAAAGGCAGCATATTATAGTTAGCATTGTAGATGAAATGTCTTCCAATGCTTTGAAGAATGCTACCCACTGACTATGAATGTAGAAGATATGATTCCATCTCCCCTATTCTCGTGAAAATCACATAATCCACATTAAGGTGCCATTGATAGAATTTTTCACATTAAGGTGACCTCCGTGGAATTTTTAATTGAGTAGTGCTTGAAGCCTTGAACAAATGAATACAAATTGTTTTGATTGAAAAATGTAATGCTTATGTGATATTAACAGCTCAGGACATGAAAAATTACAAGTAGTTTAGGTTTAATAATGTTTAACACGAGCTAAATCTGCATTTGTGTAGTTCCCACGTCAAAGTAACGCTTTAAAATTCCATTGCTGATACTTACTTCAATAGTGGTCACCAATGACATGGTACCATCTTCTTCGGGACGACTTAGGACACTCGAATCATGGTAGAATCTGTGAACTTGGCCCGGCTCTTGATGCAGGATAGAGTAATACTGCTCCACAAAAGCATTGCCAACCATCTGTGGGGTCGGGGATCCTTCAGATACTGCCATCTCTGCAACAAGACGAGACATAGCACACACAAACACGGATTAGTCTAGTAATGGCACATAGTAAGTTATTCCCAAAACCCTATCCTAATCAAAACAAAACAAACAACCGTTCAAAAGAATATGCGACCAAAATGCAATTGCCCTTGCCCGTCATTTAATTAAACAAATAAATTCAATTCAGACAAAAGTAATTTAGAGACATCATCATATGACTTATTTATCAGTTACACATGAATACGAGACGACCGTGTGTCACGAAATCATTCGAATATGAAATCTGCCGTTTGAGATAAACCAGCATCTATAATCAATTAAAGAGATTAACTTTGGCGCACGGTCAGTGTAAAACAAACAATATATATATATATATATATAACCCTAAGCCATGATTTGTTTTAACCTTTTTATTTTTAAAGCCCTCATAAATCCCAAAGCACCGAACTAAACCACCCAAACCGAATCAATCATCAAAAGAGAACAATACAACAGCATAAAGCATTCAACTGTTTTCGCTCAAAACATATAAAAAAAAATCGTTAGTTTGAAAAGAACACAGAATCACAGCAACGACACCGAAACTTACTTATTATACGATTGGAAAACAAAATTGGAAAAAAAAAAAAAGCTGCGAGGGATGTACCTCCGAGGGAGAGATCAAGACCTAGGAGCGCGAGAGAGAGAGGAAGAGGCGGGTGCGAGAGGAGGCGGTTGAGTAGAGTGAGATCTCTCCAGTTCCAACGAGGGCCAAAAACACTGAATATATATACACCCGATTTTATTGGGTTAGGGGTTCCGACTTGGTTCGGTTTCGGCCAACCCGGTTTTTTATTTATTTTTAAATTTGTTATCTAAACCGGGTTTATATATTTACTCTCGTGTTGCTGTGTTTGTTTTCGAGATGGACGTGGGGCCATGACGAAGAAATCGCTGTCAATCTGTACCTACGAGGTTTGAATTTCAAAAGCACATATATATATATATATATATATATATATATATATATATATATATATATATATATTCACGGAGGGGATTTTGAGCTGAATTCCTCCTGATATTCATCAAATCAAGTAGTAGGCTGAATCATTTGTGTTAGATAGAGCGTGCAAATTTGATTCTTCAAAATTTTGGTTTTTGCTGTGGTTTGTTTTAGTTAAAAAGTAATTTGTTTTGAGGTGACAGTTAAAAAAAATATTTTACACTAAAATAAATTACACCAAGAGCCAATTTATGTTAAATAATTTTAAAGTAAATTGTTTCATTTAAGATATTTTTATTTAATAGATAATAGATAATTCTAAGAAAATTAATATTGTTATAATTAGAACAATACCAAATGTAAAAGTAAGAAATTATTGCTTTCAACAAAACTATAAGATTTGGTGTGTTTGGATTAGAATTTTTAAATGGGGTTTACAGTAATTTGATTATATTAAAATTGATTTTGATGAAAATTGAGTGTGTGTCAACATTATTAATATTTAGAAATTTTTATTTTTAAAGTGGTTATAATACAATGAATATTATTTGGATTATATTAATCAAAATTATTTTTGAATATATAATTATTGAAAAGGACATAAATTTTATATTATATTTTTAATATTACGTCTTTATTTCATTTTTATTTTTTAGATATTTAAATAAACTACATTAATATTATTATTAAAAAATTAAATAAATATTATTTTAAGATATTATATAAATATTATAAATAAAAATATTTTTAAATAAAACTATATTAATATTATTACAAATAAAAGTATTTTTAAGATACTTAAATAACTCTCAGTGCCAAAAAAAAGACAAAACTCTTAGTGCTAGTATTAAATTATAAATAAAAAAAATTTACAACTAATTGTATAAAAAAATGCACAAAAAAAATTAAACTAAAATTTAACGGACACTTCAACAATCACAAGTTTAGACCACCTCCTTTTGCCACCTCCTTTTGCCTACCTTGCATAACTCTCATGTCTCAGTCAGAAGGATAAAGATGATAAATAAAAATTAAATTGTAACATTGGAATTCATAACGCAACACAAAAGCAACAATATGTTGCTTTGATTTGAACATGGGTTTACAGCAAAAAATCGGTTGAAGTTGTCAAAGTGAAAAAGAATCCAAACAAAAAATACCAGCGTTCAATAAATTATAACGTGGGTTTGGCCGTGAAAACGTTAAACCAAACACACGCTTATAGTAGAATCAAGCTTAAATAACGAATAAAACACAAAATAAAATATGATAAAATTAAAATATAATTACATTTGAACTCCTATATCCTATTTGAACCATGTTAACTTCCATCAGAATATGCTATAAGAAAGAGAGAGACGATTGTTATAATTAAGTTTAATTAATCTATAAATCTTTATAATTTGACTTAATTTTTAATTAAATTCTTATAATTTATAAATTTTTAACAAGTTCCTATATAAATTTTTATAATCAAATGTATGGAGTAATCCATCATTACAAAATTTTCAGTTAAATTAAATAAATTTTTATATTTGAATTTATAAAATTGAGTGAGAACATAATAAACTATATAAATTTTTTAAAAAAATTTGTAATATTAAGTTGCTTCAAAGACTTGATTATCAAAATTTATCAAATATAGGAATTTGAATAAAAAATTTTAAATTATAGGGACCTAATTAAAAATTTGATCAAACTATAAAAACCTATTAATTAATTAAATCTTATAATTACCTGAACGATCCAAAATTATTTAAACATAAATTATTGTTTGCCTAATAGATTTATTCTGTGTTACCAAAACGTTCAACGTGGAAAAAAGACTTGATTTGATTTGATTTACAAATGTAATATTGCATTTGAAATGTTAAAAAAAATAAGAATAATAAATAATCTGATTTTTAAAAATTCGTGAATTTTATTGCTTTAGATTTGGTAATCTTATTATATCAGGAAAGATTTACAAATTAAGATTTATAAGCTTTGTTGGATTATAAATTTAATTATATAAATTAATTGCTTTGTCCTTACAAATAATCTATTTAATAATCTTCCAAAACAAATTAATCTACTAGTGTTTTGTAACGCGTGCAATACACAGGTTAAAAAATATTACTTTAATTAAAAAAATTAATAATTTAATTTAATTAAGTTCTAAGATAAAATTTTAATATAAAGTAATAAATTATTATATAAATACAAAATATGCAAAATTGACACATATTGTCATATCAAATAAAAATAACTGTAAAAATATAATATGGAATCTAATAAGGAAAATAAAAGTATAAATCAAATAAGTCCTTATCATTTTGCATGCATTTAAAATCTTCAACTTCTTATAGTACACTGCATCATATAAATATAATTATAAAAAAATAACTATATAACAGTTCAACTATGAACTAAAATTTAAAATAAAAAATAACAAAAAAATAAATATATTAATTTATTTGGAAAAAAAACACCTTTACATAAGGATAAATTTTCAAAAGATTAAATTTACTATACTTAGAAAGATTAAATTCAATTTTATAAATAAAAAATTCTTTTATAAATTTAAGAGGTGATATTTAATATTTATAAACATTATGTTCAATCTCAATGTAAAAATTTGTAAATAAATATTATGAATATGCTTTAACTTCACATTCTTTTACTTTTATTATATAAATATTTAAAAAATTATACAAATATAAAAAAAATAAACTACTTTTATCTCATGTTCTTGAAAATTTATAAATATTAATTTCATTTTTTAAAATTTCGTGCATTGTACATGTAAGAAAAATACTAATTTATATATATAATTATATATATGAATAAAATTTATAAAAATTTACCTCTTATTTTTACTTTTATGGCAAACATATCCTAGAAACCTCCCATGCTATCCTTCATCCATTTTAGAATAGAATAGATAAATATTAAACTATTTTTTTAAAACAGATAAAATATATCAGTTTCAATTAATTGTATCCTTTATATGCTCCTTAAATTAGTAACAGATAATTGAAAAAAAAAATTTGAATGATTTTCCTTTCTTTGCCTAATTTCAAAAATATTTAATCTATTTCCTTAATTAGAATTTTTTAAAATAAAAATATACAGAATCCGCTAGGTTTTGACACATGTAAAATTTCCCTATATAATAACCTTTGTTTTGTAAGTAGCATAGATAGATAGATTTAATAAAATTAAATCAAATTAATTTTATTTTTAATAAAAATTAAACTTAAAATTTGAATTCTCTTAAATTAATTCAAATCTATTTTTTATAATGAATAATGAATTCAAATTATAATATTTGGTTTTAAAATAACATCAAAAAAATATTTGATTTTAAATTTAACTAGTGTATTTACTTGTGCTTTGCACAAGTGATTATTGGTTTAAAATGTCAAATATATAGATATTACAAAAATGTTTGCATATGAATATATATTGATTAATATATTTTATGGTATGAATTTGCTTAAAAATAGATTATTGAAATTTAATAGTGGAGATAAATCATGAAGTGATATATATTGATCAAAGTACAATTTTGATATTTGCATCATTTGTATAACATATATTTTGTATTACTTATTAGAGGTATCAATACTTGCAAAACTCTTCATTTTCTGTTTTTTGAGCTATTAATAAATTTAATGACGTAACTTTATATAGAAAGTTTGGAGTTGGATATTAATATATATAAATACAGCACAGAGTTCAAGAGCAGAAATAAAGTTTTGCTTATGATAAGCTAAATATTTTTTTTAGCCCGAAAAAAAAATTACAATTTATTTAATTATAACTCCACATATTTTTGGCAGTTGAAAGAGTGCACCTTCCTCTAAGGCGTTACTTGACTAATCTGAAACCACCAGAAATAGAGTGAGAATTGAAAATTTTCAGTAGATAATGATTTGTTCTAAAGCATTTGAATTATGATGGTTCCAGCCATGTCTTAGCACGAAAATTCACACGGTTATTGTATCATAATCTCATTACATTACTTATAAGAAGATCATAATATTATGACAGTAAATGCTTAAAAATATATGTTATACAATACATAAAGTGGCAAGCATTAATATCAATATAATTTCTTTATTTTAATTTCCATTTTCTTTATTTGCTTGTCTCACACATATTTGAAGGCCTTCTCTTAGGGAATTCCCATTCTTTGGTGTTACTTTTTACATTGTGACAATAAAGTGAGATTTTTACGTCACACTAACCAAAGCAGGTAACATAAAAGATCATACATCTTAACCCTCCGCCTTTTTGGTGATTAACGGCAAATCTTAAATATCTTCTTTAAAATTTCTTACTTGCCATCATAAATTTGCAATAAATATAAAGATGCTTAATCTTAAGAAATAGATAGAAATTAAAAGAACTCAAATAACATGAATCATAATATAATTAAATTCATCATAATAGATTAAATAACAAGGCATAAAATAAAATGAATAAAAGTGCACAAAATATAATTAAAGTAATAAACTAAAAATAAATAAAGTGGAAAGAATTAAAATAATAGCTATTATTGTATAAACAATATCTTAATAATAATAATAATAATAATAATAAATAATAGTATAAAAGAATATCAAATTAAATTAACTTGAAAGGATAAATAAAATCAATAGTAATAATAATCAGTAATAATATAAATTAATATTAGTGGAAATAACTTGGAATAATAAATAAAATATTTGATAATAATAATCATAAAAAGTGATAATATAATTGAACAATAAATAAAATAATTTAAAATGATAAATAAATTATAATAAAAATAATACTGAGGAACTTTAATAAATAAAAGAATTTAGAATATAAAATAAATTATGATATATATATATATATATATATATATATATATATAAAATATCATAATATATAATGAATAAATAAAACTATAATTTTATTTCACAAATAATTTTATTATCTACTTTAATATTCTTTTTCATTCACGTTATTTCACTATTTCTTTTTTTTTTTTTCACTCATTGTTCCTATTCTATCTTTCTTTTCTAGGTAATTCTTTCTTTCCTATTCTAATATTACTTTTTTTCAGCATAACAACAACAATCCTTCTTTCTTTGTTACTACGACGATGATCCTCTTCACCCTATATATATATATATATATATATATATATATATATATATATATATATATATATATATTAGTGACATTTCCCTCCTTTCTTTATATATATATATATATATATATATATATATATTAGTGACATTTCCCTCCCTTTCTTTTCTTTGTTTCGTATATACTGTTATGGATTTTTATTTCGACATGGTCTCATGCTAAGAGTTAATAACCTTGACTAACCTCCCTCTCTCTCTCTCTCTCTCTCTATCAAAAATGTATGTCATTCGTGACGTTTCTCTCCTTTCTTTTCTTTGTTTCGTATATACTGTTACGGATTTTTATTTCAACACGGTCTGATACTAATATTTAATAACCTTGACTTACCTCTCTCTCTCTCTCTCTCTCTCTCTCTATATATATATATATATATATGCGTGCGCGCGTGCGCGCTGAAAGTCTTCAGCAAGACTCATTGATTCTTACTTGTTTTTTTTTTTACATTTATTATTCTTTTTGAAATTTTTCTTCAACAAATGACTTTGCCGCTGCCTCTGCTTTATGTCAATGACCTGAATTCTTCTTTCGCTTTTTTTTAATTATTTTATAATTATAATTATATTATCATTTTTAATTATTATTATTTTATCTCTTCTAATATTAATATTTGATACTATTTCTTATGTTTAATGAATAGAATAATTTATTTTGAAATTGTTGTTACTAATCATAGTATTACTTTAAAAGTTAGTGTCTCTATTTTAATTATTTGATCAATCAATTAACTCAAACAGATTAATTAAAATATTCCAATCAAGTGAACTAACTAGATTACTTTACATTAAATATTTTATGAAAAAGAATATGTTACATGTTTGGTTTAACTTTTAAGGAAAGTCTTTTGAAATAAGATATTTTAAAAGAAGGACTTTTAATGAAATTATTTTTAAAAGAATGATTTTTATTTGGATAGGATAAAATAAAATTATTTTTGATTGTTAATGTGAGAATAATAGTAAGATTCCTATTCAAAAGGCCTTTTTCTAGAATGAAAAATAACCTCAAATATACTTCTTCCAAAATGTCTTTTGGTATTTCAAAATACCTTTTAAAAAAAGCATTTACACATCCAAATATATTAATTATTATGTATTTTTATTCTCATTTTAATAAAAGATCTCCTGGGCCCTCCAAAAGTATAACCAAGTGGAGCCTTAAATCTATGGCATTTTTATGAATATAGTAGTAAATAATATTCTATATTAAAACCTCAAATATATAATCTTATAGATATAAATATATAATATAGATCTGTAATTTGAGTGTTATAAAATTAGAAGAATTAATTAATAGTAATTTATATAGCTAATTAAAAAACTAAATTAATATAACTTAATGGTGTGCTATAAACTTCAGAGTTCAAATATTTAATTTTAAATTTAATTTTAGTTATTAATAATTATAATATATATATTAATCATTCTTTGTGTAATTTATGTTTGTATCATTTGTGTAATATATGTTTAGTATTAGGTGAAGGTGCAATTTTTATAATTGCACTACCTTAGCAATACATGTTTACTATCATCTATTTGAGATATCAATATAACAATTAATTAATATAATTTAAATCACTAATTAAAAAACTAAATTGATATAACTTAACAGTGTGCTATAAGCTTTAAAGTTCAAACATTTAATGTTAAATTTGATTTTAACGGTTAATAATTATAATCCATATTAATTTATTATTTATGCACTTTATATGTTTGCATCATGTATATAATATATGTTTAGTACACCTCAAAATATAATTTTTATATTGGTATCACCCATACAATACATGTTTATGAAAAGCCTTTATTTAAGCAATATTAGTGTAAACATATATTTATGCATGATGCAAACGTTATTATACTTCTCAAATTAAAAAAGAAATGAAATGAATATAAATAGGTATACCTTCTCATAAATGCTTCTAATTAAACTTCTTATATAACCATCAATAGTAATTTATAATTGGGCAATAGGAGTAGCTAAATTTTGGAGGGAAACCAAGTTCACCTTATGATACCACATAATCAAATCTACTACCATGAAACACTCTTTTATAGAATAGATAAGATAGGATAGGATCAAATAAGTTCTTTTTTTAATTTTAAAGATCCAAACACAATAATGTTTTTCATAAAAGTTTATGCCACCTTACTCGCATGCGGCTAGCCCATCACTCCACACCAAAGTATTTAGTGTTGGTGATATCCTAACAAACTGAAAAAAAAAAAAAAATCCCTATTTGACATTTTTATGTGATAGGATTAGAAAGAAAGTGATTGTTTTAACTAATATGGGGTTGGTGAAAGTGGTAAGTGCCTTGATCTCTTAACCAGAGGTTTGGGATTTGAATCCTGAAAATGGAAAAAATTCTCATTGGAAGATCACTACCCTCTTCAAAGATCTCTATCGAGTCAAGCCGAATTAATCGGGTTCTTGGTAATAAGGTTTGGATACCAGTGGCTCCATAGAGAGTTTGTTTTAGGGTTTGTTGTACTTAACACTTGTTTCTCTATCCTTAAATAAATATCGATTACTCTTAAACCTTCCACCAACTAAATGAAGAGAAAACATGTTGAGCCTAGAAAACACCCTTTCCATAAGACAAAGAAAACGACAATACAAAGGAAAGGGGTCTACCATACCAAGTGGAGGCATCCAAACACATTTTTGTAGATTTGGTTCATTTAAACTCTTTATTAAGTTAATTCTTATTTGAGTATGGTAACACCAAATTTACATGATGTTTTATTAAACCACTTTTCTAACATTTGAATTCATATCTCCATTAAAAACCATATTTGAATTCGTATCTCTATCGTTTCTTTTATATGAAATTCATATTTTTATATTAACAGAGTAATGTTATTTAATATAAATAACTTTTCGAAAAAAATGTCCCAAATCAATAATTAACCAATTGAAAAGAAATAGGTATGACTAACACTGAGTTGGTTCAACTGATTTGATATTTATTTATCTTAAATAAGGTCCTTGTTTCCAATTTTGTCAATAAAAAAATTTAATATTATGAGAGTTTTACCTCTATAATAAGTTGACCCGGCTCGTGGCTAGTGCTAGATTAATTAAAGTTCAATAGATTTCAGATTTAGGTGGTTTAAACCAAAAAACAAAGAAATAGATATCTACGAGGAAAGAGAAAAAATTATTTTTGTAAGAATAATGTCAATGATAAATACTACGAAAGAAATTTCGTAACTTTAGCAAGAATAGAATTATAAGGCCACTTCTCCCTTTTCCCCCCTTCTTTTTTTTTTGCCCTTTTGCACTTGATTTGTCTTTCCTTACCAAAAAAATAAAGTTAGTTGCAGTTGTTATACTTTCGTACTATTTCTTTTCGAGCCAAATAGCAATGTTGTTTTTGTAAATGTAACACTATTAGAATTAGAATAGACAAAATTTACAATAATCTACATTAATAACCAACAAGGATTGACTACACTAATAAGCGAGGTGCACTCTTAAGAGGATAACTTAGATCCAAACTTTAGAAAGTAAAGTTGTAGTGAGGGCCTCTTAATCATAATAATAAATATTTTAGTCAAAGACAACAAAAAAAAATCTACTACTAACAAAATTAAGACTATTTATTCGAATTTAAAAACCGATAACTATAAAATATATAATAAAATCACCCTTAAATGTTCATATGGATTGTGCCTTTTATTTTGTTAAGCTTTGAGACATACCTTATGTATTTGTAGTTTTTGTGATCGTTGATACATTAGGTTGAATAAAAAATATCGTACTTGCATCAAATGATGTATTGATGACCTCTAGAAGTGGTTTTTAGTAAGGATTTGTTTATGGATGATTCTATAGTGTAGATTTAAAAAATTTGCACCGTGTTAATAGAGACAAAAAAGGTATGAGTTATATGGGATCCACCAATACGGGATTTACCATTTTTTTTTCACTAATCTCAACACTTTTGTGTCTATATCAATATGATACAGATTACCAGAGCAATCACCTTTGTTTATTTTGGCTGTTTGGTGGCCTCACATTTTGTGAGGCTGAAGGCCTCTTATCTTGGCATTTAGTTATGCTCTTAAATTGCTAGTGTGCTGATGTGTACCGCAAAGTAGGGTGTTGGTGTTATGATGAGCACCAAATATAATACTTGAATTGTTTGGTAAACTAAGTATCCTCCTTATATAGTTCCGCATTATATATAGCTATGATGTTTTAGCTAGCGGTTTTGCTTGGATAAGCTTACATTTGTTATCATGTCACTATTTAAGAAAACACATCATGCTTGAATTTTATTTTACCCATCTCCTTGATGGTTTTGAGGCCATGATTATTGTTATTTTTCTATAATTTTTTTCACTATTGGAGAGGAAGACCCTTGTTAGGGATATAAGTGGATCAAGTCAATCTGATGAACCCGACAAATCTAAACTGAATCAATTTATCGGGTCTGATCCGATTGAAACCAATCAATATTTGATTTGGGTATCGGATTAAGAGATTTACAATCTATTATCCAATCCAACCCGACCATATATATATATAAACACACTAATACATATTATATTACATATGATTACAGACTTATTTTGTAATACAAGTTATATTACATTATTGTTTGATGTCTGAACTTGAATATGGATAATTTATCTCTTTAATTGTGTTAATGGATGTTAAAATTAGATAATATTATGTTAATACCCCTTGATGGTAATGGATTGAAATGAAAATTATTTGTTTGTGTTTCTTTTAATTATATTCATGATAATATTAGAATGATTTAACCTTTAAATATTAGAATAGAATTTAAAATTTATTTATATGAAAATTTGATGCTTGTTTATTTTTTTATTGGATTTTTTTTTGCTGAAATTGAAAAAAAAAATTAAATAGGTAATCTAATCACTCGAACTGAACCAATTGAAATTTAATTGATTAAGATTTGGTCAAAAAAATTTATAAATTTAAACAAAATCAAACTAATTAAAATTAATTAATTCAAATTTATTTTCCCTTCAAACCCGATCGGAACGATCCGTTTGCACCCCTAGCCCTTGTTATGCGGCCCCCACAGACTGATACTGAGAGTTGACGTAAAAAAGCTCCCGGCGAGGATCGAACTCGCGACCTTTCGCTTACGAAGCGAACGCACTACCACTATGCTACGGAAGCCCAGGTTGATCATGGTGAACCACGGCACTAATTTGAAGAGCTGAGGATTCCATAGCAAGTCAAATTCAAAACCCTACGAAAACCGCATTCCTTGCAGCTGCCAAGCAAGGGTGGAACCAGAAGCAGAGCACTTTGTGGGGAGATGTGCGGAATCGCGTTGATTCTCTCTGGCATTCGCATCGACATCTCATCCTTAACGTTCGACTCCACATCCCCACATAGCAAAACTGAGAAAGTAAGCGCAATTCAAAGTTTCAGCGCAAGGACCAATTTTCTCCCCTTTTTTCTTCTTGACGCCGTTTTATTAACAAGTACGTTTGTTTCTGGTGTCGTTTTTGTGGGGTCTCATTTTTGGGCGGTTTGCTGCAGTTGTCGTTCTCTGTGGATGATATGAAAGCAGCTCTGCGGAGAAGGGGTCCTGATAGCTTGGATGTCAAGAAAGTTTCCCTGCAACGCAGCGTTTCAGGAAGAAACCAAGTCTCATCATCCTTCCTAGCAGATGATGAAGCACACGAGTTATGTTCTGGAATCGAAGACAATAATAATAATAATGTAGAATGTACGGCGCAACTTTATTTCATTGGTGCAACTTTGCAGCTAAGGGGAATCAATCCGCTTGTTCAGCCTCTCGTGGATGTATCTCGAAATGTTCTTGTATATAATGGTACTAGAATATCCACATGTTAGATTTTAGAGTGGTGTATATATACATAGAGAAATTAATTTTGATAACACACGATTAAATGCTTTTGTATACTACTTTTTACAATATATATATATATTGTTGTTGTTGTTGTTGTGAGGTTGAAGTTAATGTACAACATCTTAACATTTGTACACTAGGTTTGTCATGAGCGTTTAACATTTGTATTACTGTATGAGCCGACAAGCATGCGTCAAAGATGTGTTTAATGTGTGAAATGTCTTATCTGTTTGTATTTATGGTTTACTGTGTGTTTTTTTTTTTTTTTTTTTTTTGCTCTCTCACCCTTTTCCACATGATGAGTAGTAAGTCATTTTAGGATTTGATTTGTATTGTGCTCTTTAGGTGAGATTTTTGGAGGGCTTGACCTCGCGAGTGATCGCAATGATGGTGAATTCCTAATGCAAACTCTAGGAAAGTGTTGCTCCTGTGGTTATTGTTTTACCGGTCAGTGTGTTGAAAATGGGAAAAGTACTGTTCCAGATGTTCTTTCTACAATTAAAGGACCATGGGCTATCATCTATTGGCAGGTAACTCCAAGTGGTAAGTTTTTCTATGTGTCCGAATTTTGTGCCCCATCTTTTCCTTCTACATGATGTCAGAGGTGGTACCTTTGTTTTGGTCTTTTGTAGGATAGTTCAAGGACCCTTTGGTTTGGACGGGATGCATTTGGTAGGCGGAGCCTCCTTGTTCACTGGCCTACAGAAGATGACTCAACCTTTCTGCTTTCTTCTGTATCCCCTGTTTCCCCGATCCAGCAGACCTCTGGTATTTTGCTTCTATGGAACATCTGTGGTTAATTTTGCTCTTGTGGTTCGGTTTCTGTGAACTAGACTGATATGAATAGATTATATTTGTGTCAGTAAACTATTACAATTATTATAATTTATTTATTTATTTATTTTGGAGGGGTGTGTGAAAATATACTGTACAGTGTAAACTATGTACTTGGTACGGTCTTAGATGGATATGATATTAGGACAAACACACACGAAAGATGGGGACAAATTGATAAGGGGGCTAGGTTGCGCATTTGACAGCTGGTATGGCGCAAAAAAGCGAGCTAGGAAAAAAAAGACTTGAAAAAGAAAAAAAGCACAAAAGGAGAAAACAAGGCAATTGTCATGGTCTGTAGAGAACCTGCAGGGTGGTTTTTACCCATTCAAACTGACCTGGCTGTTATAAGTTTTAAAGTTTTTACCCATTCCAACTGATCTGGCTGTTATAAGTTTTAAAACTATGGTTAGTTATGCTGGTTATTGAATTTATAAATTAAAAGTTTGTAACAACTGGACTTATTGATATCAATTTGCTGCAGAGTATGAAGCTCATAATGGAATAAGCTGTCTTAGTTACTGGGAGGAGCTATCATGTGGAATATATAGTTTGCATGTGGATGCTTCAAAATCAAATGGACATATGGTTGGTGAAGTCAAGTTACATGAATATACGAACTCTATGTTAAAGGAACTTATTAAGTGGGAGAGAACTTCCATTGAACCCAACTCTGAAGACCTGCAGACATCCCAATGTAAGTTTTCTACAAGGAAACATGATATGCATTCAGCTTCTTTAGAGGCAGTTCCCTGTGAAACAGGTGTTACCATATATTAGTGTTAGAATGCTCCATTTGGTTATTCTATGGTTGAATTTAATTGCTATTCTCATGCATTCTTTCTCCTTTTGCATTATTTGGCAATTTGATCTTAGCTTTTTAGTCTTATTAGATTGTGATATCTTTGTCTTGGCGAAGCAGGCTCGACTCAACCAGCAATTCCAATGCGAGCTCATATTTTGGTAAATGCTTTAAAGGAATCTGTGTTGCGGCGTACCTCACTGTATACTATATACCAGGTCTGCAATTTAATTGAAATTGGATTACAGATGTTGTATTCATTTATACTCTTGGATGCCACTGCCATGGAAGACCTTTGAATTTATGCTTGAGCTGTCAGTGTTTTCTTTCTGTCAATATTATTTATTTTTGTCATGACTTACTATAGAAATCCATGGATCTGATTGCATAGGTGGTGTTATCTGGTATTAAACAAGAGAATTTTGTTCCACTGGCAATTCTTTTTTCTGGTGGTCTAGATTCTATGATCCTTGCAGCATTACTAGATCAATGCCTAGATCTGAGTTGTGAGTGCTTCCAAATAAGCTTTATTTAACTTCTTCTTTGCTGATTGCATGACACAATCTTAATTAGTTCGTTGGTTTTGAAACACATGGAGTAGGAGGAGTTGACATGTTTTTATTTTAGGAACTTTCAACTGAGCTGATTGTCTAATCTATTTTATATTGGCAGATGAAATTGATCTACTTAACGTGAGCTTTGATGGTCAGTTTGCTCCTGATAGAATATCTGCCAAGGCTGGGTTAAAAGAACTGAAAAGAGTTGCACCTTCTAGAAGGTATGCAACTGCATCTGAAGTTTTCCATGGGCCTGTCTTACTTTCTACTTTTCTAGTTTCTTGGTAGAAAACTTTTGCTTGAATATAGATATGGATTGTTTTTACTTTTTCTTTTTGGTATTAAATTGTGGTCTATGCATAAACTTGAGTCTCTTCTGTAGGTATATATTGAGTACTTTTTTAATTCACACCAAGTGATACTGAATTGTACCGATTTTATTTTGGATGGAAGATTTTGAAAAAGGAAGAAAATGTTTCACTTCTTATATGATTGGATATTTCAGTCAGATACTTTTTTCTGCTGAATTCTAAGAATAATCTCTTTTCCATTGTTATGGACATTGAAAATGGTCTGAAACATGTATTTCTTGTGTGGTTGATTGATGGCATGGGTTCACAGGAAATTTTTGCTGTCATCATTGGTAATGACTGCAATCTAATTTCAAATAGAAAGATACTCTGAAGTCCTGCAGATATTCATCAACATTGAATATCGTGAAAGTGAATGATTTTGTGAATTGAGGATGAATGATGTATAAATGACATTGTTTTGGAAAATGTCATTGCTAGAACCTTAAGCTGTTAGGTGAAGGCACATGGAGATCAAATGCAGTGCTTTTAAAAGTATTTCTAGCTCGCTCTGTTACAATGAGTCTCTTACTTTTGCTTGTTTTATATATCATTTGCCAGTTTCCTGGAGTCTTATGTTCTTGTGATTATGCACCTATTGGACAAGCTTTCATATCAAAAATATTGTTTATAGTATCTGTCATGTTTATGTGTTTTTGCATTGTAAATGCAGGTGGAGACTTGTGGAGATTGATGCTGACTTGTCAGACTTGGTGTTTGAAACTAGTCATGTTATGTCACTCATAAATCCTGCTAATACCTACATGGTATTAATTAATCCTCTGGGCCAATATTCTATATTTTTCAGTGTGTCATATGCTAGAAATATGATAAGAACCTTGGGAGAACCACCTCACAAAAGCTAGCTATTGTGATGGGAGAGCCCAAGGCCTTATAAACCCCCCATTGGAATCCCATACTTCCGATGTGGGACTCAAGTCCCATACCTTGCAATTGGGTCCTAACATCCCACCACGCTCCGCAGCCCCGGCGCCCACGCGGGCTGGCTGTGCACTAGCCCCTTTGACTAGTCCCGGGCGAACACTGCAATGCCGGCGTCACCACTCGCGCCGCTCGATTGCAGCTGAGAGACATGGTGGAAGGCTCTGATACCAATTGATAAGAACCTTGGGAGAACCACCTCACAAAAGCTAGCTATTGTGATGGGAGAGCCCAAGGCCTTATAAACCCCCCATCGGAATCCCATACTTCCGATGTGGGACTCAAGTCCCATACCTTGCAATTGGGTCCTAACAATATATGCTAGAACATTTCTACTAATTTTAAGTTAATTTGCATAACCAACCAAGTTCAATTGTCAGCCTGTCAGAAAGGCATACCATACAGTGTGCTTATGCCTGTCTTCTTGTCTCAATTTCATTTAAGTAATTATGTTAATTTTATATTACTTTCTGGTCTTTTACCGTAATGTTCTGTAGAAAAAATGAAAAAGTAAAATCAGAGATAAAGCAGTCCTCTTTAAGAGTCTGGACATGTCCTGCCTTTAATTAAATGTTGAATTAAGGTGTATTTGATAACACTGTACATTTTAGAACTAAACTTCTTAGTGTTTGAATTTTTAAAAATGGAAAGTTTACTCATCTTAAACACTGATTCTAATTTAACTATTTAAAGTTTTTTAACACTGATTACTGATATAGTGATATTACAAAATCCCCTTTGACTTCATACTTCAGAATATTTTAATCCAAATTTATTGTTTATTTTATTTGATAATGTTTAAAAAATTTTATAATATATAAAAAAAGAGTGATCTAGTGCATGAGGTTCCCACAGGTGGGGTTTAGGGAGGGTAAATTTGTGCAGCCTCACCCGTACAAGTGGAGTGGCTGTTTCTAATATTTGATCCCATGGCCTTTAGGTTACAAGGCAGCAACCTTGCCATTGCATCAATGTTCACCTTCTTAAAATATAATATTATTATTAATAATAATAATAGACTTTCCAAGTAAAGAAATGCTAAACAAGTCTACTAGTACTTTAATTATATAAAATATAACTATAGTCCAAAAATTTAGAAAGTAATATAATAAAATTCCCTATAATGTATTAACATGAACGACAAATTCAACTCAAAGCTATCATAATTTCATATTTTTTATTGTAGTATCAGACTGAAAACCCTGTTGCTAAGTTTTTAAACACAACTTTAATATTTCTGATTTGATGATGTGAGTGGTTTGCACATATCTTTTCAGGACCTTAATATTGGAATTGCTTTATGGCTTGCTTCTGGTGGTGATGGATGGGTGTCTGATGCAAATCATGTACGGATTAAGTACAGGTCCAGTGCAAGGATTCTCCTTGTTGGTTCTGGCGCTGATGAACAGTGTGCTGGGTATGGTAGACATAGAACAAGTTATAGACGAGGAAGGTATTATTATGATAATGGTAAATCATGTTTTAATTTAATACCTAAGCATACAGCTTGTAAACGATAAGATTTTTGATTCCATGTTGTATAGAATGAAATTCTTATTCCCCTTTTTATATAGTCTGGATCATATAATTTTCAAATTATGTGCATTTGTCATTATGATTTCTTTCATCTTTGCATTATGTGTGGGCATTATCTTTTAATGCATCCTGATGGTATAATATGCCTTTATTAGTTGGCTGGAGCTACATGAGGAAATGAGACTGGACATGCAAAGAATTTGGAAAAGAAATTTAGGGAGAGATGATAGATGTATTGCTGATCATGGAAAGGAGGTAATGTTCAGACTATATGAAAAATCATTATTGTTCTTGGCTTTGTTGATCTACCAGTTAGTTACTATTTTTTTTTATTCTATTTTTGTTTCAGGCTAGATTTCCATTTTTGGATGAGGATGTAATTAGGGTTTTGCTCAACATTCCTTTGTGGGAGGTTGCCAACCTTGATCAACCTAGTGGCATTGGTGATAAAAAAATTTTAAGAGAGGTATTGTTGTTTCTTTGTTGTGTTTGAAAGATACATTTACTTCCCATGTTTTTGAATGTCATGCAGTTATTTAGGGGGTGTTTGGCATGCCGTATTAGACATGATAGGATAAGGTAATACAATACGTTATGATTTTAACCGTTGTTTGGTGCAGTCAACGTATTGTATAAGTTTATCTATCAAAACCTCCCTTATATGTTATAATGATGTATAACTTAATCCAGTTTAGGGAGGTCGTATTAGGCCTGATTAACTTTTAATGTATAAAGGGTTCTTTCATTTTTTTATTTTTTAATATATTTTATTAAAAGAAAATTAATTATTAAATAAAAAATAAAATATATAAATAAATATTTTTTAAAAATTAATTGTAAAATAACTATTCAAACTAAAATAAAAATATAGGAATAAAAATTTATTATTAAAGTATATAAATAATAATATTCAATATAAATTTAATTATATATAATAAAAAATACAACTAAATATAAGAATGTGATACTAAGCCTGTTTAAATTTTGATGTATAAAAATTCCATTTCTATTTCACTCTATCTCTCTCTCTCTCTCTCTCTCTCTCTCATATTTTTGATATTTATGAAAAAATATTAAAAATAAATAAATAAATAATTTTTAATATAAAATTATTTTTATATATAATAAAAAAGTAGCTAAAATAATTATAATAATTATTTAAAAATTATATTTATTATAATCTCTTTTTCTGGTTATATTTTATATAATAAAATATTTTATACAGTGACATATTAAATATTATATAATATTAAATTTTTATCAGGCCTTATACTATCAAGCATACCAAACATGCCCTTATGTGATTATACATCTTGTCAGACATTTTTAATATCTGATTGAGCATTACTTTCTCAAGACGTTTTTGAATCACTGACTCAGCTTAGTCAAACTTGTTATCTGAGTGGTTGGTAACACTCAGAATTCCATGCCTTATGAATAAGAGTGACTTGAAACTCTAGTGCTGATGCCTGAACTGAGTCAATTGAGAGTGGAAAAACTAAAAGTTAGTATACGAGCTTCTGTCTAAATAGATTTGGATGGAAATCTGCTTTCCCTTGAATATGTTGGGCACCAGTTTCCATTAGGAAAATTAATACCAATGGACAGTATTCTACAAAATAGTTTGACCTATTGTCCACAAACACCCCCCTTCTTCTCCTCACCCTCCACAAAGTTAAAAAGAAGCACCCAAGAACGTTATCCTCCTGCTAGTCTTGGTCTTGCTTGCATAAGTAGTTCTGCTCACACTTCCTCCTAGGTACATTGGTATCTATGTGGTGGATAGACGGGATAGTGCACTAATTTTCACTCTATCAATAGCCATTTGATGTGAGCACGAAGTTCCATTCCAAAAAGCTATTTTTTTAGACATGCACTTCAATTGTTTTGCCAAATTAAGCTCATTTCTGTCCGAAGACCAAAAAAAGAATAGGATTCTTAACAACTTGAATCTTACGGTTATGTGTGTTTCTTGAAGGTTGCAGAATTGCTTGGTTTGCATGAAGCAGCAGTTCTGCCAAAACGGGCAATCCAGGTGTGCATCTCTGAAACTTCGCAGTTCTGAATTTTACTTTGTGTAAAATGAACAGTGGGGTAGTAAATCTACACAAAACCATTGAAGGAAATAATATAGGCCTTTTGAGGGCTTGCAGTTTTTTAATATGGATTGAAGTTTCAAGCTTTATGTAATGAGAGCTTTGATAATTTATTTGTTTTAGTCCATTTTCGAGATACTAGTTTTCCGTCCAAATCTATGAGTACTTTTTTCTACTCTGCTTTTTCACTTGTGAACCAGAAACATGGTGCCTTTTACCTTAAGGATCTCATATTTAAATGTCAATAAAACTTGGGCTGCGTTGAAGAACTACAATGTATAATTGTTAGTAAGCAGAAACCGATTATATTTTGCTTATGAATTCGTGTATAATAAGGAGATAATACGTAGGTCTAAGCAAGAAGATGCAACACCAGTGTTAGGCATTGACTATAATTTGTATGAAAGTGGCACATTTATTTAGCTTTCCTAATAGCCACTCTTTTCGTACTGATTGATTTGCCTTTCTACTATATATATGGTGTAGTTTGGCTCTAGAATTGCGCGGGAATCAAATCGGAAGAATTTTGGAAGTAATCGAGCTGCAAATCAGGCTTCTGCAGGCAGTGTAAGGATTAATAATAAATCCAATTTTAGTTGATTTCTTTATTTGCACGTGGGATGCAGTTTCTTTTCTAATCCAGATCATTAGTAGAGCAAATGTGTTTGGCCATTCTAAATGTTTGTGTCTGAAAACAAGTGTGACTGTGCATTATTCTATAAATTCTGTATGTCACCTGTGTTGCACCTTGGGACTATAAATATCATATATGGTCCCGGTGGCATTTTTCTACTGTTTGGGTCAGTAGACATTTACATCTGAAGGGATATGATGATCAAGAGCCTGTTTGATTTAGAGTTTCAGGTTCTAAATGTACTTTTGGTAGAATGACAATGAAAATATACAGGAACTCAATGGATTTGGTTTGTTTGTGCTGCAATTAAAAGTACTTTTAGAAAAAATATTTTTGGAGTTATTTTTTATTATGAAAAAAGTACTTTTGAATTGAAATTTTACTATTATTCTCGTATTAATAACTAAAAATAGTTTTATTTTATTTTATTTAAATAAAAATTATCTTTTTAAACTTACTTTTGATATACTTAAATCAAATATAAATCAATTATTTTAAAAGTAAATCGTTTAAAAGTAATTTTTTTAATTTAATTCGTTCAAAAAAAATCTTTTCAAAAAGTTAAACTAAACATATCCCAATTCAATAGGCACCAGAGGTTTCCTTAACAAAAAAATTTCTGTGGGCTTGACTGATAACGTGGTTGTCAACCGCGCATTAATAGAAGTTCTTGAATATAATTTCGAGATTGGGCTTTTGATGAATCAGTTTATATTCTTTTATGAACAATATAGCTATAATTTGTTCCTTAGTAAAATTTTCCAAAATATTAAAGATAAATGCCATCGAGAAGGTGTTGGTTCGAGTTGAAAGGGTTTAGATTTCTTAAATATGAGATTTTGGATTTGATTTTGAAATTCATATATATGGAATAAATATTATTGAGAAATATTATTGAGAAGGGTTCTCTCTTAAACACTTGACTTGATTATATTCGAGATATTAGTCTCTCATCTATTGGATAAGGATATATTCTGAGAAATTGAAAAAAGAAAAAAGCCACCAAATAAAAATATAGGCACATTTCTACTGATTGGATCTTCCCTAATCCTCTTAATCAATATAACAAAAAACTTGATCGAAATATCCATTGGCATGACTTAATTTCCAACAGTCCAAGCGGATCCACATATTAACTTTGGCAAATCGACAATCACGTTAGTGTCTTGGGGCTGAAGACCAGTGATATCACATGATTTTAGTAGTAAACCAGTATAGCTATACAAATATTTGAACAAGAAATGAAAGACCACAAAATTTTATTTTACACAATTCTCAAGAAAATTAGTAAGTTTCCAGTTGGGTGTAAAGCAATGTGAAAAATTTTCAGCTATATATTTGTTTTTTGTGAGAGATATGTGAGATAAGATTTTTTGCATATATATTTATTTTAGAAGAATCATGTGTTATATTTGCGTGAAATATTTGGGTTTTATTTATTTATTTATTTATCTACATTTTTAAAGTTTTACTTTATCGATAAAAGACTGATAAATTAGGATTTTTAAGTTCATTAACAGGCCTTCGACCGAAAAAAGGGAAAAACGTTCATTAACATGCCGTTTAAAGACAATCGTGTCAACTCACATATCCACCTAAGATAAGTACACCCTAATTACAACTTAAAAACAAGAAACCGAGAATGAAACTTGAATTTCGCATTTGTAATATAACATGTGTTACATTGCATTCGTGTAAGAACTATATGAATACTTATGAAAGCCAATAACGATTACAAAATAAATAGGTGAACATTATTTCCTAAAATTCTAAGAGTACATATGCTTAAAAAGATTTGTGGAAGTACAAAAATGTAATGGCATCTCTAAACAGGTTGATCCAAACTGATCACCATCTCTAATTCTCCAAGGCCCCACATTATTCTCTACTTTCCTTCGTATTATAAAATTAAAATCAAACACCTTGCTCAGAACTAAAAAGTCTTACTAGCTCACCCTCTCCCTGGGTCTCACGGGACCAAAGCTAGCTGCAGAAAGTTATAATTAGGTGTATGGTTTTGGCCTTGGCAAACTCTTGACTACGCCACAAAGCAAGCAATTATCTGGAATGTTGTACTCATCCCTAAGGGAACGTTCAGGGGACATAACGCTAATGTAGAGTTGTTGACCCAAGTAGCGACTCTCAGCAATCTCCGACCTCAAGTTCCACACTCCAGCATTGTCGAATGTCAGCATAATTGCAGCCCAAGACTTGGGGAACACTTGAATGGTGTGTCTGCTCACTGCATCAAGAAGGTTATAGTTCTTCCTTTTCTCCGGTGTCCACGTGCCAGGCTCTATGCTATAATATAGATATAGATTCACAAAACAAAAGAAACTAAATTATCCATTCAGTGCTGCAAACATATATATATATATATATATATATATATATATATATATATATATATATATATATATGCCCTAAAACTATAATATATCAAATGATAAAAATTGTAAAGAAATGATATGAAGTAATAAGCGTAAATTATGCGTGTGTGGCATTCATATTGTCGTGATAAAAATGGAATACTCACGCGACCGCGAAGAATGAGTAGCCACAGAGATGATATGATTGGACACTCTTTTCATGGTTCTCAAAGATGATCTCAACGAAGGTGCGGTACGTGATGTTAAGAACATTCGGCTGCAATGTGGCAGTACTTGCAACGCCACTGGGGTTATCGGAGATAACATTGTACTTGAAAATCTTCTCGGGAACCTCAAAGTACTCAGCGAGCTTAATAGGGGTATCCAGGTCAGCATGCGAGACACCATTAAGCGCGTAACGAAGCTTCCCATTCTCCCTACTAACCGAGTTGACGAGCTTAATAGTGCGAGTAATATTAATCTGACCATAGTGGTAACTCCCCTGAGGGTTAGGCCTTGCAGCACTAGCCGTAAGGTTCCACCTAAAGGACCTAAACTGGTTAAGCGACCAAGCCCAACCAACCGGTGCATCAGGTATCTCAGGTGAAGCAGGACCCTTCCCATTGGTGTACCTTATAATCCCCTTCCCAGTTATCACAGTTTTCGTGAACCTCGTCGAAGCCACCATATAGTAATCCCTTGGCTCCTTGTCAGCAGTTACAAGGACGCCGAAACACTGACCAACGTGAACATCAAGGGAATCGTAGGTGTTTTGCACGGTGTGGGACCCTTCCATCTCAACGAGCTTCATGGGGTGGTCTTGGATCCTGAAGTTGAGCGAGTCCTTGAGGCCAACGTTGCAGATTCTGTACTTGTAGGTCTTGCCTGGCTTCATGGTGAAGAGGGGCTTGTCGGAGCCGTCGCCTCTGGCGCTCTGGCCGTTGATGAGGACCCCCTCGGGGCGGCCGAGGGAGCGACCACTGTCAAGGAATTTCTTGAGGGTTGAGTGGCTCTTGGTGTACCAGTCGCCGATGAGGACGGTGTAGTCGTCCTCGGGGTCGGCGTAGGGGACCGGGATGAGGAGGCGGCTGTTGACGCGGAGGCCGCCGAAGGCGCCGGCGGCCCTGTGGAGGCCGAGGCTTGGGTAGTAGAAGTAGCTCCCTATCTGATCCTTCACCTGGAACTTGTAGGTGAAGTTGGATCCTGGTGGGATGGGGCAGTTTGTTCCCGGAACACCGTCTTGCCACGAGTTCTTCCTTTGTTGGATCCCGGACCTGCCATGAGTACGTAAAAGGAACTTGCTATCAAACATTAAGGTAAATACTTATAAATTATGGTTGTAATGAAAATGATATATAAATAATGTTATTGATAAAATAACCACATCATTATATAAACTAAAGAAATTTATTTCTTAAAAATGTTTTGTTTTGGCTTGATTGAACAGAGGCAATTGCCAATTATAATAATATAGGGAAGGCATAAAGGTGAAAATTATTGGACTCCAATTAATATGTAAAGATGTTAAAGAACATGTTAGAAACATACATACAAAGTATATATAAATGAAATCGTAGTTTATGTGAAACAACTAGGTAAGTTTCACCGTAATCAATTGGAAAAAAATATTAAGAGACGTGAGAGATGTGTGACATTATTGATGCACATATGGCCTAAAAGATGAATTTACCCAAGGAGAATATTAAGGAGTGTGTCTATAATGAAACTTTAGTTTCCTACATAAAAATTTCTCTTATGAAATCAGAAAATGATCCGTACCATGTCAAAAGGAAAGGCTCGTCAAGATTGTTGTGGACACTAACAACAAGGTTATTGTTGCTGGTGGAATTGATATTGGGTCCAGGAAATTCGTCGTTGATGAGAATGACTTGCTGGGGCACACCCAAGGGGGAGATGGTGCCATATGTAATGTTCCATGTAAAGTAGAAGTAAGGGTCTTCACCTCGTACCAACGAAGTTGTCCCTGCCAAGAGACATAGCAACAGCAAATATATTACCCTATCCATCTCCTCACTCCTCTTGATCCTTTTTTCTCTTGAAAATAGTTTTTTCTTTTTTTTAATGATGACTAGCTTTCGCTATTGTGTTGTGGAAGGGGCATTCTTCCTCTTATTATCCCCTTCAGCCCCCGCTTTATATGCACGTCCTCGCTATTTCTCAACCATGCAAACTCTCCGCCAACACCTCTCAGTTCCATAAATGCTTATGCTCCTTGGAATGCGTACTTCCTCTTACATCGACCCATTTTCCTCTTCAAAGCCGTTTCTTGTGGCTATTGTTAGAATGCTGACTGACATTTTGAACAAAACTAACCAGGAGCTTCACGCTTTTATTATAATTAACTCTCTGAATATTTTTTGTTTTTGGCAAAAACAAAAGGTTGAAGAAAATGAATTTGTTATTTGAAAATATCGCATTGATGTAACTGTGTGTTACTTTTATATTTTTCTTTTCTTGAAATAAATTTGTTATTTCCATATCGTAATGTGGCGTTATTGCGCTTTCATTATTGATGGATCCCACATTAATCATGTTTCCTATTTGGGAAATGCTTTTGCTATCCTCTGCTCGAGCTTACACACGACAATGCATTGCTTTCGTATGTGTTTATTTTGAGGCTGCGTGAGTTCAAATAATGGTTTGAAAGATACAAATTAAGCTTTAACTCATTTTAATAATATGTTCGCAAAATTATATTGAATTACATTTTAACATAATTTATAGTCTCAAATTATAATTTAAGCAAAAATAATTTTAAAAAAGTTACTTTCTTATTGAACCAAATTATGATTTGTCATCTATAAATCAAATACACCCTCAGTCATGATAAAAAATTAACAGGCCCATCACTTGTTAAAAGACAATGAAAATCAAATTCATATATACCATTAATTGAGAGCTCGAGCATGCTATCGTAATCAAGCCTTCGACAACAATACCTCCATGGGAAATGTTAAATTAATCTAAAAATAAGTGATTATTTACGCGTGATACATTCGTTCAAAATTTATAATTATTTTAACAATCTTTTAATACTTGAGAGTATATTAGGTGGTGATTTGTAAATCAAAAATAAAAAGTCTTAAATAACTAATAAAATATTTACTATATTAGACTAAACTAACAATTTGATACTTTAAATATACACGTGACGGCAGTTTAATTTCTGAAAGATACATGTGATATCAATTTAATTTTTAAAAGATTTTTTACATTAGTTTACTCCCTAAAATATACATGTGATTTTACTTTAGTCTCTAAAAAATTCATGTAACATCTATTTGATCCATTCTTTTTTATAAATTTATAAATTTATTTAATATTATATGCATATTTTAGAAACTCAAATGATGTTGCATATATTTTTTAGAGACTAAATTGATATCAAAAATTTTGAAAAAACTAAATTGATATCATATGGAGAACTAAACTAATATGATGTATATATTTGAGAGACCGAATTGCCCGTTGAGTCTTAAAGTTATAAATAGCATGGTTGAAAGAATTGTACACAAAATACAACAAAACATGGGGAAGACAATGGGGCAGCAGAGTGGGATTTTGGCCCAACTCAACCCCCGTCACTTTGCACCCTTTTAAACAGTGGTCAAGGCCTTGGTTAAGTGGCAATTCGTTGCCTCGTTAAATCCACACCTGGGGGCTCGAGTCATGTGTTCAACTTGCCGTCTGATATTGCTGTGCCCCCTACCCCTTTCCCGGATACATGTCTTACCCGAAAAAAAAAAAGACCTAATCTTTCATTAAGTTCCCCTTCAAGTTCTGCAAATAAAAACCTACACGACTACACCTACTTGTAGAGATATATTAGGATTTACACCATACTCTATACATATAATAAAGTAGAGCCATTAATTGGAAACTTTTGCCACATGTCAATCAATTAGAGAGTTGAACAAAAATTATTTTTTTTGTGAGTTATTAATAATAAGAATTTTTCATCTAGGATAATGTAAAAACAGAATTGAAATTTTAAAATTCAAATTTCAATATGAAAATTTAATTCCTATCCACTATCTCACCACCATCCAATCAAATTGAGTCTTTACCCCTTACTTTAGTGCAAATTATTTATTTCTACTCATCTTTTCAATACACTCTTTTGCTCCTACCATCTCTAAACCGTAGCCATGAACCAAAATTCAAAAATTAAATTCATTAAATGTCATTTGGTGATAGTTATTAACATAAATGGTTTGGTGGGTTGAGCTTAAAATATTATGTTGAGCTTAAAAATCTATCTATACATATAATAAAGTAGAGCCATTAATTGGAAATTTTTGCCACGTGTCAATCAATTAGAGAGTTGAACAAAATTTTTTTTTTGTGAGTTACTAATAATAAAAAATTTTCATCTAGGATAATGTAAAAACAAAATTTAAAATTCAAATTTCAATGCAAAAATTTCATTCTTATCCACTATTCCATTACCGTTGAATCAAATTGAGTCTTTACCCCCTATTTCAATGCAGGTCAATTATTTTTACTCATATTTTTAATACACTCTTTTACTCCCACCATCTCTAAACCGTCGCCATGTACCAAAATTTAAAAATTAAATTTATTAAATGTCATTTGGTGATAGTTATTAACATGGATGGTTTAGTGGGTTGAGCTTAAAATATTAGGTTGAGCTTAAAAATTACAAATTTTGTGAAAGAAAGATTTAATCAATAATAATTTAAATATTTATAACTATAAATAATTAATATTGATTGAACGTGGTTATTTTATTTTTTTGTTCATCTAGAGCATAATACATTGTAATTAATAGTAAGTATTATAATCAATATTTGTATTTTAATATTCAAAATATAGAAATAACTTAAAATACATATTGATAATTGATATATATAATTCCTCAAAATAATTCAATATGTCTGTGAAAATCATTGTAAATACATGTTATTATATTTAAGTAATTTGCAAATGATTAGTGTGTGAGTTATGGGCTTTGTTTGAGCTTTAGATTTGTGGATTAATATTTATAATTATTATGTAATTTATAGTGATTCTCTGTTATTTTGACAGAGGAGTATTGTTTTTATTAATTTATGTTTAGATTTAGAAGCATAAATGTTCATATTACTATGTCTCTTTTTTGAGATATGTGTTTTTTTGTTGGGGTTGGGGATAAGTAATAACTTAATGAAAAGAAAAACCAGTTAAGTAAATCCATTTGGTCTTTGATCAAAAGAAATGGATTCCACTCACCTTGATTACATTTTTTTCTTCATTCCTAATTATTATTTACTTGTTGAATACAATAATGTTTATTCTTCTTGCAAAGTATACTCAATTATTTAACACAATTTATCTTTCTATTATTTATTTTTAATTCATTATATCATTATTAATATTCATATTTATTTCAATACAATATTTTACAGGATTATCTAATTTGAATGCAAAGTCGAATATGAAGAACTATTTTGTATTTAGATCAGACTTTATTATTATGTTGAATAAAGTTGTAATGAAATAGCGTACCAAGATTTTTATATTTATCATTTGCATTGTAAATTTTATATCAAATTGTATGATGTTTACAATCTAATGATTTGATCAAATTATTCTTATAGTTGTTATATTTTTTTTTTTTTATCTCATGCATCGCATAGGTTCAAAATATTAGTATATAATATATTTAGAAGAAAAACCATCCAGATACCACGGTAGCAATATATGACAGAAGAATTGAAGTTTAACCATTTTTATCCGTTCACCGTAAGAGATTAACTATATTTATTTCTGGCTTCTGGCTTAACTTTTCATGTTGATATGCGGTATTTTTTTTTTTCTATACAAACATGAAGTACATTTTGATTGTTTGATTTTTCATACTAACACATGTTAGTTTCTTTATTTAGGTACTTTATCATATTTTTAAGATATAAGTATAGATATTTCTTTTCCTACTTTATCTTTAAAAATGAATTTTATGCCAGCCGAACTTTCATACCTCAATTATGTTGTTGAGAAAGACCAAAGATAAAAGCTTATTAATAAGAAAGGGGCTATTGACGATATACACTCCTCACTAATAATTTATAATTATAATTCTCTAAATTACTCTCACTTGATAAATTTATTTAAATTAAACTTAATTAATTATATTACTATTAATTTATCCATTTACATTTTTAATAAAATTAGTGATTTCTTATTTTTATATATCAATACTCTTCACTGTTCTATTCTTTTTCTAGCTTTTTCTTTATCATCATTTTATTTTCACTAGATAAATGATCAATTATAAATTGATGCAAACTAAACTTTAATAAAATTTCTTATTCAAATAGTAAAAATTGTTTGTTGGAGTTAAGTTCTTATTTTGATATGCTTTCTTAAATCCTTTCCTCATATTTTTCTCTTATTTTTCTTTAATTTTCTTATTTTATTCATATTTTGTGGCGCTTCTATAATGTAATATTATTGAAGGCACAATTGGTATTGTAATTTTATAAAGATTTAACAGCTAATAATATAAATTTTTATTGTGAGTAAAATAATTTTTTAAACATATTAGAGAAGTATTCTATTGTGATACAAATATATGTTAATTTTAGCGCAAATAATTAGAAGTAGTATAAAGTTAAATAAATTAGAAGAATAAAAACACATTTAAGAAGCATTCTATTTTTTTTTAATATAATCTTATAATAACTATGTTTTGTATAATATAATTCAAAGATTAATATGACATATGATATATTTCATATTTTAAGAAAATTGAAATGTTAATTTAACGCGTTATTATATTAGTGATGTTTTAAAACATAACAATTGAGGTTGATTATTTGAGCTTTTTTTTTAAATATCATTTTTAGCAAAATAAATGTAAAAAAAAAATAAAGAGAAATAGATAACTTCTTTTGATAAAAAATGAAACACAAAAAATGTTGTTTCAATGTTTTTTCATAAGTTAACAAATTAACTTTTAAAAAAAATCTACAAAAAGTTACATCATAAAATTATTTTTTTCCAAGCTTAAATAAATGTATCCTTAATAGATATATTGTTATAGTTTATGTTGATCATAAGTTGTTAAGATAGAAATTAATAAATAATTTATAAAATTATAATAGTTTGAATTATAACATAAGTAAAAATATAAATAAATAATAATATGGAGTGTAAATAGATAAAAATTAATATATTTAATTAAAGTTTAAGTACTTTAACAAAATAAAGAGTGTTTAGGTAAGAATAAGTTAGAAATTTAAAATTATAAGTAATTAATAAAGAGTGTGAATAAGAGAGCGTCAATAACCATACCTTATTAATAAAAGAAATGTTGAGAGGACTCATTTTTTATGGGATACTGTACCAACTCACTATTTATCTATCATTCAATGGGGTGTAGACCCCACTTAGATTGGGTCAACACCCCATCTAATAGTGGATGAGTGATGAGTTGGTATGATATCTCACAAAAAATGAGTCTTTCTATCACTTATCTATTAATAAAGTGTAGTTTTTTAAAAGTATACTGCACTGACTCTATTTAGTTATGTATTTTGCGAACATTTCATGGAGTATCCTTTCCCCTTCTTTTCCCTTTATTTATTTATTTAGTTTTTTCATTTTCCACTTCTCGACTCCAAAAATTTCACATCTAGAGTTTACTACTATAAGAACTTTCAGGTTTAGACTTAACAGTTAGATGTAGCATTTGAATAACCTTTCAGCTTATCGTAGTATTAGCCTCTCTTTTCTTTTTCTTTTTTAATATTGTGGATTAATCCTCTCAAGTATAGTTTAGCAGCTATTTAGGGCTTACCGGCTTAGTTAATGATTTTATCTTCATTAAATTTTTTGTTTTCGTCGCTCGAAATGAAAGGGATCGATAAAATATATATTGTAATTAAAATTGAAACCAAATTTAAAGAAAATGGAATTGGAGAAAGGAAGAAAAATTGGGGAAGTAAGAAACTCACATATATATATAAATACATATATATGTATGCATTACGGGGAAAATTATTGCACTCGATCAGGAAAGGGTTGATACATCAGCTATCACTGCAAGTTACAAAAGCTAACAGAACTCGGTTTTAATGATACATCTCACATATATCCTCCTCATCTCATGACAAACAATGAACGCTCCCTGGAGTGGCACGGCACGGCATTGGTCATAGAGAATTGGGGAATTAAGGCATTTGCATTGATCTAGCTGTAAACTGGTGCTGGCTTGGGCATGTCCTTGACGATGCCGCAGAGGAGCTGGGTGTCGGGGAGGTTGTACTCATCCCTCAGGGACTTCTCTGGCGACAGAACACTGATGTATAGCTGCTGGCCTAGATAGCGGTTCTCGGCTTGCTCCGACCTCAAGTTCCACATGCCCGCATTGTCGAATGTCAGCATGACGGCTGCCCAAGAGTTGGGGAACACCTGAATTGTGTGCCTGCTCACTGCGTCAAGAAGGTTGTAGTTCTTCCTCTTCTCTGGGGTCCACCTCCCTGGCTCGATGCTGCACACACGTTCACGTTCAATTATAAGTCAATCCAGTTGTCACAGAATCCTTAAATAATTAATTAAGCAACTGATTATATATAGATTCCTTTATCTTATCCTAATACTTACGCAACGGCGAAGAAGGAGTAACCATCCAAGTTGTAGGACTGGACGCTCTTCTCCTGGTTCTCGAAGATGATCTCAATGAAGTTCCTGAAGGTGGCGTTGATGACATTGGGCTCCAAGGTGACCTTCTTCAGATCAGCTGGGGGCTCATCGTCGACGATGTCGTACTTGAAGACCTTATCAGCGATACCGTAGTACTCAGCGAGCTTGAGTGGTGTCTCGGGATCAACATGGGACACGCCGTTGATGGCGTACCTAAGCTTGCCAGCTTCTTCCCTGACAGCAGAGTTCACGAGCTTGATGGTGCGGGTGATGTTGATCTGGCCGTAGTGGTAAGAACCCTGAGGGTTAGGCCTTGCAGCACTAGCGGTAAGGTTCCACCTGAAGGACCTGAACTGGTTGAGAGACCAAGCCCAACCCTCAGGAGCAGGTGGAAGCTCGGGTGAAGCGGGTGCATTGCCATTCTCGTACTTGATGATTCCCTTTCCGGTGAGACTGTACTTGGTGAAGCGAGTGGAAGCAACGACGTAGTAATCCTTTGGCTCGTTGTTAGCAGTTACGAGGACAGTGAAGCACTGACCAACATGAACATCGAGGGAATCGTAGGTGTTCTGCACGGTGTGTGACCCTTCCGTCTCGACAAGCTTCAAGGGGTGGCCCTGGATCCTGAAGTTGAGTGAGTCCTTGAGACCGACATTGCAGATTCTGTACTTGTAGGTCTTCCCAGGCTTCATGGTGAAGAGGGGCTTGTCGGAGCCGTCGCCTTTGGCGTTCTGGCCGTTGATGATGACACCATCGGGCCTACCAAGGGCGCGACCACTGTCAAGGAATTTCTTGAGAGTTGTGTGGCTCTTGGTGTACCAGTCGCCGATGATGAACCAATACTCATCCTCGGGATCAGGGTAAGGGACGGGGATCAGCAATCTGCTGAAGATTCTAAGCCCACCGATCCCACCAGCGGCTCTCTGGAGACCGGTGGTTGGGTAATAGAAGTAGCTCCCTATCTGATCCTTCACCTGGAACTTGTAGGTATAGTTGGTCCCGGGGGCAATGGGACACATTGTCCCTGGGGTACCATCTTGCCACGAGTTCTTCCTCTGCTGGACCCCGTGCCAGGTGAAGAGGAGGGGCTCATCAAGGTTGTTGAAGACATTGATGACGATGTTGTTGTTGCTGGTGCAGTTGATCTCGGGACCAGGGAACTGGTTGTTGACGAGGATACCCTGTTGGGGGACACCCAATGGAGAAATGGTGCCGTAGGTAACGTTCCATGTGTAGTACACGTAAGGGTCTTCAGCCTTTACGGTTGCTGCCAAGAGGCACAGCACCAACACGGAAACAACCCCGCGAACCATATTTTTTCTCTTTTTTTTTTTTTTTGGCGTTTTCTTCTTTTTTTTTTTTTTTATTGGTAAGAAAATCAACCCTTTCCTATGTCCTTCCTCGCTTTATTGATTCGGAAGAAGATAGATGTTTTCTTCTTCTTCTTCTGCTTTGGTTCGGACCCCTACCCCTTCCCTTTTATACACCTTTTGGAGTGGCCTTGTTCGACCATCAGTGGCTTTGGTTTCTTCCGAACTTGTCTCTCCACCGCGTGGTTCATGTTTGGTGCACCTTGCAATTCGCTACACCGGTGGTTACTTTTTTTGTTTTTCGCGATCTTTGACTTTTTATTTGTGTCTCAACTTTGGAATTTTTCTTGTGGAGCAAAACGAACTTGATCTGGTTTTAGTATGTCCATGGTTCTCCCCCCATGAAATTTGGATTTAGGGGACACGACTTATGCTGTATAATAATAGTGATGATCGGGGAAAGACCGTGTCCGCAATTTTCGATTTCCTTAATTCTTCATAGAAGATTTAATCTGGGTTTGAATTGTTAAACATATATCATTATTTTGAATTGAAAGGAATTTTTCTTAGAATTAAATTTCCATTGATAATATTATGATAGTCCACATGTATATCAAATATCATTCATCATTTAATTTCACGTCAAATTCGTTTGAGAGTCAGTCATTTTAGACGCGGGACACGAAAATAAAATATGAAATTTTGATATCATTTTCAATTCTTTAAAATCTTAAATTTTACGTTTTGGTTGCTCAAATAATCAAGATAATAAATTATAATTCTAATTCCATTGTTTTAAAAATAATCTATTATAAATTTTTGCAATTAATAAGAAACTACTTGGTTAAGAAAATTAAAAATCATTAATATATTAATGCGATAATAAATTTATAATACAGTATGCTTACTAGTCTTTTTTTTTTTTTGGTCATAAATTAAAAGCATGTGAAACTTATTCCTAGAAAAGATTTAAAAAAAAAAAAAACACTTGAGCATAGGTAAAGTCATATGTAATTATGATTTTTTTTTTCACAAACATATAGATTTTCTATAAACAAGGAAATAAGTAATTAAATTTATTTTATTAAAATAGATAGATATTCAATTGAAAAATTATGAAACCAAAAATTTGATTGCCCGCAGATTAATTAAAGTGGGAGAGAAAAAAACGATTAATGTTGCAAAAAATATATTACAGGGCATTGTGCTTATTCCAAGTCTTAAGCCTCGGCTACTTTCCCAAACTTAACACGCCCATATTGTTAATGAAGCTGCTCACATGATACTACGTACTTATCGAATTTAAGAGGGTTTTGCTACTAAGTTTTGTTAATTGTACATTAAAATTTGATATCAAATACAATATATCTCTCATATTAAGTATAAAATGTATCTATCTCACTTTCATATAAGCCTATTTTAAAATTCCCATCCACACTTATATAAGGTATCTCAAACGATATTTATCCATTTCAGATTCCAAAAAAAAAAAAAAAAATCATCTCTAGTATGAAGGGTAGGAAAAGAGGACACAATTCTAAATCCAAACAATCCATTATAGATCCTATTAAAGTTTCTTTTGCAACATATTCTTGGCGATGAATCCACTCAAGATTTCATCTTGCTGGATCGCTATAGAATATCTTGCTTGGATTTCGTCAACATATTCATTTGGTTATTGGTTTGTAAAATAGCATGCCTATTTATTAATAAGAGTAATGTGGCACAGTCTGAATTGTTTGTCAAAAGTTTACTAACATTTATTAAGATTAAAAAATAATAAGTTAAATGAGTAGTACTTACTTATCTATCTAAAGATTCAAAACAATACCAAATTATTTTGCCCAAAGTCTTTGAATAAGTGAAAATAATGGAGATTATCAATCCATCTAAAGGTTTAAAATAGACTTAAATATGTTTTTAAACCTTATGAAATTAATAAATTTTGATTTTAGTTTTTAACAATTTTTTTTATCCAAATATTTCCAAAAGTTTTGATTTTCGTCTCTACAGCTAATATGCCTCCATTAAGTGATGACGTAAATGATGGAGAGCCACATTATCCTTATCACCTGTTAGTTTAAATATGATATTACTCCTTACAAATTTTGATTTTAGTGCCCTTTTTCTTCGTTTTGATTCAAACATTCCAAAAGTTTTGATTTTTAATCCTTATCATTCGTTTGCTTTAAGTAATAATGTAAATAACAAAGAGCCACGTCACCCTTCCTATGTGATAGCTTAAATATAATTTTTATTCCTATAATTATAAATTATTTTAGGTTTAATTATTCTAAAAATTAAAATCTCTTTTTGCTTTTATCCCTTTTTCTAGTCCCCAACCTCTTCCCCCTCCCCCTTGCTTTCTAGCCCCATCGACAAAAGAGTCGTCATCCAAACTTTACACAATATAAAAACAATAACCCAAAAACAACCCAAGTCTAATCCACACTTAATTTCAACATTAATAGAATAAAAAATGACATAACATAACAAAAACAAAATCAAGGGCACAATAATGCAAAGATGGCAAAGTAGAGGTATGGATGTAAAAACAAGGAAAAGCATGATTAGCGACAAAGAGGACAAGGTTGGCAATGCTGCAATGGAGAGGTGATGGTGAAGTGGTGATTTTGCAATAATGGAGATATGGCACAATGACATAATGCTTGTGTTTTTTTTTTTAAATAAAGGGACCAAAATCTAAATTATTGATAATTATAAGATTAACAATATATTTAAGTCATTAATTAATAGAGATCAGTTAATGGTAAGAATTAAAATCAAAACTTTTAAAAATATTTGAATAAAAAAAAAATATTATGAACTAAAATCATAATTCACATAAACTAATACCATATTTAAACTGTCACATGAGAAAGGTAACATAATTCTTCATCACCCACGTCATCACTTAACGAATGCAAACTAACAATAAGAACTAAAACCAAAAGTTTTGAAAATAATTGGATCAAAACCCCCAAAAAAAAAATCTAGAAATTAAAACCAATATTCTATTATTTTATAAGGTCCAAAAACATGTTTCTTCTAAATAATACTGAATTATTCTAACAAAATTTTCTCGCACTAAGATTCTAACTTTTCTAATATTTTCCCCTTAGTTAAAGGATATGTCAACTGCATACTATAAAACGTGTATAATTTTGGAAAGACACATTACCAATATTTACGTATAAAGGAATGTTAAGTGAAAATATTTTTTATAGGATACCGTACTGATTCACACTCTATCCACCATTAGATGGGATATAGACTCCACTTAAATTAAATCCACACACCATCCAATAGTGAATGAAATGTGAATCGACACAGTGTCTTATAAAAAATATGTTCATCTATCATTACTCTTACTTACACATATCTGAGAGGCTAAAACCTTCAACCGCGGGAAATGAAAAGAGAGAGAGAGAGAGACAAGAACCAAGAACAAACAATTAAGTTATAATATAATTTAATCCTAGGGTTGGAAATGTAAAAGTCATTTCTTCTCAAGGTCATGATTTTCTTCTCAAGTAATGCGTGCGTACAATTTAACCAGAGTCAAGGACAAAGAAACTCGACGAGACCTTCATTAGCAATTGATTACATAACTCTACATAAATGATGACAAAACAGATGCCACTATCAAAGTTAAGTTCATGTACGGTGGAAAGCAAACCCAACAAAATAGAAATAGTTAATTAACTAAACCTAAAATATGGCAAGCATATGTGGTTACTAACTCAGCATGTATGAGAACTAAAAAGTCAATGTGAAATCTGTGCGGAAAAGCAAAACAATCAAACAAGCATTATTACAAAATATAGCACAGGTGCCAAAATATCCAATCAAGTACAAGTCTCTCTGGTCCCATTTTCATCCGTTATTTCCTATTCATATTAACCTTGCCAAGCAATTCCAATTAGTCTGCTGACCAGCCAGAGCTTCGATTATTTCAAAAGCATTAATGGAAGAACAATATGAGAAGGAGAAGGAGGCTAAGGAAAAAATAAAAATAAAAAAGCACAAATCCGACTCAAAAGACAGCACCCATTTGTGTCCCTAATGACACCTTGGCAAAGAGGGATTATTTATTCTCACAGAAAACACCAAGTTACCATTCATCTTTGAGGGGGGTCAACTGTACGGACATTAGCAACTGTCATTCCCTCAATTCGGTCCTTGGTGATTTCCACAAAGTGACCAACTATCTCATGAAACTGCTTTAGCCCTGATAGGGGAAGAATGATTGAAGATCGATCCGAACCTGCAACCTGCAATGTAATAACAAGAATTACAGCAGTCAATCCTCCTCCCACACAAAAATAAAATAAAGGAAAACTGGAAAAAGGACAAAAGGACAATGGGCAGCGTACCTCAGATATTCTTAAGAAATGACCCCTATTATTGCTCCCAAGATCAAAAAAGAATCTTTTCTGATCAGCCCTGATCACTTTTGAGACCCCCAAGTTCCCAATTTCATCCTGAGCTGGCAAATCAACAGACCTGTCCACATTCAACTCAGAAGTGGTAGCAGGTTGACTACTATGACCAGCTATGAAGCCAGCACCAACATCATCCGATAGTCCAACAAGACGTTCAGAGGATTCAGAATTTTGCTGCCGCAGAATGCAAACAATCAGATGAGATAAAAACAGACCATTGATTGCATAGAATGTTGATGTCTACACAGAAAAGGTAACCTGATTGGGTAGAATGAAAAGCCTTGAGGCTTCATTGATCTCAGCCAAAATGTTCCTGAATGCTGCCCACCCTTCATCCCTGGAGCTTCCTGCAGGAACAATGATAGTACTACGGTTTCTGCTGACAGAAGCTTCAGACACCTTCAAAAAATAAATTAGAATCATAATCTTGAAACCAATTAAACATACAGGGAATATTCTTCACAAGATAGAATGACCATTTTGCCAGGGGTGCACAACTGAGATAAACATGCAATAACTAAAATATCCATTTACTAACACATGATTTCCTACAGGCACATTTACCAGTAACAAAACTAAAATCCCCAAGTATAGATATATGGTTCCTAGGTGTCAAAAATGGTGTCCCTAAAACTTATGTACAAAAACATTAGTCTAAAAATATGCAAAGCACAATTTGTTCTCTCTATCCACCACTACCACCAAGAAGGCTGTAAAATTCCTAGAGCATACAGTAGTATTATACATTTCAAGCAACTACAGTAGAAATATCTAACAAGTTGCCCAACATTTATTACACAAATCCAGATTAAAAATTTTGTTTCCTTTTTCTATTTTTTATAGCAAATCCTCATTAAAATACCTAAGTTCATTAATGCCTTGACCTGTTATGCATTAGGCTTTTTCTCTTGATTATACAAGTTGTAAATTGCAAATACTTTTACCTCTTTTATACAAGGCCTAACTACCACTTCCATTGCCATAATAAAGTTTACCATTGCTCAAGAACAAAAATATATATATGCTAAAATTTCCAATTGAAAACTCTACAGATCCTAGATGATTCGACCTTTATTTTGTGGGACATAAACATATCAATGTAAAACACTGACATATCCAAGGGAAAAAGAACACAACATGTATAAATGGTTAACAGGGAAAATGGTCAAGAACAATTATGTTAAAACTAGAAAAAATAAAAAGCAAATTACAACTTATCTTCAAGGCCATGTTTGGTACACTAGAAAAAATTAAAGGAGAAAAGACTAAGGGAAGAATTATTCCTGGAGTAATTCGTAGTTGGATAAAATTTCCATTGCAGCTTGTTTGGTAAAAGAGAAGTGCAAAACAATTTGTCGTTGTCTGCAACTTGTCATGTCTTAAGTCCTTATGCTAATGCTCCTTCCCCGCCTACTTTCCGTGCTCCTCTACTCAGGTGCAGCTCCGGCTGCCGGATGTGACGGGGCTCCTCTGCCTCATGGAGGAGTTGCAAGAGCAAGTCTCCCTTGAAGACGGAGCTCCTTGAGATCATTGGGAGGGAAACAGAGATTGAAAGGAGCAAGAAGAGAACACAAGACCTAGAAGTAGATAACAAGAGGTGAAGAAGGTGTTGACAAAACTCCCTCTTGCAGCAGAGAGGTTCTTGCTGTTGTCATCATCATCATTGTCGTGAGAAGTGAGGGAACGGGAGAAATGGCTGAGGCTCCGAGAATGGCGGTGATGGACAGAGGATCTGCAGTTGTAGGAGGCGAAGTAATTGGCAGAAAAAAGGGAGGAGGCTCTAACAGGGGTTTTCTTGGTGGTGGATTGAACTCAAATTGGTGAAGAGATAGAAAAAGAACAGGGGAGAAATTTTCGCCTAATCACAAAATGGGTAACATTTACCCCCAAAAATTGGAGGAAATATATCTCTCCCTGTTTTTTCACCTTTCTTTCCTAAACAAACCAAACATACTTAATGTTCTAAAATTTAACTCTTCTAAAATTTCTCCCCCTTACTCCCTTACCAAACATACCCTAAGAGTGAGCACTAGGCTGGGGTCCAAACACACCCCCATTCAAATTCATTGACAAGAGAAGTAAAGCAAAGCAATCCACAAAGGAATCCAAATTTTGATACAGCTAACAATTAACTAACGTACTCTTACTAATCATTTCCTACCAAAAGTATCACAGCCATAATTATCAAAACGTCAACCGCAATAAAATATACTGAAGAACATGGCAAGCAGCGACAGTTAAGTAAGTGTGCTCAAAAACCAGTTGGGATTAATAATTAAAAGAGACCTTATGATGCATACAAAATCTATAGCTATGTAAGCTGAGAGAGGCAATTAAGTAAGACCTTTAAGAAACGCCCCCTCCTATTTTCCCCAATGTCGAAGTAGAAAATCTGAAACCAAAAAAATAATGAGCAATTAGAGTAATTATTATTATAATTCACCAAATTACCAAAACAGGAAGAAAGAAAGAGAGAAAGGGAAGGGTTACCTTGGTGTCGAGCTGCAATTCCTTGCTGAAGAGGTCTTGATCGTCGGAATTGACGTAGTAATTGAAGAGATCGAGGAACCACGAGATGCCAGAGGAGGGGACGATGATGGTGGACCTCGTCGCGGAAGTCTTCTCCGATATCTTCAAGTACCGACCGCGAGGGTTCTCCTTCAGATCGAAGTAGAACAGCTTATGCTCCACCTGCAGCGTCTTGCACAGCAGCTCCACGTCGTTTCCGCCTCCGCTGCCGCCGCCTCCAGCTCCGCCGCCGCCGCCGCCTCCTCCGGAGCTCCCCTCCATGTCCCGCACCAGCCGCCGACTACGCCTAAACGGATCTGAACCAGTAATTCGTGTTATTAGCACATGTTAATGCTAGGGTTTGTTTGGTTTTCAGTTTCCGAATTGGCAGAGTAATTCTATGTGGTAACCGCTCGGTGGGTGGGTGGAGAGTGAGGCCAAGTGTTTGTTGGCGTTAGTGCGGGTTTGAAGGACGTGTTCCCCGATGTGCTCAACTCGAAACTGAACTAGCCTCTTCACGGATCCATCTGATGTGATGTGATCTTTTCAACCCCCAAGTCAAGTAGTAGAATTGTGTGAATTACTCAATTTGGAAGTTTGAAATAGTATTGTTTCGTATTCCAATAAAATTCCTATATTTTTGTAGGTGCAAATAAATAAATATATAAAATTGAAAATTTATAAAATAGGAAATGGATATGTAAGTCAATTTTTCAAATTTATTTTTATAATCGTAGGTCGGTAACATTTGGAGCAACTTTGCCTGCACCGTTTAGTGTGTTTAGAATTATTTTGTGCAAGCTAAAATTTCACCATTCTTTAGGCATGGAACATGATCCGGTGACAAAAATGTAAAGCAATTATACACACGACAACATCTCATGTTCATCCTTTTGTAGTAATTGCTTCAAATGCCTTAGTTCGTCACCTGATAGAGGAATTTCAAGTTGCAAGTGCATAATGGTAGGCAATTAATATGGGGGACGTGATCTCTTTTAGTCTTTTTACAGTGAGTTACCATTTTTAGTGTCACAGAAGAAGTTATAATCGAGCTGAAGATTTATTGAAAGCGCCCTGATGTGCTACTAGTTATCATATTGTTCTATCACCATTTTAAAATAAACACAAGTTTATTAACTTTTAAATTCTGTTAATAATCACTTTAGAATAATATAAATTGTAATTAAATATTTTAAACTTAAAATATCGTTTAGCAATCATTGATGACACTTGATATATAAAAAGCTCTTCCAACTAAAAATTATAACAATTCTATTTTACATTTTTATAATATAATTAATAAAATTATAATTTCTTTATTAATTTTTCAAATAATAGGAAAAATAATTTTATTTCATTTTTCATCAACTCTTATTTCATTTCTTTTGGTCTAAATTACCAGCATCTAAAATTTGTTCAACTTCAACTAACTTGACTTGAATCAAATCAACCTACTATAAAAGTAAAGTTCTCTCATTACTAATTTTTTCCACCCACAACTCAGATCCAAAACTTTATGAAAAGCAAACAAATGTCAAATTCCTTGAACTAACCAAACTCTGTATAAGAAAAAATTAAAATTAATCTATTAAAATGATTATCGAATACATTGAATATATATATAGAGTTCTTGAGCTGCAGACAACAATACGAAAGGTCTCTTTTAACTTGGATTATTAACCAATGCATATCTTTTGAGAAGAGAGAGAGAGAGAGAGAGAGTAGAAAAAAGGATCGAGAAAAAATAGTTTCCAGCTTCCAATATTAGTTTCCAGTTTCCTTATTAAGGCTATCTAGCTATTCACTCAATTGACTAAACAAAAAAATAGTTGTTGCACCAGGACAAGTTTCTGCATTATTCGTGCAGCAATCTGCCTCACCAACAGGAGATTTGGGTCAAGAAAATTGGGACAACTGAGATGGCTGCGCAGAAAGTCCAAAACTTGCCTATTAAATTCAGACATGAACCCCCAACTCGGAGATCTTCATGATCCGCTTGTCCACCGCAGATCTCTGCCGCTTCAAAATTGAAACTAAAGAGGCAACCTAATAACGTGTTTGTGACAAAATGAAAAACACAGTAACTAGTTAAGTAATGTAACTTGACTAGACAGCATTCGGGAACCAGAGAGAGACAGACAAGTTCATGGGCCTTGCCTCAGCTCGAAGTGCTAGAGATTCACGACTGGGTATCTCCCGCAGCCTGCCCATCAAATCTACAGTATGATAAATGAAAGTGAATTCCAATGCCGTCCGACAATAGATATCACACATACCCAAAGCAAATATGAAAAGGGAGAAGAATTACAAAAGAAGGAACTGCTGATTAAAAAAATAAAAAGACATGCAAGGAACAAAATGTGTTAGTTTTGTTTATAAAAAATTTGATTAAAATATGACTATTCTACATACCAAAAAAGAAAATACGATTTTTCTTCCTTGGTAAATACTTTATCAGAAATAAATGATGAAAGCTAGCATACCATTAGCTCGTGCTTCAGCCTTGTATAATGATTTTGCCAGCTGCTGATATTGGGTGCCAGCGCTCCTATACATCGTTGGAATTAAATATTCAGGCACACTTCAGCTGTAATAAAATAACTCAGACATCCTTTCATTAAGTGATAATACATACATTAGTTCGTCATGCCCATACTTCATATCCCTCTCCGCAAGAGCTGCCCTTTCAAGCAATTTTTTGCTCTCCATCTTCATTAAATCTACTGAACTGTTCAAGTCCTTCACACTCTTTTCAGCACTAGCATATCGTGCCTTCACAAGAATTCATGTAAAAAAGGTGAAACAAATAACTTAGTACACACAAGAGAAATAATTACAACTTTTGATACAGAACTGTGTAAGGTTTAACATAGACGGTCCCAGATATCAAGTTACAAGACAAAGAAAGAGCAGGTTAGGCATCACAAGTCGAGAGAAGCTGTATGTAAGACAGGTAAGGGATGCATGTAGATTGTTCATCTGAAAATACCTCCTCACTCTGAAATCGACCCAATGTATTACGAAACAAAAACCTTCTTGGGCCTGCGAAATAAAATAAAATTCAAGACTAACATTTACAAAATCAGTCGAGACACACAAAAAACATTAGATCAAACTGATTTGAATCAGAAGTAATTAGTATAAAAGAGTCACAATGATCACATTTCCAAGAAAGATATACAAGAAGAAGTTATATCTCATTGAGTGAGGTCAGCTACATGGATTATTAATGCCATTGTACTCTATCAGAAACCAAATTTTCAGCAAAACAATTTGAGCAAGGTCTCCTTTAATGGTTTCTTCTAAACTTTTCTCCGGTCTTGCACTACACATTGTATAATTGAGGCCTGTTGTCTAACATCAGTTTTCCTACACTAGAAAAGAAACTTGTCCTCAAGGTTTTAGCTCAATTTACACCTCACATACAATGGTATTTTGGTTATTAAACCTTGGAATTATTCCCTGAATTATTTCTATCCACCAAAAAAAAAAAAACCCCAATTGATCTCCAAGCTTTTAGCAATTAGGATACCTGTCACATCCATCATTAACTAACTAGCTTGACCAATTAATTGTTGAACAGGATCCAAATATCTGACTCAATTAAATCAATTTTTTCTACTCCTGAAAATTCTGAAAGGCATGGGTCTGGAAATTTGTATTTTCCTATTGAAATTTTTCATAAGGAAATTTATCTAGAATATGTATTATTCTGATCTTTGATATTTGATTAGGCACATCATCTTCCACTTGATGAGTGATTTCTTGATAGGATGGCCTAAAAACAGATATATTGGTTGAACTATTCAAGTAGTTAGCAAATCATAAGCCTTTTGAGGATCTATGATTCATTAGGATAGATATCATGGACAGGTGAAATCTAATCTGCAATGATACTCTAGACTATCTTCCATGCCTATGAGATTGTGGTGGCCTTTATGATTTTCCATGCAGGCTCCCACATGATGCTTGTCACTTCAAAGCATGCTACACACATAAATCTTCACGCATCTTCAGGCACACATTGCAAGAATGATAAAAGAAAATAGAAGGGAAACTGTAATTCACAAAACAAAAAGGAAATAAAAGAGCTTTGCTCATGAATTATTTTCTCAATGATAACTGATTTAAATTCAATTGCTTACCAGTTACCATAAAAGAACTTTCTGAAGTTAAACATGCAAAAATCTTCAAAAGAAAATTTTAAGAAAACCTTTGAGTGGTATCACAATTAATAAAATAAAATAAAAAATTAAAAATAAAAACCCTTGTTGCTTGTGCGTGCAAATGATGGGAAAAAATACCTCGCATAAGAAGAAAGGCAGCAGAAATTGCAAAACCAACACCTAAAGCAGGGTTCTCTCTTGCAACCACCACTCCATCTGCAAAAGGGTTAAGATCATAAATCAATGCTCTATATATTATAAAAGACTACCACCAAGCTGAAAGAACCAGGCTGTTTCTATACCCTCCAAATGCTATAGTCCTTCAGAACCAGGGTGAGGATAAAACATCCTCCAAAACAGAGGGGAAAAAAGGACACCCAAAAACTATATACAACAAAACCCTGTGAAGACTCAAGAATACAGCAAGGCTGCCTAATCTCTGTGCATATCAGTAAGAGAAGACCGTTGAAGAAACAACTATGAATTGAACACAAAATAGAAGCTATAAACATAATCCTATGCCATAACAAGTGTAGGGGCAAAGAGCAATCCTTAAAAATGTAAGCATTTTGCTTGAACCAAATGAATAAAACAAATGCATAAACATCTCCCAGCCTCAAAAATTTAACCTTATTTTTGTCAAAACCTTTGTGTTTCAGTTTCAGAGTTGAAAAACACACCCAACACTCACAAAATTGATACTATCCATTTCGAATAATCACCTTTAATTTTATTGAAGAATGCATCTTCATAAGTTCTGTACTGTGATACTGCTTCTGGTAAAAAATTCTGCAAAACGATCAAACATAACCTGGATGAGTATTGGAACCACTTGTATTTTATTGCAGGAAAAAAAGGGATCACACATGGTCAGGGATTTCCCAAATTTATCCAAGACATAACATGGCAAAAGAAAAAAAATAAAATAAAATAAAATAAGCTATGATATTAGAACAATAGAAATTCATTATTAACAAAAGTAGGAAAGTAAATGCAAGGATCCCACAAACCTCTTACAAAATAAAGGAACGTACCTTCCATTTATATATAAGTACAACATTTCAAAAGTAAAATGAAAATAACTTTGCTTTGATCTTTAAAATAATTCAACTTTGTTTATCTTCTTGTTATATATCACTACTTGTTACTGCATGCTTCATACCATATGATCTCAAAGCAAGAAATCCATAATTAAACATGCTTCAAAACTTTAGACAGGTTTAGCAGGTTCAACTATATGGCAGCATTTGATTAGAACTTTCTGGATTGGACCTGATCAAATAATTCGTAGGCACTGTTTGGATAACAAAAGGGAATTTCATGTTCATAATTATAATTTCAATTCTAATTCTCTCAGAAATTTGATTAGTTCAGATCTTAAAAATTAATGTATAAACATACAAAGAATCAGGGAACAGAATTCTAATTCTACTTTGTCTATAATACTGTTGCTATAATTTGAAAATTCAACAGATATATAACTAAATTAGTATTTTACTTTGATAATAGAACAGTGATAGGATGGCAGTGGTAGTGGTTTCAACAGCAAAGGTGAGGATAAGAAAAAGGATAGGGATGGTTCTGGCAACATGGGCAACCACAGCAGGGTTGATCATAGCAGTAGCAAAGGTGGCAGACTGGCAGTGTTTGCAATTATAATGGTTAAGGTAGTATGATTCACAGTAAGGCAACAATGGTAGAGATGGTCGAAGTTGTGGTGGTATAGGTGCTGGGAACAATGGTAGAGATGGCAATAGTGAAGCGGGTAGTAACAGTAGTGAAGATGGTGGTGCTGATGCTGGCAGAAGTGGTATGGTCACAAAGGTGGTGCTGGTGGTGATACTGGCAGATACTCTGGCATACACGTCATGTACCCATCTTTCAATATTTGGTGGGTAGCAAGGCCTTAAGCCTAACCCAAGCCAAGGTGGGGATAGGCTTGGAATCTGGAGGCACATTTGACATGTGAGCTTGTATGCCAAGCTGAGATTGACCAAAGTCAGCCGACCTTGACATCTCTAGCAAGAGGATACAATATTATGGGTCATCCTAATGGAAGAACTAAGGAACCACAAAGAACTAAGTTTGAGATTGATTAAGCCGATAAATAAGTTTCAAACCTAGATTATGAACAACGATACATCAAGGATCAAACCAGTCATATCATAGATCAATTCTACTCTGGCACCCGAAATTTGGCTAACGTAATTAATTCCTTTTATGCACCAGCTTAGCGGAAGACTCCGCAACAATCATATGGTCAAGGAGAGGGGAAAAAAAAAGGCTAAAGTTAATCCATGTTTGCATCAAATTTCATGAAAACAAAGATGAACGAAATTGTGTTGATGAGTACTTAGCCAAGACGAAAGGATGTTTCGATCAATTGGATCTTATTCAACATGGTTCATTAGAATCTCGGCTTCAAATCAATATTGTGTGTACCAGTTAATAAACAGAGGGGAATGGAAACCCTATCAATATTGTGCATGCGCCTTCTAATAAATTAGAAATGAAATTCAGAAAAAATACGGAAAATCAATGTAGCAACTTATCTGCAGTGGAAAAACGAGATGTGTAGAGATAAGGAGGGAAGTGAGTGAACCTGGAAGGTACGGAAATGGGTGGAAGAGTTGTGTTGCACAGTGCGAGCAGATTGAATGGCGGAACGCTGAAGATTCTCAGCGATGGATGCAAACGACGACGGTGCGGGTTCTGATGCGGGCGGGGGCGTGGGGGAAGCATCTTCGGGTGGAGAAGCTGAAGGCAACGACGAATCTGTCTCTGCCATTTTTCTGGTGGGCGTTGTGGTTGTGGGTTACACTGCGTTCGCTCGCTCACCAGGCTTAAACGGCAAATATAAACCAGCTTTAGCTTATATATTTCATTTTTTAGCTTGGTAGCTCATTTATTTCTTAGCTGGGCCTAAAATTTTAATCATGATACGGCATGTTCAGTAATTTTAGCTTATATAATTTTTAGCTGGACCTCAAATTTTAATAATGATATGGCATGTTCAGTAATTTTCAACCTTTAAAAATTTTTACTAGAAGTAAGAACCATCACTAAAAAGCATGAATCCAATACCTGCATTAATCTTCCAAGTAATGTAAGGCACCTTCAGCAATTTTTTTTTTTTTTTTTTGGTAGATTTAAATTATGGCATATTTTTTTATAATATAATAATTCATTTATCATTATATCAAAATTATATTAATTGAGTTATTATATTAAATCTAATTTTGATGGACTATCAATATAAGTGTTTTTATAGAGTTATCTAATAAATTAATGTTATATTATTATTTTTATATATATATATATATATATATATATATATATATATATATATATATATATATATTTGTCTCTTATAATTAATATTTCAAAAATCATATATATAATAGTATATGATATGATTATATGACAGTGTAAGATATTTTATATTGATTATGTATTAAAATTAATTTTTTAATTATATTGATTAAGCTATTTATTTAAACCAAAATCTTATATTGAGAGAAAGAGGGTCAAGAGATGTCTTTAGAATTATTAAATGCTTATAAAGATACTTATAAATTAACTATCGATAAAAAAAAGAAAAAGAAAAACCTAAAAATCAAGCATAAATTATAATAATGTATAAATAAAAAATTGACACTAAATTTCATTTGATAATATTTAATTTTCAACATACTACCTCGTGGTCGTTTGGCCAACATACTATGTATTGGTTACATTTCTAGTTGTATTAAATTGTCTTGATATTACATTCTCTATTTTTCTTAATCCTATTTCGACCAAATTACCTATGTATCACAACTTAAGTGTATATTCTCTTATATAAAATTTTAATATGATTTGATAATATATGATCTTTTATCATTGATCCTCTTCATTCATGTGTTTTATAAATAACATATGATCAATTCATGCGAAATTTTAATATTTTAATATGAAGTGATCTATTTCTATCATTGCCTATATCACATTTTTTATTGTTGGACGAGCTAAGTTGATTGCACATTCACCTTATAGTTACCAATCTTCAAGAGTACACAATATTTTCCAAAAACTAAAAAAAAAAAAAAAAAAGGAAAAAACACACCTTGTCGTGTACACCACAACACCTGATTAAATTTGGTTGAACGGCTAGTTAGATTAGCTGATAAAGTTAGTTTGTAGATAAATGAAAAAGTGGTGATTGAATCTTGTTTATTAGCTAAATTTTACTATCTCTAACGAAAATCTTATAATTGAGACTTTTATTATTATTATTATTATTATTATTTTGATAAATTGAGACTTATTATTATTATACACTGCGTCTTTCTCTTTTACGTTTTTTTTTTTAATATTTCATTAATGAAAACTTCGGGATTCTTTCTATAAGGCTCGAGTGCTCACTCGTGCTTTTATAGCAACTTTCTAAATTTTTTTGGACATTACAAATTCTATAATTTCTTTTACAACAAATCCTATAGTTTTTCAATAATGAATTTGAAGGAAAACAATTGGAGGCGCGCCTTCTAGGAGGTAGGTTTGGTACCAATGGTCAACCAGAGGAAATTTTGATGATGCCAGGAGCGGTGATGTTCTTTTATGCCGTGATCGAAACTGAGACAGATGTTTCGACTGTCTCATTGGGGCATTAATGTGCCCTATCGTCATGATCATCCTAGAGTAATTGTTGAAAGTAATTCTTCATCCGCTGTTAACAAATTGAATGATCTTTGGATAATGATGATCGATGGATCAAGTGTTATTAGAAGCCTCTATCAACAAGATTTGAAGATCAAGTTCGCTTGTACACACAGAATGAAATCAATGTCCTGGTTGGCTTGCAAATCGGAGCTTTACGCAAAAGTATACTTTCAAAAAATTCAATACTCTCATGGTAACCTTGATGTATTGATCCAAGATGATCCCACGAGGCGTCTATTTGCTGTCTAGTTCAGTTTACTTTACTTGGGCTTCAATTCCATTTCGTACAAAATAAACTATATAGTTCTTCTATTTTAACGGACCAAAAAAAAAAAAATGTTAATCTTTATATCAAATTGATAGACAATGGTACATATGGACAAAAATGAGTGACGCTGCTTCACCTTGCGTTTGGCATGCAGAAGCATTTAACCATTTTAATATTTATAAATATAATATATAATATATAATATATATTTTTTAAGATTACTAAATATTTTTATAAACAAAACTTATTAAAATTATTTCGATTATTTTCTCATTTTATTGAGATTTGAGCTCAAATACTCACATTGTATAGTCTTTCACTTATTATAATATGTTATTTTATATTTTTGAGTTTTGAGCACACATACCATACTTATTTAAAACAAGAAAAAAAGTTATAAATATTAAATTGAGAAAAGAGATACACAAAGACATTAATTTTGGTATAATGTTAATATACAATATTTTATACTTTAAACTAAGAATTTAATTAGCAACTAAAGTTTGGTCTCACGGTAAAGGGTTAATTCACCAAAACATAACAAATTATGATTCGAAACTCAGTTAAAAGGGTGACCATATTTAAGTGTCTTATAATATTCGAATAAGATTGTCTCTAATGGAAGGATAGCTATTAGAAATAAAAAAAATTAATAATTTAATTTTAATGTGCTATTAATATAAATATATTTTATTGAAATATTTAATTATATATTACTGTATTAATAAAAGTGTTTAATTCTTATATTTGTTATCTCAAAAATCTCATATATAATAATATATGATTGGATAATAGTATAAAATTTTTTTATCCTGATAATGTATTAAAATTAATCTCTTTAACTAATTATATTTTATATGTTATTATATATGTAATTTTTAAGATAATAATTATAAAAAGAAACATTTTGTTTTTATTTATATAACAATAGATGTGTTAAAATTTTTTTGTTGTGGGTGTGTTTAATATGGGGGTAAAAAATAAAGATAAAAATTTTATAAGATTGATCTATAAATAAAAATGCACATGACTTTATCCCATAAAAGTTTTACTCTTATTTTTACTCCTATATCAAATACTCGAAATACATTAAAGTTAAATTCATAATCAAGATAAGGAAAAAGAATTCATCATTTATTCCACTCGATGAAAATAGGGGCAAAAAGATGATGATTTATGTTTGTGTATGTACACGGTACAAAGAAAGGAAATTGAATTGCCGTGGGAGCGAGTGCAGGAGAGAAAAGTTGGTTTACAGACTCACAGGTGGGGAAGAGAAAGGGGGATACGAGTCCGAAGTTGCCATCGCTGCCACTGCAAACTCTAACAACAACAACAACAACAACATCAATATCATCAACAAACTCTCGTTACGCTGCGCTGTGCTGATTCCCTTCCCAAATATGGCAATTCCCCGTTACCATATGATATCATAATAGGTAAAAAGGAAGGCCAACGAAAAGAAAAGAATAAAAACAAAGGACTGCGAACCCCACACACACAACAGAACGTACTCCTTCGAACGATGCATTCGTTTTCCGTTCACGGTTTCCATCCCGCACTCATCATCAATTGATTCAGATTGAGAACCGAATCGGTGGCGTGTATATGCATGCGCACAAAACATATGACGCTTTGTGGTTACTTCTGTTCCAATTTGAGAGATCGAATACAGCCATGGTTGCGCGATTACGATAGGCTCCAGTCATTCGCTGTCGTCCTCATTTACATTCAGGTACTAAACCTCTTCATTTACTCATTAAGATCAATTAATGGGAAGAGAAAAAGAATACATGTGTTTAGGTTAATTAATTAATTAATTAAATGTGTGTGTTTGTGAAAATTGGAATGGTAGATTGGGTGCGCGCTAATTGGATCGCTGGGAGCGTCGTACAATGGTGTGCTGCTTATAAATCTGGCAATCGCGTTGTTTGCTTTGGTTGCCATTGAGAGTAGCAGCCAGGGGCTTGGCCGTACCTATGCCTTCCTTCTCTTCTGCTCCGTCTTGCTCGATGTCTCTTGGTTCATTCTCTTCAGCAACGAAATTTGGTGCGTCCTCCCATTTTTTCTTTTTCTTACGATTTGTTGTTTATGTACAATTTGTAGAATACACTTTCCCATAGTGATTGAATTTTAGCCCTTAAAACTCTGGCATCGTTTTAAAATGCGGTTGCAATTACTGTGATTGCCGAAAAATGCAGCTGATGTGGCCGCAATTGCTGCTACGATGTGATTTTCGAGATTATCGTAACAACAATATTGTGGCTGCAATTGCACTTGCGGATTGCAATTCAAAACTGTTCCTAGCTGAGTGACTCACTAGAGAGATGAAGAGGAGAGAGAAGTGTGTGAGAGAGAGTGAATTATCTAATATTTTTCATTTCATTTGATAGCCTTATAATGTGTATATCTTGGCAGTATAATTCTCAGAGGACCAAATGAGTGATTGTGAATGGGATTTTCATTCACATTTGATGAAAACGTTGTTTGTGTTTGCAGGAATATTTCTACAGAGGATTATACATCATTTTTTGTATTTTCGGTGAAGCTTACCATGGCTATGCAAATCGTCGGTTTTGCAGTGAGGCTATCATCCTCATTGTTGTGGATTCAGATTTATAGGTTGGGTGCTTCCTACGTGGACACAGCCTCTCGAACGGCAGATCTCGACTTAAGGAATAGTTTTTTGAGTCCTTCTGCTGTGACACCGGCAGTAGCTAGGCAGCACTCTGGTTCCAATGAGATACTTGGAGGCTCTATCTATGATCCACCGTACTACTCATCCCTGTTTGAAGATGGTCAAGAAAACAAATATTCAATTGGGGTAGGCTAAATTTTGCACAGAACCATATATCTGTTTATCGTTGCTTAGATGATTAACTTTTGTTCCAATTGGTTTGGGTTAAACAGTTTGTTGTGCAATTTTATCTGCAGTGGTACTTAACTAATACTTATTCTGTAGATGAACAATTTTATTTATATTGTTACCTCAAATGCACCCGCACCCTAAAGTTTTGGCGCTTTATTAACTGTTGGATTGATTCTTGGTGCACAACCCAAGGATCAATAAACTGCCAACAGATTATAGAACTGGTGCACTTGAGGCATAGTAGACTTTACTGCAAAGACTATCATTCTTGATTTTTTTTTTTCCTGATGATAAGAAAATAATTGACCATTTGTACAAATTATTCATGGTTTGAATTGTTCAGTTGTCTAAGCAAGTTAAGTGTGAGATTTTTGGTAGTTTCAGAGTGCATTTGACTTATAGGTATTTCCTGCTGGGAAAGTAAATAAGTTTGGAGGTAGATGAGGTTGGTAGTAGTGTCTTTAACAGTTAGCAGTTAGCACTCTACCTCATTTGGAAACCCTGTAAATAAATATCAATTTTGTAAAATTTTCTTGGCTATATATTGACGCTGATGAAAAGATTGAGAAGAAAAAAAAAAGGCTTTTTTGAGGACATTATGCCTTACTGGTGAACTTCAAGTTTCTATCTTAGTATTGGGATTTGTATTACACCTTTTCTCAGGGACACATGATCCACCAATTTTGCGAAATCAATGAATTAGCTTGGAGTCAAATATTATGCATCCAAGTGTTGAAATCAAATTTCATATTTTAACTCTATTCTTCTCACTTCCTTATTGTGAGATTGTGGCAAGGAGAGGCCCCCCATTTACTGTGTTCCCACCTACAGTTTTCATTTGTTGCACTGTGAAAGAGTCTGATATCTCTTGGAATTTTTGCCTTTTTTTTTGTCAATGAACCTTAATTATAGGGGAGACTTTGATTTAATATTTTGTTATCATATTCTTTTATCTATTCAATTCTCTATTTGAATAAACTTCATTAGTTTTTATCTATTTGAGTTCATTTGGTTTGTTGTTTGTAGATTTGCAATCATGAAACTACTGAGAATGAGTCAACTTCAGCCGCTGAAGTTTCTCAGAAGTCATCGATGGACAGATCTTTCCCGGCTCTAGATGTAAGTTTTGATTATCACATGGCCTTACAGTATATTAACATTTTGTTACGTCATCGATCCGTATCACTTTGTTTAGAACCTCTTTTATGCTGATCTCATATTTGCAAGAAACTAGGTCCACTGCAATTTGCTAAATATTTCAGTCAAGTAAGCATTATACTGAATAATGCGGATGAGAGTCTGGTAATGATTTATTGATTTTTGTTGGTTTATAAATAACTTTTATAGTGATTATTGTAGAGAATTTATTTAGTCATTTTGGATAACTTAATGGTAATTATAGTAAGATTAGGGTCCTACTGGGATACTACATGTGTTTGAAAAGTTCTAGAAGAACGTTTACCTTTCAGTCGAGTTTTATTATGCCTATAAAATAACTTGCTATGTATAAAATGTGGAGCAACTTATGTTTTCCATTATGAATTTTATGCCAAGAATTTTCCTTGTGTCCTTGTGTCCTTCTGGAATTTGTACCTAGTGGATTCTAGGTAGTTTTGGTAGATCTTGTAGTTTATTTACTGGTAAACTTTTCAGTTATGGAAGCAGTCTTATGCTAATTAAAGTTTGATTCTGCTAATTCTCTATGGGAGAGGTTAAGGCTCTGTTTAAGGTGTAACTTTTTGTTTGGTCCAGGGAATTTAATTAAGCGAACGACCTGTCTGTGATAAGAAGGCTATGTAAAGCTGTAGCAGTCTAGCTTGTAATGTATTGTTAAAACAAAAAGACTGGATGCCATCTTTTCATTCTGAGGTTGGTTAACAGCTTTGGAATATTAATTACCGTCGGCAATGGCTGTGTGTGGATAATATAGGGGTACTTTTGTCTATTCATTTGAGATTTTTAGGATCAGAAGGGACAATATGGCTTTGCAGTAGAATGCTATGTTTGCTGCAATTCAGTAAAGCAATTACTATGAACAAACTGTTATTTTGTTTTGACTTCCAAGTTTCACAAATTCTTTTCCCTTTTTTGGCTTCCTTCAATTTGTGAAGTTTAGTGCACATTGTAGCATCTTCATAGTCTGATTAAAGGCCTTCTTGTAGATCACTCCATCTATATCTTAAATTCTTGTTCCTTTCTCTTCCCTAGTTTTCCACTGGTTGCAGCAACTGTTGCTCTTTGCTTGTTCCTATAAAGCAAGGTTGTGTCATCATCAAAAATGTTAGAAAATATCTTGCAGATTTTTGTTTATGAATTATATAATTAAGTAGCTATTATAGGAGTTGATCACTATTATAATTTGATTGTAATTAATACTAGTATAATATATCCTTGTGTGGCCTGGTCCTTTTTCTGATTTACCTCAATTGCAGTGCCTCAATATTTGCAAGGTTTTTGCCATTGAGTTACTCATTGCTCTCTTTGATATCCAAATCTCTCCAAACTTCATAAAATGGTTCTTCACCCATCCACTCTGCCGTTTTTAGATTGTGAGTGTTGGTAGAAAGGAAAGCACAATCATGTATGCTTTCCAAATCTTATCATCTATAGAGGTCACCACATAGGAGGCTGAGTTGTGTCAATTCTTGTTCAGGCTCTCTGTATTTTCCAGCCTTTACTGACGATTATTCCTAGTGGCAATTCTCTAGTTGCTAAGTTTGCAATTGTTGGTCACTTTCTCACCATAGCTTCTATCCAACATTGGCATTCTTGTTGACTTGACATAAAAATGTCTTTCTACATGGTGATTTATAGGATGTAAGATTATATGGAGAACCAACTGGCTTGTTACCGAGAGAATTAGGATGGTATGCAAACTCTGAAAATCTTTGTCTGACTTAAAAACAACTCCCTTGAGTCTGGTTTGGTGCTGAAGCCTTTGACATGACTAGCAGTGAAGCTGATCATTTTGTCTTTTATTGGCATCCATCAACCATTGGTTGCATTTATGTTGTTTATGTGGATGACATTATCATAACAGTGAACAATAAAGTCAGCATTGAACAATTAAAGCAACATTTGTTCAAGCCTTTCTAGTATTTATTGCTAGTATTGCATATATATACACAAATACAGTTTCACTTGCATTATGTCATTGCCCTTAATATTTCTCTCCTTTGCTTCTTTCTGCTAAGAAAGGAGTCCAAGCATGAATTTGCCTCTCTGTTTGCTCAAGTTTGATGTCATGCTTCACATTTTGATGTCTACTGGCATCTTGGAACCACCAAAATAAGAGCTGTCTAGTTGACATTTAGATTCCTCATTAATCGAAGAGAATGATCTGGTTTATCTTTCAAATCCTACTGGCTTTGTATTTATATGTTACTTGTTATTTTTTTTCCTGTAACATGGCTTGTTTGTGTCCTTGGTCACTTCTGATCTGCTTTGATCCTTGCAGGAAGAGAATGCATCATACAAGATGGAACTTGTTTAAAGAGCCTTAAAAGCATTGTTCCCACTTCTGTATCTGTACGAGTTTCTTTTTCATCATTCAGCAGCCTGTATGGAAGTGGGTCTTGCATTATACTGGCAACTTTGTCCCATTGTAAATGATGCTGGAAAGGAGGGGCACATGACTGGTACAGTCTATGACAGGAATGATATCCAAAGCTATTTCCTTGAAGCAGTACCTGAATATGTTTGTGAAATCGAGCTGAGGAAGCTGTTCTGGTTACATGTGTCAAAGGATTTTTTGGATTACTGACAGATCTCCATATGGGCAAGCAGTTTGTCTCGCTGCACGTGCTTTGCATGTTGCATCTAGGTCGACTTCCTTGTGCTTCATGGGAAAAAAAATTGCCTGGAATGTAATATTTTGTTTCAGGGTTCAATTTTTTTTTTTTTCCTAGAGTGAATTGATTAGGCGGCCAGTACTGAATCCATAGCTACGAAGTGAGTACCAAGATTTTTTTATTTAATTCTTTTTTGAAATTATACCATGAGGATATAGACAGTATTGAAGATGCCTTGAAACCACTTCGTGTTCATTTTATGGCAAAAAAATTAGTGTGATATTGAATGGAATAGCAAGTATGCGACTGCTGATTCTCTAACTATTGCTGGACAATTCTAAACATATCCTTATATTGGCAGGCGGAAATGCGAAGCGATTGACCCTCTAGCGTTTGCTCCTCAAGCCGGTGTAAACCCTAGTCTTGTGTTACTTTTTCCGTCGCTTTTAAAACTACCAAAATGCAACTAGTACCTATAAATACATACGAAAATCAATCAAAGGAATATATTTTAACAAGTTGTTTGTTATTTCTGTCCTTGTATTCTATTAAAATGTAAAGATCAGATCATCAAATTTCAAATTGAAGCAAGAATTAAAACATGGTAGTCGTATACTTCTCAATCAGAACAGATTAGAGTAGTCCAACAAACTTCACAGTAAGAAGTTGAAAATCCAGAACTAGGCCAGTTTTTCGGTTTGCCAATAGCCCCCGACATTATCTTAACAGATGACAAAAGGTCGCCACAACAACAGCTAATTACTAATGAGGCAAATAACAAGGAAACAGTGGTATATCCGTATAAGGGTCCCACCCTAATAAATGCTTACAATTCCAAAAACAAGTTTAATCTTGAACGAATGGTGAGAGCTGTTCCGCACCATCCCAAAAATTTGCCAAATGGCAGCTAAAGAATTCCCTGCAATGGGTGATCATTTAACAGTCAAGATTTTGATTACTGATGCAGAGCCCACACGGTACAGAGCCACAACAGAATCCCTAACATTGCAAAGACCCTTTGCCTTGGCATGCTGAAGGGCAAATTCTAATGCTTCTTCTGTTGTTTCTGCATGAGAAGCTCTGGCAGAAGCTGCGCTTAATATTGGAAGCAACCCACGGAATATGAGGCTATGCCTGGCAGGGGCCTCATCACTGCACGACCAGTCAAAGGTATCAGTCTTAATCTCAGGGACAACTACAGAAAGAATTGGCATGCCTGGCCTGTATTTAGCCACTGATTTTGCAGTGCTTCCTCCTCTGGTTAGAACCAATATAAGAGCTGCTTTAGCTGAGTTAGCTGTTCTAACAGCAGAAGAAGCCAGACTCTCCAATGGGCTCATGGGTACTGGTGAGTGCTCCATCATCCTTTTGAATACATCTCCATAGTCAAGGGTGCTCTCTGCTTCGACGCAAATTTTAGCCATCGTTCGAACGGCAAGTTCTGGATAAGCTCCAGCAGCAGTTTCACCACTAAGCATCACACAGTCTGTGCCATCAAGAACTGCATTGGCAACATCAGTAGCTTCGGCCCTCGTTGGCCTGGGAGATTTGATCATTGACTCCAACATCTGGGTTGCGGTAACAACTGGTTTTCCTTGGATGTTACACTTGTAAATCATCACTTTCTGCGCAAGAAATATCTTCTCTATTGGAATTTCCATTCCAAGGTCACCACGTGCCACCATAAATGCATCAGAATTGGCAAGGATATCATCAAAATTTGCAACCCCTTCTTGGTTTTCAACCTGCCACATACATTTTGTAGTAACGGACAGAAAAAGTCACCACAAACAAGCAATTAAATATAACATGCAATAAAGATAGCAAGTAATAACATCAATCGAGAAACTCATAAGATAGTTTCTTCAAAGTACCAAATTTGTTAGACAATATTCAATAACACACATTAACAGTGGATGCAACAGGCATCTCTATATTCCAGGAAATCAACAAGCTCCAGACAGATGTAAACATAAGTTCAGAACTGATTCAGAACAAATGACATCCTAAATAATGTTTTAACCTGATTCAAAATCATTTCTCTTCTCCATGAAAAAAGAACATAACATACCTTTGACATGAGAAGGATGTTCTTAGCATGCTTTCCCAGCAGCCTGCGAACTTCGATCAGGTCAGAACCTTTTCGAACAAAAGAAAGAGCAATCATGTCAATCTTGTTGGGAACTCCCCAGTTCAAAATATCTTCTTTGTCCTTCTCTGTCAAAGTTGGGAGATCCACAATCACCCCAGGCAGATTAACATTCTTTCTCTCGCCAAGCATGGCCGAGTTCTCACAGCGGCATCGAACCAAACCCTTTTCCTTGTCACAAGACAAAACAGTAAACGATATTGTGCCATCCGAGCAGAGTATGACACTCCCAGGTTTCACATCCACAGCCAACTTTTTGTAGCTCATACAGATCATGTTCTCATCCCCCTTTATGCCATAGTCAGTTGAAATGGTTATTTCCTGACCTTGTTTCAGTTGGATAGGCTTCCCATCCTTGAGAAATCCAGTTCGAATCTCAGGCCCCTACACCAACATAGACACACAAAATGAGAATAAAAAAATAAGGAACTCAATAATGTTGTTGGGTTCACTCACTTTTTAAGTCCATGAAGAGCAAAGCCTAAGTAAATATGAGTGCTTTTGTTTCAGTTTTTTTGACAAAAAAAAGCGTTTTTTTATTTTAAAAAATTACTTTTCATACAAGCTACTCATTTTAACTTTTAAGTAGGAGCTGAGATGAATAGCTTCTATGAAAAAGTGGGTTAAAAAAATCACTCTTTTTGTTAAAAAGAAGAAAAAAAAAAAAAAAACTAAAACAAACACACCCCTAATTGAAACAACCCTTTTTGGATTGGATTCAACCAATTCAACATGCAATACAGAAAGCACTCAACATGCCCAAATGATCAAGTACTGAATGCACCTATGCTTGTATCTATTCTTCATGATTGTGGATACATATATTTATAAAGGTTACAAAATAAAACGAATCAACATCCATTAAACCATATTATAAGGCTATTAAAACTGCAGAGGATCGCATTAACAGCCAGCAACTATCGAAGAAAAACAAGGATTTACAAAAAAAATAATAATAATAAAAAAAAATCGGAAAGAAAATATATCAAGCAACAAATACAAATCAAAAATAAAATAATGAAAATAAGAAAAGGGTAGAACCTTGGTGTCGAGCATGACGGCGCAGAGGATACCAGTGTTTTCCATGGCAGCCCTGAGGTTGTCGAGGGTTTCCTGATGATATTCGTGGGATCCATGGGAGAAGTTGAAGCGGGCGACGTTCATGCCTGCGCGCAGAAGCTTCTCGATCATTGGAACGGACCTCGATGCGGGGCCCAGCGTGCACACGATCTTCGTCTTCGGCTTCTTCTCCACAGCCACCGCCGCAACATCTCCGTTATCGCACATCGCCATCTCTCTCTCTCTCTCTCTCTACGATGAGATCGAATCGGCAAGTTGTTCTTCTTCTTCTTCTTCTTCTTCTTGTTGTTGGAACCTGTGCCTCTGAATTCAACGACGGAGCGAACAAACAAACAAAAGCGCTTATTCGTTCTTTGATATAAATACGAATAAATGCAGAAAGAGACGTCGTTGTGAGCTGTGACTGGTCACTTAGGCAAAATAGACTGCCACTCCCCCTTTTTTTTTTCCTAATGAAATTCTTTATGACGGACTCAAATATTTTCTATTATTATTTTGATGTTATATTTTCTATTATTATTATTACTATTATTTATTTGAGTCTAATTCTAGAACAGACAATTTTTATAATATTATTTAATAAAAATATGAGAAATTATCATATTATTATGAGCAATTATATAAATTTAAGTTTAAAATATATAATATAATAATTTTTTGAATTTTTATAATATATAAAAATTATTACTATTATTATTATTTTTTTGGGTAAACAAGGAGGGCTTATTACTATTATTGGTTAGTAGTTTTTAAGAAGCTTATTTTTCTTAAGATGGCATAATTTCGCGTAAGAAATAAGCCAATAACAGAATAGGAAGGTGATTTAATTAATCCAAAATAAAAAGGAAGGTGATTTAAACGTAATAGATAAAATGGTAACCAGTTAGTATTGCTTTTTGCCATTCGTTAAACAAAACCTGTAAAGGAAATTTGATTGGAGATTTCACATTTTGCTTGGAGTAACGTATCTAGTACGGTAGAAATTTGTCACGAAGTTCGTTATATAAAGAAAGATTGCATAAATATACGTCATGGGTTGTTTTCAGAAAAGTAGCTTTGAAACTTGAAAGTAACGACTGTGCACAACTATCATGTGCATTATAAATAAATAAATAAATCATGTGTGTATAATTTTCATAAAATGTCTATAGTATAAATCAATAATTTTCAATTCTTTTATGATGTTATCATATTGCAAATTTCATCAAATTGATATGAATATCAATTATGCATAATTTTTTGAATTTAATTTTGATACATTGTTGATATAAAAAAATTTTATATAGACATCTAATCATATATTGTTATATCAGTAAAAAATATTTGATTTAATTATCTACTATTTTAAAAATCTTAAAATATATTTGGTATGAAGGTAAAAATATGACTGAAAGTTTCATGAATGAATTTTATATATAATTTTATATATAAAGCTCATTAATAAAATTTTCACTCCTATTTTTGTCTTTATACCAAAAACACCCCTACAAGTAAAAGCATATAATTAAATAACAGTATATATAATATCAAAATTAATCTCTAATTTTTTTACTCATATTTTTTAGATTTAATTACTTTGTGTGTTTTTATGGTTTCATTCACAATTAAAATAAGTTCCTATAATTTAAAGATTTGTATTCAAATCTTTATAATAATAATAATAATAATAATTTTGTAATTAATTTTTTAAACCAACTTGCCGTTGAGGGGACATTATAAAAACATAGTAATTAAGCATACTCACATTATATGAAAAATTGGTATGTTCTATTCATTTGATACTATTATAACCGTAGCTTGGTTTAGAGTTTCAATTATAAATTATTATTATTACTATACAGACCTGATAATAAGACTCTATTTAAATTTTTATGGGAGGGACCGGGTCTCGAAGCCACGCCCCTCCTTGGGCAGATTCTTATTAGATGCAGTTACACCACTGAGCCAATGGCTCATCTGCTCCTATTTTTAACCCATTGTATCAAACTAACCTATGACGTTAAAAATCAAGGCAACTCTCTCTCGCGGGCCATTACTCGTAACATTGTATCAGTTAAAAGGCCTTTACAAGCTTTGATCTGACCTGCTGAGCAGTAACACGCGATTTTTTTCTTTCTGCGGAATTGATTCGAAGTTTTTTAGTATTCTTGAATTTGAAGAGTTCTTTACCTCAAGAATGACCTGCTTCTATTCTATTGTAACTTTAATTGTGTAGAGGAAATCTTCAAGACAAATCTGATTGAATGAGGGCAAAAACTGTAGTTCAAAACATAAGATACTGGCAAAGTTCTAGGGTATCCTTATGCAGGTTGTTCATATACAGGTAGAGTGAAGGTTTAAAAAAGATCCCATAGGAATAATTCCTAGTTTCACTGCCTTCGATTTAAAGAAAAAAAGAGAGAGAGAGAGAGGGAGGGAAGATCACTTGTAAGCACTGGTATTTCATTTTATACACAAAAATTTCGAAGAAACCCTCCACAAGAGAGAGAGAAAAAGAGAGTATAAACATTCAATCAGAAGTAACATCATTATAACTGGGGATCTTATATTAATTGTTTACAATAAGTTATTCTCCACTATATCAAACTTGTCTAGCAATTCCTCCAATTCTTTTACAGCAATCCTGTAATGCTCCTGTGACTGTGCCCCTACTTCTAATACTGGAAGAGCACTGTTCAACAGATGAGTACCCCAGTACAAAGGGTTGCACGTATCAATGTTACCAGAGACATGGTACTGATTAGACCTTTGCTTGAAATCCCTTTTCCAACGTTGCAGGATGTACCTAGATGGGACTTCCTCAACACCATTATAATTGAGAACATTCAATGCATGCCTACAAAGGTATCCTTTGTAACTGAACAAGCTGCAAATGCAACGAATGTCCAGTTCTGTAGTCTCATATAAAACTTCAAAACTTTTAACTCCCTTCTCATTTCCCTCAACTTGAACTCTTTCTTTCACAATGTATGTTACTATAGATCCATTGACATTTACCTGTCTTGTGTTGAAGCAAGAGTACATGCCCTCAACCTCAGATTGAAACTTTTCAAAGATCTCTTTGGTATACACCTTTGAAAGCTGCACCTCAAAATTACATCTCGTGCGCAATTCAAAGCTCAATTTTCTTGACTCCAAATCTGCCATGGCTTCTTTCAAATGCTTCCTGTGCAGGGATAGGTCATACTTGTCAAGAAATTCCTTAAAGGATGTATGTTTATGTACATATCCATCAAAAAATGCAGTTAGGCCCTCATTTTCCTTAGTTGGGATCAGTCCTATGAAAAAAGTGTCTTTCAGGTAAACCGGAACCCACAGATGCCTATCTTCATACAATGCCTGAAGCCACTTGTTATCTTGCAGTCCATGACATTTAATCACGTCAGCCCAAGAAGTTTCGAACTCGACTATCTTTAATGACTCATAGACAGCTTTATAAAGCTGTCTTCTGATTGCATCGTATCCTTTCAACCCTCCCAACTTTTCTGGAACTCTTTGCATGATATACTGCAAAGAATAACAATGTCGAGCATGAGGGAAAACCTGAGCAACTGCAACTTGCAAGGACTTGCACTGGTCAGTAATAATAACATGCGGAGGACGAGCAAGCATACACTTTAGCCATGCCTTGAATATCCAGACAAAATAATCCACTGATTCATGTCCAAGGAAGCCACAGCCCAAAAGTATAGAATGTCCATGGTGGTTTACACCAACAAACGATATCAAAGGGATCTCATATTTGTTTGCCAAACAAGTTGTGTCTATAGTAACAGTGTCATTAAAGTACTCATAAGCGACCCTTGACCTGGGATTAGCCCAGAACACATTTTTTAGGTGCCCATCATCATCAATATCAAGCAAGTAGAAAAAATTTGGATTTGTCAACTTCATTCGACAAAAATAATTATATATAGCACTGGCATCCCCTTCTCTAAGTTCCAAATATTTAAAATTATCAAAATCAGTGTCCTGACTTTCTTCAAAATTTGACTGACCATTGTAACCAACATCCATGACAGTTGTTCGGTACAACTTGATGGTGTGCACTTCTGTAGTAGGCTCTGGCAGTGGCTGTGAATTTCTGGCTGCAAGGATCATTTTCTTGTGTGACTTGTAGAACCGTCTGATCTGAGGACTCACTTGATGGTTGTGTTGAAGCTCAACTTCTACTATCTTCCATCTGTTTGAATCGATCATTCTAATCATTATCATTGCAGGACAACCAGTTCTTGTTTCTGGTCTTGGATTATTGGCCTCACTCTTTTTCTTGAAACCAGCACTACTGCAGCTAAGTTTTGCTCTATAGCGCTCCTTTCCCTTTGATCTAAACCATGAATTGCTCACTCTGATACCAAAGCCTTGTTCCTTTGCATAGATATTGTAAAAGTTGTAAACTTCATCAAACGAATCAAACTCCAGACCCACAGTTGGAAGTGGAGATTTCTTTGGTTGTGGTTTTAAAGATTCAAGATCATGTTCCGCTACAGAAGAGTTCCCCTCAATATCAAACTCATCACTTTCATCAAACAGTGGCTCACGGTTTAGACAAACTTCTTCCATCTAAAAGAAAAACCACAAAGAATACAGACAACAAATAAGGCTTACCATTATAGCATACAGGTATAGCCTTTTACAGTAGCATGCCTAACAAATATTTTCTATTGATAAAGAAATAAATATTGTTAAGTTAGAAATGAGGGGAAGTACAAATACTGGGATGTTAACATTTCCTCCTAAAAAGAGAAAAATGGAATAAGGTATAAGAACAAATTCAAGTGCAACAAGGCTGCTCAATCTCTGCATATCAGAAATAACAACTCCTTTGAAACAGCTATGAGCAAAACTCCAGAGGCCAAAAACATAATCACATACCCTAACAAGTTAAAGGGAAAAAAGACACCTTTAAAGATTCAACCATTGAGCTCCAAGCAAACTCATGGAGGACTGCATCAACTACATACTGTCATAAGATTTTAGCCTAATATCTTTACCAAACTCTCTTGTAGTCAAACACGAGTTTTAAGTAAGTTCAAAGAAAAGATTAGTAAACCCTTGATTCTGATAGAAAGTTTACATGCTTTAATTTATACATGGTTCTGCCCTCAAAATACAAAATTTTGGTCAAGTTTGTTGGGTTCCTGAGCCGAGTTGCCTCTGCTATGCAATATGGATCGAAGTTGATTTTATGTTTACGTTGTTATTTTGTTCTGTTTTATCAAACTACAAAATAATTTAAGCACAGATCTAAGTACATTATAACAGATAGGTCAATTATCAAGTTAAGCTTTTATTTATTTCATTTGCTTTGTTATAAATTACAAATGTTCAATATTAATTATGAATATGCTATTTAAGTATGGTTATTAAGATAAGCTTTTTAAATAATATTTTTGAAGTATGAAAGTTGTTACGAGTTTACGATTTGAGTTTACTAGAGTTCCATGAGCTTACCTAAAGACTCTCGAGCTTTGACAACTTTGACTCCAGTGATAGCTAATCCGGCATCCCACCCATTCTGGCATAGAACCCATATATCAAAATATAGGATATGATAGAGCACGTATAAATTAGCACAAATTCAATTGAAAAAATATAGAATTGTTTGCTAGTGTGCGTATATGCATCACAGTTACAGACATAAACAAGCTTGTATTTCCTACTCACTGATATCCACTTATACATGATATTTTGCTAATTGTGACTTTGAGTATGAAGACCTGTGATATAAATTACGTATCACAATTCCAATTTATGAAAAAGAAAATTGTGTGTGTGTTCAGTACCATGTTGACTCAACTATTGGTCCAAAATTCAAACATATTGCCTCCTAGAATTTAATGAGTAAAATACACAGAATCAGATAAGCTTGCACTAGTGTATGTATACGCATGTCTGAAGATCCCTGAGATCTCCAAAAATGTTTCGAAAGCTAGTATTTTTAGACATCATATCACACTAGCACACAACTAAATATATGCAGAAATGGTTAGAAACTGCGATCAAGATATCTTATCATCAGAGCAGCGCAGCTAAGCAAGGCAGCTACAACACACCATGCTAGGGAAAAATTCCATTTTCTACAGAAAAGGTGAATACCCACATTGCACATTGAAGATTATTGAATCCTATATGAGCAATTTACAGCGTGGAAGAAGTCTGAAACTGAAATTACGCGCATAAAATTGAAAGCATGAAAAGGAATTAGAGAAAGTTGTGAGCAACAAAGATAGTAAGAAGTCAGGACTTGAATTGGTGATTCTTAACTTGATTGACTCTCCCGATTTTCCTCAAATTTGGTCGTTTTGCAGAGACGGGGAACTCGATTTTACGCGATTCACTCTCTCGTGGCGGGGTTAGTGCGCGTCCTCAGACCACTCTCCACTCCCTTCGGCGTGTACTATGATGTGATGTTGGGAAAATAATACGTAAGAATGCCGCACCCAGGATGTAAACACATTGTTATTCTCAAAAGAAAAAAAAAATGTAAACGCATTATTATTCTATGCATTATATTCTCAACCAAAACAAATCCAACGAGTTGTCAAATCATGATACGTAACTATCTATTATAACAGTTATTCACTATAATTTAGTAAAATTTTTAATTTTTATTAATTAGTAGAATAAAATTATTTTATATTATTATTATATAAAAATTAAACTCATAGTTAAATTGATTTAATATTTAATTAATTATAATTCATAATAAAATATTATAATGCAGTCTTACCCATGTAATTGACCCCACCTCAAGAGCCAAAAGTCAAGACTCAGTCGCTATTGTTGAATATTTAACTAATCGATGTATAAATTGAAATTAAAATGCATAATCAACATTTTGGTGCTTAGCATAATCAACATTTAGTTACGTTTGGTCGTTTATATCAAAGGTAAATTATATTGTTCAGTTAAAAAAATATTCTAATTGAAATGAAAAATTGTTTGTTAAATCAGAACTACTTCAATAGGCTCGGTGATTTAAATATAGGTTTTGTGCTATGATATATCGAAAATATTATCTTTAAAATTTAATTATAGGGATATGGGAATGACATGAGAGAATTCATCACTGTGAGGAGGAAATTGCTCTTAGACATTTCACCCCAACATAGATAGGAATGTGGTATTATTAAATATTATTATAACACAAAATTCTATTTGATGGGGGGCAAAATATGGGAGGAAAAATTGAGAGAGATTTCGCCCCCTAAATGTAGGAATTTGATGAGAGATTTCGTCCCCTAAGGTGTAGAAATTTGCAAAATGATCCCTAATGATTAAAAATCTAACAGTCGAAAATCCTAACGGTTCACAACTTTAGTTATATAACCCCGCCTCATTATACGGGTACTCACATATTTTTACTTCATTTTTGTTGCTTTCCCTCACTCAATTCGTATTATTCTCCCATTCTCCATTGTTGTTGTTCCATTTTAGTAAAATGTAAGCAAATGACATTACCACTCTTATAAATTTTTTGCCCTTTACTACTTTTAAATTAATTAATAAATGAATTTATTTTCATATTTAATATTGTCAATTTTTAAATATAAATTTTGTTTAAAAATTATCTAACATAATAATAATCTAGATTATATAATACTAAGTATAAAAAAATAAAATGTAATTTTAATTTAACTATTTAAATCCTAAACAATATATTCAATATTTTCTTGCAAAAAATAATAATAATAATAATACCAACAAAAAATGAATTAATATATTATAACATAAATTGTCTTGTATTTTTAAAAATATATAACCATTTTTAAAAATATGTCTTATATCACCACTAATGACATGCTTATATTTTAAAACAAATTAATTTCATACATAATGTCACAACAAAATTTCAAACACAACAAACATAATTTCTAGAAATAAATATATTACATCAAGAACTTGCACTGCAATATGACTGCTTGAATCTATTGTTGAATCACATCGTCGATTACGTTGGCTCATTTTCCTAATTTTTTTCGTTTTTTCTTATTGATCACCACTCTCTTGAGACCTCTTACTGCAACAAAACACATAACACTCTCTCGCACTCTAATAGCACACAAACAAAAATATTCTACACTTTCAATCCCTTACTCTAGCACTGCAACTCTTAAGACTTCCAACTATAGAAGGATGAAACATGCACCTCTCCTCTTTTCCACATGCACAACAACACTACACCCTCAAATTTAAACTTTGCATCTCAAAAGCTCACAAAGCCATTTATATAGCAGCTCAACCTTTTAAAATTATCTATTGATGGAAGTTATTGTACATTGTTTCAAATTAAAACTTGCAATCGGTCAAGATTCCCATAGCTTTCCCTGCAAGATTCTTCCATGCAAGGTTCTTTATGCATTATTAGAGAATTCGACCTAATACAAGTCAACAAAAATGGCTTGACAAGACACACCTGCAGTAGGCATGATATTACTGTTGAATGTGTTAGAGAATTCGCCTTACTACAGAGCGAAAAACATAAAAAAATTTCCAGCATGATTTTCGGGCATTCATGTCTCACATTTCGCCTTGCATAAGGTAAATTTTGCTTTAAAAATTATTCACCTGGATTGCTACTTACTATAAGGTGAAATCTCTTCATCTTTCCCATAATTTTGTAATTGTATAAATAATCCCGTATAATAATAATTTTATCTCATAATTCCCATATTAAAAAATAAAAACCACTTCAATATGTTTTATTTCTTTTTTCTTGGCCTGACTTGATATATTTCTAATGAGTTAGAATAGAGGAATTATTTATACCCAAAAATGGAGAACTATTCTATGGAAACCCACATCCATACACTAGCTTAGCATATTTGGTTAAAACAAAATTTGTTAGGAGAGTTTGATACAAAAACTTTATATATACATTTGATGAACTTAAAATACAGAAGATAAAAAAAGTAACTGTTCATATATTAATTACGGGGAATGGTTTTTGTACATGATTTGATTTGATAGACATCTTCAACGCCCCTCCAAATGGGTGGAAAAAAGATAAAATAAAAAATTAAATGTAAAAAAATTTGAATGTTTTTTTACCATTAATATAATAGGGTGTCTAAAAATTTATTCCAAAGCTAAGTATAAATAATATAGCTCATTATTTCCAAACCTTAAAATACAATTTTAATTATTTTAGGAGCAATTTCAAAGATAGCAATGTCCTTGTAATGGTTTTTCACTGGGAGACATTCTCGAATAGTAAACATTATCTACTCTTTAAGATAGTGATCTTCATTTCCTTGTAACGCTTGAATGATTGCCATTATACACAGCATTTCTTTGTTGAATATCCCGATATTGACATGCTGTGCTTAATTTTAGTTTTTTTCAACCCCCTCCTCTCTCTCCCTCTCTCTCTCTCTCTCGTAACATAATATTTAATCTTTTCTTTCTCTTCTGTACTGAATTTCTTGCCATACAAACGATAAACAAATTCCTACAAAACTCCTAAAGAAACCACGCATAACAAAGCATGCAAATTTTACATCCCACACTAGTAGTATACGAAAGTAATGATGGATGTTAGGTAAGTTAATAGTGGTAAAAACAGCTTATCCATTTAAGTTTCAATAACAACGTCCACTCATCGTGACAAAAATTCTAGCTAAGAAATTCTCACTGTCTAGTATTTTGCATAGTATATATAAAAACCTGTCCTTTGCGAATCGAATGGACAATTTCAAGGAGAGCCACGGAGCCCAGGTAGTAAATCTGAGTCCAACAAGACAAAAATGTGCATGAGATTAGTCACATTAACATGTTGCCAACCCAGACCTGCCACAAGGATTACCAAACCCAGGTCAAACGCTTCCCCCATCCCTTCCTAGCCCCACAACCAATGTCAAATTTGGGTAAGCTCTAGCATACAAAACTTGAGAGCGCCACTTCTGTTGCTTGAAGATCTCCATACTACCTGTTCCAAATAAAATTCGATCATCTAAGGAATCATGTCTCCAAAGAAAGGGAATCACAGTACCTTGTAAACTTACCTGGTTAAATCCATACGGGTTGTTCACAATTCATCATGTCTTTCTGGTTGTTCCGAATTCAGTATGTCTAACTTGTGTTGTAACTCCTGTTAAGTGCAATAGTTCACCATTAATACCATAATGAGACAAGGACAACATTAGTCATTTGCTACCATGCAATTAGAGAAGTACCTTCAGCTTTTCCTCCTGACAAAGGGCCGGGGTAGACAGTAAAGCTGCATATCTGCAATGAGGCCCATGAGAAAACAGTGAGAAAAAGAGAAAACGTGAAATAGAAAAATGCAACAAAAAAGAGGAGGGGTCATGGGAGGTGAAGAGATTCATACTCGCAACGGCTTGGTTCATCTACATCAGTAATTTCATTTTTCAATCCACATCTTAACCTGACCTGTTAAAAAAGAAAAAACAAAGCCATTAATCACAGTCAGTTTGTAAAACTGAACATAATTAGTTCTTATTTGCTTGGGCAACTCCACTGACTAGTTAGCCTTTTTACTTCTTGTTAATAGGAATGTGTGGAAATTGAAATTGTACTTGCCTACCGTTGCAAAAGGTTCACCAACCAGAACACGCTGAAAGTACGTCCCAAACACAGGAGGCACTACTTTAATACACTCTTATGAAAATACTAATATTATATTATACTTTACCGGACACTTGTACATCTAATCTAACCCATTGATTTTAATCATTTTAGAATGAAAAAGGAAAATAATACTGTCGTGTCAAAATTGTGAGAAATGACAGTGCAAGTACCTTCAAACTCCTATCAGGACCATTCCAGCATTTATCCCCATTAGAAAACACCATTACTTTGTACGAGTCCTCAAATTTGTCCCAGCGGCTGTAAAAAGAAGGAAACAGAATTACTTTTGTCCGTTTTAGAGAGAACCCCGCGCGCGCGCGCGCTGCTTTCACCAATTGATGCTTGAATTTGCTTGAACTGGAGAAAAGCAATTGAGCAAAAATCATAAACTAATAATCAAAATCTTACCCCAAGCGGGTAGTAGAATAGCCCTCCTCCTGAGAAGCCTGTTTATAAGGGCAAACTTTGTATGTGTACCTGAACCAAAATTTCCATCACCAGAAAGTGATATGAATAGGAACTTTCAAAGTTGCAGATTCACATAAACACCAAATACAACAGAAGTAAAACGATAGAGGATAGAAAATGTAACTTGTTCTGCTTGCTCTCAAAGCAACGGTCATAGAATGAATAAAACTCCTTCTCTGGACCTGTATTATTGAAGTTTTGCTTCAGTTTATTCAAGCCAATTCCATAACTTACACGTGTATAATTAAAATGCTTTGCTAGTGACAAATGTCAACAGCATCATACTAACCAAAATCCTGTTTTAGCTTTTGTGTCAGACTTGATATTCTAGACTGTAATTTTGACAGCTTGGTACTTGACTCATCGTATTCCTTTCGTACACGGGCAGCATCTAAAGAAGCGAAAGAGAGCCCAAAGTTATATCTATCTTGATATATAATACAAGTAGTAAAACAATAATGTGTACCTGACTGATTCAGTGGAGTCTGGAAGAAATTAACAGCCTGAAAAATGTTCCGTACAGTTTTCTGTATTTTCTCTAACCAAGAAGGATTATCTGTTGCCATGACATTTGAGCTCATTCGAATTATCATTACTGGTCCATGTATATACCAAACTTAAATAACAAATTTGAATTAGTAGCTATGACAAACCTGACAAGTCTAGTTCAGTATCAGTGTCAGATTTGTCGGAGGAACTAAGGTCGTCATGCTCATCCTCTCTAAAGTCGTCATCTATTTCATCATCTCCATCATATCTGCTGCTGTCATCGTCAGTTTCAGAAGCGTAGCTTTCATATTCCTCATTATTTGTCTCCTTTGGGAGATCTTCCTGTTCTTCATTGTTCAATGAAGTATCAGCTTCAGCACTTTGCTTACCAACATTTTCTCCTGTCCAACGAGAAGCAACAAGCCGACCCAATTCCTCCCTAGATAATCCCTCAGTATTTTCAGATGCATCATTTCCCTACAGATGTAACACAGATAAAAGAACAAGCAATAAGACAAGTGGAGGAAAACGGCAAAGTTTAAGACATTTCTGAACTAAAGTTTCACCCATAACTTCAAGGAATCCTATTGGTTTATATACAAAAGAAAAGAATCTCCTGAGGGGAGGAGATATAGTAAGGAATGAAAATATGAGTTCCAAAGGGCATAAAATATGCAGTCAGTTGATAGAAATAACTATGTTCAAGACTGATAACTTGATTATATTCAATGCCAATGACAATAAGTACAAATAACCATGAAACAAACAACTAGGATTCTTAAACAGAGGGCAAGCCATGAACTCTAGCATCACATTTGTCTTTATGCAAAAATCACTCCTATAACATGGTTCATGAGCTCTAATAGTGAATCGGGTGGTTAACGGTGTTAAAAGACATGAAAGTGTGATTCAGTTTTGAAGTTGGATTTTGAGAAAGCTCACGATCGATTGAGTCTCGGGTGCTCGGATAAAGTTCTAAATAGAAACATTAAAAGGTTAAGGGTGCTACATAGAGGTGAGTTTCTGACTATCTCTCAACTGCAACTTTTTACGTGACTGCTTTTTTATGTTCCTTGATTTGCTAATATTCTGTGATACTTGCCAAAAATAGAATAGGAACATTTATTGTAATCCATTCCAAAAATTAAGGGATTCAATTTTTGTAATCTGCCTGTATAAATCAGAGAAGCTGAGAGAAATACTCTCAAGCAATTATTCCTATGCTTAGTTGGGTGTAACGCAGTAACCCAGGGCCAGTTATTTTCGTTACTACTCTCTCCAAATTTTTCAGCAAGATTCTGTTATTTAGAATGAACAAAGTTTTATTGTAGACCATCTCAGCTAGTCAGGCAAAGTTTAGAGGATGCTCGACATTAGAAGGAGATATGTGGTTTGGCTTTCATGTTGGATTGTGCTCAGATAAGTTGCAGCATTTAAGTTAAGGTTCTTGACAGGAATGGCTTCTAAACAAGATGAAGAAGATGGATCTAAGGCTAGTTTTGACTGACGCTTTTTCTAAGATTTTGAAAGGCAAGGCAAAGTATTTGGTTGGTTTAAAGGCCAGCAAGGAATTAGGCAATAGAACACTCTATCCCCTATCCTGTTTACTTTAGTGGCTGACGTTTTTAAAGTTAGATAATCTCAAAGGCAGTGGACAGGGATCTCATTCGTAATAGAGTTGGTTCACATGAGCAACTCCATTGAAATAGCATTGACCCTTGAATAGAACACCAAACAGAAGCATTAATCATAATTTTACCCCATCGCAAACTTAATGGGAAAATAGACACCCTTTAAGAAGTTCACTGCTCACTCTGCTTGATCCAAATACAAAAAAGCACTGCACCAACTCCTTCCTTGGTTCTTTTTATGAAAACCTTCAAAACAAACAATCAGAAACTGCTCCAAAGCAGGACATGTCAAGTGTTCAACAAGAACCCCAAAATGATTGTTCCTTAAGAAAGTATACACCTTACAATGCAAATATTGGTGCCTGATTTTCTAAGTTTGACCAGCACATACACATTGGCAAAGGAACATAGCAACTGGAGAGAGAGAGAGAGAAGGGGGGGGGGGGGGGCTCAAAGTACACACTCTTCTCTATCTGGATTGCCAAAGCGACAAGTAGGTTAAAGTAAACACAGCAGGGATTCTAATTCACTAGCTTCTCTATCACAGTATTTTTGCAGGTGTAATGTGGAATCTATTGTAGCTAAATACACTAGAATACACATACAGTCAAAGTTTGGAAGAGTCAAAAGCAGCTCAATACACATAAAGGTAATATCCTGCCCCTGAAAATACTGTTTGGCCAAAAAAATACAGAGTACAAATATTTAAAACAGTTCAGAGCTGCCAAGGCACCAAGGCCTAAGGAATAGAAGAGTTCAGAGCCAGCAACCGAAACATTACATAAACAAATTACTCAAAATAAGTTAAGCAAAAATAAGTTTACACAAGAAAAATCTTGATAATATCCAATGTGTGAGATCAGGATTAGAATCACCCCAAAGATGACTGCTGTTTCAGATCTCAACTATTCATTTTCATATTAAAATCTGCAACATGTTTAGATCTGAAACAACATCCCTACTTCCCTACTGTTCACTTGCATCCAAATCTTTGAAAACAAAGGCAGTAAAACTATTTGCCACCAGAAATATTCTGCAATCTTTGGTGTAGTATTCTAGATATCCAAACTATTGGCCAGAAAAATGACTACATAAATAATCAAGTTCAATTGTCTTGGCAATAAAATGACCTTGTTATGAGACAGTTCACTGTGTCACAAACTTCATTCTATATCTTAAGGACCAGGTGTAATATGTTGTCATAAAAATAACCCATCAAAATGGAAAAACCTATTAACACATATTTATGAACTAATCATATTAAGAAAGTAAATCAAGCATGAGAAATCAATTGAAATATGTAGCTACAGAAGGAATACAAAACTGGATAAACTCCAAACATATTATGAGAGCATGGACGATGGAGATACCGTATTGATAATTTCATCAGAAGACTCTTTCTTTTCAACCTTAAAATCAGTTTCTGATTTGGCAGCAGGCTCTCCCTCAGAAACCTTTGAATTCTACATCGAAAGAAAACCAATTTAAAATGTTCAGCAAGTTCCATATCAGAGTGCACGCTAGAAATGCCATTAAAATTAATAAAAGATCAGAAGAAATGAAAAATTGCAATCCACAAAATTTTTACTTACCTCTTCCACTTCATTAAGCAGAGACCCTTCACTTCTGGTACTATCAGTGGCTCCATCATAATTATCATGTACATCTGCTAATGTGTCCTTTGCTTCATCCTATAAGAAAACCCTAAATGTTTTAATAGAAGAAGTAAACCACTAACCACATTATGGGAAAGTGCAACATGATCACATACACACAAGAAAAGGAACAACATGTAAGGGAGAAGAAGCAATCTGCCTCACTAAAGTACAGGTGGAAAATGTTCATTATTAATTAATTTCCTACTATCGTTTGCAGGTAAAGGTAAACAGATAAAAAGCAACAAAATTAGACTTCCTTGTAATAACAAAATATTTGCATGTTATATAGAGGTAGAGATAGTTCATTGCATCAAGAAACATGACAGCATATTACTTTTTTAATTATAATAATAGCTAAGCTAAGCTGCTAAGGGTTAATGAAATATCAGGAAAATCATATACATAGTGCAATATCATATTGACGACTAAATACCTGAGTAATGTATTCAAAATTAGAACAAAATTTTCAGTATAGCACATTCTGATTGACAGTCAAGTTCTGCAATATAAATAGCAAATATAATCAAACCTGATCTGCAGGAGAATCATCTAGAACTCCAATTTTATCATGGTTACTTGCCACAGCATTGTCTTCAACATCCGAATGCTTTCCAGCTTCATTTATATGCCCCACATCTTCTTCATTAGCTTTAGATTTTTCTTCACTAGCCTTCTCCTCAGCCTCCTTTTTCTGTTTCTCTTCTTTTTCCTTCCGTAAGCGCTCCTTCTCCTCGGCCTTCTCTATTTGTTCTTTATGCTCTGAAATGGAGGCAAAAGGAATTTGTCAAAGAAATAATTTCATTGATAGGATGGAAAGTTGTTATAAGAATAACAAATCTTAGGGGGAAAAAAACGATTGTATAATCCTTTTCCTTCTCCCTGATCAAAATTTATATACTATATGACATAGTATGAAATCTGTAAACGTTACGTGATAATTACTACTTTACAAGACATGGAGAATGCCATCCCCTCCTCAACTACAGCCTATAGAGTTCGAAAAATGCAAAAAGCCGAATCCTTAACTTCCCACATGTTAAACAAACTGATAATGATGACCTTTGTCATCTGTGGCTCATCAATTAAAAGTAGTTGGGTGCAGTGATATGCGTAAGTAAACAGTTCAGAATATCTGACAAACTTGCTCGTTTATAATTAATTTATACATTTAAGATGTCTTTTGCTAAACCAATAAAGGCATTTAACACACTGAGCTGAACATAGCAATAGCTACAATCCTGGATCCCAAATCAGATTTCTGCATACATTCACTTGACCCTACCAATGCAACATCAACCTATTAAAGCATATAGCAATTTTAAATTAGTCACAAGTACATTTGACACAGTGGCAATGCAGCCATTTTGACTTTGTATGGGTGGTCACTATTTTTATGATCAAAGTCCTTTACGAAAAATGCATGCAATTCATATAATCTTAAGTAAAGCATTCACAAGAACAGGGTAGAACAAAAAAGTGATACCTTTTAGCTGTTGCACAATCCCTTTAAGAGTACTTTCTTCTTTTTTCAATTTCGAAAGTTCAGCCTCATCCTTTGCCAGAGCTGATTTAGCTTGTTCAACTTCTTGCTTTCGCAACTTGACGCCCTCCTGATACGTGGCAATCTTCTTTTTTAGCTTATCTCGAGCAACTTTCCCAGCCTCCCAGCAGGTATTTTGGCATTTTACTTTGCCATCATATTCATCAGTTCCATCACAGCAATCTACACATTATGGCAGAAAAGTAAAACAAATTACTTCCTTCAAAATCACAGGTCACTAATTTATTGGAGAACGACGACTAATTGTTTTAACTTCACAACATTTTAAAGATCATTACAAAAGAAAGGAAAAAGAATCTTAAATAATGTGCACTACAAATAGCCAGACTATAGTCTACTTGAATATTGCCACTGAGAACCGTAAGTTTAAAACATGAGCACCACATCCCCAAAAAATGCTGAAAAGCAATTAATGCATAATCAGTGTTTAGACGTGCTTCTAAATCTGCAGGGACAAGATCCTGATCATGTACGTTTATCCAATTAGGGCATTTTTCTTCTTTCATTTCTAATTTTCTTCTCCTTACTTTGATTTTTGGGCTTGGAAAATACAATTATGAACCCTACTCACCGCAAATTCCATCATTCACCCTAGACGAAAACAGGTAAGTAGGGACATGCCCTGCATTCCGACAATAAAATTTTCCACCCGGACATGCTGATGTACCTGAAAACCAATAAAAAATAAAATAAAATAAAATAAAAATAAAAAACATAAACACTGAATTTTAGGAACAGCCAATGATCCAACAGGAAACAAATAAAATGAATCAGGGAATAATAAATAATGAAAAGCAAAGAATAAAAAATAAAAAAAAAGGGGGGGAATAAGAGAAACCAGGCTCATCGGTGCCATCGGAGCAGTCGCAGAAATCGTCATTGAGCTGCGCTTTGGTGAATTTTCCTGATCCATTTTTGCATCTTATTACATCGGAAGACTTGTAATATTTATCATCTGTCACAAGTAACATCCATTTCATTTCTTTGGAATTTTAGATAAAAAATATGAATAATAATAATAATGATGCAAAAATAATAATAAAATTAATATATGTTGTGGGTGAAGGAAGCTGGACCTTCAGGAGCGATTCCGAGGAATGGGTCTTTGGGCACTGAAGAAGAAGAAGAAGAAGAACTGAACGGGACGCACAACAATAACAACGCCGCGGAAATGAGGATGATTCGCGTTCCCAATCCCAGCTTCATCTCCTGCCAGACGCAAAATTTAAAAAAAATAAAAATAAAAAAAAGAAAGTATAAGAATGAGTATAATAAGAAGTTAGATCAAGCTCCGTTTGTTAAGTGCTTTTGAGTAGTAGTACTTTCTGGAAGCTGCGTTAAGGTCGTTTGCAGTGATGGGTACAAGAGGGCGAGCGCAGCGACGTTGCCGTCCCTGTGGCTGGGGATGTCTACTCCTTCCTGCTTGCTTGCCGTTCCCTGACTCACGCGACCAGCGAGTAGCGCTGCTACTACTGACCAGTGAAAATGAGATTTCGCAGTTGTTACTTTCAACTACTTTATAATCAATCAATAAATCGTAATAATTTCCTGCACATTTTTTCAGCCTTCTATTTTCTACAGTTTAGGTAGATTCCATTTCGAGTGATGTCAAAAAAGAAAAAAGGGTTACTTTTACGTAATATTTATAAGATATTGTGCTGATGTATTTCTATTGAAGTATCGGCATACCAACACGACCTTTCATAAATATTATATACAGATAATATTATTTCTAATAAAAATAGGGACGTAAGGAATGAGTAAAATTTTAGTGATGAAAACGATTTTTAAAGAAAAAGATGACATTCTACTTCCTCTATTGTAAAATAATTGCCACTTGGACAATATAATTTTAAATTAATGTATCTGTTGAATATATTAATTTAAAAAAATGATAATTATTTTAAAATAAAAAAATATTATTTTATTTCAATCAAGCCGAAACCCACTTTTTAAAGATGAAGTACAAAATTCAAGTTCTTCTCTTTTTTTATTTTTTCTTTTTTTCTTTTTTCTTTTTTTTGTGCTTCTCTATTTGGCACTAAGTTCGATTGCTGTGATCTGAAGTCCACCATTGACTAACACTTAGGTAGAATGATCAAATTTTATAGATCCGAGTTAAAATCGTCACTATCAATTGTAACAAAAGTAATATATATATATATTGGTACTTGGTAGATTTGATGGGTTTTAATTCATTATAAATTTGTATTTTAATTCTCAAAATATACAAGTGTCGTTGTTTTATTCCGATACCAAATAATAATAATAATAATTTAGTTCGTTAATTATGAAAAATGACATTAAAGTGGTCATTCTTTATCACATTGAGAGTAATAAAAATCCTATATTAGGAACTAATGTGAAGATATTTTATATAAAAATTCTATATTAAGAATTTAATTTTGATATATTGTTTGTGTAAAAAATTTTTATATAAATATCCAATTATATATTATTATATCAATAAAAATATTTATCTTAATCATTTACTATTTTAAAAGTCTTATAAATAGAATTATGTAAGTGAATGATAATATAAAACTTTTTGATATTAACAATATATCAAAATTAATCTCTTAAATTAATATAAAATCTTTTGTGAACCAAAGTTATGTCATTGTACATTATTGAGGGACTTAATATATGGTATAAATCTTTGTAAAAATGCATTTTACCCTTGAACTATGAGCTCATTTAGGTGCTATTATTTTGATAAAAAATATTTTAAAAAAGATAAGTACTTGTTATTTTTTTATGTTTTAATAAATTTTTTTAGAAAAAAAATCACAAGTAAAAATACAAAATCTTTTTAAAAGCTACTATATTTTTAATCTTTTAGAAAAAAGTCTTTTCTTTGTAACATAAAAAATTTGTTTAATGACAAAAGAAAACTTTTTAATATCACATTTAAGTATAAATTAATTTTACATATAAATATAAAATAATTTTGACTTTTAAAATAATTTTTTTAATTTTTTTTAGAAGTTTATCCGAATAAGTCCTATACGTTATGTATATTTTAGTCCTTAAACTAAAAAAAGATGTAACACAATCTTTAAAATTTTCTCTGTAACATCCCAAAGAATAGTGCGTCTGATTAGCATTGTTAATTAATTTATTCTGTTGTGTTAGAAAAATAAAAGTAATTAGGAATTAAATATAAACATTAGGATTCGAAAGAGTTGAGTTTATCATGTAGAAAATTGAAAAGAGACCATTGGCAATATTTTGAAAATTTAAGAGAAACAGGTAACGATTTCTGTAACATTCTAAATCGCAATATGTTTAATTTACATTGTTAATTGATTTATTCGAATTTATTAGATGTGCATAAATAATTTGAGGTGAATTATAGAGAGATTGGGATTAGGAGAATTTGAATTAATCATATAGAAAATATAAGAAGATTTATAGTAATGTTTCACCGGTTTGAATGAAATTGGCAAGTTTTCGATATTGTATACCACAAGAACCGAATTAATAGAATTTTACATTGTAAAGGGTGCTATGTGCTGCCCACAAAGGGATTGGGCCAAACCACCACCATTCAAATCTCCACCAATCAAAAACCAAGATTCCAACTACCAAGCATTATAAACTCCCATAATTTCCTTTTAACTCTCGATTTGGTTGCCCCTTTTTTGCTGCCTTCCCTCCATCTTCTCTTCTTCCATTTCATCTCATTACCATCCCACCTTCAAACCGTAACCACTTCCTCCATCAAGAAACTCAATTCTAGCTGGCTATTTCATCTACTTGAGATAGGATTCAACCTTTCTACTTGCTTTTTATGAATTGATGGTTGCGGAATTTTGTATTTATTCACTTATTTGATGATATATTACATTTCTGTGATAGTTTATAGTTGGATTAATATGAGATTATTGGGTTAGGATAAAAATTGGAATGAAAAGTTAGAAGAAGAGTAACTAGAATTTGTTTTAGGTAAGAACTCTAAGGTTGTCCGTACTTGAGAAGTATATGGCTTCGCACACAGTCATTGGAATTTGATAAAACCAATTTTAAATGAAACTAGACATCTAAAGCTTTCCAATTATATAAATTATAAGGCCATTGAATCAGTATTGAGTGAGATCTGATTTTTTTTAAGTTTACCGTAGATTTTTGCCTCTGGATCTAATCAAAGTGGATTGTATAGGACATAACTCACCCTACACAACTTCAAATTAAATGCAACTAATTTTGTTAGAAAGTTAACACATAGATGTTTATGTCATTAAAATTTTAGATTCAAACCCTAAGTGGTTTGCTCCCAATAATTTGCCAAAGTTGCCTTATATCTTGATTAGGCTGAAGCAGGGTAGATCAATTCACCCAACTTTGAGAACTTATAACTTAAGCTCTACCCACTCAAATGAAATGAAACTTATTGAAAATAAAAGATGGCTCTGTTAGCTTTAAAATGATATAAGGTTCAAGCAAATCCAATAAAATTTATATTTTTGGCAAATTTTTATATTTTAGACCCCAATTCTACCTAACACAGGGTGGACCTAGGTTAATCGCCAACAACTTGAATCAAAACTTAATGGGACCAAAAAAGTTAAAAACTAAACAAACAATGCTTCAACATATCAAAAACTCATATTTAAATAAGCTAAATAAAAATTATGGCATAAATAACAAAATAGGGCAGAATTGGATAGTGTAGCCAGATTTGTCAAATTGGAAGTTTAGCTACCTTAATGTGTGTAAGAGTTGCAATTAAGATGTGAATGTTGAATATTTATGAAAATATTGAAAGATTAATGTGCTATATTAGCTTTGTTGCTATAACTAACTGTCTGTTTAAAATGATACTATTCATGAGGAAGCAGATCTGATTCATTATGCTATAGGAATTAGTAAAAGTTATGGATATGTGTATGTTATATACATATCTAGCATGCAAGCATGATATGATTATATATATATATATATATCATGTCGATGAAAGCCATGGATGCAAGTGTTATTGTGATAGAATACGAGACACATGCATAAAGGCACAAGGAACTTGCATGCATGATTATATGCGGAAATGAAAAAGATAATAAGAACTTGTAAAGGAACGTATCAAGCCTCCACCTTGCAGTGGGTTAGGATAGTACTATCCAAGACTTGGGTCAGCCCTTAACCAGATTTAAGGGAAATTGACCGGTATGAGAGTTGGGAAAAGTAAATTTGTCACTCATGTATAGGTATGAGTTCGGACCTGAAAAGCAGGTTATTATCCAGGGTGATAGAGGCTATTCACCTCCGGAAGACCAAGTATAGAGAAGTAAGATGCAAGGAAAGTAAAGATAAGTAAAGAATGCACCATAGGAACGACGATGCATAACGTCTAGGTGTGTCAAGAAAAAAAAAGTAAAGAAAGCTGAAAAAAGACAAGTGCACTCACGTCAAGAAGTCATTTACATTCATTCATGCATGTTATTCAATTGCTCCTTATTTTAGTACAAATTGATGCATCTTATTCAATTATCCTTCATATTGTTAGGTTAATGTTTGGATTCTTCCTCTGTTTAATAAGTGTGAGGATAAAATGAATTCTGCTTCGAACAATATATTTTCAAACTATAAAACCGAAAATTTTATATAACTTGTTCATCTTTTTTATAATAAATCGAAGCAGCTGGAGATAATAACGATGACATAGTATGTGTTCTCACTCTTATATATATTTCTGTGTTATCTGTAGATACCTTAGGAGAGCTAGAAGATGATCTTATTGGGCAGATTTATGAAGATTGAGGACGGCCAAAGAAAACTGTCATACAAGGTCCATTAAAGTAGTAATAATAACTTCTAGAGGGATATTATGACTTAAGTATAGTATTATACCTGGAAGGATATTACATTCTCAACATATATTTTACCCTAATCCTATATCTCCCAACATCTAAATCTCCCAAACCCTAATCCCCACCCTCACCTCCCCCCACTCCTTTCACTATCTCATCCACGACTATGCCTCCAGTCGTCGCCTCTCCTACTACATTGCCCCCTTTGTCATCTTTTCCTACCTTCCTCCACCACTCTTGGTCCTTTGCTGATGATTACACCACATTGCTATAGGAAAAACGCCCTTTCCCTTGACCACCATGCCACGGTCGTTCTTATTGTCAAAGGGGCCCATTGTCACCATCATCTCTAGTGGCTCCTATTGGGCCATTGCGACAACTATCATCACGAGCCTTGCCGTCGTGGAGGACAATAAGGCCACAATTTGGTGTTGCGAAATGAGAGTTGTAAGGGGTTCAATATGCCTTTTGGTGCTGAATTTGCTTTGTTCCAGCGATGAAGAGCTGGTTATAGTGGCCTTGGAAAAAATAGGGTTTTGGAGATTTGTTTTAGGTTGCTGGAAAATGACAATGAAAGAGTGAAGAGAAACATATTTGATTCATGTTCTGAGCGACAACCACCATTTAATAAATGCTTACCTATCTTTTTCTTCAATCAACAATAATTATCATTGGACATAAATAATGCTTATTATGTGTAACGTCTAACCGATCATCTATCAATAGCAATCAACACAATATATTTTATGGAAAAAAAGAACCATTTTAAATTGGGTATCTTGCATAATAACAAATTTTTTTAATAAATTTTAAATAGACTTTATGTTTTTATAACTTTTGTCCTAATTATCTTTATATTTATGTGGAATTATAATGATTAAGTGCTCATTTGTTTTACAGGTTGGAACACCCAAACGGGCTTTTATTAATAGGAGAATGAAAATGCAAAAGAAACATGGGTGTTTGGTTTAACTTCATGATATTTGAACTTTATTTTAAGGGCAATAGAAATATTTTGGGTAAAGTCTCATTTACATATCTTATATTTTATAATAATTTCAATTGAGTTCCAATAGTCTTTTTTATTCTATCTACATCCTTAAAGTTTTCAAAATATTTTAATCTTGCACTTTTGATCGATGATATCTTAATTATAAACAAAAAAAAATTATTATTAAGGTCAAATTTCGATATTAGTTTTATCTAAACACCACCAATAAAGATTATTTACCTTCAATTCTTCAAGTAAAAGCTTCAAATATGGTTTTTAATAAGAGAAAGATTAATTGAGTGCTAAGGCGGTTTAAATTAAAAAGGAAAACTTATAAATCCTATAAAAAATATAGGAAAAATGATGGTAAATAATATCATTCAATTCAAATAAATAATAAATGCATCATTACTAATATTATAACCTGACCCTCATATCAAATTTTTTTATTTATAATTTGAATATCAAAATGATAAGATTAAGATATTTTAAAAACATCAAGGGCATAAATAAAATAAAAATTTTTTGGATTAAGTTGAAATTACTATAAAATATGAAAGATGTAAATGAGATTTTACCCGGTGCTTTTAATAAAAATGGATCTATTGTTACTTCTTTCAAAAGTAATTTTTTCAAAAATAATTCTTTCAACTTTATTCTTTTTAAAATAATTCTCTTAAACTAAATGGGCTCTAAATTTTTCTTGCGAAAAAAAGACTAAACTTTTAGTAAAATTTGTAATATTTATTGTGCAAAATGTCTAAAGTATGGATTAAAAATAGAAATTTGATGTCTTGAGTCTCTTGGCCTAGGATTGGAGGTGAATCTTTTTACTCAACCTAAAAATTTTTACAATAAAAAAATAACAATTTGTTATTATCAATAAAACATGTTATATTAAAATTATTTTATATGTATAAAAATAAAAGCTCATTTTTCTAACTATATGGTCATATGAAAAATTTTTCAATATTAATTTTTGGCTCCGTTATTTATATATGGGATTAGTGTATCAATATACCGAAAATATTGTGTTTTGAATTTTATTACGAGAGTATGGGATCGGTGTTAGAGATTTTGCTCTCAAAGATGTAGAATTATGTGACATAAAAAATTTGTTAGAGAATTCACCTCCTGACAAGTAGAAAAAATGACTTGACACATTTCTACTTGTGGAATGGCGAAATGTGAAATGATTCCGACTCATTTGGATTTGTGGCAAAAGAGTGGAATTCTTTTGGGAAGCATTTAACATGGTTAGGCAAAAATTTGGACCACTAATGGTCCAAACTTTAGTAACCATTGAAATATTAATAAAAATAATATAATGGTTTAGATGCAATAAAATAAATCTAACGTAATCATAAAGTAAAAGACCATCAATACACCTAATTAATCAGATAAATAATTTATTTGTGGTGGCAAAATGGGTTTAACTCATTAGATTGATCCACTCAACCTGTCTTTTTTAGTATGGCAAGATGACATTGTTAGTCCGCCAAAAAAATGACCTATTGCACCCTGACTTGCATGATTTATGGGTTGAGGCGAGTCAAGGCAAATTGAACATAAGGGTCTTTAAAAACAAAAAACAAAAAAACAAAATTTTGAGCTATCAAGAGAGAAGGAGTGAGAGAGCCATGTTCCTGGGTTTTGGCCCAATCTTAGCCCAAAATGTTCACTTTGTTTGCATTGAATGTATTGCCTGCATTGAGACCATGAAATTATGAAACAATTTTATATTATTATTTAATAAAAATTATGAAAATTGGCTCTTTTTTTTTTTGTCTATTGATACACCTTCATATTTGCTTCTAATTCTTATTTTCCTTATTACCCTTAATTAAGTTTAAAGTTTACTATATTGGATTTGATTGGATTGAATTGGATTAGATTGTATTAGATCAAATTTCAATTTTAATTTTTAATATCATTCTCATCCAATTTAATTTAAATTGATTAATATTATACAATATTTTTATTATTAAATTTATTCTTTATTTTTTATTTATTTATTATTTTTAATGAGTTAAATTACTTTTAATTTATAATATTTAAAGTTTAATAAAAATTGATTTGCATTATATCAAAAACAAAATTCGAACTATCAAAATTGAATCAATCCATTTTAAGTTAATATAATTTGAAATTTTAGTATGTTAATTAAATTTAATGTTTGATATGTTTTTACTTTAGCTACTATTGACTAAAAACAAAAAATAAGTTTATAAAAAGCAGCTATAATTAAATTAAAAAAATAGCTATAATTATTTTTACCCGAAAAAAATAATTCAGTATTATCACGTCTATTTTTAATCTTTTTACAAATTAAAAATCTAATCTAATAAAGCAAGTATACTAAAAAATAATACTAATTTATTAATTAAAAATTATATTCTAAAATATTAGCCGATGGCATTATCACTCTTAAATATTTATTGAATTTTACTATTATTAATGTAATTAACAAATTAATTAATTTTTATATTTAACACATTTATTTATATTTAAATATAAATTCTGTTTAAAATTTTTTCCTAATATAATAATTATCTAAATAATATAATAATAAATATAGAAAATAATACTAAACAGAAGTTAATATCAATGACTAATCAAATTAATAGAGTTTAATTGGTATACATTGACAGTGTAAAATAGTTTTATACTGTCAGCCAATAGAAATAGGGAAAAGTGAGAAATTATGGTGGATCATTCATTGTAATGAATGGTTATTTATATGAATTGGCACTTTTTACTATTTCTATTAGCTGATAGTATAAAATTATTTTACACTGTCAGTATATTTAAATTAAATTCAAATTAATATATTATAAAATAAATCATCTTATATTTTTAAAAAATATATACAACCATTTTTTAAAAACTTCAGGCTCAGGAAGATTTTTAGAATTGAAAATCACTATATAAATGCTAGATTGCTGCACATGCCTCAAGGACTTGTTCATCGTCTTTCACATTTTGCCTTGATCAATGTAGAGTTCAATTAAAAGATTAATAAAATTTAGATACTATTTGCAATGTGATGAAATATGTTTAACATTCCCACAAATCCGTATTTTCATAAATTATCCCATATTATCATAATTTTAACCTATAATTTTTATATATAAAATAAAAAACCTTAATTTTTTTCATACGCATAATTTACATTCGAGATAACGCGTCTAAAAAAAATTAGATTGCCATTGCTTGGACCAACGCCAATATTTAGTTTGAAATAAATTCACTCATCTATGGCCCTATTTTATCGGTAACGAGCCAATGATTAATCGCACGACCCCCCCCCCCCTCTTTCTCTCTCTCTCTCTCTCTCTCTCTCTCTTCTTTTTTCCGAAAATAAAAAAAAATGAAAAAGAGAATTGCACTGGCTTTCACTATAAAATAGTGTTAACTAATAGATATTTACAATTATTATTATTATTATTATCTTTGAACGGGAAAGTTCCATCGCTTGTTCCCACAGCTTCCCAATGGAGGGAACATTGCTTCCTCTATCACCTTCGCCCTCTTCAACCCCTCCTAAACCCAACAACATCGCTATTATCCTCCAACGCTTCTCTTTTCCCTCTTCAATTTATCACTTCCCGAAAACCGCGTCCAGACCCAAACTCAGCGTTTCAGCAGCATCGCTATCCTCTCGAAACTCTCACCGCAGTTCGGCACTAGCGCTCAACGAAGCCTCCGTTTCGGAGAAAAACGACGCCGCTTCGTTCGCCGTTTTGCCCAAAATCGACAAGAGCGGCAGGTTCTGCAGCCCCAGAGCCGCCAGAGAACTTGCTCTGTAAATTTAATTCCTCGCTCCAAATTTATACACATTGCGTTTTGCTAGTGTGTGCTTCTGAATAAGTGATTCTATTCTGAGTGTTGTTACCGAATGTTCCGGTTCAGGTCTATAATTTATGCTTCGTGCTTGGAAGGGTTGGACCCGGTTCGGTTGTTCGAGAAACGGATGAATGCGCGGCGCGGTAACGGTTCACGTTTGGTTTGAACTGTGAATTATGGCTATGTTATTTTTGAGTATCGTGTGTTGAATGCATTAGTTTTTGTTGGTTTCAGAACCGGGGTATGAATTTGACAAGGAGAAATTGTTGGAGTATAATCATATGAGTTTTGGAGGGCCACCTGTCACTGTTGAATCGGTTGAAGAAGAGAATGACCTGCTGCGGAACATTGAGAAGGAGTCTGCAGTTGGTAACAATTGTTCGAAAACTTTTTTTTTTTTTTTTTTAAGTTTTAAATAGGTGGTTGAAGATACTTGAAGTTTGCTAGTGGCCTAAAAATTAAATTAGCAGTAATAAAATCACAATACCTAAACTGGATTTCCTGCTGCTGCATTGAAATTAGTAACTTCTAACTTGCTTGCATTGTAAAACCAGGTAGTCTTTTTTCGATTTGTAAATTTGATATTCATCTTCACACTTTCGTGGCTCAAAAAATAAAAAATAAAAAAGTTGATCAGTCAATTTGATTTGCTGGTAAGCTTGCAATTTATTCAGTCTTTGGAAAGGAAAGCAGATCCTTCTTTATATGGTGTTTTCTGTTGCTGTCGTGATTGAAACTAAGCATCAGTAACTAACTTCCTTTATTTTTTACGATAACTCTAGCTTAAAAGTTATAGCATGTTCACATCACTAAAACACATGAATATGATATCAAACCTTTTACTTTAGTAGCATTAGTACGGAAATGTTTAGTTTAACTTGGCTGTTGCTGCAGTCATTTGGATGTTTAGCAATCTGTTGTTGTAAGCTGGCCTCAAAATGATATGTGTACAATATGTTCGACCAGGGTTTAAGTTTTGATTAGATCCCTTTGCAAATCACAATGTGGCTACTCAAGCACTACAACTTATTATTTTAACAGCTTTCATTAGGCACCATCTAATTTGATTTTACAATTATGGTATTATGTAGTAGTTATCATAAATTCAGTACATCCTTCCTTATTTTGTTGCATTATGTCCAGGGAAATCTCTCAGTTGGCTATAATAATGCATTTATTACCTGCTTAGTTTTTGATTTTATTTTGTTGCTGCCATCTCTAGATTGTTCTAACATGTCATTTTCTGTATGCCAGAAGCAGAAGTCCTTGCAGCTCCTCCAAAGCTGGTATACAACAAACTGATTTTGAGGTAAATATAGGCCTTTACATATAATGCATATGTCAAACTTATACCAGTAGCTAAAGCTTGTCACTTTGTGCCTCTTTCGTCTTTATTCCCCTCTTTCCTACTCTGCATGATTGAATGCTCTTGTGTGTGTGTAAGTTTGTGAGGGAAGATAATAATCTAGCACCATGCTTTATCTGCAGGTTCACGAGGAAGCTATTGGTTGCAGTCAGGGATAGATGGGATAGTCATGTCAATGTTATTAACGAAGTTGTCCCACAAAATTGGAAGGTATGATTTTGTAGCTTTTCTGCACAATTTATTGTTTCCCCTTGGAAATTCATGCAAGTAGTGGACATAGTTTCTTCTCAGAGTTGGAAGACTTCTATCTTATTAATTTTGCTTATCCTGATCTATTTATTCATTCATGTGCCACGTTGAACCTCTCTCGGAAAAGGGGCAATAGAAAAAGTTGATGCTTAATCTTATTTATCCCCTTTTATCTTTGTCATCCTTGCGAACAATGCAATAGTTTAACATTTCTACCTAAGCAGGGGAATGAGAAGAACAACATCTCATGCAAAAATAGTTCAACAAAGCATTGTACATTAAATATTTTAAAGATATCTGCAATTCATGCTGCACTGTTTGTGCTTAGGTATTCTTCTTTCCTCCATTCTCTGGTTAAATCTTCTATCTATGTGCAGTCAATACTTGAAGAGATATATATTTTCATATTCAACCTAAAAATATAAAATATAAACAGGTGAAATTTGGGTAATATCTAATATAAAATATTGGGCGTTGTTTTTCTTGTCTGTGAGACATAAAAGGTCTGTTTTTCTCCAATTACTGATGTTATTAGGTATCAATGACCTATATTGGGAGAAGTAGTGCGTCAATGGTTGGGATTTATAAGAGATGCCATCGATAGCCCATCCTTTCCCCTGCTTCATTTTAGATCCAGAACATGAAACTCCTCCTATTGAAAGTCAAGACTCCAGCAAGCTGTATTTCCTCAACCCAGTATTATGATCCTTTTAATTTGATCACTTGATTTATTTTCTCAGTTACTACTGAATGCCTCGCACTATACGACATTTTGGCTGCACTATTTACATTGACTATAGAAGCCCCTGCATATTGCCAGTCACATCACCATTATTATTATTTTTTTTGGATAAAAATAGAAATTTTACTAGAAGAGAAACAAAATTTTAAAAATGGGGCATTCCGAGAATCAAACTCCGGACCTCTCGCACCCAAAGCGAGAATCATACCACTAGACCAAATGCCCAGTTGGTAGTTACATCACCATTATTTAAGTAGTTAGTTTTTCATTTTAACTTTAGCTGCTATATTCATGTTTATCGTTAGCATGTGTTGCATATAGTCTATAGCTTTGCATTTTTAATGATTTAATAACCTTGTGATATTGTCTATTGTATCTTTTTCTGTTTAATTCATAGAGAATTCCAGTTTAACTTCTTTCACTTTCTATCCATTTTAATTGTTTCGGCAGCCAGATTTGGCAATTTCAAGTCTGGCTTTAACAATTTGTTTCTGTTTTATCCCTTGCATAAACAATTTTTAAATTTCCTTTTGTTTGCCCAGTTCTCATAGTAGTTTATCTTGTCTATTGATACATTTCAGAACGAACCAGCGGGCAGGATATTAGAGCTTTCTATTCTTCACCTGGCAATGTCTGAAATGGCGGTGCTAGAAACAAGACACCAAATTGTCATTAATGAGGTACATCTCATTTTCCTGTGTATCAATATTAGCTTTCTGTTTTCTTGCTTCAGACATTATCTTGTTGATGTATATGTTTGTTTTGAAGGCGGTGGATCTTGCTAAACGGTTTTGTGATGGAGCAGCCCCTCGTATCATTAACGGCTGCCTCCGCACATTTGTCCAGGGTCTGGAGCTTGGGGCATCAGACACTGGGTTTAATTGATTTCTATGTACATGGTCTGCTCATTGCCTTCTGATTCTTGAAAACTGCAAATCTTATGTGGATTCTAGGAATATCGCCGATGGTTTGATGACTTAGAAATAGTTATCTCGAACCATTACATGTTGGTATCGATTACGGAAGGCAATGCCTGAAGTAGGAATTGTTTGAAACTGGTCAAATGACAATGAAATGTTGTATCGTGTATATGTTATTTTATTTTAGTATATACGTTAGATCGTGGAATATGTAATAAATTTTGTTTCAAGTTAGATGAACTGATTAAAACAACCTTCGCAATTCAAATAAGCTGATTTGGGCTTATCTTAAAGAAGGTTTACAGGCAGATCTTTTCCATTTTTTGGGCTTCCCATCAATTGTGGGCTTATTAGTATATGCATTTTATTCTATGTTTAACGGCGTGAGCAGTACTTTCTGGATACTCCACTTGGAGGATCACCGTGTATATTTGGCAGACAATTTGGTGACCTCTCAGTGTTTTTGGGACATTGAGGTTTTATGTAAACTACTCATGGATTTTGACGGCTAGTGTATTCTTAATGACTTTTGATGACTTCGGCTGTATCAGTCTTTGAAAATAAGCTGTCAATAGCATAAAGGAGTGACATGAAATACGAGTGGAAAGATGTGAAAATGTTTAGGGTGTGTTTATTTCAGGGGTTTTAGCAAAAAAATTATTGTTTAACTAAAACATTTATTCTTCACATATTTAAATAAGTTTTTTAAAATAATTTGAATCTTAAAAAAAATATGTTCTCAGCTTTTTGAATTATATAAAAAATAAAATTTTATAATCTTTTTATTTTAAAAATTGAAAGAAATATACTTTAAGTTTCATTCTAAACATTTTACCTTCAATGTTCAATTTCTACAATTATTAAGAATTACGTGACTAATTATTTTTATCAGGAATTAATATGTGTATTAAGGATCTTAAATTCATTCTCTTCTAATTTCAGTTTGTTTGGTTTAAAGTTTGGAGCCTCAATAGTATTTTTGTTGACATGAGAATAAAGTTATAGTGTTTGATAATTTTTTTATTTTATTAAAAGTAATTTTCAAATAATTAAAAGTATTTTTTTAAAAAAATATTCTTAAAATTATTTTTTATTATAAGAAAGTATTTTTACGATGAAATCTTACTATTATTTTTAGATTAACAACTAAACATAATTTTATTTTATTATATTTAAATAAATTCTTAAATTTATTTTTGATATATTAAAATCAAATATAAATTAATTTTTTTAAAAGTAATTTATTTAAAAATAATTATTTTAATTTAATTTTTTCAAAAGAAATTCTTTCAAAAATTAAAGTAAACACACACATAATACTTGAACACTTAATCTGGTTATTTGATTAAATGTTTTTATTTTAACTTTTAAATTAATATAATTAAATTTTAATAATCATTTTTTCTTTTTTATTCATTCCACTCATATTTTTATCGATATCAGCAGATACGAGTATAAAAACTTAAAAAATGCTACTTAAACCTATACTTTTTATTTTAAATCAGTCCCCCAAATAACTTAACCTGATTTTAATCCAATTGATTAACTTTAGGTTAAGTAACATTTTTTTTGCAAAATAAAATTAAAGTTTAATTTATTTACAAGGATAATATAAAATTATAATTAATAAAAATATAAAAAATATTAAATTATATTAAATAACTAAAAAATTTATTTTAATTTAATATTTTTTTATATTTTTATTGATTAAAAATATAAAAATTACACATACAAATTAAACTTATAAAATTAAACAAACTCTCTATCCAATTCTGTACCGGAAAAAAAAAAAAAAATACCAAACTAATTCACCGTCCTTCATCTTCTTCCTATTCTATGCCCTAATCGAACACCCTCGAAACACTGTATCTGTATCATCTTCACCTCGAAAACACTGATTCAGCTTCCAAAGCCCTCTTCGATCCAACCTCTCTGTAACCAAAGTTTAAAAAAAAGAAAGGTTTCTTTGGTTCCAAATGTTGGGTGGCCTCTATGGAGACCTTCCTCCACCGTCTTCGGCGGAGGAAGACAAACCCACCACCAACAACACCGTCTGGTCCACCAGCACCAAGATGGCCCCCGCCACCCTCCGCAAACCCGCCTCCGTCCTCGCCCCTCCCCAAACCCTCCTCCGATCCCACAGCAAACCCAAACCCCTCACCTCCTCCTCCAAAACCCCCTCAATCCCCGCAGCGCCGGCGCCAGCACCGCCGCCGCCTGTGCTCCCCGACGACGCGGCGCACCAGCAGCCCGCCCTCGTTGGCGTCCAGTCGACGGTGATCGAAGAGTACGACCCCGCCAGGCCCAACGACTACGAGGAGTACCGCCGCGAGCGGAAGCGGAAGGCGAGAGAGGCGGAGATGATGAGGGAGCTGGAGCGGCGGCGGCAGGAGGAGGAGGAGAGGGAGAGGAGAGAGAGGGAAGATAGAGAGAGGGAGCGGGAGAGGGAGAGGGACAGGGAGAGGGACAGGGATTATGGTGATTCCAGGCTGAATATTTCCGGCGAGGAGGCATGGAGGAGGCGCGCCGCGATGAGCGGTGGCGGGGCGGTGCCGAGATCGCCGTCGCCGCCGGGGAATTCAGATGGGTTTAGCATTGGGAAGTCGGAGACTGGGGGGCTGGGGCTTGGGGCCGGGGGGCAGATGACGGCGGCGCAGAGGATGATGGCGAAGATGGGGTGGAAGGAAGGGCAGGGGCTTGGGAAGCAGGAGCAAGGGATCACCACTCCCTTGATGGCAAGGAAGACTGATAGAAGAGCTGGGGTTATTGTGAATGCCAGTGAGAATAGTAGTAAGACTGAGAAGAAGGTGAAGAGTGTTAGCTTCAATGGGGTGCCTACTAGGGTGCTGCTTCTTAGGAACATGGTATGTGTGTTTTTGAGTGAAATTCCTGCTGCCTTTGGATTTTGATTCACTTGTGCTGATTTGAGTAGACTGCTTATGTGGTTCTTAGTCCTTAGTTAGAGGTGTTAAAGCTTGAAATTTCATGAATCATAATATGAATGATAGGATCATGTTTTTGTCTGGCAAGGCATGTGTGGATAATTTGTGAGCCTGCGAGGCCTGTTTTGCTAATATTTCAGGCCGGATCAATGGCCTTGCTCATGTTGCTGTTCTCATCGTCTGCATCTTGTACTTCTAAATTCTAATTGTCTAGGTCCAGGTTACATAATTATTGTTGTTGTTGTTGTTGTCATAATCGTTTATTTAACAGGAGTTGTTTATTGTCATGGTTGGTAGTTTGTTAGGCGTGGACGAATAGACATACAAGAGTTGGTGAGATGAGGAAAGAATGTATCTGAGAGAAAGTTGGGGCATCAAATTTTGGGGATCTAAGTTAATGTATATTTGAATTTTGAGTTTTGATTAATGACAAAGAAGTGTAGAAAGAGCAGAATAGGAATTTTATGCCACTCTATTTCCTATTGGGCTTCTAATTAGCCGAAGCAGTCATTTGAATGGAAGTATGGTATGCACTCTTTAAGTGTTAAATTATAATTTTGATCTTGCCTCTTTTGAGTTCTGAGTCCTGTGATATTATATGTTTTTAAGCCATAGTGGCCATATGTCCTCAAAGCACTAGAAGAAGCTCATGTTAGTTGGTTCTTTTGGAGTTGTGCATGTGAATTCTTAGTCTCATGCTACGAGTAGAAGCTATTGAAAATACCTATTTATTCTTATACAAATATTATCTAGTCTTTTCTTTGACCATTGCAATTTAATTTCTACTGAGTATACCTGTTCAAATCTTTTGCCTCTGCTGCCCATTTCTCTTGTTTTTGACTTGTTCGGAGGTGATGTGGAAGGTGAATGTCATTCTGTCATTTTCTTCCATATAAACTTCATTATGTGATGGAGGATGGCGTATCAATAAATTGATGGACTTGGGAACTGATTGGAGTAAGTGAGAATAATGACAATATCACAAATGATAAAATTATCTATATTTACACACCCAACAAATACCTTTACAATGGCTTAGTGTGTTGGCAAGCATCATTCTTTGTTATAACAAACAAGCATGCTTCTGTGGTAGATGTTCATTCTTTCTTTTGTTGTTGAAGTTGACAAAGATGTAGAAGTCTGTGTCTTACTGCCTTCTTAAGTGTTAAATCATCAGGAATGCCACTGCTCATGGTATATCTAGCATGGTTTAATTTGCTGATTAATTAGCTTGATGCAGCTTGGTTAATCTCTATTTCTTCCCACTAGAGATGATTATCTTGTTTCTCAAGCGTCCTTTTCTTAGAGTACTATGACATGCTGTTTATGCTCTCTTGTTGAAGGTGGGTCCTGGTGAGGTGGATGATGAACTGGAAGATGAGGTAGGGTCAGAATGTGCCAAATATGGGACAGTAACTCGGGTTCTGATATTTGAGATAACAGAGCCAAATTTTCCCGCTGATGAAGCAGTAAGAATATTCGTTCAGTTTGAGAGATCAGAAGAAACAACTAAAGCGTTTATTGACCTTGATGGTCGGTACTTTGGAGGTAGAGTGGTGCGTGCCTCATTTTATGATGAGGATAAGTTCAGCAAGAATGAGTTAGCTCCAATGCCAGGAGAAATTCCTGGTTTTGCCTGACAAGAACAGACTCTTCATGATTTTCAGAAAGTTGCCCCTAGTGATTGCCCTGAAGACTTGAAATTGAAGTTTAATATTTCATTACGAGGTAGTTGAGCATTGTTGTACTTAAAGATTCAATCAGGGTCCACATGTGTTGTAACAGTGACAAAGGGTTGTTGCTCAGGGAATTACTGTGATCATAAAAGAACATTGAAAGTTCATTATTAGCTAGCACTAACGATTGTTATTGTACATTGGAAGTTCCTTGATATTATGATCACCTTTGAAATTGAGATAGCATTGGTTAGCTATTTCTGCTTGTTCTTAAACCAGTTCAGATTTTCTACTCCGATACGTGAACTGCTTTTACTGAGAATAAAAGACCAAAAGACACTGCCGGGTATAGCAATCCGCATAGTTGAATGTTGAGATACGTATTTGGTCTTTTCACCGAAATTAAGAGGATTCTAAATCTACACTCCAAGAATGACGCATACTCGAACAGATTATGAATCCAGAGTAAGTCAAGAAAACTGCATTCACAGCCCCATTTGTATTTATAATTTTAATGTGTTCTCCGACAAAAATAAAATTTAACTGGCATTCATTTAGCTAGCATGTTGATGTGGAACATAGCACACATAAATTCCGAACAAGTTGCAGCAACATACACACCATAAGAAAGAAATCTATTCTATACCCCTAAATCATCTCAGAAGGTGGTTTCCAGGCCCAGAAGGTTGACTTCTGCTAGTAACAGACAGAAAAAGTAAATGAAATGCATGGCAATACTAGTCAATGAGAATTGGCTCTTCTGCACTCTTACCAATGTTCTCTTCCCTTTCAAGAAACATTGACGGGATGTCACCTCTAAGAATTTGAACTTGGAAGACGAGTTTCTCTTGACTGTTTTCCATGAGTTCAAAAATGCATGCATCTCCTTCCTTCAAACAATTATCATCAACAAAATTTCTCCAGCCTCTATAATCAAAGACTTTGCGACCTGGGGCTTGTCCACGATACCTCATGCGCCAGCTCTTGCCTCCACAGTTGAGAACAGTGGGGACCTCAGCAGAAGGAAGTATGTCTGCAAAGGTTCTTGAAAGCCCCTATATACCAACAATGCAAGATTTAAAATGATTCTACCCGAACATTTCAAACACGCATAGTTATTGACAGTGTAAAAGAAGAGTATAAATAATTAAATATTGATCGCCAACACAAACTTTAAATTGTCTTGTGTGCTTTAATGTGCTCAACACTTCTAAAGGCACGGTAAAGAAATAAATTTCCTGTATGATACAGACAAAATGGACCTTTGAAACAACAAGTGAAGTCAACTCCCATACGTCTGCAAATTCTAAGCATAAATCCCAAGGTGTTAAAAACAATGGCCATGTATATGTTTCACCTAAATATAGACCAAGATATGAGGGTGAGTCTTGACACAAAAGGTTGTTGCCTTATGAACAAAAGGTTACAGGTTCAAATCTTAAAAATAATCTCTTTGCTTGTGGGGTAAGGTTGTGTATACTTACCCTCTCTAGACCCCACTAGTTGGGAGCCTGGGCTATGCTTTCTATAAGACCATGATATCTTGTTAGAAGTCAACCAAACTAATCCGAATGATGATAATCATATCAGAGAGGTAACAAGTAAGTCATAAATGATGCATCAACAAGAATATCAGAACCAAGTGGAGTTGCATTGGCTCTATTAGAACCAAAACTTGTCCTTCATTTGTTCATTGTTTTGCCTTTGCACTTGATCTATGCAAACAGGCATCTACTGGACCCTAATCCATAACCTTAAATTCAACTGCTCTTCTGAAATGCGGAAGAGTACTGTTAGACCTAATTACAGTCATTTGACTTCTTAATCTTCTTTGTCTTTATATTAGAGGCAAATGAAATAACATATGGGTCCGTAATACCAAGTATGAAGTTACCATGATATAATGATGATGAATATGTGATTTTGAAAGAACTACATCGAAGTATGGATTTCCTGAAAGTGGTTTAATCTCATCCCCTGGTAAATTTGTCGTAGGATCAGGCTGTGCTCGTAATGGGCCTTGCTTTTCTACTGTAACTCCAGAACTACTTGCAATGAAGTCCACTGCAAAATTTGATTTAGGTGAAGTTAGTGCTAAATGTTTAGACGGGAAGTTCATCCTGACAATACTGAGGGATAAGGGCTGAGAAAAACCAAGCCACCTCCAGGTCACGGATTAAGAAGCTCAAATAAGATGACTCAAAATGATGCGAGGAACATACATAGTTTCCTGGAATCACGACCATGATTCCATAAATAATTACACTAATTCCCTATAATTAGACCTATCTCCTTGGTAACCAGTCTCCAAGTTCAATTCACTTTCCGAAATAAAATTCCTAGTATTTAGATGTTTTATTGAATCAATTCATAACAGTTTTACCTCTATTCTACTTATTTCTTTTCAATGACCAATACTAATTACATTCTGATTTTAAAACCTTTTCCCTAATTAACCTAAATATCTCTATAATTCATTCTCTTAAACCTAAAGTTTATGTACCCAGGGAAGCCTATAGTTTAAACACGCAAAACAACAGTATTCCAGTCACTATAATCATGAGATTCAGGCAAGAAAAGGATAAACTCAAGTACTCAACAATTCTTGCAATTCAGCATTTACACCGTAACTTACTTGCACACCCAATTCACATCATCATGTGACCCTCATGAATTGAGATTCATGGAATTCGGACAGCCTTGGCTAAAATAGAACTCTCCACCTTTGATATCCCATATCAGGTGGTTGTAAGACATGGAACTCCCATTTATATTAGAAACTCTCCCCTCTTATCAGCTTGGCTTTTTGAAGTAGTTCTATTCCACATCAAAACCTTCATAGACTTCTACTGATATCAAAGTTGATAAACTGGTATAGTAATTTGCGATGAGTGTAAAGATCTGATATCAAATCTTGCTTTTTGAGGGAGGGGAGGGTATTAGCGAAGGGACAGAGAGACAGAGTTATGTCCTATTTTAGAAACCACACCAATAAACCAAAAACCTTCCTAGGAACATCCGTATATTTACATAATCAGTTATTTAGAATTACAAATAGAATGCAATTTGTTCCTAGTTGTCTAGCTTTACTCAGGCTTGCAATTCCAGACTCCCCAACATTGCAGTACCAGGGTTATAAGTAAGAAGAAAGTCCCATCCTTCAGTCCAACACACTTATGATAGGCAAAAACTTAGGCAAATATTCTGTTTACTAGTTAAGCTACGCATAATGCAATTGTTGTTGAGCATGCATTTAGTTTTGTCTGAATTATCCCAAAAAGAAAAAAATTATAGCAAAAAAAAAACAAAGAAAGTGAAATGCAGATTATATGCGTACAGCCCAGCTCAAATTATAATCGGAAAGTACCTTTAAGATTACCTCTTGAGCTTGACCTGGGAGTACTCATTCTGTGCTGCAAATCTCGAAGAAATAAAAATTTACCTGGTGTAGAAGAAGAAGGCCCTACATGCAAAAAATATGAAACAGATCATGAAAAAACACGACCCTAAAACATTTGAGTCAAATTTAGAGAGTTTAAAGACCAGAAACCTGGAGGAGGTGAAGTGTGACAGTGAAAGTGTGAAGCATGTGAAGTGATGTGAGAAACTTAGGGTATCACCTGCTAGTACCTGGACAGTGACGCATGCTTGGTGCACCTCTCCAAGTACATCACCGTACATGTATATCACGCGCTAGAATTAGAATGTGGATGTGAAAAGACAAATGCAAAATTAATTATAATTAAACGATAAAAATTATATAAATAATATATACTATTATAATTATAATAATAATGTGTATAAACACGTGAGAATAGTTACTAGACAACAATTTTTCGAGTCCCAAAGGTCTCGAAGACAGAAAATACACAGGCTCTATCTACGACCCATATCATAATGCTAATAATAATACTATTATATAATATATAGAATAGAGATCATAAATAATAAAAATATGTGTCGGTCAAAATATTCAGTAACTTGTAACGATCGAAATTCTTTTCATATCAGTTATGTTAAACAACGATCACAATTCCAATTCCAAGTGAGGTTGTCAAATAAGCATTGGCTTTGGTGCTGCTGAGCTGAGTAGTAAGCAAAAAGGGAGAATTGAATTGAAGCATGTGTATCGCAGTGTTCATGTGGCAAGCTCATCCAAAATACCCCTTCCTTCTCTTGCACAACAGGGACGAATTCTATTCTCGGTGAGTGAGTGTGTGAATGTGTTGGTTCTTTTCAGAATCCAGCATTAAACACGTGATTAATAAATTTCTGTGATTAACCGAACCATTTTTGTTGATTGAAAGGCCCACGGAGCCATTGGCGTGGTGGGCCGGCGACACGATATTGGGCGGCAGGGATGGGCTTGGCGGCGGCACTTGGTTGGGCTCCGCCAGAGACGGCAGGGTGGCTTTCCTCACCAATTTCAGGGAACTCGAAAGCCTTCCACATCCCAAGACTAGAGGAGAGTTGCCACTTCGTTTCCTCCAGGTCAGTCACGCACCCCATATGGTCGTTACTTTGTGTCTTACGAGCTTGTTACTTGTTAGTGGAGTTATGATTTTCGTATATTATTTGTTGCAAACACCATTTTGATATATGGAAATTCATGTGAGGATTTCAAATACCTTACCAGTGAATATATATGTAAAGATTCATGTGTTGATAACACTTAACAGTTATCTCACAGGTGAATATGGTGAAAGGATTCTGCATCTGTTATTGGTTATTTTTTCTTATTTGTTAGTAATTAGTAATATGACTGAAATCTTCAGTTCTTAACATGATTTTCCGCATGTAGATTCACCAGTAGCTTAATTAAAATCTCAAATATTGATACATGAATTTCCAGTGTTTGCAATATATATATATATATATATATAATGTACGAAAATCATTATTATTATTAGTATGACCCATTACATATTTACAATGCATTCGTTGTTCTTATATTTATTTATATAATATAATATAAATAATAAATGAATACTGCAACACAACAGAGTAAGAAGAGCCCCCAGGAGTTTGCAGAGCAAATTGTCAAAGAGGCACATGAGTATAATGGCTTCAATCTCCTATTAGTTGATGTTTGCACCTCATCCATGGTTTATGTCTTCAATAGACCAAAACCGGGTTATCTTTCTGTTACACCTGGGATTCACGTCTTGACTAATGCAGCCCTGGACGCTCCTTGGCCCAAGGTAACCAACACAACTGAATTGTTATTGTGTAATAATTGTAGTACTGAGAAGTTCACACAACCTGATTGCCAAATACTTGATGATTTATGTAATTGATTAGATCAGTTTAGTACTGATTATTTTGCTAGTGGTAGCTAAAACATTATTTTCATGCATAGGTTAAATGTGTCTTAAGGAGTCACAGTACTTGAGAAATTCTTAGGTCTTGAAAAAGGTGATGCTCTCTTCCAGTTGCGGTTAAACACCTCAGGTGTTGCATTAAAAATGTAGTAAAAGTGGAAAACAACAATAGCCTACAAAACCAAAGTATTGAACTATGAGGGGAACACAGCACAACTTTTTTCTTGCTCTATGAGCACGTAAAGACTTTCCTCTCATACAAGTAAGCATAATACTAACCGAATTTGCCGCTATCTTTTCAGGCTGAGAGACTGCGCCATAGTTTCAAAGAGCTTGTTGATCAATACGGTGAAAGTGAATTACCCATTAAACAAATGGTTGAGAAGCTAATGACGAACACGGTTAAAGATGAGGACAGCATGCTACCTGGGATTCATCCTCCAGAGCGGGAACGCCCCCTGAGTTCTATATTTGTTAAAGTAGATTTTGCATTGGTAACTATCACTTAACTAACACGTTCCTCATACTTACCTGCTAATTACCCCTGCTTTTGCATGTGCAAAGCTGAAAACTTTTTATGCATGCTTAGGCACGTTATGGCACTAGGAGCTCTTCTGCATTGCTTATGAAATCGAACAAAGAAGTCAGCTTCTATGAGAAACATCTGGACCAGGAGCAATGGAAAGAGAAAATGGTGACCTATAAGATCAATGAGACATAATGAACAGCAGGGATATGCTCTAATTCTGCTACTTGATCTCCTTAAAAAATGTCAGATTCCATGAAGTTCAGGCAGAAACCAAAAATAGAAGATGTTTAACCAGTCGGTACTGTGGTTTTGCCAACTGTCTAGCACCATTTCAATCATAATAAATTGATTTTTTCTACGCAAATCTAATCAATCTAGTCTAATTTTGATAAGTTTGTACCAGATCAGTTAGTTATTTTTGGTAACTTGTTTTCAACATTCTTCTTACTTGGACATTTATATTTTGTTATTATTGTATATATGAATGAAAAATGATTTATTTATAGAGTCTATATTAGCAGTAGAAGATATCTAGCTGTAGTAAAATTTGTATATTAGATGACTAGTTTCTTAAATGAGCAAACTCGTCATGGGGCTGGCTTACTTAATGAAAATAATTTGGATCCTCTAAAATGAACATATTTATAAAGTAAAAAAGTGAGAAATTAATCATTTTTTGATCAATTAATGTGATCCACATATGATAGGAGTTATTGATCTAAGGATGATTAATCCCTCACATTTTCACTTTACAAATATGTTCATTTTAAAGAATCCAAATCCATAAATATAACTTATGGGTCCTCTTATTCTATAAATAAAAGTTCTACATGGGATTTTCCTTTCCCGTAGAAGAACAAATGCTTAAATTCAGTTTGTCTCATTTGATTTTGATTAATATTATTGTGTTTGTGCCATAAGAAATTCTATTTGTACATAGACATATCTCGACACACAAAGCAAGAATCGAGAGATTGGTGATAAGAAATTTTAAAAAATATTAAAAAATAAAACATCAAAGATTTTAATGGTGGATTGACCTGCATGTCAGACAAAGATGTCCACTTGCTATGGTCATATAACATTACTCTTGTCCTGTTATTTGAATGTGATTTTATTAGTTTATTCTTGGTGGTTAGTTTCATTAGAACAGAACCTTGATTGGTATGGTTCTGTCAAATTCAAATAACACCTGCCATTTTGGTGGACATGCAGCAAATATTTGAAACTTGCGAACAAAATCCTTGGGTTGTGCTACATTGGTTAATGTGAATAAACGGTGGCCTTATTTTTGCCAAAGAAAATGATGCCCTAATAAAATTGACCTGAAACAACCTAAATAATAAATATAACAAGAAGAACAAGATTTATTGGATTAGAGAAATAACACCACTTGTATAATTATTGAACTTAAGTTTTAATATATTTTTTATAGTACGAGTATTTTGATCCTTTAATTTTACTTTCATTAATTTGATCTCGTAATATTTTGTTTATCAATTTAATTCTTAAAATAGAGAATTATTAATTAATGTAATTCTCTGCCATTTTTGTACTTTTATAAATGAAAGAAGATTATCTTAATTAACCATGATTGACATGAATTAGCAAGAACTACATGTAGCGCGGATATGAGCATTTCACACTAAGTAACTTGACTAAACAAGAAAATATTATAAAGATTGATAATATTTTAATTAATCATGAGCACTAAAATTATCGGAGACATTGCTCCTACAATTTCGGAGGATGAAGTATTTACGGTTTCTCTCCTTCCATCAGATGCGCTTCCCAAGATTTGAACTTGGGTTTTTTTACGTAAATAAATTAAAAAAATTAATAATTACGAAATTTTGATAATTAAAAAGTAATTACGAAAATCTGGGGTAATTTAGGCATTAGAGAAATCGGCCTACCTAAAAACATATAAATCTGCCTACCTAGGCCGATTTTTAAAAACACATAAATCGGCCTATGTGGGCCGATTTCTGTCGAATATTTTTCTATAAATATCCTCCAACGGGAAGCAAATGCACATCACTCTTTGTTTGTTACAAGTTTTGTCTTTATAAAAAAAATGCTTGAGAGATTTATCATATTGATTCACCACAATAGTGAAATCACAAATACAACAGAGGGTACTACATTTTATAATCAAAATCCAGTTGGTCTTACTATTTCTTCATCATCTACAACTCTATTAGTGTTGTCAAATAGAATATTGAAAAAATTGGATCTTCTTAATCGAAAGCAAATAACTAGAATAATATATAGAATGCCCACTGCATTTGGACCTAGTGTCATCCAATACACAAGTTTTCCAGTTGAAAGTGAGGAAGATGTGAATCTGATGTTCTACTGTCACTCCCAATGTCCTGAAATTTAGATTATGGATTATTTGTGACCCTTGAAGATATAAACAACAGCTCAGAAGGCTCAACTCCCAACCCACAATCTTTTGGAATGGACGCCAGTGGTAGAGGATCAGCTTCTAATACCATGTCCAACTCTAGTAGTTGCAGCTTCTCCGTCTTTTGATTTCTACTGTCAAAATGAAAATGTTGGGTGTGAAGATATAGAGGATATGGAAGATGGTAGAAGTTTAAGGCAGCTAACAACGAACATTGCACAGCCGCTTATGGCAGATGGCCCAATTGCGGGTGTTGAAAGTTTTGATCATCATGGAAACGAAGAGGACGAGCCGCTTCAAGTACCAGTTAATAGTGATAGTGGTGAAGGCTCGGACGGAAAGGCTGCCCCAATGACTGATAGCCAACCATCGGAAGCTCAACCAGCGATGTCCGACTCACAGAATCATTCGCGTCATTATTCGTATTTGAACTTGGATGCAATGCCACAAAGCACATTTGCAGGGCTCTGTGGAACTGCAGGGGATATTTTGTATAATACAGGGGAGGATGAGTTGTACATTGGGCAACAATTTCCTAATAAGGAAGCTGTGTTATTTGCTGTTAAAAATTACAGCATTCAAAGATCAGTTGAGTATAAGGTATTGGAGTCTGGTCAGTTGACATACCACGGAAAATGCAAGCATTTTGGTAATGGTTGTACGTGGAGCATACGTGTTACATATCGTTAGAAAAATGAGTGGTGGGAAACTAGGAAGTACAATGGTCCATACACGTGTTTGTCCACTTCCCTTTCGCAGGATCATCCGATGTTGGACACAAATGTTATATGTGCGACCATATTTTCTATGGTATAGGCTTATCCGACGATATCTATTAAAGTGCTGCAAGGATCAGTGGAGGCGAGGTATGCTTTCAAGACTTTGTATAGGAAGATTTGGCTAGCGAAGCTGAAGGCTATTGCTAAGGTTTATGGCGATTGGGAAGTGTCGTATCATGAGCTTCTGCAATGGCTGCAAGCTTTGCAGATGTTTGTGCCAAGTACCATAGTCTAATTGACTACTTTGCCATATTATAATGAGAATTTTTTCGATAAGAGCTGTGTGATGTTCCACCGTTTATTCTGGTCATTTCAGTCTTGCATTAAAGCATTCAAATATTGCAAACCATTCATTTCAATCGACGGCACCCACTTATATCGAAGTATGGTGGCACATTTCTGATGGCAATCGCATAGGATGGAAACTCTAATATTCTGCCAATTGCATTTGCAGTGGTTGAGGGTGAGACCAGGGATGCCTAGTCATTTTTTCTTAGCAATCTGCACCAACATGTGACACCACAACAAGGAATTTTAATCATTTCTGACCGTCATGGGGCTATCAAAGCAGCATTAAATTCAGAAGATAATGGGTGGCATCCTCCAATGGCATATCATGCATATTGCATACGGTACATTGCTTCGAATTTCACACTTCAATTCAAGAGCAAAGATGAACATCATTGTGAATGCGGCGTATGCAAAGACTCAGTGGGAGTTTGCATATTATTATGGGTTATTGAGATATGAGAATCCAATGATGTGTGCATGGATTGATAGGATCCCCAAAGAAAAGTAGACACAGCATTGTGATGAGGGATAAAGATTTGGGTATATGACGACCAATTTGTCAGAGTGTATTAATGCTGTTCTGAAAGGCACCCGCAATCTTCCGATTACAACCCTTGTAAAGTCTACATACTTCTGTCTTGTTGAGCTATTTGTAAGAAAAGAGCAGGAGGCCAAGGCTCAACTTGTGAACAGATAAGTGTTTTCACAGGCACTGATGCAGGCGATTGAGATAAACAAGCAGTCCATTGCCACCATAAATGTGTCACAGTTTACACGTGCAAGTGAGTTGTTCATAGTGGAAGAACTTGCACCAACAGCGGGTTGGAGTCACTGAAGCTATAGGGTGAACTTACGAGAGCGTCGGTGTGACTATGGGTACTTTCAGGCCTTACACTTCCCATGCCCGCATGTACTTGCTGCATGTGCATATGCCCGAGTTGATTGGGGTACTTATAGGGATGATATTTACCGTATTCAAAGTGTATTCAATGTCTACAAAATGGAGTTTGCTGTTGTTGTAAGTGAAGAATTTTGGCCCGAATATTATGGAGTTCCAATACAGCCAAATCCAGAGCATAGGCAAGCTACTGAGGGCCAGCCGGTTTCAACGAGAATCCGCAACAATATGGATGAGGTTGAGCCAGGGCAACCAAAGCGATATGGTCTTTGCAGGCAAGAGGGGCACATCAAACGAAGATAACCAACCTTATATGCTTCAAACTCTAGCTGTCCTAGCACAAACAATTGATGTCTTTGTTTTTAGTTTGTCTTCCTATATTAATTTTTGTTGTGATATACGTTAATGTTTATATTATTGTATTTGTAGTTAATTTATTCTATTGTTGTATTCTGGTATGATTTGCACGTTAATTTTTGTATTTTTATTTTGGATAAATGCAATCTACATTATATTTTGGAGAAGATTCAATCTTGAATTTAATTTGATAGAGATAATTAACTTTCTTTCAACTAATCTCAACTTTATAGCCACAAATCACTGATAAGAAAAGAAAGAAAAACAGAGACTGAGAGAGATAAAGAAACAGAAAGAGTAAAATAATATAACATTAAATACTAACTTAAAGTAAATCAGGCTAAAATTAAATAATAATGTCACTATTAAATTAAGTTACAAGATTACAATCACATTTAAGTAAAATTATACTATTACAATTAAATTAAAATGAACTTTAAGAAAAAGGGAAATAAGTAGCGAATGCCAAAGAGTAATCCTCGAGTAATTCCTGCAAAAATAAATGAAAATCGTTCCAAAAAATAAGAAAAAGTACTACAATTGATCTAAAATTGAAAATTTTGGGTATTATAACTTATACCTCATCATGCATATCCTAACTATTCCGATGGTGTCATCTAGGAGCCGGAAGAGGACAACCCATGTGACACTGACATGGTTGAATCTCCCGCATCGGTCTGCCACCACTATCCACTGGTTGTTGTGCCTGGTGTTGATCCTGATTTTGATCCTCATGGTGGTGTTGTTGATCAAAAGTACTTGGATTAATATGTGCTGCCGTGAATGAAGATAATGGTGTCCCGCCAAACAGATCAAAACCATACATCATCCGATGTGGCAGTGGCAGTAGCCTCTTGGTATGACCTGTATATGGCCATCTTCTGAACATGAAAATGAGCATACTCGGGAGGCGTCTATGAATTGAATAGCTCGTCAAAAGTCACAGAGAGTCTAGGGTCAATATCCTGGTTGAGCCCAGTTGTGAACTGATGAGCAGTGTTGGAAGGGGGTCTAAACTAGGAGCTAGAAGAAGCACCGACCTCGTGGCTAGAACTATAAAACCGATGGCTAGAGTCTGGCATAGAAGGGTCATTGCGACTCGACAGAGAAAAGAGGCTCGATTCCAAGTGATCGAAATCATGATACTCCTCATCGGCGTCCTCATCAAAGCCAACATTCCGCTAATGGGTGCGGTCGCGGGAACGCCTCCCTCTATGTCCTCTACCCCTCGACCTCGACGACGCGGGTCGAGTACATGATCTGGTCTTCGAATAAATGGCAGCGGTGGGGCATCAACAAGTGCTTCAGCTGGGAGTTTCACCACCATATGGTCACTTCCGCCTCTTTCTGTTGATAAGAAATGACGTGCAACACCGGAGTACCATTCGAAGTATGCAACTGACGGAAGAAGGCTTTGTGCAAGGGGAAACTCAACAACTTGGCCCCTACGGTCATCCCATATCTCATAATACTATCAATAGTGCGTAGGCCACCAATAATTAGTGCCCCTTTCGTCAGTACGATGCAGCCTGTCAATGTTTAGCGGATCCTTTGGTATATGTTGCTGTCCGCCAAACTGTCGAAGGACGCGATCAACTTGATGCCACTCTACGACAGCGAAGCATAATAGGGATGTCACTGACACCCAAGTGTTGGATTCAGCATACACAAACTGAGATATCTTCACTCTTACTTCTGCATACTCATAGGGCCTCCATCGAAACTACAATGTACATCAATTAATCGTTGATGCCAGTTTAGAAAATTATAGTCCTAAGTCAAAATTCTCTTTGCACAGCTTACCCCGTGAATGTCGATAGCGTCAAGATCGTCTCTAGCACGAAGCAGTCGTTTCTTCTCTGAATTAGACGAATATCGATATCCTCCCCACCTATCAAAAAAATTAATTAGTACTCTTGTAAAATAAAAAATAATAAATCAAATGACCATTTTAAAAAAATTACTTCTCAACTAACGGAAACCTCAATAGACGTCGATGATATTCTGTAGGACATAATGCTGGTATTATGTAGAATGCCCATGATTGTAGAAGAGTTAGGCAGCCAGCAATGTTCTGGGTTGAGTGCTTAACACTACGACATAATTGGCAATAGAGATTCGCCAATACTGCAGAGTCTCAATTAAGCCTCCCAATCTCACCAAAGTCACGAAGAAGAGGAACCCACTTCAGACTTACTCTCATAGTTGATGCATCTACCATCAAAAATCCGCCAAGAAGCCGTAGAATAAATGCACGAGTATGACATGCAATCGTCTCCTCTGATGCATCAACATTAACATCCAAAGTTCGAAATTCTTAGCTCAACCAGAGGAGTGTAACACTGCTTCCTTGTATCATTGACTCATCTGGGACAGCCCCAAGAAGCTCTCTACAAAAGCTTCGTATATCACAGTTCTAGTAAGTCTCCTAGTTAGTTGTGCATCTGCTAACTGGCTCACCATCAATGCATAATCCAAGTTAAAACGCAATGTTCTGAAGTATGATAGTACACTCTCCAAAAGGCAAGTGAAACGTATGTGTCTCCGGATGCCACATCTCGACAAGCACACTAATCAATGCGCTATCATAGTCAAAGTATGGAATATTTGCCGTATGCCACAAGCCTGCTTGCTCTAAATTATTCTGCATAAGTGGGTGTGGTTCCGCCACTTGAGACTCCTGATGCCGACCTCGAAGCACTCGATCAGGCTGCATGTGCAAAATCAATTTCAAAATTATATTTTAATTCAATTCAAGTTTAAATTGTCACTCAAATCCAAATTACAACATTCAAGACATATGTAATATCGATTTTAAATTCAAATTCACATTATGACTTGCATTCTAATTCACATGCCAAATACATATTCAAATTTGAATGGCAAATTTAGATTCTCACTTAAATTCTAATTCTAATACAATATTACATGATCAAAATCTGAAAATCAAAATTCTCACTAAAATTCAAATTCAAGATTTGAATTCAAAATTTGAAATTGAACATTCCCATTAAATTCGAGATTCGAATTTCAAATTTTAAATTCAAACTTATTCAAATTCAAATTCAACTTCAGAATCATATTCAAATTCTAATTATGATTTTCATTCTATCACATACAAATTCAACATTCCTGCTCAACAAAAATTCGAATTTGAAATTCCAAATTCTCGCTCAATAAAAATTTGAATTTGAAATTTTTGAAAATCAAATTTCATATCCAAAATCACATTTAAATCCAAACTCAATTTCAGAATCATATTCAAGTTCTAATTATGATTTTAATTCTACCACATTCAATTCAAATGTAAATCCAAATCCAAATCTAAGTTCATAAATCTACAAATCTAAGTTTAACTACAAATCCAAATTTAAATTATATTATACCTAATTTAATTTAACAAATAAATTACCTGTATATTCAGTTGTCCAGCAATATGATCAGTATAATCCAAACGATGTAAGTCATACTCCATATCTAGATTTGCAACACAAATACAATAATAAGAATAACTAATTTGTAAAAATTATGTACAATTTTTAAGTATAAATTTTACCCTTGTTCTTCTTCTTCCTCCCATGCTCCTTTCTCCTCTTTCTTTCTGCCTCTCTATCTCTCTCTCTCTCTCTCTCTAAAACGATCTTTCTCTCTCTAAGTTTGTCAAATATATGGAAATCGGCCTACCCAAGCCGTTTTTATATTGGAATGTTGGCCGATTTCTCAAACAAATTTTCTCCCCCAAATTTTCGTAATTAATCTCAATTAATCGTAATTTCGTAATTAATAATTTTTTTTATTTTAATTATGTAAAAAATCCTTTGAACTTGTGTCCTCGTCTTTATGGAGAATCAAACTGCTTACCACTCGTCCAACACCTTGTTGGTTATTCAATCATGAGCACTTTTATATAATACCAAGTGCTTTATTATGAAATAAGACAAAATGGGGTAATTACAAAAAACGAATGACTATGCAATGTGGGTAGGGATGTCAATTTTTCCCGTATTATAAAGATCTCTGTAAGGACTGTCCCATTTGGGGCCCCGATCTCTGGGAGATTTTCCCAAGGGAATGGGGATGGGGATAAAATTTCCCCTAAGATAGATTCAGCGACGGGAGCATGGATTACTCTCCCCGCCCCATGGGGTCCCTACATAAATAAAAATATTAAACTATCCTTACTAATATTTAAATTATACATATAAATATATATATATATATATATATATATATATATATATATATATATATATATATATATATATATATATATATATATATATATATATATATATATATATATATATATATATATATATTTTGGACATTTTACACTATATTTATATTAAATTTTAAAAATAAAATATTCCCAAATTCTATTTCCCAAACCTACTTGCCCACATTTGTTTCCTTCCTTTCTCGCTCTCTCCCCCAACATAGCAAACCGACTCCAAGAATCACAATCTCATCGTCTACTTTGCCGGCCACTCAAGATCTGCCCAAATCCGATAGTTGCCTGACTCCAGCCCTAACCCCACGCTCCTTTAGCGCAAGCGCCGCCTAGAATCGTGGTTCGCTTTTGCCCCATGATAGACTCTAGCCGCGTCTTTTGCCTTTATTGCGTGATCTGCTTGTGCTCTGCCCGCACTCCACCGAGTGCAGGCAGCTTTGTTGGTGATGCGCTTGAGCTCAACTACTACCCCATGATTCATACAAGCACTACGTTGGTCATTTCATTCAATAGTGCCTTCATCTCTCAATAACATTATCTTTTTTGTTGTTTTCTCTACTTACCAAGCACTCTTCTCATTTTGACCGGTAAATGTGAGTCTCAATTATTGAGCTTTTTTTTTTATATTGTCTTTTTCCAAAACTCATGATTGTGTTTACTCAATTGTGTGGCAGAAACTCATCACTAGATTGGATTTTTTCAATATAGTTTGTGTTTTTTTTTTTTTTTCAAAATTTTCAATTTTTCCCTTGAGTATAGGGATTCCCATAAGGACCGATAGGGGACACGGGGACGGGGAGCGGGGAGGCACTATCCGCCTCCGCCCTGCACAGGTGACATCTCTAAATGTGGGTAATGAGTTAAAATATCTGTCAATTAAAATATGACACATGACTCCACAAAACATTTGTACAAAACACTGTTCGTACAACTAAACATCTCTATTTAACCATTTATTTTTAATTTTATCCACCCAAGTTGCATGTAAAAAATGAAATTTAATTTTAAAAGAAATGGAACATAGGTTGACTTAAGAATATTTATATATGAAAATATTATTTGCACATTAAAAAATATATATTATAAAGAGATTAATTGTAATACACTAATATTTTAAAATATTTTGTATTATCGACTAATTAGATATCATCAAATATATGTAATTTTTGAAGTAATTGCTATAAGGGTCAAACACTTTTAATAATACGATAATATATGATTGAATGACTATATATTAATAATGTATTAAAATTAAACCTTACTATAAATTAAAAAATACTTGGTGTTAGAAGATGGAGTTACAATAACAAGATTTGTATTAAAAGGCACACTGATTTATTAAACCATTGAAATAATTATTTTATTTATTAGAAAAAAAGGTGTAAAAAAACTATGATTAAATATTAAATACTTTAAAATTATATACAACCAGTGTATTTATCAGTACCTTGCACAAGTGATTATCGGTTTAAAATGTCAAATATAAAAATATAACAAAAATATTTGCATACGAATATATATTGATAAATATATTTTGTGCTATGAATTAGCTTAAAAATAGATTATTGAATTTTAATATTAGAGATAAATTATTGAAGTAATATATTTTGATGAAACTGTAATTTTTAAATTTGCGTCATCCCATGCAATATATATTTAGTATTACCTTTTAGAGGTATCAGTATTAATTAAAAAACAAATCTATGGTTTTTCTTTGTCATTAAAATTTCTTATGTTATTTAATGATCTTATAAAATTCTAATCTATGGGTAAGTTTTTTAAAAAAATTGTGAGATTCTTTGTCCTCTTCTTTTCAAGCCATTAAATCTATAATATTTTCATGAATAAAAAAGTAAATAATATTGCATATTAAAGTCTTAAATATCTTATCTTAAATATATAATATAGATCTAAAATTTGAGTGTTATAATATTATAACAATTAATTAATAGTAATTTAAATTGCTAATTAAAAAAACTAAAATAATACAACTTAACCGTGTGTTTAAGCTTCAGAGTTCAAATATTTAATTTTAAATTTGGTTTTAATTGTTAATAATTATAATGTATATTAATCATTATCCATATAATTTATATGTTTGTATTACCTGTATAATATATGTTTAGTATTACCTCAAAGTATAATTTTTATGTTTAAATTACTTGTGCAATACATATTTAGTATTACCTATTTGTGATACCAATATAAATTTGCTAATTAAAAAATTAAATTGATATAACTTAGCAGTGTACTATAAATTTTAGAGTTTAAATATTTAATTTTAAATTTATTTTTAACTATTAATAATTATAATATATATCAATCATTATCCGTGTAATTTATATATTTGTATCATGTGTATAATATATATTCAATATCACTTTAAAGTGCAATTTTTATGTTTGCATTACTCACATGATGCATGTTTATTGGAAAGCTTTTATTTAAGCACCACTCCCATAAAAAATCATGTGAGAATTCTTAAAATAAATGTAAACAATTTAATTAATTTAACAAGACAAAATTTGTGTTTAAAATTAATTGAATCATAAAAAATTAATCTTATTATCTAAACATGTTTTTATTAAGAAAAAAATACTGATATGCTGCATACACCGAGACAATATTTAAAGATAGGATATTTTTTTATATATTTTGAATTTTGAACTTATAATAATTAAATATATAAAACAGAATGCAGTTCTTTGTAATTTATTATAGAACAGAATAAAAACAAAAATTTAAAATACTAAAATTTCAGTGCTAATGACTCTAATCATTATGTAATTATTAACTATATGTGAATTTTACATTGAAGGATTTTAAAATTGAATTCATTCTATATAAGTATCTAAACAACTAAATACAAAGCAAAAAATAAATCAAGTAAAGCATATTGTTTCAAGTGTTGAACTTAATTATGATTGGTTGAATAAATGGAAGAGGGATGAAAAAGCTTATTCAAATAGCATCCTTTCATTTTTTAAAAGCATTTCATTTAAGCATAGATAGTAGAATAGATAGTGAATATATCATTTAACAATAAAAAAAAGGCAATTGAATTATAATTAGTTGAAATGGGTGGCTAAAAATTTAGGCGGGAAAGTGGATGCACCCTATTGCACCGCCCGTATAATTCCACTATTATAGAACTCTCTTTTATAAATATAGGTACTCTTTTATAAATATAGATAGATAGATAGATAGATGAATTTAGTTTTAATTGTTAATAATTAAAATATATATTAATTATTATTTATATAATTTATATATTTGTATCATCTGTATAATATATATTTAGTATTATTTTAAAGTACAACTATTTTGTTTACATCATTGTGCAATGCATGTTTAATAATTAAAAATGTAAGTTAATCATCAAAATATAAATGAAAAACAAAAATAGATGTAGTCAAGAACCTCACCGACGATATGCAGCAGCAACACTACCAAAAACAAAAAAGAGGACAATCAACAAAAAAAAAAAAAGATAATAATAAAAAAGTATAGAAAGGAAAAATAAAAAAGAGATGTAATCCACGACCTCCACGGGATAATGTGCACCAGCAACACTTCAAAAAGAAAAGGGCAAAAAATAGATTAATGGAGCGAAAAACCAACTCACCATAGGGAGGAGACAAATTGATGGAAAAAGTGGAATCACCGATTGAACTTGAAGGCAAGATATTTTATTTTATGACCAAGTAACCCATTTGATATTTAATAGCCATCATGTGCATCGAAAAACAGAGAGAATGGTCAGGCACAATCTTAGCTTATGAAATAATTCAAATTCAAATAATCAAAGAAATTAAAGCAATCAAATAAATAGGGAAATATGGAAATTAATTGAAACAAATAACAAGAACGTGTAACAATTTGACAAAAACGAAAAGTAAAAAGTCAAAGATATAAAAAGCTAATCGATCCATAACATGACATTTATTTGACCAATAAAATGATGATATATTATGAATCCAATCGATATTGATGTGGTTTTAGAATCAATTAAAATCAATTAATGGATATTATAATTAATTAATCAGAGTAACTGGTACATGTAGATTTAAATATAGAAATAATTCTAAAAATATATCATGTAGCTTATAAGTTTTAAATTGATTATAGATTTAAATTGGAATTAATTATTGATCTGAAATTTCTCATTAATTTATCAACCAAAATTAGAAATTAAAAATAAATAATAAAATTAGTCAAAATGGATCAATAAAAAATGCCAATAAAATTTGGATAGGAAAATAAAATAATCTAAATATGACATATATAAAAATTCTATTATATATATATATATATATATATAATGCATCAAACACCGCAATCCATAAGCGTATTTTTAATTATATATTCCCGCATAACCCCGTGGGAAAAAGCAATCGCGAATGTCTGTGCTGTGTATAGTTCGTGCTGGGCTCAGCAGTTGGCTAGTGCCAAAGTCCTTCGATTAATTGTCTATCTCCAATCCCATGGAGTTAGAGGTGAAGGCTGTTGGCGGTATAGACAACTGTTTCGTATCCCTTCCCCTTCGTCTCATCCAAACCCTCGAGTCCACGCGCTCCTCTCCCCTCCCTCAAATACTCGCTCTCGAGCTTCGCTCTCCCTCTCACCCCCCGAACCTCTGGTTCGTCGCCTGGTCCGGCGCCACTTCTTCTTCTTCTTCCTCCTCCGCCATCGAGGTACAACTCACTATTACCGCCACCATTTTCAGCCGCCTATGCTATGCTATGCTATTCAATTTCAATTTCAATTCGTATTCTGAAAATTCGGTTGCGCAGGTTTCTCAACGGTTCGCGGAGTGCATTTCGTTGCCGAATCACGGTACGGTTCAGGTGAGAGCTGCTTCCAATGTGGCTCATGCTTCTCTTGTTACGATAGAACCTCACACGGAGGATGACTGGGAGATATTGGAGCTCAACTCCGAACAAGCCGAGGCTGCTATCCTAAACCAGGTATGTTGTTGTTGTTCATTTGCTCAAGCATAGCTCAGTTCCATTAATCAAAATCTGTGAATGATATGACAATTTTTTTTTTTTTTTTTTCATAAGACACCAGAACTCAAGTTAGTATAAATTAATATGAAGGCATAAATCTTAAATTAATAGAGAGAAACCATGATTTTAAAGTTAACATAAGGCATTGTAAACTTAATAAAATACAGTAAAAATTAAAGTAAAAACTTATAAATTATAGTTAAGAGTTTCTACAAATATTCTTGAAGTGTCTGATTCAACAAGACACGGTGACTATTTTGAAGTGTCCGTACTTCTTTGATCAAAATGAAAGAAATAAAGTAGGCCATCCATATCCAATGTTATAAAGGAATGCTATAGTTAGAAGAATAATTAGGCATACGGATGTATCTAGTGAGAATGCCAGTTATACCTTCCCAATCTTGGCATACGTAATCATCATGACAAGTATATGACTTAGTTTCAAATTCAGGAATCTCCTGTCGGTAGGCGATATGTAACTGGACTGTAAATTCTTCTTGAGGTGGCTTGGAATGGGGAGAGCCTCCCCGCACCCTAAACTGTTCTGTACCAATAAGAAAATCGTGTATTTTCAACCCTTTTTCTTGGATCTAGTTGTTATATTTTCTATTATTTTAGATTGGTTACAGTTCTCCCTTTCCTTGTTTATCATCTACCTTTGTCAATATTTTTCCTAGTCAGTTTGAGGAGTAATTAATTTATTCATCCCTGGGTGTATTGCATTAATATAATGATGCCAATGGCTTGATGCAGGTCAGGATTGTTCATGAAGGGATGAGATTTCCTTTGTGGTTGCATGGTCACACTGTCATCACATTCCATGTGGCTTCTGTTTTCCCGAAGAAAGCGGTGGGTAAGATGATGCCTATTGCTGTTATTATCTTTGTGCATTATTAAGTAGAAAGGATATCACATGTTGGGAGTGGGGTGGTATTATGCTTAGTTATTTGTCATTATCTTCGTTAGTGGATTCTTGCAGTCCTAGTGTAAACAAGTCTCTTTTGAATTACTATCCCAATAATTTTTTATATCTGTATTGTGGGACCTATCTAACATGCGAGATATTATCAGTACAACTCATGCCAGGAACTGAAGTTGCAGTTGCTCCAAAAAGGCGCAATAGAATGTTGGATTCAGCAGGAGATTCACATCTAGAATCCTGTGATAAAGAACATACTGCAAAGATGCTTCTCCGTGTAGAAGATCCAGGGGTGTTATGTCATACCAGTACTCGTGTCAAAGGTGTTGAGCTTCATATAGGGCTTACTTCTGTTGCTTTTGTTCATCCGGAAACAGCCAAACACTTCTCATTTAACATGCTTCAGTTGGTATCCATAGTGCCAAGAACATCCAAGGAGAGTGCTAATATTTCCAGAACCAATAATATGAAAGCCAAAGGCGGGTCAACTGTAAATGAAGTTGAGAATGGAAATTTAACTGACAAGAAAGAACATCGACAAGCAATTGTTCGTATCGTGTTTTCAGAATCTGTGGCTGCAGGACATGTGATGCTAGCTAAGTCTCTTCGCCTCTATTTGAGAGCTGGCCTGCATTCATGTACGTCAAATTATCCTGATATCCATCTTAACTAACCCACAAGCTTTTACAATCAAGTATATGTGGACTAAAATTTAATTGTGTAGGATATTGGACCCAGTAAATATTTATTAAACATATTTGAATTTGTGTTCGTTTTATCTGTTTTTTGTAGTTAGGGGACAAGCTGTTTCTAATTCTTGCATTTTGAAGTTACATCATGCTGGCATGATGGTAATCAAGGAAACAGCTGTCTGTTGTTTTGATAAGCACTGAATTTGCCCTGTACTTAAACTTAATATTGAACTTTCATGGTATTGGGAGCAAAGAAGATTGTAAGGGATTGTGGAGGTGTGCTCTCTTTTCAGGGAATTGGTGTTTTTGGTTAGAATACGCTGCTAGACTTTCCAATGAGAGATTCTTAAACTTACTACCTCCATGAGATAGGATTGTTTGCCTTCCATTTGGTGTTCATCTCATGATTTTATATGCAAAAGGATAAGAGAATCCTTTCCTATGTTGTTCCTTCTTTGGAGGTGCAAGCATGTAGGTAGGGGTCGGGGATTATGTGGTGTAGCGGATTGGACTCTCAGCATCATCATCACCACACCCCAATCTTAGAAAGTGGTGCTGGTGCCAGTGAGCTACAAATTTGTTTGCTCCCCTCTTCCCCCACACCCCCTGTTTATCAAACTTTTACATTATACATAGACCAAATCATACAAAATCTTTGCATTGGAAAAGCCTATATGTGGGGCTCAGTGGTTCTTTATTGTACTTTGTGCAATATTGTCTCATTGTTTTCTTCTTTCATTATTTGACTGCAGAAAAATCCATTGGCATTTGGGTATGTGATTTTTTTCTTTATACTTAATTGATGATGAAATTTATTTATTTATTTATTTTTTTAAACAAAAGATGAGATTCATTAAGATGAAGAGAAGAAATATACAAGGAAAATAAAATATCAGAAAAAAAGAGAAAGCATCAATGGTGCAAAGCTGCCCAATCCCTCTGCATGCCTGTTAGGGATACCCGCATAAATACATCATATGTTTTCACTGAATGAGTCCAATTACCTAATCTTATCCCAAATCAGCTTCTGAGCCAGTGAAAAAAAATGGGTATTACCCTCCAGCCAAATGCACCTAATAATAGCATGGACAGTGGACTGCAATAGAAATTTGGGCTCTTTACTTCTACCAAACCACTAAAGCTAGTCAACAAAAATTGGTCCAGGGACCTAGGGCACACTCATTAAAAAACAATCTATGTCAGAAAGAGAAAGCAGCAGAACAATGTATAAACATATTAGTAACCAATTCCAAACAACCATCACATATAAGACAAACAAGAACTCTCTTGTCTGTGCTTTTTCTTTTGGGCTTTTTTTTTTTTTTTTTGGGTAAAAAAAATGCTACTATGTTCTTTATCAAGTTAGATTAAAATTGGTTGTTGTGCTGCTATAACTTGTGTTGCCTTCATCTTTGAATAGATGGACATCATGCCATTCTTTGCCATTTTGTTTTGTTATTTAGTATATATTTCAATTTCAGTTGAAAACCATCCATCCTTTGAATTTTGGTATCCGATTTTAAAAGAGAATAATGCTTTTGTGGTTGCAGGGGTTTATTTGAAGGCATATGATATTATTTTGGAGAAAAGTATTCCTTCCATCTCTCTTTTTCCCTGCCAATTCAAACTATTAAGGCAGGATAATGCAGTTGAGAAAGATGGTCTAGAAGTTTTTCACGGCCATGAGAATCACATGAATGGAAAATTGCTTGCAAAATCTACTTCAAGTGCCTTTGTGGATATGATAGATTGGTCGATCAACAATGAAGTTGTTGCAGCTCTTTCTGATGAATCCAGTTACAAAGCAGAGGAAGAGGCTGCAAATCAGTCTCAGAATCCAAAGGGTTTACAGAGTCTTGTTCGAGTATGGTATATTGCACAACTTGAGGCAATTACTTCCATTACAGGTATGGAGGTTAATTCATTGGTTATGGGTAGCAAAACCTTGCTTCATTTTGAATTACGCTGTTACAAGCTTGGGAATAATGGGAAGGTTCCACTAGCTTATAATTCTTCAGAGAACAGTGGCAAGACAGCTGAAATGTTATTTATATTGACCTTTGGTGATGAATATCTGCATCATGGGAAGCTTAAGGCATATGAGGTTGCTCTTGGTGAAAGCCTCAATAACATCAATGCTGTGGATCTGCAGCTTTTTGAAGGGATGAAATTGGGTGATCCTGTATCTATTCATTCTATAGAAGAGAGAGCCTCTGAAGAACACATTAGTTCGAATGTATCTTCCCTTAGCTGGATTGAGAAACCTGCTTCTGATGTTATCAATCGTAGGTTTTTGATTTTTTTCTGTTGAAGTGTCCATTATTTCTTCAATTGATTCATTGTTTTCATGATCATTTTTATTGAGTAATATTTGAGGATATTCTAAAAGAATATGTATTGTTTTCCTAACAATTGATTCCAATCTGTGCATGTCTCCCTTTATCATAATGATGCAACTATTGTCTTATCCTCATCTGTTTGAGGATGAGAAATAAATATTATTGTTAGAAAAGAATTTGAGTGTTGTGCTACCTGTTTTATATGATAAACTTTTTATTTTTATTTTTATTTTGGGGATACATGGTAAACTTATTTGTTACTTAAGGTTCCCTTTTTCTTTCTGAGTTATTTGGGGCCGTTAGTATGAGGTGTGCAGGACTTCTATTTCCCCCCTTGATGCTGCTGCTCATTAATTTGAGTTCTACTCGCTTTAATATTTTATCTCTGCAATGGTTGCAGCCTTGTGCAATGGGGTACCCTTTAGCAATATTTAACGTGTTCTTTTTTGCTAACTGCAGGGATGTTGGTATTGTTGTCTGCAGCTTCTGGCTTGTGGTTTGGTTCATGCAACTTGCCACTCCCTGGACATGTTCTAATATATGGACCTCCAGTAAGTACATATTTAAGTTAACTATTTTATTTAGTTTAATGTTATGAAGTTGGCCATTAGCAGACTAGAAGTTCAAATTGCTAGATGATTAAATGTTTAGAGCCATTGCAAATTACTTGTTTACTCTTTAATACTCATTGCACAGCCTTTTCAATGTCATTTTCGTGTTGCTTCTTTACTCTTCTTGACAGATATTCAAAGGCATTTGAGAGCTCTCTTTTCCCCCTTGGATAGAGGAGGACTATTAAGAGAAAAATGTGAAACTGATGGGAAATAAGATATTCTTCTAAAATAGCCAACAGCAGAAATAGAGTAAAGAAACTAGTAAAAGAACATACCACCTTAAAGAAGCATAACAGTGTGTATGAGCTTGTATAATGTCTAGCTACTTATTGAAGGAGTGTTTGGTGAAAATGTTTTCAGTTTAGGCATAATCAGTCGCCTAACTTGTTAACAATGCTGAAGGAGTGCGTAAGTAAATACTAAAATGACTAAATAATGACTAAACTGGAAAATGTTTACCAAGAAATCTTTTTTTTTTTTTTTTTTTGGGGCTAATTTTCCTTTGAAAACTTTTATGGAAGTGAGGCTTACTCAAGGCCCCAATATTAAAAGTTAGATTTAGAGCTGCCTCACCACACCACAGAGTGCAAATTACTCGATGCTTGCTAGTCTTTGATCTTGGGATCTGGCTCCTTATATTAAGTTTCCACATTATGCTTAGTGATGCTTTCTTTATACCTTCAGATTCAAGACATAGCGAAAAGAAAAAGATTGCCAATATGATATGAGTGAAATATCTTTGCTTTTAACATTTAAATATACTTTTTCGCAGGGCTCTGGGAAAAGTTTATTATCAAGGACTGTGGCCAAATCCCTCGAGAATCACAAAGATATCTTAGCACACATGTATTAATTCTAATTTTTTATTAACTTTCTGATTTTTTATTTTTATTTTTTTTCAATTCCTCTATGCATTGCTCCTGTTTGGATTTTGAGAATTTCAGTATTCAATGCTATGCAGAATTTTTGTGCCCTGCTCAAAGCTTGCTTTGGAGAAGGTCCCAATTATTCGCCAAGAACTTGCAAACTATGTAGCTGAAGCTTTAAACCATGCGCCTTCCATCATCATCTTTGATGATCTTGATAGCATAATTTCTACCTCTGATTCCGAAGGATCTCAGCCCTCAATGTCTGTTGCTGGACTTACAGATTTTCTGGTTGACATCATTGATGAATATGGGGTAAGAAATACAAGTCTCTTGAGAAGTTTTGTCATTAAGAAACTCAAGCTAAAGTTAAGAGAGTTCTTGTACTCCTCTGTCAAAACAAATGCTCTCTTTCTGAGAGCTAACAAGTAACTGAAGCACATACTAAGAAATGTGCAAAAGGTTAAACATACAAGATCTTCACTTTGATGCTTAATCATTTTATTGCCTTACTGGCACACTGAATAGGAGAAGAGGCGGAAATCATGTGGATTTGGACCAGTAGCCTTCATAGCCTCCATTCAATCTCTAGAGAAGATACCGCAATCTTTGAGTTCTTCAGGTTTGCTATTTTGTATGTAAAATGGAGATCAGAATATAGTAAAATCTAAAATGAATCTTAAATCTGGTAATCATTGATTTTTTTTTTTAAATTTTATTTTGAATATGCATTTTGTTTCTCATGTTTTGGCTGCTAATTATCTTGATTCTGTTGTTATTAGGACGGTTCGACTTCAACATACAGCTGCCGGCTCCTGCAGCTTCAGAGCGTAGAGATATGTTAAAGCATGAAATACAAAGGCGTCACTTGCAATGTGATGATGACATCCTGCTTGATGTGGCTGTCAAATGTGATGGCTATGATGGTTATGATTTGGTATTCCAGTTCTTCTAGATCTGTTGTTTACACAGTTTGATTCATTAGGCTTTCCTAGTGTAAAAATTGCTGGTAGTGAGTTTTTTTGATATTTGGCACCATGTGTTTCATCTTGTTATGTGCTCCACATGTAGAGAAATTCAGAGAAAGATAGGAAAGCAGCACAGTTTATGGGATAAACATTCCGCCATAGATTTCTTGCCTTATTATATCTTTTATGAGTTAGAGTTCTTCTCTTGTCTTGTATTTATATGTCAGGCCTTTTTATTGGTGGTGGTGGAAGGGGGCTTGGGGGAGGGGCGGTTAGTACATTTGTTTATGAAGCATTTAGTGAAATATTCATGCAAAAATTTGGTTAGTAAATGGTCTAGATTAGAGGTAACGAATGTAAAATCACTTTTTTGTAACTTGAAAAACTTTCAACATGGTCTGGTTTTCACCCAACTTAGTTGGTACTTCAATGGCTTCATTTGTATTTCATGATTGAGCACTTGCTAGCTTACATGCTTGGTTGGCCATTTGAATATCAGTTACATGTGAACTGTCGATAACTAGTCAACTACATGTGAGATGTAATTATTAAAAAATTCCACTCTTTCCAGGAAATATTAGTTGACAGAGCTGTCCATGCTGCTGTTCGTCGGTTTTTGCCATCTAATGCTGCCATTTCTGAGCCTGAGAGTCCTGCTTTACTAAGGGAGAATTTCTCCCAGGCAATGCATGATTTTCTTCCAGTTGCAATGCGTGACATCACAAAATCTGCTTCTGATGGTGGCCGTTCTGGATGGGATGATGTGGGTGGTCTTGTTGACATTCGAAATGCTATTAAGGAGGTTTGACTTCTTGAAATATTTGAATGCTATTATTCTCTTGGTTTATTTTATGTGTTCCATTTTCTTTTAGATTTCAAGTAATATTATTATATTTGTCAAAAACCAACTATCATAAAAGCATAAGCTGTTAGGTGGAGGCCAAGATATATTTTTTTCCCCCTTTTTTGGGGGGGATAGAAAAGAGATTTTATTAGAAGAGAAGGAAAAGTACAAGAGAGGATGAGGCATCCTCACAAAGAAACCAAAAAAACAAAACTAAGTCCTAAGAAGATAAACCATGCAACAATGCATGCGAATACCTTTGAATGTCAGATAACAACACCCCATTAAATAAACCATGAGCGGAACACCAGAGGGAAGCCAAAAAAGTAATCCTATTTCAAACAAAGTCTAAAGTTGAAAAGGAATCCTTAATAATTCATAAAGGACAAGAATGATTTTATAACTCGTAAGGCTTTTCCCTTAACATGTGTGTAATTGTGGTGCTTGCTAACGATCAAGTCCAGACCTCTTGTTACACTGTTCTGCTGCAGTTTCTTTATGGAATTCCTTGTCCTCTGAACCCTTTGTAATTTATTCTCTTTATTTTAATTTTTTTTATTTTATCAAAAAAAAAAAAAAGAAAGAAAGAAAGAAAAAGAAACCAGGAAGTGATGATGGAGCTGTGGTGAATGATCCAGTATGATAGATATAGTAGAATAGTATTGGTGCTGAATTATCTCATTGTGACCCAGACAGATATTGTTTATTTCAATGAGTACTCAGTCAGTTCATGTGTTCATCTAGAACTACTATGAGCATGCTGTTAGTCATATTCTAAAATATCTGAAAGGAGCACCAGGCAGTGAGGTCCTGTATTGCAATCAGGTTGATTGCAGAGTGGAGGGATTCTCGGATGCTGAATGGTCCTTTTTTTTTTTTGTAGTTAGTTTAGCAATAATTTAATTCTTGTTGCTTGTTTACTGTAGACTTGTATCTTAACATTATTTCACGTTGCTATTGTCGTTAAATTAAATAATTTTCAGATGATAGAGTTGCCATCAAAGTTTCCAAAAACTTTTGCGCAAGCACCTTTGAGGTTGCGGTCAAATGTCCTTTTATATGGTCCTCCTGGTTGTGGCAAAACTCACATAGTCGGTGCTGCTGCAGCTGCTTCATCACTACGATTCATATCAGTGAAAGGGCCGGAGCTGTTGAACAAGTATATTGGTGCTTCTGAACAAGCTGTAAGAGGCCATTAAGACTTTCTTTAAGCTATTATTGGTGTATGCTGTTTTCAAATTTATTTGTGTTTCTTAATCCATGTATATTCTCTGCTTAAAGTAAAAATTTTCTGGTTATTGTGTCTTAAATGACCCAAGATTAACTTTTTATACAGTAAACCAATTGATCTTAAATGTCCATTAGGTGACCTAGGCTGTTTCTTTTGGTTTGGTGTGTAACAATTATTAGATTCTTTCATATTGAAGTTATTGATTTTGCTTAGAGTGTCTGAGTCTTGAATGCTGGTTTCAGGTTAGGGATATATTCTCTAAAGCAGCAGCTGCAGCACCATGCCTACTATTTTTTGATGAATTTGATTCTATTGCCCCTAAGAGAGGGCATGACAATACCGGAGTAACTGATCGTGTTGTTAATCAAGTTAGTATATATTTGTCAATTTTTGTTTTTTGTTTTTTGTTTTTGAATAAAATCTGACCTCAATATATATTTAATTTTCACAGTTTCTGACTGAGTTAGATGGTGTAGAGATTTTAACGGGTGTATTTGTATTTGCTGCAACCAGGTTAGTTTCTCAAGCTTGCATGGATTTATTTAAAATAAAAATTAAAAAAAAAAAGAGCTCTAATAATGTCAGATAGAAGACTAAAAGCTTAAAGGATGAAAGAGTGAAAAGAGGGCAGTTACTTCAAGCTTGATTTGCTTCTTCCTTACACTTAATTTGGATTAGTTACTGGTGGCCATTTCTGATACAAGCTTTGATCATGGCTATGAATCTACTCTATGATACAGGGTCTGAGTTTCTCATGTATAGGTTTGGGTAAACAAGGGTCAATCCCTCTAATACAATTGAAAAACAGGTTGAATTTGAGTTGAGCCCTGCTGCTCCAAAATTAATTTATGTACTTAATTAAATATGAACAAGTTAAGTCATATTTGGTATCCTATTTATTATTATTATTATTATTTTTTATCCATTTTGAATTTACATATTATTATGGCCATTTTACTAGCAAAACTAAACAATTTAGTGAATAAAGAATTCCAAATTGGTAATTCTATGCTGGACATAGTTACTCAGAGACATAAAATTTCATTTTGTTTGAGAAATATTGATAGTTTTGTTAAATTAAGTACTACTGTACTAGGGGAACAGTCCTTTAAAAAAGGGTTATACGGATTGAGTGAAGTATATTTAATTTTCTGGATTGAGATCCTGTAAAGTGCAAGTTGTAATTGTTGATGAAAAAATCAATTGAGTGACTCTCAAATGTCTATGATTTATTATTCTTGTGCTTGTTTTTAATAAAGTTTTTAACTGATGAGGTGAGTTTGATATGGGGTTAAAAATGGGGTTTTGGGTTTTTACACATGCTCAATGTGTATACGCTCTCACTTTTTGTATTGAGGATCTCTTGTCCTCCATGGTCTTTGTAATATCTTTCTCTTGTTAATAATGTTTCTTCTTTTATCCCCCCAAAAAAAAAAAAAATGGGGAAGAAACTTTCATGGATTAGATTTGTAATTTTACACATGAATCTAATCCATGAAAGTTTCTTCCCCATTTTTACCCTCATGCCAAACTTACCCTTGATGAGAAAAATCAATGGCTGTTAACTCTGCTTTACTCTTTAAAAGTGCTTATACACTATACTTTAGAAGGATCAGACTTCCGAAGTTGATCTTGTTAAAAAAGTGTTATGTGGGAGTGTTCGCCCTATAATAAAAGTATTAGTAATTTAGTATTAGGGTTGAGGAATGATGACAGCATTATTAATTATTATAAGAAAGAGAGAATAAGTTTTATTAGACAGGAAAGAAGTAACATACAACTGGGCAGAGGACAAACAGAAAAATATAGATGCAACAAGGAACATGGAAAAATAAAACCTCAAGCATGTAGCAAAGCTGTCCATTCTTTTTGAATATTTTAAAGAGCATTTGACGATATGCTGACATAGTCCCATTATATAACAAGTTTAGGGGGCAAAGAGACACCGGCAAAGATGCAAGTATTTCACTTTAACGAAATGTATCAAAGGACTGAGACAGAGTATAGTGCAATCTGACACAAAATTCTAGCCTAGGACTGAGACAGAGTATAGTGCAATCTGACAAAAAATTTTAGCCTCCTATTTTGTTTTTTAACAAAATTTTATACAGAACCATCTAAAACTGCTCGATAGGGACAATGTTATGGCTGTGGTAAGTTTCCAATTGAGGACATGCTTGTCTATTCTGACTATTTTTTGAGATATAAAGAGAGAACAAAAGGGAAATGGGTATTAATCATTGTTTATACTGATATCTGTTTTATGTCAAGCAGTAGACCGGATTTACTCGATGCAGCGTTGTTGAGACCTGGTAGGTTAGATCGACTTCTATTCTGTGACTTTCCATCTTGGCATGAGAGATTGGAAATTTTGACAGTGCTTTCTAGAAAGGTATGTTTGACTGTATATATTTTTCCATGTTCTGTTTCGTGTGTGCAAACTGCTTTGGGATTTTTATTTGTGAGGTAAATGTTTTGGGATAAAATGTTCTACATGGTTATATGTTTTTCATTGGAATCATGGTAATAGAGATGTAAGCAAGAGAGCATCCCACGAATGTCGCACTGATAATCTTTTATTTCTCATTTAATTGTCTGATGGGTCTCGGTCAATTATCAAAGCCTACACTAGAAGACCCAAGCAAGGGATAAAGATATCTATGGTGGAAGAAATAAGGAGGGCAGGAGTGGAAATTCAAGTGGAGGACAAAGGGACCAAGTCAGAAGTTAGTTACTATGGAAAATGAGCCTGCCCCATGGTTAAACGTGTTTTATAATGTGATTGTTGTTGGGCATCACTATTGATGATAACATTGAATTCTACCAGAGATATTTGTAGAATGGCAAGTTGGTGGTTAACCCATCATAATTTCTAATTTTAACATTTTGGAGTTTCACAAGGGAGCTTTGCACCGAGTTTTACTGTTTCTACTAATGGAAGTTTACCTTTGTGCCTTGTGTGAATATATACTAGTTTCAGTGGCCTCAATGGTCTATCAAACATATACCTTTCTCAACCCAATCAAAATAACTCTTTCTGATTAATGCAGTTACCAATGGCACATGATATTGATTTGGCCACAGTAGCTAAGATGACTGAGGGATTCAGTGGAGCTGACCTCCAAGCTCTCCTCTCGGATGCACAGCTCGCAGCAGTCCATGAAGTTCTGGACAATGCGGATGCCTGTGGGCCAGAGAAAACACCAGTTATTACAGATGCTCTTCTGAAGTCCACTGCCTCCAAGGCTAGACCCTCTGTTTCAGATGAAGAGAAAAGAAGACTCTACAGTATCTATAGCCAGTTCCTGGATTCAAAGAGATCGCTAGCTGCTCAGGTTTCTCCCTCTCCCTCCCTCCTTTTCTCCCTCTCCCTCTCAGTCTCTTTGTTTGTTTTAAGTCTTTATGTGGAGCGTTCTGTTTAGAAACATGTTTAACCTGGGGTCCAACTTAGTGGGTCTGGGGGCAGATGCCCCCGCTCAGCCTCAACTTCATATACTTCCTAAGAGGTGATGCTACTATATTGAATTAACATATATGATTATTCAGTTTTTGACAGAATGCATTCAATACATTTTTAGAGATGTAACATTGGAAATTTTAGCTTGTTGGGTATCGGGAAACTGACACCAACAGCTTCAATTCACATTAAGTGAAAAAAACTAGCTGTGTTAATTGACAATTCATTGGCAACTCTAGCAGACATTAAATTCATATTTCAAAGAGCCTACATAGCAATTGTAACTTTCTCATTAGTCAAGAAAATTGAAATCTTCATCTAAGATCAAAATCAATTAAATGCTGTAATTTTTAAATTTGTTGAAAGCCTCAAACTTTAATATCTCAAATCTCTCTCAAATTATCTTGAGTGACTGAAAATGATGATGTGACTTTTAACTGTACGATGAGATGATAGGGGCTGTGGTGTGTTAATTACGTGAATCCTCTGTTAATGGAATTATTTTTATTTAATTTCTCAAAAGCACATGTGTAAGCTAATGTATGAAGAATAAACTCATCTGAATTGCAAGAGGGGTAGATGGCAAGTGTAACACGGATTTCAGCATTGCTTTTCTTAGTGTAAATACTGATGATATGGAGCAAGTACTTTATTTCCCTGACTTAATTGGGTAAATAATTATTACACTCATGTTTTTCTTTTGATGTATTTATTTATTTATTTTTTGCTGTGTGTATATTGTCTTTGTACCCACTACAAAAAAGTTCCAGGTGCGTCACTTATGTAACGATGCCTTTTTTCTTTATTTGGTTAACAAATGCGCAGTCAAGGGATGCGAAAGGCAAGAGAGCAACTCTAGCGTGACAATCAAGTAATAAAGTGCAATTTGTTCATGGGGTTAGAAGCCGCTATTTGGTATTCCTTTTCTCATGAAGGCTTTTCTGTTCATTTGTACCTAATTTGCAGTAAATTTGTACAGGAGTTGAATGTAGTTCAACTCATCATATGTTGTATTAGATAAAGCAAATTCTCCCTGCAATGTTGCGAATAAATTATCAGAAGAAAAGAATTAATGTGCAAGTTATTTGTTTCTCCTCTTTCTTTCTTTTCTTTTCTTTCTTTTTTTTTTTTCGGGGCATGTGAAATTACAAGGATCAAATAGGCAGAGCCCTGCTGTATCGAGGCACGCTTTCAGGATTTGTTGGCTGCTTTGTAAAATGGCAAGTTGGTATGAGTAGCTGCGTATGCTTAGAAAGATTAGACGAAAGACCACTCGTTGCACACTTCTAACATTTCAACTTTGGTGCCAATCTTACTTTTCTCCTTTCTTTGGGAACCATTAGAGGAGGGTGGTGGAGCTGCAAGGTTACGAACTTTGGAATTTCTTGGCACATTGAACCCATTAATTGATAATCATTTGTAATTGTAATGATCCAGATTAACCTTATCCCCATCGTTGCTCCAACTAACAGAATTGCCAAAATTTGAGCCTATGTTTAGCTACCCAGCACTTGAACTCTATTGTAAGGCTCTACAATGAAGGAAAATTCGGACTGTTTTAAACTCTCTAAAGCAGCTTATTGATCAACCTTCAACCTTAACGTTCAAAAGTTTCCCCTCTTCTCCATCTCTCCACTTGCTATGCATTTGTACATTACATACTGTTGGGCCCTTTCATCCTTGATGGGGCTTTCTCTCAACGTTTTTTTAAGCAAAGTTAAGGGGTGATGCACCATCAACGACGGAGTTTAGTTTGGTCTAGCTTCCGTTTCACATCATCTTCGGAATTAAAATATGTTAATTTTGATTAAGTGAGCGCGACATCTTCGTCTACGGTCTTTATTCTATTTTATTCATTGATTCCCAAAAAATATTCTATTTTTTTCCTTTGATTAAACATGATGCGGCTTGATTAATTAATTGAGCAACATCTGGCTTCTATACTATATATTTGATTTAATTTTAATACACTATTGGTGTTAAATTCTTTTAATATTCATCCAAAATTACACTTATATATTAAGAGTTTAATTGGGGTGCACTGACAGTGTAAAATTTTTTTACACTGTTATCCAATCAAAACCTTCCATTTGCATGACCATTCAAGTAGTGGGTGGTTATATCAAAGATTTTTACTGATGTGGCAATATATGATTGGATGTCTATATAAAAAAGTTTTACATTGATAGTGTATTCAAATTAAATTCATATATTAATACTATAACAGTTTATGTTTTTAATGTTATATGTCCGTAGTTGCATCATTCGATTATTTATTATAATTCTTGTTAGTAAGAGTTTTTTAAACTAGTAAGGGTGAATTGCATTGACACACAGATATTAGGATTAATTCTTGTTGGTGGTGCTCTATTTGCAGGTTATTTACAAGAATCGTTATAAATTTCGTTAAGGCTTGAAGCGTACATTAAGATTTAAATTCTTTAAAATGACGACCGTATTTTAAAGATTAAAATGTATAATTGATAAAAATAAAAAATAAAAATAAAGGATAAATATTATGAATAAGTAAAAAAAAAAATTAGAAATCCTTGTTGGGAGACCCCTACCTATTTAGGGACCTCAATCGGGTCGAGCTGGATTAGTCGGGTTCCCAGTAATAGGGTCTGGATATTGATGGTTGCATTAAGATAAAAAAAATTAGAAACATTTTGAAAAATTAGATATATACTTATTTATATAAAATTATGATTTTAAGTTATTAGTAATATTATTAGTTATGATGTATGTACTTTATTATAATATTAAAAAACTAACTCTCAACGTAGTTAATAGACATACTTTTTTACAATTAAGACGTGCTTTTAATATATTATATAATTTTTTAAATTTAATTATTATATATTATCAATATAAAAAAATTTTATATTATTATTTAATTAAATATTTATATTTATAAGATTTTTAAATAATAAATAATTAAATTAAATATTTTTATTAATATGATAATACATAATTAAATATATATATAAAATATTTTTATACTAATAATACAAACAAATTAAATCTATTTTTTTTATATTATTATATAATTATATATGCTAAATTTTAACGCAAATCTCACTTCTCCTTATAAATAGGCACGAAAAAGATATATCTATGCTTTATCAAAACAAAAAGAAAAAAAGAAAAATGAAATATATACGGGATTCATTAACACGTGTTGTAAGTGCTTCAAATCACGCAATCTAAAGTTTTGGTGATTAGTGGATGTCGTATATTATTATCCGTGGAAATCCCGGTAGCCTGAAAATTTAAAAATAATAATAATAATAATAATAATAATTAAAAAAAAAAAACAGGAAAACACGAACACTCGACGGGAAACAAAATCAAAACGAGATTGTCGAGCTTGGGTTGCAGCCTCTGCGAGAGAACGAGACTCACACAGAAAAGAGAGAGAGAGAGAGAGAGAGAGAGAGAGAGAGAGAGAAAATCGAAGGCCACGAAGCTCGCATCGCATCTGAGAGGACGAGGGTTCCCAGCTGTTCCGTCTCGTATACGTAAGTTCTCTGGAATTTGTCTCTTTCTCGCTCTATCTTTCTGCTCCTTCTTCGATGCGTTTCATCGATCTATCACTTTTCCTTAATTTCACTTCAACATCGCGTATATATTTTTTTAAAAAATCACATTTGCCTCCAAATTTTTCGCTTTTTCAATCAATTTATCGAAACCCTTTGGGGAATGGCTTCAATTTTCTGCACCCCTGCTTTGTTTCTGGCCATTTTCCCACTATACTCGCGCATTTGGAGCTTAATTGAACCTTTTTTCTTAATTTTTTATTATATTGGTAATGGAATTGGTATTCTGGATTTTTTTTTTGGGTCTTTTCCGTTGTGCAATATTCTGATTTGTAAACAGATTAGGGTTCGTAGCTCTTGCAAAAAACGCACTCGTTGGAACACAAGGCCAATTAAAGCTCTTGTGTTACATTTGGAGAAAAAGGGGTATCTTTATTTGTTCTCTCTAATCTCATCGTTTACTGTGTGGGAGTGTGAGAATTGAATTGGAGGCAGCGTTCCTATTTTCTCTTTTGTTAAATGGAGAGGAAACCTCTATACGACCTAAGCCTGAACTATTCCTTGGGTGTAATTTTATCAATTTGATCCTTCAAAGTTCAAATCTCCCATATTTTAGTCCCTTGATCAAGTCTGGTTCATACATTATTTACCTTCATCAGTTGGGTGGACAGGGAGGGACTAAAATATTGGAAATTTGGACTTTTGAGGGATCAAGAGGATTTGATTATGGGTTTATCTTCCAGGGACTAAATTTTGTTTTGCTTTAAAATTAAAAGAAATAGTTTCACCTGGTTCTGCCTATTTTATTGGGTAGGGTTTTGTAGTTTCATGTTTACAATGCTGACCTGTTGGTTTTTCAAGGGCTTGTTATGTAATGGGTCTTCACAGTTCACATATGTGGATCATAATTTTTTAGAAGGACATTTTATTTTAGAGAACAGGAAGTGCACCACTAGGGGAAGACAAAGAATCTGCTAAATGAAAAGAAAGTTTTTATGTGGAACATGGAACAAATTTTGTATTAAATTATTTATTTCTGAATTTCTTATGCTCTTTGTGTCTATGTCTTTAAGTTTTGGGTTGTTGCACTTTGTGTAGTAAGTTGCTACTAATTATTGAGGCTGTATCAAGCTACACTAGATCAGCTCTGGAGATGTAATGTTACCGTATCCAGGGCTTATATTTTGCATTTATTGCCTGAGACTTATTTACTAAACGACAATGTTAAAAGGGAATTGCAGCAACCATTGTTTATTTACTTTTTATTCTTTTATAATCACCATGCACAAATGCCTGTATGTTTTTAATCCTCTAAAGGTAATGCCCAATCTTCCATTAGCAGTATCCAAGTTAAAAAATGAACCTACTTGGAGGTACTGCATACCTTTTGAATTTTTGAATAATTATCAGACCTTGTATTTCTTACAATAAAAAAATAAAAAACATTTTTAATGACTTACATATTCGGTATTTCTATTATAGTACTAAAAATTTCAGGTACATGATGTTCATTTACATTTATGTATCCTTCAGCATCATTCTGCTACATGATGCTGAAGAAGTGATACAGAATTTATTCAGTGCACGGAACACTGGTACATATGGCAGGACTTGTGTCTGGAGAGTTGTCACATCATGGAGCACCTGATGGCAACTCTTGTATAAGTTCTAAAGACAAGCAAGAGGAAACACTAGGTCGCTGGTATATGTCTAGGAAAGAAATAGAGGAAAATTCCCCATCGAGAATAGATGGAGTTGACTTGAAGAAAGAGACATATCTGCGCAAGTCATACTGTACATTCTTACAGGATTTAGGCATGAGACTTAAAGTGTGAGTTTACTGCTATTGGTTTTATTATTTATATTTCATCATTTCTTTCTGGTGTCACATTCACATACTTCTTACTGTTTGTTTGGGATTGCTCTGAAGAATTGTGTGCTTCATCCTGCTCTGATTTTACATTTTATCTCTTTCCCTGTCACTCTTTCAGACTGCTATTTACTGAATAATGTGGCTGTGTATCTGAATGATACACCAAACAAATGTAATCTTGCATTGCATGATATAATGAAAGCACTGAGGCAATTTCATATGGGTTGTAACTTTGCTTCCTGCAGGCCTCAGGTAACTATAGCTACGGCCATAATATTTTGTCATCGGTTCTTTCTTCGACAATCTCATGCAAAGAATGACCGAAGGGTAGGCTTCTGTGTGGAATCCTTTTTCTTAATTTAATATTCAATGTTTGCATTGCCTTGCAGGCTGGCAGATACTTATGGATGGTTTTGTCTGTAATATATGTATTTTCAACTGTTTAAAGAATATGCCTGATATTGGATAGCTAGCAAATCCATTTTTTAATTAGCTTGCAATATGAACACCTATAAATTTTGTGGTATTGCTGCGTACTTATGGATGGTTTTTGTCTGTAATATATGTATTTTCAACTGTTTAAAGAATATGCCTGATATTGGATAGCTAGCAAATCCTTTTTTTGATTAACTTGCAATATGAACACCTATAAATTTTGTGGTATTGCTGTGTAAAGCAAAGTCATATGAGAAACATGGAAGAATGATATGTACAAACAAGCTTTGACAAATTTTAGTTGATTTATACGCCAACTACATTTTTATTTGTTTAATATAGGCAAAAGCTTTCATGATAAATTTTCCTTGAAATAGTGGGATTGTATTCTACATTTATCTACTACATTACTCTCAGTATTGAAAATGTTTTGGGCCCATTCGGTCCGGAAAATTTTCCAAAAAATTCTAGAAAACAGTGTAAGGCTTCAACTTTTTAGAGAAGGTTCTAAGCTGAATGCAGTATTTATTGTTCTTTAATAGGGATCTGTAATCAAGGATTTCTTTTGATGTTTTGTACAATATTTTCACTTTAGGTAAGTTTTCAACTTGTTGTGAAATCTTGTTTAGAATAGATCAATCTGTCAGTTTGAAAATGAGTGGATCTTCTAAATTTGCAGCTTTCAGAGTGTGATGTTTCTGAATGTTTTATCTTTTTATCGCAACTTATTCCGTTTAAATTTTTTTCTTATAGTTCAATTCAAAAATTAACTTCTACTTTAAAGTTTTTAATTTGTAAGTTTGAAAATCTTAACACTTTGGCATCTTATTATTTGAGTGCTCAGATTATTTATTTAATATCAGGAGCTTGTAGTTATGTTCCGTTTTTATATTCAAAGAATGGTACATGAAAAAAGTAGTTTAGACTATAGATTACATAATTGGAATGTCATAGCTCACTTGGTAAGCATCTTTTGCAGACCATTGCAACTGTTTGTATGTTCCTTGCCGGGAAGGTTGAAGAGACTCCTCGTCCACTGAAGGATGTTATTCTTGTTTCCTATGAGATCATTCACAAAAAGGATCCTGCAGCTGCACAAAGGATAAAACAGAAGGTGTTCTATTACTGCCGGTGCATTGACCGGACACCCAAATTCTGACTTCTGGGTTTTTCTGAAATCACATTGCTGCTGCTTTTACATGCAGCCATTCTTTCTCACCGTTTGTCTTTCTCCATTAATGGAGTAGTTTTCTGTTCTATTTGCTTCAAAACTGGGCCCCCCTCCAGCTTGTCAGTTTCTAGTCAATACATCCTCTATCTAGGTTATAATGTGTGCTCAAATGTGGTAGATGTTGTGGCCTCAATATTGAAATCCTATAAAATGTTCATCTGGCTTGTAAATTATGAAAAAGTCTTCAAATGATTTTTGTTTATGTGCTTAGTTACTACTTAAATAGAACTGGTTGCTTAGAATATATCATTTAGCAAATGTTCTTCTCTATCCCCCCTTCTATTGGATAGTTGATCTGATTCCACCCATTTTACTCCAACAGCTGTATATTGGTAAAGTATCTCCTTGGCACCTTTTGGACTTTTTTTTTTTTTTTGGGTTTACACTGTTCCTATACATTTTGGTTTACTTCTTTTGACTTGTTATATATAAATTTGTTCAATAGAATGGGTAAATGATGCAGGAAGTATATGAGCAGCAGAAAGAATTAATTTTACTTGGAGAGAGGGTTGTACTGGCCACTTTAGGTTTTGACCTGAATGTTCAACATCCCTATAAGCCCCTTGTCGAGGCTATAAAGAAGTTCAATGTTGCAAAGAATGCCCTTGCACAAGTTGCATGGAACTTTGTTAATGATGGGTATGATTAAGTTGCCATTTATTCTAATTTATCTTTGTTGAATCCATTTTATTTATATATATTTGTTCACACACTGGAAAGTGGCTTTCAGGCTGAGAACATCGCTCTGCCTGCAATTTAAGCCACATCATATTGCAGCAGGTGCCATTTTCCTTGCTGCCAAGTTCCTGAAAGTGAAGCTTCCATCAGACGGGGAGAAGGTTTGGTGGCAAGAGTTTGATGTCACCCCACGCCAATTAGAGGGTTGGTGTCATCCCCTCAATCATTTGCATACTAAGAAAGTTGATCCGATTGGAATGCCTTTTGTGTTCCCATGGCTTAATGCATTACAATAATTTTTGTCATTGCATCTGGATGGTTATCTTTTCCTGATCAAGTTAGGCATTTTCATTCGAGAGGACAAACCCAATTTTATGTCATGGGTAGTTTGCTGTTAAAGATAGACTGTCCTTGTGTGTTGTACCAGCTAAATGTATCTGTATATCTTTCTGAGTCTCTGGTTATATTCTCTTTCAGAGGTTAGCAATCAAATGTTGGAACTCTACGAGCAGAATAGAATTCCACCATCTCAAGGAAGTGAAGTAGAAGGAAGTGGAGGAGGGCCAATAAGAGCTGCTACAAAAGCTCCTGCTGTGAATGAGGAGCAGGCCTTGAAACATACATCCTCTCATCCAGCTCCTCAGCACGCATCTGCAGAAAATCATGTGGTAGTGCCAAGAGGAACGGAAAACCAAAGCAATGATGGGAGTGCAGAAATGGGCAGTGACATTACTGACCACAAGGCAGACTTGGAAATCAGAGAGTCTCGGAACTCTGAACAGTTTCCTCAGAAAGATAACAAGACAGAAGTGGCAAATAAATCTAGATCTGGGACTGAACGCATGTATTCAGGAGACCAAGATAGAATGGTTGGGGCAAAGGAGGCTGCAGAAGTAGGAAGGAGGGATGATCCAGGTTCACATAAGTATAGCAACGTTGGTCGAAATATGGAGCTTCGCGAAGGCCCTGTTGATCACTCACCCAAGGAAGCAATGAAGATGATTGACAAGGACAAAGTGAAGGCTGCGTTGGAAAAAAGGAGGAGGGAGCGAGGGGAAATGACATTAAAGAAAGATGTAATGGATGAGGATGATCTCATTGAGAGGGAGCTCGAAGATGGAGTTGAATTTGCAGTTGAGGATGAGAAAAAGAAATGTGAGACAAGACAGAACTGGTCTAAACCCGATGAGGCAGGCCGTGGCAACCAAGAGGAGACTGGAGATGGTAAACACATGAGCATGAAGGGGCAATTACAGAAAGACATGGATGCAGACAATGCAGAAGAAGGGGAGATGATGGATGATGCTTCATCCTTGTCGGACAATCGCAAGAGAAAGATGGGGAGCCCTCCAGGTAGGCAACCAGAGATGAAAAAGCGGATTGATTCCAGTTACCACAATGATCTCTCCGAAGAAGTAAATGGGGAAAGGTAGAAGTTGGTCATGCAGACAGGGAACGCATGAGGAATGAAGATGAAAATCATTTGCTGAGGTGAACAATCTACTGTCCTTGGTTTAGTTATTGTGATTTGGCTAGTCGGTTGCTGATGAGTTGATGATTTTGGATGTTCTTGTTTGCCTTTTACATTTCTTATTTAAGGAACGGGATGCCTCAATTTTGGTAATCACATTGAAAGCTTACGCTATTTAATATGTATATACCCGAGTTCCGTTGCCCAAAAAACTCTGCAAGGCTGGTGATTTCAAATCATTGATAGCTGTAATTGTCAAAATAAGAATTTTAAGTACCTGTTAAGCACAGGATAAGCTTAGATAAACCTAACTTGGCTGCTTAAGAAGAGAATCGTAGCAAATCACTTTAAATTCATAGAATGGGGCTGAAAATCTATCAAAGATTTTCTTGAAATTGAAATAAATCAAAATTTTGATTTCTATATAAAGCAGTACAAACTCAAGCTTCTCTCATGTACTAGTGATATGTACACGCTTATTTCAACTAATGACAGGGGGTATGATAGTTATTTACTTGTACATCAAAATTTAATATTGAATATGACATTTGTTTTAGGTTAGTATGCAATGGATTTATTTTATTTTAATATACGTGTACTTTGATATTTAGCTATACTCACATTAGTATACACATGAATAATTTTTTGATACATTAAGGCTTAGAATGACACCAACACATCGAAAGGACGTACAACCCAATCTCCTAGTTGAAAAATATTTGTGGTAAAAGACGAAATTTGTGCAAGGTTCCTACAGTTTTTTCGGTATTATAAGGCTTCCAATGACATGTACAAGTCAGGTTATGCTGGATTTTCATACTGGTCCAGTCATAATTATCTTAATTTTTAATATTAGGTTGGTAAAGTCCTTAATTATAAATTATTTCTTTTTTAATCCAAACGTAAAAAAATAATGGTGACTGTGATCGGACCCTGAAAGAAGAGTCCAATGGAAACCATATCCCTATCTTCAAACCTAAAAATATTTGCGGTAAAAGAATTGAGGGAAGTGGTGCAGCGTTCCGAAGGCTGCTAGGATCCTCTTAAATGATTTGGGAGTATTCCGTCATCACAATATTTTTATTTATTTATTTATTTTGTAAAAGTTTGATAAACAGCATAATGGAGATTTATGAACAACTGTTGGGAGACTTAATTATGTAATGAGAATAAAAAACTTTTCTCTCTCCAACTTTTTCTCTATTTCAATCATGAACGAAGATAAAATTTTAAACCTTGTATTTGAATACATAATAGGGATAATTGTTCAAATTTTTAGGAATTCATTGTTATACAATGGAGATTTTTGTAAATAAGTTTGTATTCGACTGTGTTCTTGAATACTGCTAAAAATCTCCACTTTTTAACTGCAAATCCTCTAAATTTTATACATAAATCTCTATCCAACAACTAATAATATGATAGAAAAATTAGAGAGAATAATCATCATCAAAGAAAAAATGCATTTTGGAGTTATATTCAAGTACATAATAGGATTAATGTTCAATTTTTTGGGAATTTATAATTATACAATGGAAATTTTTATAACTAAGTTTGTATTTGAGTACATATTATTTTGAATACAAGATAAAAATCCCCACTCGTCAACAAAAAACCCTCCCAACATGAATCCCATCCAACCAATAATATGATAGAAAAGTTGAAAAGAAAATAAAAATCATTGGAGAAAAAATACATTTTTCCCTTATAAAGGAGACTTATGAAGAACTTTAGGGGAATTTATAGTTATATAAGTGGGAAAAAATACATTCTCTTAAATGATTATTTATTTTCTCTCCAACCTTCCTATCATAGCATTGGAGAGAAAATACTTTTTTTCTCTCTTATATGTAAATTCTTTGAAAATTCTTCATGAATTCCCCTTATATGAACTTTCACACAACACGATGCAACTCTCATTTTTTGCTATTTTGGAGTATTCAGTCTTCCAAGTTGGTTTGGGAGGATAGTAGACAAAATCATTCCATTCATTACCAAGAGTTCAGAAGACAAATTCCATAAGCTGTTAAAGTGTTCATATTCACTATAAACTAAAGGTATTTGAAATTGTCCATAACCTTCCTTTGTAACTATCACTCAGACTTGGTTTGGTGGTACTATTTGGTGGTGCTATTTATGATGATACTTGAATTTTTTTTTTTTAATTTTTTTGTCCCACGTCCTCAGAAGTCTTTTTTTTTTTGCACGTCCTCAGAAGTCTAAATTTTACGTTTGGTGCGCAATGTGTAGCCCCTTTCTTTTTTTTTTTTTTTCAAAAAACACAAAACTAGAGAGCAAAGTTAACGAAAACCAAGGAGAGCTAGAGAGAACAAAGTTAAAGAAAACCAAAGAAAGCTAGATAGAACAAAGCCATATTAATACTCAACTTCAAAATGTCATATTGTATATGGCAATACCCAAACATTACAAAGAAGCAGCATTACTTATCAAAATCTAAGTAAATGCCAGGAGGTACTTCTTCCTTGTTTAACTGCAAAAGACCAACAACTCATAATATCACTAGAGAACAACAATATAGAAAACGCCATGCAATAATTAAAGAGTCCACAATCCCCCCATAAGCTTACCCTTCATATGATAGTAAGCCATATATTTACACCACATGTCAATGACAAACCTATTTCGCAAACCAAAGTAATTATGCGGGCGAACGACCTCCGCCACAGCTCCTTTCACCACCACCGCCGCCACAGCCACCACCACTGCTTCTAGAGTTCTAGTTCTACCCTACTATAAAGTGTACAAGGCATTACTTTAAAAAGATAATGTCTTGTATTTTTTTTGTTTCTTTTAATGTTCTACTAGTAACTAGTATATATATATTATCATGACCACATGGAATCACCATAACTGGTCTGGTCCACCACCATGTCCATGTCATACATGGGCTTGGCTTGTGATTCCATGATCTTGGATGATGGGGAGCCACTAGTGGTTGGGCTATGTCCTTGGTTCCAGTAGCATGCACTCTGGCGCACCCTGAGGTGCACAGCCTCAGCCTGTGCCACAGCCAATTGGGTCTGCAGCACATCGATCTGTTGCTGAAGGGAAGAGATGGCCCCTACACACCCATACACAGGGTCCCTCACCCTTGCATTTGCCTCATATACCATGCTGCTCACTGCATCCCCTCGCTGATGCTCTGGTAGGTCCTGCAAAGTAATCACAAAACCAACATATTCGTGTTCAATTTGATTATGTTTGGATTTCAATTTGCACCTTCAAACTATGGTTCGAAGGGAATAAACTGAGTTTTAATTATTTTCAATATATAGTAATATTATTTACACTCATTTTTTAAATTTATTGTAAATACATAATAAGAGAGAAAGATATAAGATAATAGATCCACTATTTTTTCCTTTTTAACACCCATCATTTTGTATCTTACTATCTTAATATATATTTGTAATAAATATAAAAAAAAAGTAGAAATAACATTTTATCTTTAACATATATTGGACAAAATTACATTGCCTTGTATTCTAACTTTATTTTTAGTTTCAAACTGTGATTTACAAACTATAGACCAAACACAAGCTGGGAGGGCCACATCTCGCATACAATTTTGTATATTTCTAAATGGACTTTGACAATGAAATAAGCAATTTTCTATGTTTCATTAGAAAAATGGCCACCACGCAGACAGCCTCACGTGGTGCAGAAGCAGAATATGTTGCTTCAAAAAAATTTTTAATGACCATAGAAAGTTGTGTTTGGATGCGGAGTGACCTATTCTCAAATGTGATTCTCAAAATCACGTTGCTTTTTCAGTTACACTTTGTGGTTGATCCTGACTTTGGGTGCCAAACCACGTTTAGGGGCTCCCATTGGGTCACCCAAATGTATGACAAGGAAAGAAACTTCAAATTAATTTTTCAAATAACTAAACAAACGTAATAATGTGCATTAACTTTGTCAAAGAATTATTTCTCTTATTTTTCTTATTATTTTTAGTTATTTTCTACGCACCACATGGCAGACCAAAAGATGAGACTTGACCTAATATTGAAATATGAAGAAATAGAAAGAAGACAAATAGATAGGGACGTACGATGCGAGACTTCAATGCGCCGAATGCCCAATTTTCTTTGCCTTTTATTATTTTTCAAGTGGTACTTGGAAAAGTCATATTGGATGTGGCTTTTGGTTAACTCCAAGAATATTTTACCATTAGCTCAAGAAAAGTCAAAATCGAGAAATAGTACTACAACATATATAAATATGTATTCCTAAATATCATTCAAATTTGTTTAAAATTTTAGCTAAGCTATTTGGTGCTAGATTTTCTTTTCTCAAATAGGGAAAATCTTCAACATTCATTTTACAAATAAAATCTACGTACCAAACAAAAAAATACTACTGTCGGATAGTGTTCAAATACAAATGATTTTAACATTTCAATCAACGTGCCCCAAAATATGAGTTGTTATCGATGATTTTTCAGAAAAAGAATGAAAGTACGAAAAAAGAAAAATCTCTCTATGCATATAAAACGTATCAATATCCTTATCAAAAGGACGATAAAACAATCTCTTATTCTTAACATGTATGAAATAGATGCTATTAAATCAATTTTAGCATTACTAAAGTTTTAAAATAAGCCTAGGCTACTTTATATCTACCAATAAAACTACCGATATATATGACATGTAATTTTTTCATTATTAAATTAAATATGAATTAATAGAATAATTTTCAGTAAGATCTAATGATTGTATAGCTGTTACATGATTACAATAATTTTGCAATAAAACTTATTGAAAATCGGACAAATAAAAATATCAAGTTCAAGGGAAGGTTTGTCCAAATTTAGAGTAATAGTATACATTCAAGATTTATCAAGTATTTATAGATGTACATATAAATCACCCCATTAATGAGAAAATATATAAATCAAATCTAAATTATGGTGATACATAAATAGAAGACTAACTAAATGAATCGACCCATCCATCAATATATCTTATAAGTTATTACAAGAATAATTCTTAAATCTTCTTAAATATATCATCTATTTATGGGATTTATCAGAGTAATTATAGCTTTTTACATTATCTGTATTTTTAATGTAACTATAATAACGAATACAAAAATAATAGAAAATGACCACTTTTCCAACTGTTTTTTTTTTTTTTTTGTATATGATATTTGGGTGGAAAATATATCAAAATATGGGAATTAAGAGAAATTTACACTGATATGGGATCTATTAAAATTAAAATTTCTGATTTCTAAAAAAGTGAAATCGTAAATTTTGATTTTAATTGAAAAAATACTTTATTTTTTATGTATAGTGAAATTGGAAAAAATAAAGTATTTTTTAATTGAAATCGAAATTTTCAATTTTAGTTGATCCATATCAATATAAATTCCTCCAAATTTCCATATCTTAGCACATACATAACTTAAATTCCATATAAAAATTACAAACCAAGTTCCTTCCTTGTATATTGTGGACAGGTTTAAGAATTTTGCGTTATTACAACTACCAGTCTAGCCCCATCCACCAAATCCATGTACTCGTTACTGAAAATGAAAATGCCTATTAATTCCATAGGATAAGACTTGGAAACTCTTGGATACTTTTGAACTAACTTAGAGGGAAAAGAGAAGCATAGATAACCATTAATTAAACGAGAGAAGTTGGGTAAGTAAGAGCGTGAGTAAGACATGGGGTAGTGACATATGAAAGGAATAAGAGGGTAGCTTTGAACCTGAAGCATCTTGTTGACATTGCTGGCACCAAACACCTTGTGAACATTTGCAAACTTCTGGGGCTCATCCGCTGGGAAATAAGGTGCAAAGACACAATCCTGGGCACACCTTCTCCGGAGAAGCTTGCATGCAGCACAGGGTGAGGGTGCACCCTGCTTCCTACCACCCTCTTTCATCTATCTATATCTGCAAAGAATTAATATTATGTTTCCCTTCAAACTATGTATCAAAGTACACCTGGAGGCTAATAAGACATGAGAGAGGTTGTGAATTAATGAAGAGGGATAGCTAAGCTAAGTAGAGATAAAAGTCAAGAAAAGTAGGCACAACATAAGGAGAAAAGACAGAAGAAAGGGCGTGTGGTGTTGTGGGGAATGGAGAGCGAGGTAGGGACTAGGGTGGGAGAGTGGCCTGCATTATATAAGGAAAAAGGGCAAAAGGTACATGACTCCATGAACAATTGTTGTGGGTCCAATCATGTTTGCTTTCTATTAAATTTGATAGTTTATTTAAAAAAATTATCTACGTTATCAATATACTTTTATGTGAGGAAATCACATGTATTTAAATGTTTTACTGTATTTGAACAGAATTATTTTTAGTCAGAGGATATTTATTGAAAATTTTTTTTTCAATATACAAAATTTACTTGATTTTAACTTGGTTAGTCTAATTAGCTTGAAATAGATTAACTTATTATGAACTAATTTTTTTTAAAACAAAACTTGAAGTAAAATTAATCTTGCTTAAAATTAATAAATGTTAAGTTATTTGAATTAACAATGGTTGATTTTTTAAAATTTTAAATAAACTATTTTATGCCCACCGTTAAAGTGTGTTTAATTTTGATTATTTTCAAACAATACAAATTTCTACTAAAAATTTGATTTTAAACTAATTAAATTAAACACATTATTAGACTTTAGATTTTGATCGACAAAAACATTTCCCTTGATGTGACACTGGGTCCAAACATCTTCCAACCCCGTTTTATGTTTCATTTTTAATATTCGCAACTAAACGTGTGTTGGAAAATAATTTTTAGAATAATACGAAGTGTTAAGAGGATAAATAAGGAAAGATGAGTTGGAGTTAATACCAAAGTTTAAAAGAAAATCAACTGTTGGGTTAAATGATTCGATTTTTATTTTCCTTAATTGTGTGAGGTTCTGAGTTTGAGTATTGTAAATAAAATAATTAATAGTGACAAAGTTTTATTTTTATAATAGATTAATTTAATTCTAATAAAATTAATCAAAATTTAATGCACTACAAATTCTGATGTTTAAAAAAGAAAGGGTTTAAAAGAAAAAGCTAAAAGTATGAGAGAAGAAATAGAGGCAACATAAAAGATAAAGATCAAGCTATAAGAAAGAGGGTGGAATCTGGCTCGAAGTGCTGTATGTTATTTTTTCTTGCCGAGGATAGAGAACTTTACCTGACATTCGTCAAGAAAAGTGGCAGTCCAATAAAGGAGACAACCCAAATCCACATCCAACCAGAATTGAGGGAGAGGAGAGGGAATGAGAACACAATTAATTACATTGTTCCCAGAGATTAAGGATAATGGAGAATATCAATTGTGTTCCTGCAACCACTTTTATCATCACAAACTTTTGTCTTTTATAACTAAATAATTCAACTATTAAATTAAAAATGCAATAGAATCAAGTGACATGAATAGTTTATGATATAAGTTTAATATATTATTAGTATAAAAAATTAAATACTCATTTAATTATACATAGCTATATTATTAAAAGTGTTTCATTTTTATTATATAGTTAATTGACAACATAAAATAGTTTATATTGATAGTTATAATCATGTTAAAACTAATCTTATAAAAATCAAAATGTTAAATAAATTATACATAACAATTTTTTTTTCTTGTTCTCAATGTTCTTAAGAATTTTGTTTTAAAATATTGTCCTTTAATTTGACCTATAATTTTCACAACAGAAAACTTTTTTATTTTAGCTTTTATTCAAATATATAACATAACTTTCGATACCTTATTAAATTAATGGTGAATAGTACTTGGTTTCTTATTTTAAATTTTTTAGTTCATTATTTCTTACAAATTCAAAGGATAGTCTGTCAAAGAAGAGGTCGACATAATTAGGGTAAAAGAAATTTTCCTATTTATTTTATATATCTATGGTGTGTTTGATATCAAATAAAAATAGGAAAGAAATTTTTATAGAATAACTTTATATATAATTTTATACATAAAATTATTCTATAAAATTTTATCTTCTATTCTTTTATTCTCATACTAAACATATCCTAATGTAAAAAACAAGATCTTCTATGCACTTTTAACCCAAATAATAACAAATCTCTACTTCCTTTTCTAAACATCTGTTGGTGTCTAAACAAGACGTAGCAATAGATAACTGCGTTGATCGATCAACCCTTTCACAATGAACTAGCTTGACCATCGGTAAACGCACAGCAATGAGAAAGAGAAACTATATCGCCAAGCCAAGCAAGTGCAGAAAGGCTTCCTCATGTGAACCACATATAGGAAACATTACATCAATCCACCGCAAACTCTGGTGAAGATCCGTTTGATCCAAGTAGCAATATTACTTTCTAATTATAGCAAGATCAACCCTTCTCAATTACTTCTAAAGAAGTTAAGAGAGACAAGACGCCAGACAGACGACAAAAAGACTTCTTGATGAAAGCCTCTCACATCTGTTTGCTTGAAGAATCCAAGTTGTTTTCCTTCAATCCTCATAGAATATGAGACATAAGAAATTCTTGTATAAGAAGCATATAAACTAATTATCAAAAAAAAAAAAAACATATAAATCAACCTTCAATATATGATAAGTTATGTGTGAATTATGATAAAAGTTTATCTATCCTTATTAACATAATTTTATGCATATCAAAGTTTATATTTTTTTCTGTTTTTAGAAAAATTCCTACGTAAAATTTTTTCGATGAGGCATAATTTACTTTATCGTAGTTCTTATCGATCTTTCTCCATAATAGTTTAGCTGTCATGTAAGAATTCCCAGTTTACTTTATCATCGGCTTTATTCATATTTCGTACTAATTGTATCATCATGTCTCAATCTATTTCAATTCTTCCAGAAATGTGCCAATCCGAGAGCAATCAAAAACGTTATATGATATCAGACGACCATGAATGAAAGCACTTTCGCTTTCAGGGCATTTTTCTTTGGGATCACGCCTAATAGGCCTATGGTGGTAATATAGTTAGGCTACTTAGAAGATGCTCTACTCTAGAGTCTAGACCAAAAACGAAAAAAAAAAAAACAGAAAAATGAAGAAAGAAAAAAGAAAAAGAAGATGCTCTACAGAACAATATTTGACAACTGCAATAACAACATTAACGACAATGATATCTCGTAAAGCTTCGAAAAGGCTAGCCATTGAGCCATCTTCCCTAGGTAATATTGACGAGCCATCTCCATAGGAAAAGAAGCTTTCTTGACCTCTGGAGCAGTATGCGCCTCTCTGTTGTGGTCTGTTCATAAATATTAGGACCGACCCGGGGACATGCTCTGGGATCCAATATAATGCATATTTTTTATGTTTCTTTTTTATATGGTTATATTACCTGAAGTAAGATAAATATTATTATTTCAAATATATTTTATAACTTTATAATTCATAAGAATATTAATATTCTATTGATACTTAGTTGGGTGATTGTCTCTTGTTTCTCTTGATGTCTCAAATTTGAATATCGTGAATTAAAAAAATTAGTAATTTTATCCTATAATGGGTCAACTTGACTTAAGTCAAATTAATCTAATTAATTTTATATTATTTAAAAAAATACTAATGTTCTCTAATGATTTTGTGACTAAGATTTCACTTGCATTCGATACTTTCTCTTTTTTGGGAACAAATTCAATAACTAATTTAAAATATATTGTTTACATTTTTATTTTTAAAAAAATGTCAATATGTGGGTTACGATTACTTAAAAATATTGGTAGCTTTTAGGGGTGAAAGTAGATCAGGCCAACTTGATGACCCCGATCAATCCGAACTGAATCAATTAAATTGGTTTGGGTCATCGGGTCAATCAAGTATGATCTAATTAAAACCGACTACTCTTTGGCTCAATTATCAGATCTAGGATTTTGCAACCCGATACTCGATGAGACCCAACTCTCCTATTTTTTTTTCTTAATGAAATAACATATTAGAATGATAATTATTTGATATTTGTATTTCTTTTAATTGTATTAATGACAATATTAAAATGATATAGCCTTTGGATATTAGAATGGAATTTAAAATTTGCTTATATAAAATTTTTGATATTTTATGATTATGTTTTTTTGCATTTTTTTGGCAAAAACTGAAAAAAAAAAATCGAATAATCCAATCATCCAAATCAAACAAAATCAATTAAAATTAATTGCTTCAAATTTATTTTTCTTTCAAATTCAATCTAAACTAACCTGTTTACACTCTAATAACTTTATTTAAAATGTGAACCGGGGAAATCTCTAACTAGACAGGGGCCCACTTTCAATTCATGGCGGTGCATTATAGTTAATGAGTGAATGTCAAGTTTACTTAATTTCAGCATGCTTCTTGCTTCACTCTCCACTTTCACTTCATAATGCTTCTTCCATTCGCATCTAGCTGATTTTGGTCTTCTTTTTTTTTTTTTTTTTGTCTTTCCCTTTCCCTCCATAACAATTTGTTGGAAAATCCCTTCATTGCTTTCAATTTTCATCGACTATTTTAAGTTTTCTAAGACCACCACAAGGGCTTGTTCCTCTCAATCATCAATTGTTTCGTTCCCAGTTAGCTTGTTCTTTTTCTAATTGTGTATTTATGCATCCACTTTGATTTTCAAGGTCAGACTTCGCTTCTGATTTTATTAAAGTTGTTGCCCTTTTTGGCATGGCCCCTATACATATTATTCCTATCGAGTTTATGGAATTCGATTGACCAGTGAAAAAATAAAAATAAGTCGAATGATAGGCTAAGAATCTTAAAGGCTTTATCTGTTAAAAGCTACATTAGAACATGCTCAAATTTGGGGAGGAAATCTTGTAGGAGTTGTCGATTAACGGTTTCAATCATAAAATTTGAGTAGCTAATTAGTCTAGGTCGTGAAACAAGATTTTATGAAGGTTTAAGTGATTCTTAATAATATGATATTGAAGAAAAGAGAAATGTTGAGAGGAGTCAATTTTTATGAGACACCGTGTCAACTCACCACTCATCCACCATTGGATGGGATGTGAACCTAACCTATGATATTAAAGAAAAGAGAAATATTGAGAGGATTTATTTTTTGTGGGACAATGTGCTAATTCACCACTCATTCACTATTCGATGGGTTGTGGACTCTGCTTAGATTGGGTCCACACCCCATCTAATGGTGGATGAGTGGTGATTTGATACGGTGTCCCACAAAAAATGAATCCCTCTTATCACTTCTCTAAAGAAAAATGTTTCAGATACCAATCAACATATCAGGACTTGTGAAGGGTTCAATGATACTTTAGGCCCTAGAAGTGTCTAACTATACTTAAACCGTACCGAACTAGACTGATCAGAAAAGTAAAAGAACTATATATCCCAATTCCCTACTCTAACCTATAGGTCCCTTTCTCGGCAAGAGTTGAATAATGTACTTTCATTTTTTTCTTTTTTACTTCTGACATAAAATTCTTTCTTTATCTTTTTCAAGTGAAGCATTTCCTTGGTTTTTTATCTTTTGGTGTAAACATCATCCTTAAATTTATCAGAATCCTTGAATCTCCATTTATTGGAAAACTTAGAAGAGAGTCTTGAGACTCCACCTAATTTTGATTTAACAAAAGAAATAATTGGATATGATTCTATTAAGGTTGAAAGAGGAATTGGGAATGAGGAGATCTATCTAGAAAGCCTCGATGTTGACTTTGAAGAGGATAAATTGGAGGAAGCTAGAAAAATATGAGAGTTGGGGAAAATGCCAATACTTTTTTCTTCAAATGAGATTGATGTTATTTGGGCCTCGCTAAAAATCGAAAGAATAAAAATGGTAAGAAGGATTTAGGAACATGAGTTAGAAAATCAAGAAGACATAAAAGAAAGTCTAAGAATTAATTGCAATGTTGTGTTCTTTGTCATTGATTCATAGTGGAGTGCATCATTGGTAGATGTTTTTCTTTTGAGAAATATTTTTTGTATCATTTGTTAATTAGACACTCTTGAACATCTAGAGAGAGAAGAGAGAAAAAAATTGTAAAAGAAAAGTAAAATGAGTGAAATAATTGATGGAGAGAGAAAAAGTAGAGAAGAGGTATTGGAATATCCAAAATTTAGGAGTGTACAAATAATTTACCTCTTTTCTTTTTTTGGTTTTTTTAACCTTGGTGTTTTGGTGTGATTTCCCTAGTTTTGTTTTTATAGCTTGTAGTCTTGGGTTAGTATGTTGGTTGGGTGATTTGTTTGGGGTGTTTTGGCTTCTTTGGTGTTTCTTTTCTTTTCGCTTGATTGATGTTTTTCATTTTATTTTTCTTTGTATTGCTCCTTTCTTTTTAGAAAGTTTTGAACCTTCTATGATAATTATCGAAAAAGATCATCCTTAAATTTTATTAATTATTGCAACTGCTGGCAATAAATACCCTCCAACCCAGCCATAGAAAAAAAAGAAGTATGTAGGGACTGACACCAACCACAGCCTGAATTAGAGGGATACTGATTTTGGAGGAGAAACACAAGTCCGTGTGATTTGATAGGAGAGGAAAATAAGAGGAAGATAGGGTTGGGGAGGAAAGGTCGGTTAAAGCAATATATTGAATAGTGTTTGTAAACTCTCAATTAGCTATACCTAGCTTCCTACATCAAGGAAGAGAATAAGGTTGGTCCCAGAGAAAAACTTTCTCATAAAAGAAGATACTCAATGCCAAGATCTTAAAGAGTTTAGGGATCCAATAATTACTTTTCAGTCAACACTGAGGACTACTGGTAGTTGGTCAATGACTATGCCTCACGGACACTATACATAGCCTTTCCGCTGCCCTAAAGGGGCATTAATGGGACATGCAGACATGCACTCAAGTCCTAATAATATATATATTCCTTTGTGTTTCAGATAAAATAATTAATAAATAAATAACTAGCACGAAAACAATGATAGACATGTTAACCGGCGTACTGATTCTTTTCCCTCTAAAAATCATTTGTTTTAGTAACTATTATGGAATTGAATTTTAATGAAAAAAATAATAATATCAGAAATGCTATATGCACGTACGTACGTAGGTTATTCTAATTTAATATATTTTGTGCATTCTATTTTTGTTATTGAGATCATTCCAAATGATATATTTTAGTTTTTGATATGGGGCAACCATTGACGTAGGAAACTGTAAAAAAGGCAGTGCAGTTTTCTATGGCAAGTTTTGAGAAGGACAACTTAGCTAGTAATAATTAATAAACGATTCATCCAGCGGGCCATTATAAAAATTCTAAAAATTGAGCTTGGATATACTAATATGAAAAGGGTTTTTCTATTGAATGACCAAGGACACTTGTTAAGGAAATAAGATCGAAAATTTTTTAATTGAACAGTGAGATCTTTAAGTTTTTAATACATTAAATATATTAAAAACTTAAAATTTTTTTGCTCTTGATCCCTTAATTAGTGCCTTTAAGACACTCATTGGAAAAACCCATTAGAAAATAGTTATCTAAAACTGGCTATTGGTATGAACTATTTAGCGGCCAAAGCGAGGTCAGCTAACATATGCTTCATATTAAATAATTGAGTCTAATTTTAATAGTACAGAAATTAATACAATTTCCTTTGGTTATTTGGCATTGACTCTAAAAGACACCTTCCAATGGAGTAGTGGCCTACTTTCTCATATAGTTAGTGCTTGGCTGGAAAGCTTCTGAAATCGATTTTAGTGGAAGGAAGTATCTACCTTTTTTTTGGGAAAAAATTGCATTAGAAAGCTGAATTTTGCTTTGGAATTCATGTTTTTTCCGTTTGAATATCAAACTTAACAGGCTCTTAGCATGAAAAATACTTTTATTATAATATGGAAAACAAAAGTTCTAATTTCAAAAGGTATGTTTTGGGGTTTTTTTTCTTTTGAATATTTTGTCTCGGTAGAAAATTTCCATGTGTTAACTAGGAAAACATATGAATATAATAAATTGAACAAACTATTTTAGAATAATTTCATTTTATGAATAAGAATAATTTTTTCTGCATATAACTAATTTATTTTTAGTTTATATGAAGATAACATCATTCAAACTCCAAAAAAAAAAAAATTATAACCTATTCCTATAAAATTAAAGTTTTGAATTTGCAACAATAACCTTTAGTTTCAAGCAACCAATAGTGCCTTTGAACAAATAGAATGATGCAGGCCTTAAGATGGGGCCAAAAGGAAATTCATAGGCAGGTGAGTTAGGTAGGGCGTTGGTATCCAATTTCTCTTTCTGAAAGATCAAACTAATAAGAAACCAAGGACAACGTGATTAGTTGTAATTTTTTGGTCAAGGCAATGGAAACATATGACCATGAGCATGCAATAACCCTTTGTTGAGAAAGTGGGCGTTCCATCGTCAACAGTGCTTCGACCGTTAGGGAGGAAAAAAACCACCATTCACTTTCGGTTGGTTGAGAATTGAGAGTTGAGATCGAGACTTGACAAAAATGAAGGAATTGAAACATCAAAGATTTCAAACTTGGAAACAAAATGGCTTAATGCAAAGGGGACCCATTTCCCAATATACATTCCCCTATGCCAAATGCTTTCATTTTCTTATCTTTTCTTTGATTTTGTGGATACCTATATAGGGAGTATATTGATTGCAGTAGGAAAAGAAGTAAATTTTGAATATTAAATTTTATATAAATAGTCAAGATTAAAATATAAAATTATAGAACCTTTTAAGTGGTAACGTGAATTCTCTCATTATAAGTAATTGATTGCAACAGAATTCTCCACATAAACATTATATAATATAATTTTAAAAATTATTTAAAAATCATATAATTAGTTAAAAAAATTATGAAATTTTATATTCTAATCTTAATCACTTTTGTCAAATTTAAAATTAAGATTTTTGTTTGAATAAAAGTCACACTAAAATAATGTAGGGCACGATTCTCATCGAGAATTTCAAAACCAAACGTGGCCATAAATGGATACCAAAAAGTCTTCGTGCTAAGAAAATCTCAATTATATAATATTCGTTCCGTAGTTTATGGTCATCTAACACTAAAAACAGCACTAGTATTGAAGGCCACTTGCTTAAACCTGAAAAAACAGCCTAAGCTATTTCTTTTCTCCAAGAGAATGCAATCAAAGAACATTTTGGTGATTGTAGAAAGAGTTATGCCATGGTAACATAAAGTTCATTGTGCCACTATTTGGACATGTATAACAACATCACATGCATGTTAGGATTTCAATTTGCAACTCCTAAACCATAGTTTAGTGCTGTGTGTAAATGAAAAATCAAACATGTTATTGTATCCCATATATATGTTGGGAAAAAAATATGGATCGGTAGATAAAAAGAGAATAACACTTGTCTATGGGAACAAATAACAATGAAGCTAATGCCCATAGTTGCAAGCATATGATCACCATCAACATGGCCGTAATGTGCAGTTTGTGGAACACCAACAACACCACCAACCAAAACCCTAATCTAAATTATGACCCAAACATAAGTCTAAAATTAAACATGCACGAACTCAAACCTAGTCAAGACTAGTGGCCACCTTGAAAGATATATTTCAGGAACTATATATAGGGGAACATCATCCAACTCGACCTCCCAACCTTCCAAGCCTCCCAATAACCCCCCACTAATCACATAAATTGATTAATCCCACCAATTTGAGGAGTCATTAATACAATGGCTGTTGGATTTGCAAGAGGGGACAAATATGAATCCGCAAAGAAGAAGCACCTCCGAGCAATCCTATCAATGATGAGCATTGAGTAAGTCGTCCCTCGAGGAGCTGACCTCAACTAGGATGACCCAATGGTCATCAAAGTAATAATGGCCAACTTCGAGCTTCACCGGGTATTGGTGGACTAGGGAAACTCAACAAATATACTATTTATCATTGATGCATTCAATAGAGTTGCCTGATGATTGTGTGTGCCCTTTCCACAACAGCTTGGTTGGTTTCCCAAGAGAGGAGATTTAGGTGAAAGGATACGTAGAATTGTTGACAACCTTGATTTTTTACTCTCGAACCATACTTATCAATTTCTTTATTGTCAGGCCAAACAACTCATACAATAGTATACTTAGACGACCTTCCCTCAGCAAGCTGGGTGCAATAGTTTTAACCCCACATTTGACTATGAAGTTTTCACTCCCAAGAACAGAGGTGGATGTAATACACAAAGGTTTAGTTTCAACAATTACATTGATAACTTTATGTTAATATTATTCTATGAGCAAGTATACTAATAACATAATGATATAAGTTAGAACACTAACCCTTTATTTAGTTCAATACAAATTGGAAGGATAGAAAACTCAAAAGAGAGAAAATGCATTGGAAATAGAGTTCCCTTTGTTTGGATAAACATGAAAATTAGAGAGAAGAGAAAAAAAAAAAAAGTAGGTGGGGCCTAAGTCTAAAGCTTTCACTTTATCTATGTGACAAAAATTGCCACTAAAAAAGAAAGTAGTAGAATTACAAGTTTACCTTCAAGAATATCAAAAAATGATAGTATCTAATATTTTATATTAATTTATTTTTATTTAAATGAAAAATTTCAAAATAAAATTTATAATTTGAATGTTAATAAATAATTTTTTATTAATAACATCATAAAATTATTTATTTATTGTTTAATTTATAAACAATGTTTAAAAATTAAATTAACGCAACATATTTATTCTCTATTGCATTAAGGACATATATGTTATTCTAATATAATTCTTATTTTCTTTTTTTTTTTCTCTTCATCTAAATATATAAAGAGAAAAACACACTTTTTTCTTCATTTTTTTTTCTATCATTTTTCTTTTGTTATCCAAACAAAGCATAGAAGAATAAGTTCAATGAAGAGAGAGAGAGAGAGAAAGAGAGAGAGAGAGAAGTGAAAAAGGCTTTAGATGAATTCTTTGAATACCATTTGGCATTCGAAATTCTGTAGCTAAAAGGGCTGAATTACTATTTTGCATAGAGTAAATGAATTCGAACAGATTTGTCCTCATCAATCTTATACATGTTTTTAGATGTTTGAACATGAAGCCCAATCAAGTGTACACTAAAAGTTAATTTTATCTAGTAAAAATTATATTGACACCTAGGAAGCAGGGACACACCAAGTTGATAGTGTGTTCGTGTGTCCGACACAAGTGGGATATCGACGCGCGTTGGACATCAGTACGACATGTGTCTGACACGCGATTTTACGTGTCCAATTTAAAAAATATTATTTTTTGGCTCGGACACGCGTCGAACACAACTCGGACCCGTGTCAGATATTGCTGGACATAGCTTGGATACGACTTGAACACGACCTACTACTTTTTTGCCAATTATTTGATGGATAAAAAAAGATTCAAAAGTCCAAAAATCTAAATTCATTTAGGATTTTTTTTTTTTTGAGATATCAATAGAAATAATACTCTATATTTTTTGGAAGAGGTATAAAAAATATATATTAATATATGACATATATTCAAAATACTCCATTTTTTTGGGAGGGATTTAGAAAGTAATAAAATTTGGTAATTTGATATCTATAAATATATAAAAATATTGTACTATGATATTATGAATTATGAATTTTTCTTAAATTTTATATATATATGCCATGTCCGTGTCCTGTAATTTTATGAATTTGGTGTGTCTCCATGTCCGTGTCGTGTCAAGTGTTCGTGTCGGTATATGTGCTTCTTAGATTGACACACTAGCAAGCTAAAAATTGTTATACTTTTGAAATTTTAAAAAATAAAAAAGTATGTTGGAATATTTATTTTCTAATTTCATTAGTTAAAAATAATAGAAAAATTTTACAATGAAAATTATGTGCAAATATCATCATTGCTTTATCATTGTATTAAAAAAAAACTTGTTGAGAAAGAGCTAGCATTCAAACCCCAGAGAAGACAATTATTTGAAGGATCTCTAAGATATCCAAGGGTAAAAATACCTCAAAGATAAAAAAAAGAGTAAATTAAATGAGTTTATTAATAAGGATAAAAATATTATTTTAAACGCTTGAAACTAAAATAAAATGAAATTCACTTTATCCACACTGGTATTACAGGATTCACGCAAAAAAATTCTTTGCAAACTGAGCTGAAGTAATTAGCATAGCAAAAATTTAAATATTTAACCAGGTGTCCATGGCTAAACTAACTCCCTAATTGGCTTTCTTTCTTTCAATTTAATATGCGATTTCGAGTAAAGGGCATAAAAGTTGTATCATATTGCGCTTTTCAACTTTCATTATTTCCTTGAAATATTGTCTCAAGAAAGCACTGATTGTAATGGCATAAATGCATTTCTATTTTCTTTTGACCAGGCGATTAAAATTCCTAAGCCCGCGTATGATTTAACAACTGAGGATGCTTGTGAAATATAAGAATCTCATTGTTTGTGCGCAACCTGGCTGAGACATCCCATCATTTAGTGAGCTCATACATGGGGTGCATAAAACATCATTAGACGTGAGTGTCTTGTTGCTCAAGGAAATCTTTTTGTTGGGTCCAATTTCTATATCCACTAAGCAATAAAAGTCATTTGGGTTATAATTTAATATTTTTCTTTTTAAACCCACACCGACTTTGTATAATCTTTAGTAATTATATGATACGATAAGATTCCCTTAATTTCATGTAGGGTAGACCTACTTTTCACACATCACTTTTCCAAAACTGTTTAACTCCTTGTCATTCGTCACATATAAAGCGAAGGCATATTGGTTTAGGACCTAATTAAGCTTTTAAGTACCCACATATTTCTGTGGTGTTAACTTCAAATATATGTCCATTAACTTGTAAAGGGATTATCTGCCAAATATGAATGCCCAAAACATAAGACAAGAAATTTTAGAATTCATAATGTAGTGGTTGAGACAATTTGGAGTATCATAAATCATGACTTTTGCCGAAACACACTTTTCCAAGTATACTTTAATAGAGTGAGCTTTCTTTAGAGAGGTTGCAAGGCATGAGGGGCATGTTGATAATGGCGTGATGATGAATTTGACTTTGAGATATCTCTATTAGTGGTCCCGCTCTTTCAAAAAAATTTCTCGCTAGCCATACTACTATCAGAGAGGCCCCTCTTGTCGATCCCTCGCCTATACCTTTAACTTGTTGAAGCAAAGTGCATTAGATTGTTAGCAAAAGATTCCCATAATTAAAAAAAGGCAAAATGATACACCGTTAATACAAAAATATTTTAGTCAGAAATCCAATAATATATTTGATTTTCACATCAACTATCTTAAAAATTTTCTATATAATTGTATGTAATTAAATGACAGATTGATAATATAAAACTTTTCTACGCTTATTGTATCAAGATTAATATAAAAAAATAGTTTAGGGGCGCAATGATCTGTTTATGGTAGAATGACATAATGGGACATCTCAATTGCTCAAAGCCATTAGATTTCTCCATACATTAAAGGACAAATTTTATGGCGGTTCACAAAGTAATAAGAAGTGACATTCTCACTAGATTGATGTAGATGAGGGTCCCCATGACCCTTTCTTCATGCCGTTCGTAGAACGAACAAACAAACAAGCATGGCCAACAGGATTATCGTGTTTTTGACACTCAAGGAGAAACAGTGCAGAGACATGACTTAGCATATCCTCAAATGACGCTATGCCATGTACTTGGCTTTATTCATCGTCTCTCTATCTTGACCCCCAAGGATCCCATGAGATCCATAGGCCAATAGCGGATTTTCAGTTCATTGAGTACATTTATTTATTTTTTGGTTTCCCACCTACAGTCCTACACAACAGTCTCCAGTGCTTCTTTTCCTTCCTTTCCCCCTTTCAGTTGAATGCATCCTCTTTCTCCCCACCTTATTTAACCATTATAAGCAGTCCCAAGTTTTATGAAGTTTTTCTAGTCCTTTTTTTTTTTTTTCAACTTGTCTGACTTTCCTCTTTCCCCACCATACACGACCATAACTTGAATTTGATTTATGCATTCTTCCATTGATGGACAATTTATAAGTATCCTAACTTCTTGATGAACCCAGAGTTATGCTATAATTATAGATCGAGACAAATTTTTTCCTCCGCTTAAATTTGTTGTGTAAAATTTTTTTTTTTTTTTTTTAAAAGTCTCTTCCCCTCTCGTGTAGCTAGTTATAAGCAATGGTATGATTCAGGCAGAGTTATTTATGTATGAAAAATCAACAAACAACATCGAAAATGATAAATTTGGTTGCTCGGGGGAAAAAATATTTGAGAATTTCTTTTAAGAAAAAATTACAAATTTTAACTAATGAAAAACAAAAGAAAGGAAAACAGAAGAATTTTATTGAGACAAGTTCTGTTACTTGTTTAAAGACGTTCGCTTCAACAAGAAAATATTATCGAAGCAAATTTTCAAGTTGCTGAAATGAAATAAAGAGAGGAAGAATACCCGTTGTTCAAAATAATAATCAGCTTAAAATATTGTTTCTCCGTCACTGTTGTACAGGGGATCGTACTTTAAAGACGTTTGAACCCAAATAAGGACCCTCGCATTAGGTAATGTACAATTTACACACGGTAAGCGGGTACAAACATTAATATGAAAAGATAAGAGGTGAGAACCGAAGAACAGAAAAATACTGTGTCACCCTTGTTTCATTTCACATATACAGACTACAGAATATACTATACAGTAATACAAAACTGACATGTAGAAGCGTACCCATTTTCTAATGGCAATAGTCAGCAAAGTGAATTTTCAAGAAAATTCGGCTTGTGGAACGTTTGTGCTTCGCCTGTGAGTCAAGTTTGTAGTTGAGTGTTCATTTTCATTATCACCACTGGATGATCTAACAATAGATACAGACGAACTGGGGATAGAGCTTGACCCTGCATTGGACTTCTGCACTTCATTTCTGAATGTCTGAGAAATTGTAGTAGTAGAACTTTGGGGTTGTGCTGCTTCGGATGTTGCATATCCCTGAGCTTCTTCGGCAAGACGTTTCATAAGGTTCATAACTGTGGGAAGAAACCTTGATGAAATGGATAATAGTCCAGCCAGCTGCAAGAAAAATAAGTGCTGGTCACCTTCGTAGTTGATATCATTTGACATTCAGAAAGCCCTTGTTATGTTGTATTTATCATTGCTGCATTTACAATACACTTTCAACAAAATAAACTCAATATTGGCAAACAGGAAACTTTAACTAGTAAATTCTACTCAGTCTGCGAATAGCAGAAAATTCTTCTTTGTAGGATGTTGTGTTCTAGAAAGATGACATGACAAACAATCTGATAGTTCCAGTTAGTGTGTGTAGGTGTGCACATAACATGCTTATAAGATTCCATCACTTTAAAGTAGACAGAGAAGTCATCACAAAGATAATTGAGCATTGCTGGAGGCTGGTAAGGGTAAGTACTACAGAAAAGTTCACTCGTACTCACAGTGCCATTTTGAAACTCTCCCGCTATGTCCATGTTCACCCAAATGGCCTTCCCAAGTAGATAGACAACAAAGATAACAAGCAAGTAGAGAGGATTTCTGTTTCACGTAAAAAGTAAGTACAATTATTAACCAGAGGTTTCACCAGAAAAAATAAAAACAGATGGAATAATTAATAATTAACTTAACAAAGTTTAGGTTATAGGAAGTGATATTTACTTTAGAAGAAGCATAAATTCATTAAAACCAAGTACGACCATTGCCAGTATAGCCCATGCAGGAGGTAACCAATTGTTGCTTCGCTTGTAGGCCTCCTGAACCCACAACCAAAATTAAAAAGTAAATGAAATAGCAGCTTAATTTGTTAGTATGCCTGTAATTGGATAAAGCGATGGGGCAAAGAGAAAGGATCATGAGTAACATTTTTAAGAAACTGCAGCAAGGAAAAACAAAAGGACATAAAGATAATAGTGAAAATACAACAGTCAAAATCTAACAAATTTACCTGTGCTGAAATAGCTTGAGTAACTGTATACTCAGTTTCTGCCTGGAACTGTCTCCACAAGGACTTGCACTGCACTGGAGTGATAAGTGTATTGTTTGGGGAAACCTACATTTGTCATAGATACTTAAATATAACAATTCTGAATACAACATTATCAGGGGAAACACAAGTATTACTATGTAATACCTCCTCCCATGTGCTTGAGGCCAGTGGATCAGTAGAAGCTCCGCTGCTTGAAGAAGTAACAGAAACAGTTCCATCCATGAGAGCTGAATGAAGTATACTATCAATATGATCTGGCTTCTCATCCAAGCGTATAGCAGCCATATCTGATAGAAGCTTAAGGGACTGATACATGGCAGTAAAAGACATTTTAGATGGTGCCAAACAACGAGTAATTTCCAATATAATTTCAAGTATAAGCAGGATGAAAAACAAATGAAGTTTCAGTCAATTACTGCAGAGCGGGCATCCCTTGTGATAGCTCTGATATCTTCCTTCCCAGTCCAAACTCTAGGGAGTGAATCATCGCCACGATTGAAGACAGTAGAGAACCTAAAAATTATTGCAAAAACCAGCAAGCCACCAAATTAATCCAAAATATATATGGCATTCATCTAGAAAGTGCAATTTTTGTCTTCATAGAATAAAGGAAAATTGTTGATGTGAGAGAAGTGAAAATGTACAAATACAACCCCAATATTCACCAAATATACCAAATGAATGACACAGAAGAGCAATCTATAAAACAATCTTACCTATCTTTCATGAGAATAAGAATCTTTCCAGCTTCTTCTCTTGCTTTGTTTTCCATCAGTTTTCTTGCGTAGTCCCTTAAGCTTCGTTGCATTCTTCCTGCTGTTTCTTCATCCAACTCAAAACCAGCGACAGAAGACGAAAATTCTGATACAGCAGCTTCAGTCTCGTGTTTAAGAAGTTTTCTAATTGAAAGCCATGTGTCCTTTCCTCCAGCTTCAAATAGGGACTCCACAGGGTCAATCAAGGACTTGGCCAGTTGTTTCTGCGAAAAAGATACTTGGTATTTTAGTGGTTGATGGAAATATTACCAGTATCCACACAGGTCAACCGATTAATCTCCACTAGCGACAGCAATATGACCTCAAAGTTATTCAATATCTCAGATAACTTTGCATTGCGCACAGACATAGCATGTGAATCAATATCACGACGAAGTTTGTCTCGCACTCTTGAAGCATTCCAATTAGCCTGTCTTACAGCAGCATCTGAAAAATGCACTTAATATTAAAATCCACCGAGTAGGAGCATGCATTTTAGTGATCGTACAAAAAATTTTACATGCTAACAGGGTAAAAAGAAAACTATTTAAAGTAGATCCATATAAGAAAGATTAACGTGCTGCTAGTGAAAGCATTTAGAAACATGTTCAGAAGGATGGACTTTAAAAGATGCATCCAGAGATGCAGACGGATTACAAATTAATCTGTAAGAGCAAAGCTCTTCATGCCCTTTTATCTATATGAAGAACATAAAAAAACCCTAAAAGCAGATATCAAATTAAAGAATAACAGAAGTTACCAAAAGATAGTGCTTTGAGTTTGAAGGATTAATTTTATATCTCAATAAACTAAATCCAACAGCCAAATTTAAATATACTGTTGAAAATTTTTGGTGAGACCGGCCATACATAATAAACATTCTCTCCACTAATAGGTAAATCAGCAGTATCTTTGTTGTATACATTCTAAGAAGCACTCATTTACCAGCCATAAACAATAAACTCTCTCTCTCCCTCCATTAATGGGATAAATCAACATATCATAGTAATATGCATAATCCAAAGCACTCATTTTGTCTCTAGTTGATCCTGGCCATAAACAACCTTTAAATTAATTAGACCTGCAGATTCAAAGTATGATGGTGTATATTATATAAATCCTGAATATTTTTTCTTCACACATATTAACCAGGGAACGGAGACTCATACACATTGGTAGAATCAAATCCAAATCCTAAAAATAATAGTGATTATTGTTATTGCTTGGGCGCTCACCAATTTTCTTCCCTTTAAATACTCACATCTCATATAAGTTTGGACTGGCACGGTGTTATAACACAGGCAAACCTAACACCTATGTGAATTCAAGAGGAGGCAAATAGAGACTCAAGCTAGATGCTTTTTTTTTTTTAAATATATAGAAAGAGACTCAAGCTGGAATTAGCACCCCAATTGGACCAATTCATGATAGTTCTAAAACATGCATATTACAAGGGACAATGGATACACTATGTATAAGAATTCTATTACCAGCAGATACTTTGTCGAACTCAAGCATAGACCACTGAGTCCACATACGAACAGATGCAGCAAACCCTTCTCCATTGTTTAGTGATTGCTCCAATTTAGTCTTAAAACTATCTAGAGCTTTAGAGCGTAGATGCCCCAACATTGTTGTATAAGCAGGGTACACAAACTGAAAAGTTGACAATAAAAAGAAGCAATATGAACCTTAATATACACACACATGAAAGCTCGAAAAAGAAGCATATTTCCCACAATCATAAGCTGAGGGAGTCCAACATGATATCACTCACATCAGAGCATTTTTAAATTAACTATTTAAGCTTTTAGAAGAGTTGTTGTCACTATGACTAAGTCTTCAGGAGTTCATATTTATCGAAAAGTATAAGGTCGTGTGAATGTGCACGCGCATAAAGATGTCTAAAGAGAAGGCACGAGCAATGATATTGACAAAAGAACAAAAACAAATAGAAGATCACAAGAGTCATTATAACAAAAGTAGACTTGATAAAAGTAAAACTATGAACCATGACTGATGCCCACTTTATCAAAACAAATTTGAGGAAATAACCTAGAACTTTTATCTTCTGGACAGAAAATATACTAGAAACTAAAACCAATTAAACCAATGAAAAAATAACTACCAAGTACACTGTCCTCCGAACCAAAAGGAATTAAGTGTTTTTAATCTTGAGTTTCCCCTTCTTCAAGAACATAAATAGTAAAGAGTGTAATCACTTGATTCCTCTCAATATCCTCAAGTAAAAATAGGATAATATCTTTTATTCTTCAAGTCTATTTTCAAGGCATGTTTTATATGAAACTTCTCATTCAGTCTCCTAATAAGGAGAGGTTTCATTTTGTGCAAGATTGAGGTTTATTTGGATGAAGCAGAATGCCTGAACTTTCAAGGGCATCTCTTTGTCCCCCCATTTGCTAAATAGTGGAATTGTGTTTATACCATTGCTTTGGTGCTCTTCTCAAGGTTATTTTCAAGGAGTCTCCATTTAGGATAAGGAGAGAGATTGGAAAACTTTATTGCATCTTAAGCCTCTTTGGCTCTTTGTCTTCTATTTCGTGCTTTTGGAGGATGCCTAATATATCCTTCCCTCGTTGTAGATGTAGTTCTTATCTTATCTCCCCAATTTATTATTATTTTTTTTTAATCCAAAAGAGAAGGGAGTTAAGAGGGTGAGCCTTGACACAACGGTAAGGTTGCTGCTATATGATTTAGAGGTCACGGGTTCAAATCCTAGAAATAGCGTCTACTTATGAGGGTAAGGATGCGTACATCTATCCTTCCTAGACCCCACCAAGTTGGAGCCTCATGCACCGCACTGCCCTTATCCGAAAGAGGAGGGAGTTCTTTGAACTAGATTGAGGGTTCCAACAAAGATTAATTTTGTCTCAACAGCCCATGGCTGCTGCATCAAAATTCAGCTCAATGGATCAAAACTAAATTTAGTAACAAAGTTATAAAATGGGACAATATGAACAGGAAGTCTCACATCAAGTGCCTTTGACTCCAACTGTCGTCGTTTTGCATTTCGCACGCCTTCATCAAAGAACATTGCCTCTGCATCATATCTGTTGAAAACATATTATCAGCATATCTAGACAGGAAGATGAAAAAATTAGAAAACAATTAAAATAATCCAAAACTATGATATGGAAAACTACCCCACCAACAAAATATTGAAGTTCTAATGACAAGTTGCATCCATTATCAACTTCTAATCCCACACCAATGTTTTTTTTTTTTTTCATTTTTATTGAAAATGTTACATTTCAAAGTTTTATACCTACATATAAACTAATTATCACCCTTAATTGTATTATGTTTCTACAACCTATGTCATGAGAAATCAGATTAGGTAAAGAAATTTAGCAAAAAATCATGTGTAACACAAAATGCATCCCAGCTTTATTCAGTTAATTATTCTGATGCTTCAATGACTTGACAAAAACTTACACAGAGAGTTTTAAGGGATAGGAACAAATTGATTAAACTCAAACATTAAACAGCAATTCATAATTTTATCTTGAGTTTAAATACTAAATTTCACCAGAAGTGGAACTTACTGCAATAGATAGGCATCAATAATTGAGCTCAGCTTTTCCCCAAAACCACGTACTGGACCTAGTTGAACAGCTTCCTCCAATGCCAGCCAACCCTAAGCCAATTCATTGCATGATATTGATTTTCAAAAACAACTTATTCAACTTACAGTAGAGGGGATATGGATGAGCACCTCATCAGAGCACAAGCGACTAAGCTTTTCATTAGCAATCTCTTCACAACGCACAGCGGCAACCATCACCTTTTAAATAAAATGGTAAATATTTAAGACCAATCCATTGTGACATCCCAAAAATAAGATGCATAAGGGTCCTCTAAAGTGAACTTGTCTCGAATGTGAGAAAATGAGGGAGTATCTACCCTTAGATCAATAGAGTGCGTCACAATTATAATCCATTAAATAATCTAACAATGGATACCTCTCACATTCTCACTTTCAAGACAAGCTCATTTTAGACAAGTTTTTCGCCAATAAGATTATAGAAAACCTTATGAGCTGGAAGATCAAGATCCTTATTCTCTCGTATGACTTTCCATATCTGCTGTGCACTAATAGAAAATCCAGAAGCAGGCACAACACCACGCCGATCGCCAGCAAGACCTCCAGGTGATATAGAATGGAAGAAATACTGCCGTAATTGAGCAACCTGTACGACAAAGTGTAACACTGAGAACTTCATCATTGCCCAGATAGGGAAAGAATCCAATGGAAGAAGTCCAAAGCAGATTTCAAAATTTCATTATTTGCATTGACAGTTACAGGCAGAACAGTGTCGACCAGAAGAACCCTTGACCATGTTTGAAAGCAATAGAAATAAGAAATCACTCCAGAGTAAGGTAAAAGCAGGCCTTTACAAGCTACTAGAATCCATGCAATGTCTCATAAAAAAAGTACCTCTGCTTTAAATTGATCCTCCTTATCCTCATAGCTTGGCAAAGCAGTAACCTCCACCTTCATTTTAAAAGATTAATCATATATATGACTTCTATATAAACTGACAAATATAAACAGTTAAAGAGACACATGAACAGGGGAGATAGAGAGACATCTTACATTAAAAAATTCACTAAGAGGAGTATATTTATGAGCCTGGGGTTTTGGTACTGCATCCCAAATCTGTGGAATTGATGTCACAGAAAAATGCTGCTGAAGAAAATGAAGAAACCATAACAATGAAAAAGCTCAGAAATTAGAAAGAAATAAGATATCACCTTTTGAATATCTTCTCTTAGAATAGGCTCAAGATGTTCAAATGGGGTCTGCATAGACAGCCAAAAACATGATAAACATCAAATAAGACAAAGACTGCATTCTCAAGTGTCAAGGACCAAATCACCAAAATGCTTAAACTATTAGGTGAAGGCCCATCAATAGTAAGTACCCCCTCATGCACGAGACCCCTATGGGCTTGAAGCGTGTACAATACATAGGCCTATTTTACCTTGTGGTGAAATTCAACTTTATTTGGAAGAATGGGAAGCAAGTATTGAACTCCTGACTAATAGATCATAGAGGTGTTGATCCCTTTTCAAGGACCAATAGCTGTTAGGTAAATGCTCATCAATGGTTTTATATTTGTAGCATCAGGAAAGGACCAAGTATTGTATACCTTTGTTTTATCACGAATGACAAAAAGTAATGTTGTCTTGCGGGGACTGAATAAACGCATCATGACCTACAGATAAAAGAAAAAGTGAATTGTGAAAACTCAAATACTGAATATCAGCCAGAGGAGACTTCACGGCTGCAAACTACCTGAAAAACTGTTTTCAAAAGAGGTTTGTTGGCAGCATGTTCTCGGCCAATATCATGACACCACCTGTAAACAAAAAGGGCTTTTCAACATTCAACAATCATTCAAAAGGAATTGAAGTTTGTCCATATAAGTCTCCTGTCCATATAAGTCTTCAACAATCATTTATGCATATCATGATTATCAATGTCATTGAAGTTTCAAGTACCAAGGTTATAAACATTAGTTGCTTGGGGGGAAAAGTTACTATACATCAATTTAGACTAAACCTTTGTAATTCTACATGCACTGCTGCAAAGCATTGTAGTAGTTACTCAAGGAATGCACAAGAAGGTCCAGCGTGAATAGCTTTGCAAACAAACTTTTCAATAATCTAGCATAATCCTATGCCCAAGTCCAAGGATCACCCTTCAATCCACTCAATCAATATAAAGCAATAATCAATAAATAAAAACTTACATGTTTATCAGAACAATATCTGATACTGCCAAAGCAAAAAGAGCACTCTGTTTCTCAAAAGCAGTATCATCCTGAAAGTTATGTTTAAAACCATAGAAAACAAAACAAAGTGAGTGAGTTCTGACATGCATGAAACAAAGTGAGGGATCATGTATTGTATAGACCATGAGCACCAATTCAAACATGTGAAAATTGTTGGCTAGGACCTGGTCTTTAGGGGTATTAATAGCATACAATTCATCAGAATCTCAACGAAAAATATAGAGTTCAAGCATGATAATATTTTATCCGTGCGTAATAATTTTCTCACTAGTGGCGCAAAATTTTCATTTACAACAAAACAGTGACAGGAAGATTCATGCATGACACAATTTTTGATTACCTCTCCCCTCTCCCTTCCATCAGTACCCTCTAAATCCATAGCAATTGTGAATGGCTCAACCCCAACACACTTGGCTATCCAAATTCCCTTGGTCGTTTGAGCTCTGCAACATATGAAATTCAATTACTTCTCTATCTCTATCATAAAACTAGGCCACAACAGAACAATAGCTTAATAATTAATTAAACCAACCTTCCTATTAATGCATCCATCTCCCTGAAATTTGTGTGGAAAAGATGATTGAGTAAGGTGCTCTTCCCTGGTCAGAAGAGGAAACAAAAGCATCATGAGATAACATCACACATATCACAAATTATAGTTTAGTTGAAATGAGAAAGTTAAGAAAAGTGGAATGAATGAATGAATGAAGAAACATACCACTACTTTGAGGACCCATAATAGCAACCACGGCATAGGAAAGGCCACAGTGGAAGAGGTTGGTCTTGTTGATGAAATTGTCGAGTCCAGCAACATTGAAGTTGCCGTTGCCATCAATGAGTTGCGTGGCACAGCAATCATCTTCCATGGCTCCACTGTTTCCACCTTCAGGATACAGGAATCGAATCAAGTTCAGAAGCAGGGTTTGCTTTGGTGTCACTCAACCTCGTATTGTGTTGTGTTGTGTTAACGAGAAAGAGAAAAATGGAAGGAACTGGATGGAAGGAACTGAACACGAATTCGAGTCTTGCTGTCTTACGTTTGACGTGGTTCCAACCTTCTTCCTTTTTAATTACCACGTGTACGTCTACATAGTTTACCTATTTCTTTTCTTTTTCTTTTTGTTTTGTTTTCATTTTGGGAGATATGATATGCCTATGTAAAACCAAAAAAAAAAAGGTCTTAATAAATCACTTAAGAATAGACTAACACTGTAGAAAAGTTAAACAATGACTTTTGTTGATGAATGCCTTCATAGTACTGACAAAGGAATAAAGGAATTGTAATATAAAAATATTAAATAAAAAGTATAATAATTTAATATTAAAATAATTAACAAGTTACTACTTTTCAAGTAATTATGTGAATTTTATTAAATAAAATATATTACTTTCAATACAATAGAATGCATCTATATTAGTGTAAGCTTGTATTTAAATCTTAAACTTGAATAACAACATTGATTATACCTTAAAGTTTAAGCATATAATTAATGTTTAGCATGAATAACAAAACAAAACTCTTTAGAATTGTTCCAAAAAAAAAAAAAAGTTCAAACTCTCTTCACGTCTTGAGCGTATGTAAGAAATGAAAAGAGATGAGAATATACCTTTTACGTAATATATTCATTTATTTGCTTTCAAGTAAGCTAAAAGGGTTCAAGGCAAGCATCTATTTTTTTTTAAAATGAAATGTATTCATGTTTCTATCTATTTCAAATTAATGTATTTGCAGTGATGACATATTTTTTTCAACCTCCAGCTTCAGGAGTGGATATCTTTCACGGCCTAATTGTAAATAATCAACACATCTAAATTTTGAATATTATACTTAATCATACATCACATGTTTATCCGCTTTTCATGGATGATGCAATTTGCATAAAAGCGCTACTTTATCTATATTTATGCATTTCATACAGTAGAAACGAACCTAATTAGACACAAATCTAAGCCATGTAAAAGTAATATGAAATTGCCATATAATACGTATGCCCTTCTTTTTCTTTGCTAGAATTATACGTATATTTTTAGGTCGACAACATACGGACTGCATACTATAAATATATGGACTTTCCTTGGTTCATTCCAATATGTAAGGCCAGGCTCCACTGCAGCCCAATGGGCTACATTACAAACGCCACAGGCTCAAACGATGAACTGGCTGCTATACTATCGCAAAGTGGTAGATCCCAAAAAAATAAAGATAAAAGTATAGTGATACACTTTATGCCTATCTTGCCCTATGATTCTGAGGACAATGAAAGCGATTACATTAAGAATTTTCGCTCCATTAAAATTTTAGTGGACGATGCTCTCTGGCAAATTTGCTTTATAAACAACTCTCTGGTTGAACTGAACCCAACGCAGCTCCACCGGCATGGTTGCACGAAGCTTGGGCAACTTGGTTGTTGTAAGTGAGCTTCACATCCTCCAACTTTATCCCACTGCATGGATACTTAGAGCTGCAATCAAAATTCACAGCAACCTCGGTTGCAGATGTTCCATGAATGTCTTGGTACGTAACATCACTGATTTTGACTCCTGACGCCTATTAATTTTGGCAAGAAAAAATAAAATCAGCACACTTTCATACTTGATGCTAATGATGAATTGCATACTTATTTTTAGCCTTATTTCTCTTTACTCCGAGGCCCAATTGGCCCATTAAAGCCTTTACAACTAACCTGACCAGGGCAGCCCTCGTCATCTGGGCAGTAATTCTGGTCTATGACAACTGGGTTTTGGACATTGACCATGATTGCATCTTGGAAAACGACGTCCCTCACAAATCCATTGCTGGGTCTGCCCCAAGTCTTTATTCTAACGCCATTTTGAGTCCCCGTGAATGTAACCGTTTTAACTGTCACATTTTGTACTCCAGGCTCGTCCATATCCTTTCCTAAGCTCCCAATGCTGCAAAATTCAGTAAACATTTATTATTATAGAAACTACCAAATATCTCAATACTAAATTACATGGAACCACATTCTTATCATTTTAGTATTTTCAAAAAAATTACCTTATGCCATGGCCTGGTCCACATGCTATGTTTTCAATCCACAAGTTAGAAGTGCCAGGGCCGATGGAGATGCAATCATCGCCGGTACGAATTCTGGAGCTGAGAATAGTGACCTGGGAGGACATTTGGACATGGATGCCATCGGTGTTAGGGCTGTTTCCGGCGGCTGTGACAGTAACGCCCTGTGCTTTGACATTCTGGCATCCATTGATCACTATGTGGAACATTTGGCTGTTAATTGAGGTCAATCCACCGATGAAAATGTTGTTGGAGTTGGTGAATTCCAGCGTCTGAACACACACCCAAGAAAAGCACGGATCATTGCAAGTTCTCCTTTATTTTATAAAATTTTCAAATAATTATTCTATATACAAAGAGCAAAGAGCAGCGTGGTTATCTAATGGAATCGATTTCGTTTACATTAGTAATTAGTAATTAATATTATCATTCAATATTAATCAGTGGAAATAATGTGAAGCAGCAAATGGACATTAATTGATGGCAGTGCAAGCTACATCCTATCGAGAAATTCTTATACGGTCCGGAAGTATCACGTGGCTGTGCTCCCGGTCAATCATGTAAGTACATTCTCATGGGATTATATATTAGTGATGGGTTCCATGTAAACTACACTTATATAATTGATCCGAGAGCATAGTCACATGGTGCTCTCAGACCATGTAAGTATTTTTCACATCCTATCTCATACATTCCATTTGACCTATATATATAGCCTTTTTGTTGTGCCATTTTCTTAAATAATATATGCAATCTGGCTCTAAACTTGGATTGGTCTTCTGGGTTTCGTGAAGATGGAAGGCAGTTCCTTATAAAGTGGCTAATATGACTTAGAAAATAACCAAAATTCAATGGAAGACAAAGGTCCCACATTAGCAATTTCCGTGAAAACTAACCACACAGTTTCTGGACCCCGTTTTGGATACACCAATGTGAGAATCTTGTTTGTAACGTATTATTTGTAGTATATTATTACCAACTCCGCACTTAATATTTGGTTCACTTCAACTTCTAGCAACCACATTGAGCAGTCGCAAACCGTTCGATGATCTCACTCGTCAAACAAACTCTCACTCATCACCTGAGTTACCTCCAACTCCAGAACCAATTTTAAAATTAAAAACGTATCAATTGGCAACAATTGCGGCAATGATCGATAATAATAATAATATGTGTAATTAAATGTATATGTAACGTACCGTGGCTCCTGAAGGGCAATTACCCTTGCCAGAGTTCTTGCAATCCCACAAAGCAGTGCCTTGGGCATCAAGCACCCCACCACGAATGGAGACCCCATCGACATGCTCAAACAGCAACCAGTTCCCTTTGTTTCCTATGACACTGTAATCCAAGGGTGCCACCAAGGTGCCATCAATGTCTATGGAGATAGCCTTGTTGGTACATTGCCCGCTGAAGGTGGCGCTTCCAAGCAAGAACCGCCCCGGTGGCACGTACACCGAAGCGGCTTGGGCCGAGGTGCAGGCCTCAGCCCAAGCACTCATGAATGCCTTGGTGGAGTCCGTGTGGCCGTCTGGTTTGGCTCCAAAGTTGACCACATTGTATGTGGCTGCTTTTGCCATTGATGAATTATTCACCAAAGAATATAAGACCACAAAAATGAGAAGAAGAAGGGGACTGATTTTTGACGTTGGGTTCATTTTGTTTGAATGTTGGAGAAGTTGTTGTTGTTTGAGAGGGAGATATATAGAGAGAGTTAAGGAGTTGGAAAATATATGGAGTGGTACAAGTGGTGAAGAAGGTGGTGGTGGTGGGAGATGGAACGGTTTGTGAGGGTATTTATAACTAAGGATTTCGGTGCAATGTACAGTGCAGGTTAGTTTTGTTAGATGCCTCGTCTTATTTTATGATGTTATGGTTTGTGATAATGTAATCAATTAAATAATTGAACGTATAAAAAAATAAAATAAAGCAAAGGAAAAGCTGCGCCGAACTTTGGAGTTATGTATGAGCATCCGAGCCTATCTTTGCGGAAGTGCCCTTAGCGTGTGCTGCTTAATTGTCCACTCCCTTTCCCTTAATTATTGGTTTTGGATCAGGTATCTATACTTAACATTTTATTGTTGTTTTATAATATATGGAATTTGTTATTATTTCATTCCTTCGTTATAGATGACAATAAGTAACTAGGCCGCCTATGTTAATTATATGTTAGCTTAGCACCTCCATGAATAAACATTCTAGTCATGTGAGATACTACATTATATTAAAGGGTTGTGACCATCACAAAGTTAAGTGTACTGAATTTATGTTTAGATTACCGTTTAAGTTATTCTCGTCTAACTATAATGCCATTATTTTTATTTAGGCACATATGCGCGGGTTTAAGGAAGCTTATATAATAGCATCATAGGTCTACCAAAACGAAGACCTAAACTTAATTAAGGAAGACAAGATAAGTTGTGTATATAGCATCATAGGTCAAATGATAGGAATTACTGACCGGATGTGTTTTATTCATAGCCAAGATAATAATAGAAAAATTTAATTTTAATACACTACTAATATAAATTAAAAAAATTTAGCATAGACATGTAATTATATATCACCATATCAGTAAAAATATTTTATTTAATCACCTATTACTTTAAAAATCTTACAAATAAAAGCATGTAATTAGACAATAATGTAAAATTTTTTTTATACTGATAGTGTATCAAAATTAAACTTATAATAGAAAATGAGAAGCTTAACACAAGTATTGTTGTTAACTTTTTAGTATAAATTATCAGTGTCTATAATCCATTATATTTTAATTAATTTATAATATTGATAAAGGGGATTGTCCCCATTTAGTGTCCAAATTATTTTTCAACTTTTGCCATGCATAAAATCAATTAAATACAAATAAAAAGGGGGATAAAATTATCAAATACCATCAACCTAATAACTTCTATCACTATATTCAAAACTACCTAATAACTTTCAACACTTTTTAAATTTTCAAAAATAAAAAACAATTATATAATAAGAATTTGTTATTTAAAATTTTACTATTCATATATTTGAATTTATTTTTTAAGTTAATTAAAAAAAATGTGAATTGATAGGCACGTAAGTGGCTATCAATGCACTAGCTTACCTTTAAGCCGCTTAATATAGGGATAAAATCCTTCAAGTGTTTTTTTTTTTTTTTTATATATATATGCAAAACTTCAACTCTATATCTTATTTAAATAGAATAAATACTAAATCACTCAAACTAAATAAGCGTTGGTGAATTATTGCCCTTATATATATCAAAATTAATCTATTTATATTTGGCTTTATGATTTTATATATTCTATTAGTTAATGCTGAGGAGAAAAGAGCGCAACAAAGTTCGGAGAGAGGACGAGAAAAAAATTGAATGCAACACGCCATGTTATAATACGGTAATCAGTATGGGAAGACCGTAATAGGAGAAGCCGCAGGATACAACGTTAAATATTGCTTAGAGAATGTACCAAAAGGAAAATTGCTTAGAGAATTAATAGCACATTAAATAAATGACTGCTTAATTGCTTGAAACGAGAGAAATTCAAAATATTTTTTGAAAGATAAATTAAGCCGCTGCCATTAACGTGGCATGGCATGTATAGTTTGCGAACATGGGGATTCATATTTAAAAAGCCTAAATTAAGCCGCCATTTCGTACTCATTTTTCGGAGCTAATGTAGTGCGCATGTTTAATTTAATTTAATTACTGAATTGATTTAAGCAAATCATCAACGCCAAAATTGTTAAGATAATGGATTGACATTAATTTATTAATTTTAGAAAGGATGAGTGGTTCCTATTTTATCCCTTCTAATAAACATCTTTTAATCTATTAGATTATGCCAAATTTTTTTATTAATTAAATGTTTCTAATTATATATGTAGCACTCTATGTTTTTGTACCTTTTACTTCATTTTAAATTAATTTCTACATATATTGACGGACTTTTTTAAAATACAATTAGCTATATAATACTTTGGCTAATTCGAATTCTTTCTAAGATTCTGTTTGGTGCACTCACTGTAAACTAGAAGAAGCAAGGAGTAGATTCATTGTATATAACTTATACGAAACTTGTAACAAAATTTACTCATCATCAGAATCACGTAAATCTCAACATTCTCCTATTTTTTGTCGTAGCTGCCTTTATGCAACAATAACTTAAATTTACAAATTTGGGACAAATATATTATAGGATTCTGCAATGATGACCAATTGGAGCATGCATGTTTTGGTTTAGCTGTGGCCAGCATTCAAGTCGCTAAGATTCATTCACTTCGTCCATTGAAAACAATAACTTACGGTGCAAGATCTACAGTCGCATGATATTCACACCTTATCCCTCAATACCTCATATATAGAGAGATATTCAAGCACAACGTATAAAAGAGAAAATAATGGACCATACACTCACGGAGTATAACAAAATCTCGTGAAATTAACACAAAATGTTTTTAAATAAATGAATGTATTGATGTATCATAATTTTCACCAACATGTTCACATGATAATGCAATCGTATAAAGATTGGATCTACCAAAAAATAAAAAAAATCGTATTAATGATTGCCATAAGCTTGTATAAATTGCAAGGGAAAATGACATTTGGAGTAGAAAGCGGAGAAGATATCGGCGTTGACATGCTCAATCTTACTCCACCCCTATTGGTCATATGAACCATTTTTGTGCTTTTTGTTAGTTGGGTATGTGGTTTTCTTCATCATTACCAACTACCAGGTGCACCGTTTGTGTAACTGTGTTCCTTAATTTCAAATTGAAATTGTGCAATTCTTCAAAGGAAAAGAAATTGTGCAATTCTTCAACATTCTCTGTTTCTCTGTTCACGATGTCTTCTCGTGAAACACCGGACAATAAGTCCTATGTAACGACACCGGAAATTCTATATACAAAAAATTCCTATCTTTCCTAATTATCAGTGGCTTTCTTCCTTAATATTTGCAAAGTTAAGGTCCTCATTATTGGTTAACCATTATATTGGTCATATTTCGAATTAAATAATAGTCGTTCATGGAAATAGATTTTCTCATATAAAAAATTTACAGTACATAACTATGTATTGATTTTCATTCTTAATAGAAGGTGGGGCCAAATATATATGAAACCCATAAAAGAATCAATCAATAATAAAAATCAACATGTAATCAAGTCTTGTAAAATTTTTATATGAAAAAATATATTCCAATTGTTCACATTCTTTGCCATGTACAAATCTTAGGATAAAAGAAGCATGCCTAATTCTTTTGGCATGTGTGTTTTTTTTTCAGTCCAAAAAATTAACGACACAGAGCATGGTAATATTTTCGTAAATTATATACTTTTTGTGACATGGATGTTACATTGTTACATTAAGAAAAGGTTCTCACCTTACTCCCGTCCCTCTCACGGATTGTCATTTCCCATTCCACCCAGGGATTTGAATTCCTATAAAAAATTCATTAAAAAAATCTAAAAGACCATAAAAAGCAATCTTAAACCTAAATAAAATATACATAATATTTACAACACTACTAACACAACGCAATCCAAATTAACGAGAAAAATATATAATAAAAATTCAATAGTTTTAATAATTATAATAAAGACAATTACAAAAATCCAAATCATAAATATCTCCATTAGAGTTTGGGTATCAGTATCAATGTGTGAGAGTGTGTGTGTGTGTGTGTGTGTGTGTGTGTAAGTTTAATTTTGATGTATTTATAATGTAAAATTTTTTTATATTATCATTTAATTATGTATTATCACATCAGTAAAATATAATATAATATTTTTAGAAGTTACTTTTTTAACTTATGAAAAATGCCTATTTATTTATTTATTTTTTGAAAAAATACAAACATACGAAACTTGACTTAGTTCTATTACTGACTAGTTAAATTATATTATAAATAAAGACATTAAAATAAATAGTTATAAGAACAATTGAATTTTGGTTTAGTTGTAAGGGGTTAGTCCATCACAACTTGACAAACTACAGTTTGAATCTAAGTTGGACGAGTTGCCCACATTTAAGTGTCTCATAATATTAGAATAGATCGCCTTCAATAAAAAGATATCTATAGATTGTCTTCCTTTTTAGGAAGTGTTTTGAGCATATTATAACTACTAGTGAATTGATAGGCACTAAAGTGCCTATCAATCCACTTTTTTTATTATTAATTTAAAATTTTATTTTTATTTATTTTTAAAAATTAAATTGAAGTGATTTTATTATTTTTAAAATATTAAAAAATTAGAGGAGTTAAGAGAAGTTAAAAAAAGTTAAAAGAAGTTAAGAGAAGTTGAAAGATAATGATGGAAAATAAAATGTGACCAAAAGGGAAGTTAAAATGCTCCAACCTCTTTATATAGTAGTATAGATAATAAATAAATAAATAAATAAAAGAGAATTGATGTTAAAGATGTATAACACCCATATGCCATTGTAATTGTCATATTATGCTTACGTGCTTTTGAAATAAAAATTATATGAGATCATGTGTAAGCAAGTAGTTGTTAAAATCTTTTTTAGAAATGATTTTATATTGTTAAAGTGTTTTGTTGTTTGAGAGACTAGTAATTTTGATATATTCAAATTTTACTATATTATCCAATCATATATATATATATATATATATATATATATATATTAACGGAATCATATGTTATTATATATAAGATTTTTGAAAGTGTGGATATAAAAGTCAAATACTTTTATTGATGTGATAATATATATCATTAAATATCTATATAAAATATTTTTACATTGGCAATGAACCAAAACTAAATTCTATATATAAAATATGTTATCTAATTGTAAATTAAATTAAGATGTTGTATATATTCACCATGATAGAGAATTGTTAAATTTATTGTCCTCTACAACATTCAAGAATAAATTTAACGATTTGATTGGTGATTTTGAGTTGTTTTTCAAACCAATTCCATTATTTGAATTTAGTGATTTATAAATGTAGTTTGTGGCTTAAAATACTAACTTTATTTTACTATGGGCTGTGGCTTCTTCGTATCACATAACTATGTGAGAGAGTGAGAGAGAGAGAGAGAGAGAGAGATTGGTAAATGTGGGTAATGTTTTGCCTCCTAAGAGGAATAATCTCCAGTTGAGTCTATGGGAGCATCAAAGTTTTTCCCTTTTTGTGGATATTCTCCTTCGATTAGTTTCAAAAATTTAGCCTCATCAGCACTTTGGCAAGTTTGGCAAGATTACAAATATTGTCATATGGAGAAAAGCAAGGCGATTTTCATCTTCTCCTTTTGCTTTGGTGAGATTCCATTCCAAAGAAGAAGCTCTAAAGGCTTGCCAAGGATTTGAATATGGTGATATCCGAAGCAAGAGTACGAAAGTAGTCCAATTATCATAGATAGGGTAATCAAGAGACGAAGATGAGAAAGATCAGGTAGGCTCCTGAAGGCTTTCATAAAGTGACTAATAAGAGAAAGTTGGAAGGGCTTGCCTTGATGGATCCACTAATGAGTGTGCTAAGGGATAAGCACTCTCATTACTCTCTAGATAAGTAGGACAGCATAACAGTGATTAAGGGTGAGGTTTGCGCTGAGAGTATGGCATGGTTGGAGAAAAGTTTGGTTGGTGAGCTTTTCAATGCAGTGGACTTCTTAACTCCTTCAAGCAATCTCAAAGGAATATGGAGTGGTATTTGTGATATCAAAGAACTTAATTCCTTTATAGTAATGATTTAGTTTGTATCCTTAGAGGATAGCAGCTCAACATAAAATACTAGATTAGATTCGGTATCTTCATTTTTCTTTGATATTAAGCCATGGAATTTTTCAAATTGGAGTTTCTCTAGAAAGGTGTGGCTAGAATGTAATGGCATACCACCCAATGCTTGTTTAGTTCAGAACCTCCATAAAATTGGTGAGAATTGGGGTGCAGTTGTAGGTTTTGATGAAAAAACCTTTAAAAAGCAATCCTTCTCTTCTGCAAGGATTCTAGAGACTTGCATTAGATCCCTCATTAAGGGATAGGTCTTCTTATCAATGGGTGATTTGGGTTGTGATGTTTATGGGAAGGAGGTATGTTGCAACATGTGTAACGCTTCAATAGGAGTCTTAGCTAATCATGGTTCGCAGGGCTATCTTCCAGAGAGGGTGGAATGCAAGATGGTGGCAATGAGGAGTCCAAGAGTCACAAAAAGATGTTGCTGGTCCAACTTGGTCCTCTTACAAATGTTTGTATTCCATCTTGCTCCCAAGACAATCTAATTGAGGGGACTGGTGATAATGGCCTTGATTATGGAGCTAATTATTCGGTGAAGGCTATCAAGAAGTAAGTTGAAGATAAGGCCTTTATTGAGAGTAATGGTGGGTGTAAAATGGTTGCTTTGGTGGATGGCACTAGAACTGAAGACGTATTGGCTTTTATGGGCAATAGTGTACCATCCTCACCAAGTGTCCAGGATTTGAATCTCATCCTTTTAATAAGGTTGAGTTGTTATGTAGAGTAGCTTATGGGCCTTTGCCCTAGCCCAATAAGGTTGTCCCTGAGACCCAATTTGTGTGTATTGAAAATACTAGGCATGAGAAAGAACAAGTGGCTCTTGAGGTGAATAACAATAAGGAAGGGGCCCTGATTGACACTTATGAGGACCTTAATTCATCTTTTGGCAATTTTTCTGCAGAGGAGTTGAGAGTAAAAAAAGAAGAATAAGAAAGGTAGGAAACTGGTGGTGGCAAAAAAGAAGAAGAATATTCGAACCAAATAGAAGGAAGTGAAGTAAAGGAATAATTTCAAGAGAGGCTTTTATGAAAAGGCAAAGAATGCATGGCAGCTAGGTAAATGCACTGGGTTGTATTTTGAAAATGATGAAGAGGTTGTTGAAGCATTGGCTAAAAATCTAAAGTCCAAGAACAAGGATCGTCAGCAAAGCAATATCAAGGGAAAAAGGGGGTAGAATGAAATCTAAGCTTAAATTGCTATTCTGTAGTGTTATTGTTGTTTTAGTGTCTTGTTCAAAGTGTGGTTTGTTTTTTTAAGGGGTCTTAGTTGGAATTGAGGTGTTGCCTTTTGTTTCCTTTTTTAGTGTGTATTTGGGTTGGGGTACCTCGTGCTTTGCCGAGGTGTTTTTTGGTTTCTCTAGGGATCTTGGATCCGACTTGAAGTTAGTATTCTTTTATATCTGTTTTTGCTCTCCTCTCTTTGAGAGTCTTGAAATCTCTTATAATTATTTTAAAAACTTTTGAATCTAGTGATTTAGATATCAAAATCGATATATGGTGATAACTTTTTAAATAAGTTTGGATTTCATTTATTTAAATATTAAATTGACATATTACTTTGAGGAATGCTGTACATCCATTATTAGTTAATTGAAATTAATACTATATATATAAATAAACATTTCTCTTTTCAAAATATGCAAAATGCGCAGAAGCAAAATGGATATGCAAACGCAAGCTGAACGTCTACTGTCTACACTCCTTCTGTCGATAGGTATTGTCAAGCTCACATGTTCTGCTTAGAGCTCGAACCTTGCCGTTTGGAAGGTGTACTGCGCACCCAAATTCCTGCGTGTACTATCATTCAATTAGCGTGCAAAATGAAAAAGGTGCTTAGTACACAGCCCTGTTTCAGGGTTCCTTGTTTTCGGCAATTACGGTTTACGGATATAAGCCATGTGATTTTCGTTGACCTGCATGCGCATATACCCGTAGTTGATAGGTTTAGGCACATGATCTCTTCGAAAGTCCAAATGCAACCATGTTTTACCCATTGATAATTAAGTGGTAAATTGAAATTCGTTCATATTGTTTTTGACTAAATCAACAGATGGTTAAGACTTAAGTCTTGAGCCTTCTTGCTCTCTTGTTTTTTTTTTCGGTAGGTTTTGAATTCTGATATGCCTGATGGTCTGATATATACCTATAACGAAGAAAAAAATGTCTGTCAAAATAGACGTCAAGTGCTTTTTTCTTTTTTTCTTTTTTTCTTTTTTACGTACAAGATGCATGTCTGAATTCATTTACACGTACATATTTTTCCTTCTTTAATTTTTCCCTTTTTATTTGTCAATCCATTCCTTGCCAATGCTGACGAAAACTACACATGCGCTTCTGAAAGTAAGCTTGTACTGTTTAAGGTAGGAGCAGATCAACAAAGGTTAGGTTTCATAACCGAAAGGAGATAATGCTTTGGGGTCAAGACTAATCCAGACCACAATAGCAAGTCAATTGCGTGCTGTAAGCATAATTCATTAATCCTTGAAAGTAATAACTGTTATATAACTGTTCTGTTCAACTGAAACTGCCCTTATTGGTAGGGCTTTCTCTTAATTACGTAATTGACCCCCTCCTATGCAAAATGCTTTCTGTCCACATGGGGATTTTTCTTCTCACTATAGCCAACATAAGCTGGATGACTATAACCTAACTATATAACCTTTCATATACAATTTTGTAGTGACATTTATTTGGTGTTTATACTACCTTTTATTTTAAAACAATAGCTATATTAGTCTATAATAAGACACTTAATAATTTATGAGATTAATTTTAATATATTATCGGTATAAAATATTTTATACTTTCAACCAATCATATATTATATATCTTTTATATGATTCTTAATATTATTATATAATAAGAGTCAAATGATTTTAACATTGTAATTTTATATGATTAAATTTATAAATTATTTCTTTCCTAGTTTTTCAAGCGGGAATATTTATTTATAAAGAATTTACACCGATGTTTTAAATCACTACAAAAATTTTACGTATCAGTTGTAGAATTTACTTACAAAATTCTTCCCTCACAAAAATATTAAAATGGATTAAAAAAATAAGTGAACAGCAATAGAATTACTACAAGTTAATTGTAAACATTTCCTTACCATATAAATTTCCACATATAAATTATTTTTTATTAAAATTGAGATGAGATTATTTAACTTCTAGTTAAGATGACAATGAGAAAATTGCAAAATTAAATTTAAAAGAACCAAAAATTTCACTGTAATAATTGGAGAAGTCTCTATGAAACTCATGACTTTAAACCTAAATATCTGCCTCTAGTTCCCTTAATCTAAATGTAATCCTAGCCTATAAATAATCTTCAGCCTCTTAGTTTATATTGGACATCTAATTTGTTTAATTTGGATTTAGGATGACGGAGTTATGCCCAAATCAATCTTTGCAGCTCCCTCCACAATAAATCTATCAACACATCATCTTTTTGAGAGGTATCTTTATATAAATTGAAGTAATTTGTCTTAGCTTTCAAATGACACCGGTTTCATCTCCATTTGACTTTTATAGTATGCTATAGTGCATCATGCTCAATTTTGAGCAGTATTTTTGTTCTGACTTGACAGTCCAATTCGACTCACTAGACATTTAATATGGTCTTTGAACTCTTCGTTAAAGTTGTATATCTTTTTCTTAGATTTCCCACAAGGTAAATTTTATATTTCTTAGATATTTATAACTCAAAATATGCCCAAAGTACAGAAATAATATATATATTCATTATTTTTCGATAAATGATATAATGTTGAAAATTCTTAAATAATATAAATTCTTAATAATGTTGAAAAAAAAAAGCCCAATTAGAGCATAAACTTATAAAATGTGTCCGATACTAATCAATCAAGCATAAAAATAGACCCAAGAAACTAAATATTTTTGGCAAAACCACAGATATCCTCCTACCCGAGGCAATCCTACTCTAGTTGAATAGGACCATTTAGGCGGCAAAACTCTCTCTTTCAAGTTTTAATGCAGCTTTGTAACTAGGCTTGAACTCGAGATCTCTATTAAGCTAAAATAGCCCTCCGCTAGCTGATCTACACACTTGTAAGTTAATATATAAGTGTTGGTTAATGTATCATGTAACATTTGTTCATTATAAAGATAATAGCATGAATTATATAGGAAGTTTAAGGTTGAACATTAATATACATAATGCAGCAAAGTGTTACTGGCCATAGATTAAGCATTTCTAATCCAATTAAAGAAATTACAATTCATTTAAATACAACTTCATATATAACTGGAGGAGTCTGCCTTTCTCTGGAGCATTACTTGACTAATCTGAAACTATCAAAAATAAAGTGAAAATGAAATTTCTCAATAGAAAATGAATAATTCTAAAATATTTGAACTGTAGTGGTTCCAATCATGTCTTATCACAGAAAATCACATAGCTACAATGTCATATTCAGAATTTTACACAATCACATGTTAAGACATAATATCATAGGTAATAAAAATAGACTATTTCGATGCAACTTAACATGTAACATAATAAGCCAGTATTATAATATATTTGCTTTAGTTTCACTATTCCTTTGGTCTGCTTATCTCATACATAGTCGAAAGTCTTCTCCTGGCTAGGGAATTCCCATTCTCTAGTGATACTCACAACATCATGACAACAAAACGAGATTATTATGTCATACTAATCAAAACATGTAATATAAAATAATCTTACATCTATCTCTCTATCTTCTTTGCGGATAGATGCAAATCTTAAATGTCTTTTTTTTAATTTACATGCTTGCCATATCATGCATAAATTCTTAACATGCATAACCATGCATAATCCAAGAAAGTATTATAAGAGAGTATAAATGAATAATAAATAAAACAACTTGCAATAAATTATAAAAAACATAAATGTAAGGGAACAATAAATAAAATAAATTATAATAATAACAAGCATCTTTAATATAAATGAACTATAAATAAAATAACTTGCTATGAATAATGAATAATGCAAGTATAAGGGAACAATGAAAAAATTGCAATAATAAATAATAATAAGTAACTTTAATATAATAGAATAGTAAATAAAATTGATAATAGTTTAATTAGAATAAGCAAATAAATGTAGTCATAATTTTATTTCGTAAATAACTTCATTTTTTACCTCAACAATTTCTGTAAATAGTGAGTAAAAACTGAACTTGTTTCTTTTGCATCTCCTTTCTCTTATTTTTTCTCTCTTTCTTTATTTTACTCTCTCTTATTTTTCTTGCTTTGTATGTGCTCAGAGTCCCTCATGTTACAAAAGTCATGTAACTTCCTTAACTTTTGCTACTCTTCATTATTATTTTTCATTCAAGTCATATACGTCAGGTACGCAAAGCTCCTACAACTCCTCTTATTTCTAAATATTGTCAACTAAGAATTTATAACTGAGTTAATATGTTTCTTCGCTCAAATATATTGGTTAGGCAACACCATTTTTTTCTTCGAAGACTTGACTTCAAGTTAGTCTTTTTTATCATCATTATTTTATTTTGTTTTTCCCCAAGACTTGTGACTTCAAGTCTTTCACGTCCCTTCTTTTATTTTTTTCCTCTATTATTATTATTATTATTATTAAATAGAATCTAGTAAAATACTTAACTATTTTATGAATTATTATTAAAATTAAATCAATGAAAAATCTAAATTAGTTAAAAGATTGAAAGTTACTCTACACAAAGTATTTTATGAAAGGGTAAAATTTTATTTATATCCCTTATATTTTACAATGATTTCAACTTAGTACCGAAAATTTTGTTTGTTTGTTTTATTTACGTCCCTAACGCTTTTAAAACAACTTAATCTCACTATTTCGACATTCAAATTATAAATGGAAAAAAAAAAAACTAATATGAAGGTTAGTTATAATATTAGCGATAATGTGTTCATTACTTATCTTGATGGGATGATATTGTTTACTATCATTCCCCCATATTTTTGTAAGATATGAAGGTTTTTCTTTTCAATTTAAACCCCTTAACACTCAATTGATTTTTTTTCTACTAAAACCTATACTCGAATCTTTTCCTTGAAGAATTGAAGACGAACAATCTTTATTGGTAGTGTTTGGATGTCACTAATATCGTAATTTAACCTTAATATCAATTTTTTTCATTCATAATTTGATTGTTGTCTATCGAAATGGCAAGATTGAAACGTTTGTGATATGGTAAGGATGTAAATAGAACAAAAAAAACTTTAGGGACAAAATTAAAATCTTCGTTAAATGTATAAGACATAAATGAAGCTTTACATGAAAAAGATGATGTTACAATTCTCCCTTCTTTTTATGAATTTTGTCCTCAAAATTCACTAACCTGGTAAGAGTAACTCTAGATAAGACTTCTTAACTTCATTCTCTAGTTCTCATATTGTCTCCTTATGCGACAATCTTTAACAATATGTCCTAATTTTCCACATCGATAGCACACCATTGGTTTACTTTTTTCAAGGTTTACTTCATTCCTAGAATTATTTTTCTTTTAAGCATCCACTTCCCTCTTTCTTCTAAGAAAATTTTGTCTTTCTCTTTCAACACCTCTAGATAACCCCTATCTACTATCCTATACTTATTCACTAGAGTGGTATAATATTTAATTTCTAAGGTGGATACCTTCTCCCTTTTCTTAGGTCTTAAACCTGACTCAAATTTGGTAGCCTTCCAACGACTATTATGGTTGCTCTTTAGATAAGAAGAAAATTTTGATAATTCTTTCAATTTAACTACATATTGACTTACGGTCATATTTCCCTATCTAAACTGCATGAACTCGACCTCTTTGTCTTTTTTAACACTATCAAGAAAATATTTATCAAAGAAAGCGGCTAGAAATATCTCCCAAGTAATCTCAGTCCTTCTAGATTCTAATAAATACATGGCATCTCTCCACTAGTGCTCTGCTTCCCCTTCTGACATATAGATGGCAAAGACCACCTTTTGTGCATCCACACATCTCATTATCGTAAAAAAATGTTCTAACTGCATAACCCATCTTTCAACCAAAGCTAGGTCATAATCTCCATGAAATGAGGGTTGTGTGGCTTTTCTAAACTCTAAGAGTCCGTGGTAAGAAAGGTTAGCTATAGGAGCTTCCCCAACAAAGTTCCTGTTTCCTTCACCATGGTCATTGTTGTTCCTATCCTTAGGCTCTTGTATGTGCTCTAAAACCATTTTGGTTGATTTTGCCTAGACCTTGACAACTTCAGCTAAACCCCTAACAGCTCCCAAAATCCCTAACAGAGTATCGTCTAGTGTACCCTGTGCTTTTAGGGTTCCTTGTCCCTCTAATGTTATATAATCCGACAAGTGCATAAACAATACAATATTGAGTTGATCAGGCTCAATATTGTACAATACTGCATTGAGAATACTATAAGATATGCAAAGAGAAATGGAGCCACACCATGAAAATAACATAAAGTCAACTTATACCTAACTCCTATTCATGCCTAGAACAAAGCTCTGATACAAAAAATGTAACACCTGTTCATTATAAAATTAATAGCACAAATCTCATAGGAAATTCAAGGTTGAACATTGATACACATAAATACAAGAAAATGTTAATACACATAAATACAACAAAGTGTTACTGGCTATAGATTAAGCATTTCTAATCTAGTTGAAGAAACTACAATCCCTATTTCTTGCATTCGTCCAATCATCCTGGATTAGTGCTTGTTTCTCAAACCCTAATCGATGACAACTATGCTTCTTGACAACTATGTTTCTCAAACCCTAAGAACAAGCTTCCTTTTATCACCAGTTCTCTTCCGAAGCCCGACACCGCAATCGATCCTCGTGCGGCTGTGAAGTGGCAACACATCAACGATGTGGTTTCTTCTTGGATTCTTAACTCGGTCTCCAAAGACATTGTTTCAAGCATTATCTTTGCGGATTCCGCCGCTGCTCTGTGGACCAATCTGAAGGAGCAATTTTAGAAGAAGAATGCTCCACGAATTTTCCAATTGAAGAAGGATCTTTCCAACCTTTCTCAAGGTACTATGTTTGTGACTTAGCATTTCTCAAAACTGAAGTCGATTTGGGATGAATTGCGTGTTTTTAGCCCTATTTCTGCGTGCAATTGTGGAGGTTCTGTAGATCTGGTTGCACATCTTGAGTAAGATTATGTTTTGGCCTTCTTGATGGGATTGAATGATTCCTATCAAAGTGTTCGCAGCTAAATCCTTTTGATGGAGCCTTTCCCTTCCATCTCGAAGGTGTTTTCTCTAGTTTCTCAAGAGGAGAGTCAGAGGCTTGTCACCGCATCTATGGCTCCATCATCTGATTCACAGCTTGCGTTTGCTGTGATAGCTCCTGCCAAGAATGGTGCAGACCGAGGCAATTCTAAGGCTGGGAAGAAGGATTGTCCTACTTGTTCCCACTGCGACATTCTTGGTCATACTTGTGACAGATGCTTCAAATTGCATGGTTATCCATCGCACTACACCAAGAAAGCTTCCTCCGCTGCCTTAGTAAATCTTGTGGAGTCTCATCCTATAGATACTCCATCTCTACAACTATCCAATGCACAATATCAACAATTAGTGGCTTTATTGTCTAGCCAGATCACTCAAGCTGCCACACCAATGGTCGATTCTCAAAAGTCATTTGATCTTGTTAAAGGTGTAGTTCTTTCTGCTGATTTCCCAAACTCTTTCTCACATAATGCTCAAACTTGAATTCTTGATTCTGGTGCCTCTAGTCATGTCACCTATTGTAGCTCTTCCTTTATTTCCTCTCGGACCTTACATGATGCTTTTGTTCATTGGCCAAATAATTCTCGTATCCTTGTGCTGGCTATTGGCTTAGTTCATTTTTCTAGTGATTTTGTTCTTCATAATGTTCTATATGTGCCTAGTTTTCATGTTAATTTGATTTCTGTTAGTGCACTGCTTGCTGAGTCCGATTTATCTATAATCTTCACTCTTAGTTCTTTTTGCATTCAGGATCCCAGACTCTCGAGAGTGATTGGGACGGGCGACTTGGGTCATGGACTATATGTCTACAAGTTTGCTCCTAGCCAACTTCAAGATGTTGTTCCTGACATTAGCATGTTTTCTGTTGTAAATAAATCTCGTTGTATACCTGATTCTAGTTCTGTGAATTTCACTTCTGTTTCTGCCAAAATTTGGCATCAGCATTTAGGTCATGTGTCTGATACAACTTTCAAACTCATTTCTAATAAAGTTGCTATTCCTATGCACAATTCTTTTTCCAGACATAGTTGTGATATTTGTCCTCTTTCTAAGCAGAAATGATTATCTTTTACCTCTAGCAATCATTTGACTGCCGAGAATTTTGACTTTGTGCATTGTGATATATGGGGCCCTTTCCATACCCCAACCTACCACTGTGTATAGTATTTTTTGACTTTGGTTTATGATCACTCTCGGTTTACTTGGATATAACTCATGGCTAACAGATCTGAAGCTCCTATTATTATTAAGCACTTTTTTAGTTTAGTAGAAACTCAGTTTCATAGGGTTATCAAGGCTTTTCATTCTGATAATGCCAAGGAGTTGCAACTACATGATTTCCTAGCAGAAAAAGGAGTTGTGCATCAATTTAGTTGTTTTGAACAATCTCAATAGAATGCTGTGGTTGAACGCAAACATCAACATCTCATCAATGTGGCCAAGTCCTTGTACTTTTAGTCCCGGGTTCCTTTGCATTTCTGGAAAGAATGTGTTCAGACTGCTGCTTTTTTAATAAAATCCCAGCCCCTATTTTGTAGCATCAGTCTCGTTATTCTCTCATGTTTCACAAGGAGCCAGATTATTCCACATTGCGGTCATTTGGCTGTCTAGCTTTTGCATCCACCCTAGTTTCCAACCACGACAAGTTTTCTCCAAGAGTTGCACCTTATGTCTTTGTTGGATATTCAGTAGGTGTAAAGGGTTCTAGGCTTCATTGTTTGGCAACCAAGAAATTTGTTGCGTCCCAAGACATGGTTTTCCATGAATCCACCTTTCCTTTTCATGCTATGTCTAGCACTAGCCACACCCCTGATCTTTTCTCTGATGTGGTCATTGCCCGGCCTTGCCATGATGTGGTTTTTCCTAACTAATCCTGTGGCTGAACCTCTTGCTATCATCCAACCTGCTGATGTCGTTGAAGCTGATCCCCAGCCTGCTCGTTGCTCTACTAGGCCTCACCGGCCACCCCCACATTTGCGTGATTATGTTTGCACTCATGCCTCTCCTTAACCAATTACTAATTTCATCTCCTATGACAAACTGTCTCCCACTTACCAATCCTTTGTCATGCAAGTCTCTACGTTTTTAAAGCCACAATATTACCATCAGGCTACTCCTATTCTTGAATGGCAGCAAGCTATGTACGAGGAGCTACAGGCCATGGAGTCTAATCATACCTAGGATGTGTTCCCTCTTCCTATGGGATAGCATGCCATAGGTTGTCATTGGGTGTACAAGGTCAAGAGAAAGTAAGACGGGAGTGTTGACTGCTATAAGGCATGGTTAGTAGCCAAAGGGTATATGCAGCAGGATGGAATTGACTTCTTAGACACTTTTTCACCTGTGGCTAAGCTTACCACAGTGCGAGTTTTACTGTCTTTGGCTGCTGTTAAAGGGTGGTAGCTGCTACAACTTGATGTCAACAACGTGTTCTTGAATGGGGATCTATTTGAGGAAGTCTACATAGAGCTTCCACTTGGCTATCACATTAAGGGGGAGAATCCTGTATGTTAGCTGAATAAGTCCATTTATGGGCTTTGTCAAGCCTCACAGCAGTGGTTTCAAAAATTTTCAGGTGCACTCATCTCTGCGAGTTACACCCAATCAAAATCAGACTATTCTCTCTTCTACACAGGGTATGGTGATGATTTTGTAGCTATTGTTGTTTATGTCGATGACATCATCATAGCCAGCAAGTCCTCTTCAGTCATTAATGTTGTCAAGATTAAGTTGCAGCAGTTTTTTAAACTGAAAATTATTGGTGACTTGTGATACTTCTTGGGCCTTGAAATAGCTCAATCTAAGAAAGGCATTTATCTCTCCCAGCAACACTACATGTTGTCTCTCCTTGAGGAAACAACATTTTCATATTGTAAGCCTGCGGTGTTACCCATGGATCCAAATTTAAAGTTGAATGGCACCGATGGTGAGTTACTCCCTAATGATTCTATGTATCGAAGGCTTATTGGTAGGCTATTATATCTCATAATATCCAGGCCCGACATTAGATTTGTTATGAACAAGCTCAGCCAGTATATGTCCAAGCCCCGGACTCCCCATTTAGATGCTCTCCATCATCTTCTTCGTTATTTGAAGGCAACCCCAGGTAAAGGACTCCTTTTGCTGCTGATTCCCCGCTCTTGCTTAAGGCCTATGCTGATGCGGATTGGGGGAGTTGCTTGGATACTTGGCGGAGCACTACTGGTTATTGTATTTTTCTCGGGAACTCTTTGGTCTCTTGGAGGTCCAAGAAACAGCACACTATATATATGTCTCAGGAACTCTTTAGAATTATTGAAAAAACAAAAATCAAACTTTCTCCATGTCTTGAGCGTATGTAAGAACTGAAAAGAGGTGAGAATATATGTTCCACGTAATATATTCATTTATTTGCTTTCAAGTTAGCTAAAAGGATTTAAAACAAGTGTCTGTTTTTTCTTTCTCTTTTTTTTTTTTAAACAAATGATAGGTATCCATGTGTCCATTTCAAATCAATGTTTTTGCTGCGAAGAGATTTTTTTTTTCGACCTCTAGCTTCAGGAATGGGTATCTTTTACGGCCTAATTCTAAATAATCAACATATCTAAATTTTGAATATTATACTTAATAATATATCACATATTTATCCGCCCTTTATAGATGGCACAATTTGCATAAGAGATATATTTTTTATACCACTAAGGTAGGTAGACACTTTGGACACCCAGAGATTAAAAAGAGAAAAAAAAAATTGTAAAAGAAAATGAAAAGAATAAAATAATTGATGGAAAGAGAAAAAGCTGAGAGAAAATATTAGGGGTGTTGGAGTTTTTAATATGTACAAATAACATACCTCTTTGCATAAAACCGCTGCTAGATGCTTATGCATTCCAAACAGTAGAAATCAATTTGATTAGACACAAATCTAAGCCATGTAAAAGTAACATGAAATTCCGATGTAATACGGATACTCTCTTTATATTTTTTGGTCGATAACGTGTGGACTAAGTAGTATAAATATCTGGACTCTCTATGGTTCACACCAATTTGTAAGGCCAGGCTCCACTGCAGCCCAATGGGCTACATACAAGCGCCACAGGCTCAAACGATGAACCGGCTAGTACACTACAGCATAGAGGTAGACCCCAAAATAATGAAAATAAAAGTATAGCGATACACTTTATGCCTATCTTGCCCTATGACTCTGAGGACAAAGACAGCGATAATAAGAATTTTTGCTCTATAAAAATTTTAGTGCGTGATGGTCTCTAGCACATTTGCTTTTATAAACAACTCTCTGGTTGAACTGAACCCAAGGCGGCTCCGCCGGCATGGTTGCACGAAGCTTGGGCAAGTTGGTTCTTGTAAGTGAGCTTCACATCCTCCAACTTTATCCCGCTGCATGGATATTTAGAGCTGCAATCAAAATTCACAGCAACCTCGGTTGCAGATGTTCCATGAATGTCTTGGTACGTAACATCACTGATTTTGACTCCAGAGGCCTATTAATTTTAGCAAGGAAAAAAAAAAGTCAGCACATTTCATGCTTGATGCTAAAGAAGTTAGGATTTTATATTTATTTTAGTCTTTTTTTTTTTGGTGGGGTGGGGAGGGTCAGTATATTTATTTTACTTTCATTTCTCTTTTGTTTTTTATCATTCTTTTTTTTGGGTCTAATAGAAGGAATCTTCTTGGGCCCAATTGGCCCATTAAAGCCTTTACTAACCTGACCAGGGCAGCCGTCGTTGTCTGGGCAGTAATTCTGGTCTATGACAATTGGGTTTTGGACATTGACCATGGTTGCATCTTGGAAAATGACGTCCCTTACAAATCCATTGCTGGGTCTGCCCCAGGTCTTTATTCTAACACCATTTTGAGTCCCCGTGAATGTAACAGTTTTAACTGTCACATTTTGTACGCCAGGCTCGTCCATATCCTTTCCTAAGCTCCCAATGCTGCAGAATTCAATAAACATATGTTATTATAGAAACTATATCAAATATATCAATACCTACAATCCACTAATTACGCGGAACCACATTCTTATCATTTTTGTATTTTCGAAAGAAAAAAAAAATGTACCTTATGCCATGGCCTGGTCCACATGCTATGTTTTCAATCCACAAACTAGAGGTACCAGGGCCGATGGAGATGCAGTCATCGCCGGTGCGAATTTTGGAGTTGAGAATAGTGACCTGGGAGGACATTTGGACATGGATGCCGTCGGTGTTAGGGCTGTTTCCGGCGGCTGTGATGGTAACGCCTTGTGCTTTGACGTTCTGGCATCCATTGAACACTATGTGGAACATTTGGCTGTTAATTGAGGTCAACCCACCGATGAAAATGTTGTTGGAGTTGGTGAATTCCAGTGTCTGAACACACGCCAAAGTAAACGTCGGATCATTACAAGTTCTCCGTTATTTTATAAAATTTTCAAATAATTATTCTATATACAAAGAGCAAAGAGCAGCGTGGTTATCTAATGGAATCGGTTTCGTTTACATTAGTAATTAGTAATTAATATTATCATTCAATATTAATCAGTGGAAATAATGTGAAGCAGCAAATGGACATTGATGGCAATGCAAGCTACATCCTATCTTATACATTCTGGACCCCATTTGGATACACCAATATGAGAATCTTATTTGTCACGTCTTATTTGAAGTATATTATTACCAACTCCGCACTTAATATTTGGTTCATTTCAACTTCTAGCAACCATATTCAGCAGTTGCAAACCGTTCCATGATCTCACTCGTCAAACAAATTCTCACTCATCACTTGAGTTAACTCCAACTCCAGAACCAATTTTAAAATTAAAAACGTATCAATTGGCAACAATGATCAGTAATAATAATAATAATAATGTGTAATTAAATGAACATGAAACGTACCGTGGCTCCCGAAGGGCAACTACCCTTGCCAGAGTTCTTGCAATCCCACAAAGCAGTGCCTTGGGCATCAAGCACCCCACCACGAATGGAGACCCCATCAACATGCTCGAACAGCAACCAGTTCCCTTTGTTTCCTATGACACTGTAATCCGAGGGTGCCACCAAGGTGCCATCAATGTCTAGAGAGATAGCCTTGTTGGTACATTGCCCGCTGAAGATGGTGCTTCCAAGCAAGAACCGCCCTTGTGGCACGTACACCGAAGCGTCTTGGGCTGAATCGCAGGCCTCAGCCCAAGCACTCATGAATGCCTTCGTGGAGTCCGTTTGGCCGTCCGGTTTGGCTCCAAAGTTGACTACATTGTATGTGGCTGCTTTTGCCATTGATGAATTATTCACCAAAGAATATAGGATCACAATGATGAGAAGAGGAAGGGGACTGATTTTTGACGTTGGGTTCATTTTGTTTGAATGTTGGAGAAGTTGTTGTTGTTTGAGAGGGAGATGTATAGAGAGAGTTAAGGAGTTGGAAGATATATGGAGTGGTACAAGTGGTGAAGAAGGTGGTGGTGGGAGATGGAACGGTTTGTGAGGGTATTTATAGCTAAGGATTTCGGTGCAATGCACAGTGCAGGTTAGTTTTCTTAGGTGCCTCGTGTTATTTTATGTCATGGTATGTGACTGATAATGTAATCAATTAAATAAATAATTGAACGCAGAAAAAAAATAAAATAAAGCAAAGGAAAAGCTGCGCCGAACTTTGGAGTTATGTATGAGCATCAGAGCCTATCTTTGCGGAAGTGCCCTTAGCGTGTGCTCTTAATTGTCCACTCCCTTTCCCTTAATTATTGGTTTTGGATCAGGTATCTATAATTAACATTTTATTATTGTTTTATAATATATGGAAGTTGTTATTATTTCAAATATGATTGACATATATTTTTTCAAGTAGGCCTAGCTATCTTGGCTACTTGTTTCTTTTGATGCTCCCCACTGTTCTGGTGGGTTGTAGCGGGTCTACCTGTCGAAAAAAAATATGATTGACGTATATAGATGACCATAAGTAACTAGGCCTATGTTAATTATATGTTAGCTTAGCACCTCCATGAATAAACATACTAGTCACATGAGATACTACATTAAATTAAAGGGTTGTGACCATCACAAAGTTAAGTGTACTGAATTTATGTTTAGATTACCGTTTAAGTTATTCATGTCTTCCTATAATGCCATTATTTTTATTTAGGCACATATGCGCGGGTTTAAGGAAGTGTATATAGCATCATAGTCCACCAAAATGAAGACCTAAACTTAATTAAGGAAGACAAAAAATTATAAAAGATAGATCAATTGACAGAAATTACTGATCAGATGCATTTTATTCATAGCCAAGATAATAATAAAAGAATTAAATTTTGATGCACTGTTAATATAAAAAAAAATTATATGGATATCTAATCATATATTATTATATCAAAAAAAATATTTGATTTAACCACTTATTACTTAAAAAAATTTATAAATAAAAATATGTGATTGAATGATAGTATAAAACTTATTTATATTAACACTATATTAAAATTAAACTTAGAAAATGAGAAACTTAACATAAGTATCACTTTTACTTTTTTAGTATAAATCATTAGTATCCATAACCCATTATATTTTAATTAATTTACCTTTAAGCCAGCTCAATGTAGGGATACAATTCTTCAAGTGTTAATTTTTTCATATACAAAACTTGAACTCTATATCTTAAACAAAAACTGTTAAACTACTCAAATTAAATAAGCCTCGGTGAATTATTGCCTTGGCTTTATGATTTTATATATTCTATTAGTTAATGTTGCGGAGTAAAGAGCGCAACAAAGTTCGGAGAGAGGACGAGAAAAAAAAAAAACATGAATGGGACATGTCATGCTATAATACAGTAGTCAGTATGCCAAGACCGTAATAGGAGAAGCCGTAGGATACACCGTCAAATATTGCTTAGAGAATGTACCAAAATGAAAATTGCTTAGAGAATTAATAGCACATTAAATAAACGACTGCTCACTTGCTTGAAACGAGAGAATTTCAAAATAGTTTTTGAAACATAAATTAATATATTAGTTTCATATCGAGAAGAAAGGCAAATTAAGCTGCTGCCATTAACGTGACATGGCATGTATAGTTTGCGAACATGGTGATTCATATTTGAAAAGCCTAAATTAAGCCGCCATTTCGTACTCATTTTTCGGAGCTAATGTAGTGCATATGTTTCATTTAATTACTGAATTAATTTAAGCGAAACATCAATGCCAAAATTGTTAAGATAATGGATTTTATTAATTTTAGAAAGGATGAGTGGTTCCTATTTTATCCCCTCTAATAAACATCTTTTATGCCAATTTTTTATTAATTAAGTGTTTCTAATTATATATGTAGCACTCTATGTTTTTGTACCTTTTTATTTCATTGAAAATTAATTGCTACATATGTTGACCGATTTTTTCAAAATACAATTAGCTATGTAATATTTAAGCTAATTCGAATTCTTTCTAAGATTCTGTTTGTTGCACTCACTGTATACTAGAAGTAGCAAGGAATGGCATTCATTGTATATAACTTATACGAAACTTGTAACAAAATTCACTCATCATCAGATTCACGTAAATCTCAACATTCTCCTATTTTTTGTCGTAGCTGCCGTTATGCAACAATAACTTAAATTTACAAAATTGGGACAAATATATTATTGGACTCTGCAATGACGACCAATTGGAGCATGCATCTTTTGGTTTAGCTGTGGTGAGCGGGCAAGCCGCTAAGATTCATTCACTTGGTCCATTGAAAATAATAACTTACGGTGCAAGATCAACAGCCGCATGATATTCGCAGCTTATCTCTCAATACCTCATATATAGAGAGATATTCAAGCACAATGTATAAAAGAGAAAATAATGGAGCATACACTCACGGAGTGCAACAAAATCTCGTGAAATTAACACAAAATGATTTTTAAATAAATAAAAGTATTGATGTATGATAATTTTCACCAACATTATCACATGATAGTGCAATCGTAAAAAGATTGGATCTACCCAAAAAAAAAAAAAAATCGTATAAAGATTGGCATAAGCTTGTATAAATTGCAAGGTTAAGTGACATTTGGAGTAGAAAGCGGAGAAGATACCGGCGTTGACATGCCCAATCTTACTCCACTCCTGTTGTTAACCATTTTTGTGCTTTTTGTTAGTTGGGTGCGTAGTTTTCTTCGTCATTACCAAGTGCACCGTTTGTGTAACTGTGTTCCTTAATTTCCAATTGAAATTGTGCAATTCTTCCACGCCCAAAAAGAAAAAAGGTGAAAAGAAAAGAAATTATGCAATTCTTCAACATTCTTTGCCTCTCTGTTCATGATATGTCTTCTCGTGAAACACCTGACAATAAGTCATATATAACGACAACGGAAATTCTATATACAAAAAATCCCTATCTTTCCAAATTATCAGTGGCTTTCTTCCTTAATATTTGTAAAGTTAAGGTCATCATTATTGGTTAACCATTATATTGGTCATATTTCGAATCGAATAACAATCGTTCACGGGAATATTGGATTTTCTCATATGAAAAAATTAGGGCTAAATATGAGACCTATAAAAAAATCAATTAATAATAAAAATCACTACATAATTAAGTCATATAAAATTTTCATATGAAAAAATCTATTCCAATCATTCACATTCTTTGCCATCTACAAAATCTTAGGATACAAGAAGCATGCCTAATTCTTTTGGCATGTGTTTTTTTTTTTTTTAAGTCCAAAAAATTTATAACGCAAAGCATGGCAATATTTTCATTTTTCTAAAAAAAAAAGCATGGCAATATTTGCGGAAATTATATATTTTTTGTGATATCGATGTTACATTAAAAAAAGTTCTTACCCCCCTCTAGTCGCTCTCATGATGCTCCTCCCCGTTATGCACGGGAATTTAAATCTTCACGAATATTCACAAGTTTATATTAAAAATTCATAATTTTTTTTATATTAGAAAAAAATTTGTAAGCCTAAATTTTATATGAGTTTAATTTAGATTTATTAACAATATAAAAAATTTTTACATTGTCATCCAATTAAAATTTTTTATTTGTATGACCATTCAAGTAGTATGTGGTTATGTGAAAGAGTTTTGCTGATGTGACAATTCCCCATTATGATTGCATGACCATCCATTATATATATATATATATGAGAACCAATAAAAATAAGAAAAAGTGAGAAATTATGGTGGGTCCCTCATTATAATAGGTAGTTATTTGTATAAATTAGTACTTTTTTTTTATTTTTATTAGCTGACAATATAAAATTATTTTACATTGACAGTGTAAATACACTGTGAATGTATACCAATTAAACTCATATATATATATATATATATATGAGATAAAAAAATTCAATAGTTTTAATAACAATTATAATAATAAAAGACAATTACAAAAATCTAAATCATAAATATTCTCACTAGAGTTTGGGTATGTGTATTATTGTGTGTGTGTGTGTGTGAGAGAGAGAGAGAGAGAGAGAGAGCGAGAGAGAGTTTAATTTTAATACATTAATAGTGTAAAAAAATTTTATATTATCATTTAATCATATATTACACATTAGCAAAAATTTCATGATCTAATGTTTTTAGAAGTTACATTTTTAACTTATGAGAAAAACTTATTTATTTTTTTAAAAAAATTATACATTTTTTATTTAATAAATATTTTTTTTCTTTTAAAAAGGATACAAACATACAAACCTTGGCTTACTTCTATTATTGACTAGTTAAATTATATTATAAATAGAGACATTAAAATAAATAGTTATAAGAACAACTGAGTTTTGATTTAATAGTAAAAGGGTTAGTCTATTGCAGTATGACAAGTCATGGTTTGAATTTAAATAGGGAGAGTCGTCCATATTTAGATATCTCATAATATTCGGAAATAATTGCCTTTGATAGGATAATGCCTATGGATTGTCTTTCTTTTTAGGAAGTGTTTTGAGCATGTTATAACTATTAGTTTTTTTTTTTTGACCATAGTACAACCATTAAAAAAAAAAAACTGTGGATAACCCAAAAAATAGTTATAAGAGAATTGATGTTAAAAGATGTTTAATACCCATATGCCATTGCAATTGTCATATTCTATTTACGTGCTTTTGAAATAAAAATTATATGAGATCATGTGTATTCAAGTAGTTATTAAAATTTTTCAGAAATGATTGTATATTGTTAAAATGTTTTGTTGTTTGAGAGAGTAATTTTGATATACTCAAGTTACAAAATAATTTTACCATGTTGTCCAATCATATATATATTTTTTAATGGAATCATATGTTATTATATATAAAATTTTTGAAAGAGTAGGTGATGTGATAATATATATTATTAGATATTGTATAAAATACTTTTACACTGATAATATATCAAAATTAAATTTTTTATTTAAAATATGTCATCTGATTGTAAATTAAATTAATATGTTTTATATATTAATTCACCATGATAGAGAATTCTTAAATTTATTGTGCTCTACAGCAATCAAGAATAAAATTAACGATTTGATTGGTGATTTTGAGTTATTTTTCAAACCAATTCTATTATTTGAATCTAGTGATTTAAACATCAAAATGGACATATGCTAATCAATTTTTAAATAAATGTGAATTTCATTTATATAAATATCAAAATGACATATTGGTTTTAGGAATATTGAACACACATACACACATATATATATTTATATATGCAAAATCGCAGAATAAAAATGGATAAGAGCTCGAACTTTGGAAGGTATACTGCACCCAAATTCCCGCGGGTATCATAATTCAGTTAGCTTACAAAATGAAAAATGTGCTTAGTACACTACACAGTCCTGTTTCAGGGTTCCTTGTTTTAGGCAATTACGGTTTACGGCTAAAGGCCATGTGATTTTCGCTGACCTGCATGCGCATATAGTCGTAGTTTATAGGTTTAGGCACATGGTCTCTCCGAAAGTCTAAATGCAACCATGTTTTGCCCATCGATAAGTCGTAAATTGAAATTCATTCATATTGTTTTTGACTAACTCAACAGATGGTTAAGACTTAAGCCTTCTCGCTCTCTTGCTTTTTAGGTAGGTTTTGAATTCTGATATACCTGTGGTCTAATATATACCTATAAAGAAGAAAAATACGTATGTAAAAATAGACGTCAAGTGCTTTTTTTTTTTTTTTTTAGCTTTTTTTCTTTTTTACGTACAAGATGCATGTCTGAATTCATTTACGCGTACATATTTTTCCTTCTTTAATTTTTCCCTTTTTATTTGTCAATCCATTCCTTGCCAATGCTGACGAAAACTACACGTGCGCTTCTGAAAGTAAGCTTGTACTGTTTAAGGTAGGAGCAGATCAACAAAGGTTAGGTTTCATAACCGAAAGGAGATAATGCTTTGGGGTCAAGACTAATCCACAGACCACAATAGTAAGTCAATTGCGTGCTGTAAGCATGATTCATTAATCCTTGAAAGTAATAACTGTTATATAACTGCTCTGTTCAACTGAAACTGCCCTTATTGGTAGGGCCTTCTCTTAATTACGTAATTGACCCCCTCCTATGCAAAATGCTTACCATGTGGGGACTTCTTCTCACTATAACCAACGTAAGCTTCATGAGCTATAACCTAACTATATTAACTTTCATATACAATTTTGCAGTGACATTTATTTTATTTGGCGTTTATATTACCTTTTATTTTAAAACAATAACTACATTAGTCTATAATAAGACAATTAATAATTTATGAGATTAATTTTAATATATTATTGCAGGTATAAAGTATTTTATACTTTCAATCAATCATATATTATATATTTTTCATATGACTTTTAATATTATTATATAATAAGAGTCAAATAATTTTAATAGTGTAATTATATATATATATATATATATATATATATATATATATATATATATATAATTGAATGATTATATAATGAACTTTTATACTGAGTGTCAAAATTAAATTTACAAATTATTTCTTTCCTAGCTTTTCAAGTGTGAATATTTATTTATAAAGAATTTGCAACGATGATTTAAATCACTACAAAAATTTTACGTATCAGTTGTAGAATTTACTTACAAAAATCTTCCCTCACAAAAATATTAAAATGGATTAAAAAAGTAATAAGTGAATAGCAACAGAATTACTACAAATTAATTGTAAACATTTCCTTACCAAATAAATTTCCACATATAAATTTCTTTTTATTAAAATGGAGATGAGATTATTTAACTTCTTTAGACGACAATGAGAAAATTGCAAAATTAAATTTGAAAGAACCAAAAATTTCACTATAATAATTGGAAAAGTCTCTATGAAACTCATGACTTTGAACCTAAAATCTGCCTCTAGCTCCCTCAATCTGAATGTACTCCTAGGCTATAAATAATCTTCAACCTCTTAGCTTTAATTGGACACCTAATTTGACTAATTTGGGTTTAGGATGAGAGAGTTATGCCCAAATTAGTGTTTGCAGCAGCCTATACCAATAAATCCATCAACACATCATCTTTTTCACATGTAGTCTTCATATAAATTCAAGCAATTTGTCTTAGCTTTCGAATGACACCGGTTTTATCTCCATCTAACTTCTACAGTCTATGTTATAGTGCACCATGCTCAATTTCGAGCAACAACATCTTTGTTCCGACTTCAAGATCTAATTCGATCCACTAGACATTAATCTATCTTTGAGCTCTTCATCAAAATTGTAGATCTTTCTCTTAGATTTACCACAACATAAATTTTATATTCTTTAGATATTTATAACTCGAAATATGCTCAAATTACAAAAATGACGTAACTTCTTAATAATGTTGAAAAATACAAATAAATTCAATTAGAGCACTAGTTCATAAAATGTGTGTGATAGCAATAAATTAAGCACAAAAGAAATCCAACAAACTAAATATAAGTGTTAATTAATATATCAAAGTCTCATTTATCAGCAATTGAAAATTTTGATTACCTTCTTGGTAAATTTCATAAAAAGGGTAATAAATGCGAGAATAACAATCTGCATTAGAACAACTATAATTTCTAGAATCTGGTGAATGATTTATCATTGATCCCTTCTCTAAAATAATTTAGTTTGTCCTTGTGATATTTTAACCATATTCAAAGTAACTAAAATTCTGAATTTTTAATACATGATTCCCTATAAGTACTAGTGTTATTTTAGTATATATGAAAATATAATGCATGAATATCAGTACTCCATAAGAAGAGAGGACGGAGGCTGGGGACTTCTGAAATAAGTGAATTAGAAACATCAAATAAACAAATAATTGTTTAAAATGCTCGGCGTCTACAATATTGATAGAGGAGTTTCGTAGTCTTAACATTGTTTCACAACTGTGAATCACTTATCCAATGGTTCCATCACAGGTATGACATGTTACATGCTAAGATTAAACTATAGAAAACAATTGCTTTTGTGGAGTAAAATATCAAAAGAGACAGAAGGATAATGGCAAGGGCAGCCGGGCAAGTGATGAGGAATGTATTGTTCGCAAGGGCAGCTGGGCAAGTCTTACTGAGAGTATAATATCTTTGCTTTAGTTTCCATTTTTTTTTTGTCTGCTTGTCTTAAGTATATTCAAAAACCTTTTCTTAAGAAATTTCTATTCCCTAGTGTTATTCATAACATCATAATAATAAAGTGAGACTTTTACGTTACACTAACCAAAATAAGTAATATAAAATAATCTTACATCTATCTCTCTGTCTTCTTGGCAGTTAACGACAAATCTTAAATATCTTCTTTTTAAAATTATTTACTAGTTATTATGCAAAATTCATAATATATGTAGAGATGCATAAACTCAAGCAATAATTAGAAATTAAGTAAAAACTCAAATAACATAAAATAAATAATAAACTTGAATAATATAAATAAATTTATCACATAATAAATTAAATAGTAAAACATTTAGCAATAAAATAAACTAAATAAAGTGTACAAGAATCGAAGTAATATAAGCTTGAGTAAAATAAATAATATAATATTTCAATAAAATTTATCAACTATAGAGTTGTCAAATCTAAATATTAATTTCTAAAGAGGCCAAATCTAATATCATTTTTATTTAATTCCTTTTAAATTTTCTTATCATGATCTATGAGTCTTTCTTTGTTATCATGACGTATTTAGCGTATAAATATCATCGACTTATTGCAATAGTCATTATAGAGTCATTGTAATATCTATAAGTCAAAAGTCTTCATATTACCTATAAGTTAAAGAATAAAATTCTAAGTAAAAGTATAAATGATTTAATAGTTCAAGTCTATATATATAATAAACTTTACTTATTTTAAGTGTTAGATACAATATTTTACTCTTAATATTGGTCCGTTAAAGCAATTATCACAAAAATTGACAACTCAAAATAATAATAATAATAATAATGAGCATCTGTAAAATAAAGAAATAATAAAATAACTTATAATTAAATAATGAGCAATGTTAATATAAAGGAAATAAATTACAATAATAAATGGGCAACTTTAATGTAAAAGAATAAAAAATAAAATAACTAGGAATAAATACTAGACAATGTGAATATAAGGAAACAATGAGTGAAATAAATTGCAATAAAAGTAATATTGAGCAACTTTAATATAAAGGACCGATAAATATAATAACTTGAAACGATAAATAAATTGCAATAAAAAAATAAGCAACTTTAATGTAAAGGAACAATAAATAAAATAACTAGGAATAATAAAATAGAATTGCAATAAATAAATAATAATGAGCAATAATATGAAAAAACATTGAATAAAATGACTTGGAATATAAATTATGATAGTAATGAGAAATAATAATATAACTTGTAATAAGTAAATGTAGTTATGATTTTATTTCATAAATAATGTCATTCTCTACCTTTATATTTGGTAAGGATGAAATTAGTGTGTCCCTACTATTCAGCAAACTCTACTCCTTCTTTCTTTTTCTTCTTCTCTCTTGGCACTCCCCCCCCCCCACCTCTCTTCAATACAATGCCAACTCTTACTCTTTCTTTCTTTTAACTGTGACCCCTTCTCCTTCTTATACACAGTTTCACAACTGGTGATGTTTTTAGTTTTTTATTTTATTTTATTTTTTCTTCTTGTACATTTATTGTTCTGCATTTTTTTTTCTACACCTGATGTCTCCACCCCAAATTCTCATGCCATTGACATGAGTTTCCCTTTTTTTTTCAATTACTTTATAATTATAATTATATTATTATTTGTAATTATTATTACTACTGTTATTATTATTTTATCTCTCCTAATATTAATATTTTATATTATTTCTTATTTTAATAAATAGAGTAATATATTTTGAAGTTGTTGTTCCTAATTATAGTGTTACTTTAAAAGTTAATATCTTTGTTTTAAGTATTTCATCAATTAATCATTGTTGCAAAATCAATTCAAAAACATTAACTAAAATATTTCAATCAAGTAGATTAATTAGCTTAGTTACTCTACATTAAATATTTTATAAAAAAAGGGATGTTACGCAATACTTAATAGTTAACTTTATATTAAAAATAATATATATATATAATTTTTTCTCTTATCTAAAATTTAAATATAAGTCACCAAATCAAAATAAATAAATAAATAAATAAAAGTCACAACATATAAAATAAAATGAACATTTTACTATCAAAACTTAAGAGAGACACATATATACATAATATATTGTCTATTATAATATTTAAACATCTAATTAAATAAAAAATTTGCAATTAAACATCTAATTAAGTAAAAAAATTATAAGAACTAACTAAATAAAAAATTTTAGGGGAGGTAAAAAAAAAAAAAGGCAAAATTCACATAGGTTAAAAATTTTAGGGGGGGCCACTGTCCCCCTATGAGTATGTGAGGCTCCACCCCTAATTGTTCTAGTCTTAACTAGAGAAGGGTGAGACACGTTAGTAATAGGTTGTAGAAGATCTTTGCTAGAGACATAGAGAGTAGTGATAGGTGGAGGAAGGCGAAGCTTGGAGATGTATGATGAGGGGTAGGAATCATAATGTTTAGGCTAAGAGATGAACGTACCCCTTTTTTTTGTCGTTCCCAAAGGTATTTATAGTGAGGATGCAATTAATGTGGGATAGGTACTAGTGCGTGAAAAAAGGGATCTAACTATCTATGTGAAAGATTGGGGGTTGGATTAGGAGAAGGTGGAAGGGATTTTCCCTATATGCCTAACAGCAAAAAGGTCAAATTCTATTGACCAAGCATTTAGGACAACAAAAAGAGGCAATCTTCCAAGTTTAAGGAAGGGGAAACTCCTAGGCCTAGGTAGCCAAGAAGCCCAAGCTTACGAAACACAAGCTCCTCAACCTAAAACCTCTAAAGAGTGAAAAGGGTTTACTAAGCATAGATCATCAAGGGGTAGCCAAGGGACCTAATCAATCACAAGTCCTCTCAATCTCAAACCCTTAAAGGGCGAAAAGGCTTTAATGAGAACCAATTGTTTGGAAGATAATCAAGGAAATCGGATGAACCAAAAATCATGATGGAAAGGAAAAAGATTACATTACCATGGAAGTTGAGAAGCAATCATGAATCATATAATATATTATTGGTCTGTGTTTGATTTGGATCGAAGTCTATTTTGTTTATTAAAAGATAGAAAAAAAATCCTCTTAGGGTGAGTTTGGCATGAGAGTAAAAAGCGATAAGAAATTTCCATAGATTAGATTGATATATAAAATTGGTTGCAGTACCCATACTTTGCACATGTTACAAGTGAATATATACATAAAAATCTAAAATAGAGAATTCGCAAACAAAACTTAAATATAAATTTTGGATTTGAGAAATATTTTCATTTTATAACATATTTTAAAAATCATATGTCAGTATTAGAATATAAAAAAATGAATTCCGGGTTAATATAATTTTATCAAAGAAAAGGAAAATGTGAAAGTTCTTAATAAATATTTGGAAAGGCATGAGAATTGCCTACATCAAAATTAAAGATCTGTTAGATATTTTGCATTCAACCTGATAGGATAGATTCATATAATATATTATAACTTTATCAATTATTTTAATATTTGCAATATAACTTATCCATTAAAACCTTCTTATGCATTAAAAATTATGGATAACTTAATTAAGTCATATGATCAGATATTAGGTCTCATTGGATTTTATTATTATATCTTGTGGTATGTGACATAAGCAAAAAAGTATCAAAATATATAACAAAGAAAGCATTATATATTTGTTAATTTTATAATTTGTAAAAATAAAAATAATTATTAGAAAATATATAAAATATAATAAATATCATTTAATAAAATTATAATTGCATACAGTAAAATAGTAAGAAAATTTTAAAATAATTAAATAATAATAATTCAATCAAGTTTTTATGTTTCTAATTAACACTATTTAAATAATATATTTACTTATTGATGTATAACTAAATAATTGAATTAATTTTTTATTATTTTAAATTTATCTTATTAAATTTTTACTTGTAATTATAATTATAATTATTTGAAATAGTGAAAAAATATTATTTAATACAATATAACACTAAGCCAAACTTCATATTTCAAAAACATAAAATCAAAATCTACAATTTCATTATCCCAAAATATTGCCAATATAAAAGAGAGAGAAGCGAATAAAGAAAAATATACTGAAAAATATTAGTACAATAAAATATAAGTAAATTGCTCCATTAGTTAGAAATAAGAAAAGTATGATTAAAAATTTTAAAAATAAGGAATTGAGAAAGGAAATGAACAATAAAAAATAATGAAAGAGAAAATAAATAAAAAAATTATGGTATTAAAGAAATAAAAAAAATAAAAAATAGATACATTAAATGTGATGTAAAGAGAATGACTTCCCGCCAAGCATGTCAAGTTATTAATTAAGGCATATTAAAGAGTTTAAGTGAAAAGAGAAATACAAGTTGAGATTTTAATCATTTTGTCTAAATATTTTGAGGTATGATGAGACAATAGAGAAAATTCAAATGAGAAACATTCTACATGGAATGTTGATTTAATAGCTTATATAAAATATAGATTTTTTTTCGTATATGATAAATAATAAAGCTCTAACTATAAGTAAAAATATAATAAAAATAAAATTATAAAAAATTATAAAATTACAAATCTAATAAAAATATAAAATTGTATTTCTCTTTCTCAAATGTCAAAATCTGTTTCTTTTATAATAAATAGAAGACTTGATTGAGCTCTTTCTCAAACACAATTTTTTTTAAAAAAAAAAAAAGACAACCTCCATTTTTACTTTTTTTCCCTATTTTTTTGTGATGAAAAACGTTAAAAAAGAGGGAAATAATGAAAAATAAGGAGAGAAAAAATTTAGTTAGTAACGAGATACAAAGAAAGAAAAAGTAAGGATAAAAAGAAAGAAGATAAATAAAGAATGTAGAGATAAAAAAAAAATGATGAAAGATAGACTACAGGTTAAAAAAAGAAAGAAAGAAAGATATGGTGATGTGAAAGGAAAAAAAAAACAGTAAATGATGAAAAGAAAGAAAAGTATTTTTATCAAGTAAATCAGAAAAAAGTAGCTTTCTAGGGAAGGGAAATAGGATAGATAAAATAATAATATAGTGTGAGTAAAAATTAGGAGGAAAAAAACATACTTGAGAATGTTTATAGATTTAATATATAATGTTGATTATATATGAAATTTATTCATGAAATTTTCACTTCTATATTTATTACTCTTATACCAAACACATACTTAATGGGTTGGTTTTGGATTAAGATTTTCTCCAATAATTAACATAAGAGAATTATGTTACACAAAAGAAATATGTTAAAAATATTTAAAAAATTATTTTTTTATATCTTCTTTCTCATAACATAACGATAACATAACAGTATATCCAAATCTGGTTAGCCTAATCATTTGCCACCTAGCTATAAATCATCATTATTATTATGCTTCAAATTTTGAAATGACTGGCACACTTATCTCTTAGATTTTGAACAATTCTATGGTGCCTCTCTTCCATAGCATTTTTCACTTGGCTGATTCTATTATCTCAGCATGTAATTAGGGCAAGGCATTACCATAAGGTAAAGTTATGAATAATTTTATCATCGCATCAGCAAAATATCTTTATCATAAAATAAAGACAAATTAGCTAGTGAAGATATGGCCACAGTTCTTTGTTAATAAAACTATTGACATTGTAGAACAATTATCAAGCCACCTAATAGTGAACAAACCTAGCGAGACGCATCCATAATGGACCTTCCAAAAGGTGGTTTTAGTTCAGAAATGGCATTCTTACCTAGACATAGCAACAGAATGTTCATCTACTCGTTATATATATTTTCATCGACAACGATAACATACATTGGAATGTTCACAGGTTTCAAGTTGAATCAAAAGCATAAGTTATGCTGTCATCTGGTGCAATCAGAATATCTTGCTGATTCAACTTCCACTGTAGGCAGTTATCTATCCAACTAAAGGGAAGATGTGTTCCAGTTAATAAGAGAACAGAACATCCAAAAAGTGCTTCAGAATCACTTTGTTAATTATTGGATAAATAACATTAACACTCCATAAGTAAGGCCTGTTCTAGTGACGAACCGAGGATCATAACAAGTCTTGCAGTGGAGCTACCAATAGATACTAATCAGACTTTGTTTCAACAACTGTGAACCACGGATACGTCACTTTTGCAAAAGTACCCGTACCAGATACGTTTCGGGTACGAATACACATTAGGTACGCCCGGATACATCTGACTACGTATCCATTATTGAAAAAAAAAAAGAATTGAGTACGGCTCGGATACTGCTGAGTACGGCTAGGTATGGCTTTGGGTACAGAAATTTTCAAATTAGTATCGTTTTGAGCTTATTTTATTTTTGGACCTGCAGCGTTTTGCTTTTTTGCTTTTTTTCTTTTCTCTTGCCTCTCAATCTCTCACGCTGCCTTACTTTTTAACTTTTTTCTTATCTTCTTTCATTCAAAATCCCTACCAGGCAGCTATTCTCTTCTTCTTTCTTCCAAAACTATCTGACATATCACACCCTTCACTCACCTTTCCTTAAACAATTTAGATTTATTTTATATTGAAATTGATGTATTTTCTAATTTATTATATAAAATTTTAATTCTTATTTTATAAAATTTGTAAAATATATATATATATTGCCGTACCCATATCCCAATTTTTATAAAATTTTCATACCCCGTACCCAATACGGATACCGTACCCGTGTATGTGTAACATAGTTCAACAATAAAGGAAATGGATGAAGTCCAGAACGTTTCTTTTTATATTATGGTGCTAAGGTCGTTGAATTTCAATGAAACTAGAATATAAAACACAATACACACGGATCTTATTTTGAATGCAGCTTCCTGCAACATAAAATAGGTCTTTCGACACAGCATCCGAGAAAATCCATTTGGTGATGAAGCAAAAGAGATATTTTATTTTTTTCCTTTTTTTAACATCTTGTTAAGGCTTTTTGCATTCAGAGTAGTTGAAAATACAACAAATGGAGGCTATCACTAACATCTGGTGGCAGATAATTTCTCAAAACCTTTCTGCACGCTCCTCATCTACTGAATATACACTATACATCTAATTTGGTACATCTACTTATTCTACAATGTTCAGGTGTATTGATGGTCCTATCTTGCAGAAGATTAAGAGGAGCGCAAGTAATGTGAAGAAGACTCGATATCCCAATCAATGTCTACACACTCAATGCCTCCACATGCAGTAAGAACCGTTGCAAGGATATAATCATCCACCACAAAACCTTCAGCTTGCATTCTATACATGAGCTTTAAGGCCTCTCCACAATGTCCATTTTTTGCATAACCTAAGATCATGGCTTTCCAAGAAACCAAATTCCTCTCAGGCATGTCGTCAAAAACTTGAAAAGCATCAGCAACATATCCACATTTTGCATACATATATATCAAAGCACTGTTTACAAATACATTAGACAAGGCAGGGGTCTTGCTTGCATAGGAATGAATCAATTTTCCTTGCATTGGAGCTTCTAAATTTGCGCACGCTTTCAGAGCTGATGAGTAAGTATAGGCATTAGGGACCACACCTTCCTCCATCATTCCCTGCAAAAACTCCAGAGCCTCAGATTCAAGCCCAAGCCTGGCACACCCAGAGATAATGGCAGTCCATAACACAACATCCCTCAAAGGCATATGTTGGAGCACTTTAAAAGCATGAGAGTATTCTTTGCATTTGCAGTAGAACCACACCAAAGTGCTTCCTATGTAAATATTAGTATGGATAATACTCTTGATTATCTGTGCATGCACTTCTCTTCCAATTAAAGAAGCCTTAATAGACCCACAAGCCATCATGACACTTGCAATTGTCATTTTATTAACATGTACTTTCTGTCTCTTCATTGATCGAAAGAAACTTATGGCCTCCTCACCAAACCCATTTCGAGCATACCCTGATATAATGGATGTCCAGGTAGCCGTGTTTCTAACTCTCATTCTATCAAACACTTTCTTAGAATTTACGATTTCCCCACATTTTGCATACATATCAATTAGGGAAGTTCCCACAAAAACATCATTCTTGCAGATATTCTTTACTATCGCACCATGCAGCTGTGTCCCTAATTTCAATGCTTTATTCTCTCCACAAGCCTTTAGTGCACTACACACAGTGTATTCATTAGGAAAGAACCCATCACCCAGCATTTGTGACAACATCAACAAGGAGTCATGTCCAAGCCCTTGCTGGGAACAAGCAGTAATCATGGTTGTCCAACATACCACATCTCGCTCTGCCATTCGGTCAAATGTTCGAAATGCACTTGATATCAGCCCACATTTTGCATAAAAATGAACAACTGCACTGTCAACAATTAAATTCCTCCGGTTGCTTTTCAAGATATGAGCATGAATTTGTTTTCCTAGATCCAAATCCCCTCTTTTACCACACAAATTCATGACACAGACAAACATCTTACTGTTCGCTTGAACCCCATGTTTAATTGAATCATGAAACAACTTCAAAGCTTCATCATCCAAGTTAAAATTTAAATACCCATCAATAATAGCAGTCCATGTAACTGTATTCCTTCTTGACATTCCATCAAACACTCGACGAGCCTGAGCTAACTTACCCAATCTCAAATAACTACAAATCAAATTATTATCAACATAAGTAACTGAATCTCTAAAACATTTCAAGAAAACTGCATGTACCCTTCCAACTTCTTCCACATTATAACATGACCGAAGCCAACGAGCTACTGAATCTGGATTGAAGCATTGACTTTTCACATCCAAATTGTCTATCTTCTGGCAGGCAGCATCCACATGAGAGGTGATCATATTTTGAAAGTTCAACTCTGCAGCATCTAGTACTTCAATGCTTTGTGTTGCAGCATCATAGGCTTCTACAGCAGCCAAGCATGTGTTCTGAAGCTTTATGAAATCTTGTAACATAAACATAGCGACAATACAAATACCAGATTAGTAAAATAAACAAGTTTGAAATACCTGGTTAAACAGACTCATTCTCAACATGTAGCAAGTACAACATGACCTCCATAATGCATGGACAAAGAAAAAAAAATACTAGGGCTTACAATCACAGTTCAACCTAGGCTAACCTAGATAAATTATTAATGATGTCAATGTTTCAAAGGAAAAAATTTTGGATGGGAATAAAAATGGAATATGATTCTGTGGGTATTAAAAAGAACACCATCCTTTCAACAAAATTAAAATAAAAAAGAACACCATCACAGTGCACTTGGAAAGCATAGAAAAGCTGTGAACTGAATTGACTCTAAAGACATGAAAAGCACTAACATTCAAGGCGGTATCATTCTGTGGGCGACCGAATATTTGAAAGCTAAATATATTGCTGTAAGAAACAATGAATGAGGATCCAACAAAAAATTAGTCTCACCATTTTGCACTTTTGGATTGTCATTACAAGATTCAGCTACTGTATGAAGATGCATGAAGAATTCATTCGTGAAATCTTTATGACAACTGGAGACAATTTCACTAATTTCTGATGGCTTCTCTTTGATCATTTCAATAAGTTCATTGTGTCTCTGCACATCTTCATCTATCTGCAGAAGAGGAGTATATAACCAATTTGAGCATTATAGCAGCCATAAACAACAAACTTAGAGGAACAGCATAATCTCTTAATAAAAAAAGTTTTCCACATTAAACACATTCCTTATTTTCCTTTGTATAGGATACAACATCTTTCCCCATTTGCTATTTTCTATGAAATGAAATAAACAATAAAATTGAACGGGCTGAAGGTAAGAACTTTTCCTGATTGCTTTTCATGTGTCACCAATATTATTATGACATAAAGAGTGATGACTATAAACTTGATATAACAAGTGACAGACCTCTTTAATCTTCTTTCCAAGCCAGAGCAGCTTATTCTTCTTCCGTGGATCGTCTTCATTATCTGCTCTATCCTGACAATGTCTAACAAAATGTGGCCTGATAATGTTCCATTTCTTGTTGAGTACTAACAACCTTCTCCAATCAACAAAGGCATGTTCGTCCACCTCCACCACGAAAGCCTCAATCAACTTGTCACAATCTCTCATAATTTGGTAGTTATCCAAGAACCCCGTGCCACCATTATCATCCCTTTTCTCATCAGTCCCATTGGGATCATCACAAGAACAAGCAGCAGCAGCAGCAGCAGCAGCAGAAGTATAACTACAATTTGGCACTGCTTTATCAAAATAGGTATCAGTTGCTTCTATGTTATCACTGTTAGCAGCACAAAAGCATAGAGAAGAAACAAACAAACATAGAGCTGAACTTCCTAGCCTAGGCTAATGCTATTTTCATAAGCTAAGTCCTATCCTGATACAATGCAGCACAGAGCCAAATAATTGGTACAGAGATTAAAATAGAGTTGAAAAGGGAGAGTAGCGAGTGGGTTACCTTTGATAGTAAAAGTGAAGCACGAAGGTGGAAGTGACGGTGAAGTGAACAAGGAGGAGACCGGAGCGGGTTTAAGGGCGAAAAACCTTGGTGGGGTTGAACAACAAGGTGGTTGAAGAATTGCGGAGCGCAAGTCCATCTGTTGGAGTTTCGAATAAAAAGTGAGGGCGTTAGACATTTAGGTGAGTATAAGGTTGGAAGTTGAAGGAGGTAGGAAAATATGTGAAGTTGAAGCGAAGTGGGGTGATGAAATCCAAAGTGGGAGCTCGATTGGGTTGAGGTTGTAGGAAGCAGGAAGTGAAGAGCAGTGGATGAGGGATAAGGAACTGCTTCCCCGCTCACCGTGTTACCGCTAGCCTGCCTAGGCTTACTTCCCTCTTCCAATACGAACTAAAATATCTTTCTTCCCTTCTCGTTCCCCTTTTTTTTTTTGTCCCCTCATTTTTTCAAACTGTTATTTTTAGATTGCTCAAAGCACTTTTTAAAAAATCGGCTTTCAAATAAAAATCACTAATTTTTTTTAATTATGTTATTTCTACATATTGGATACAGGCCATCACATGAATGTAAATCCAATTTACGTAAAGTTTATATCTCATTTAATATTGGATATATATATATAGGCTATCATATGAATATAAATCTAATTTAAGTAAAATTTATATCTCATTTAATAATATATATATATGGATAACTTTTTTTATATGTTGTTTTAAGTAATTTATTGGGGATATATGAGAATTTTGATAAAATTTAAAAAACATAAGATTTTAGAAGAAATTCGATTTATTGTTAGACAGATCCCATTATTTTTAATAAAAAAATTAAAATTCAACATATGTTCAATCAAATTCTATTATTTAATACAAATAAGGAGAAAAAAAAATAGAATTCGATTTGCTATCAAATCTTATTATTTTAAGAAAAAAGAAGAAAAAGAAAAAAAGAGATCTAATTTATTGTCAATTAAATTTTATTATTTTAATAAAAAACAAAAAAGAGAAAAAGAGAAATCGCTAACGACCGACCGAATTTTATTTTATTTATTTTTTTGTTGTGTGTGTGTGTTTTAGTGTGAGAGAGAGAGTTGTGTGTGTTGTACGTGTGTGTGTGTATGTGTGTGTTTTAGTGTGAGAGAGAGAGAGAGAGAGTGGGACGGAGAGAGGGGGAAGAAAGAGAGAGGAGAGAGAAGGAAAAGAAAAGAAAGGGGAGAGAAAAAAAAAGAGAAAAAATTATAAAAAATAAAAATATTATATTTTTTTAATTTTATAAAAAATATCATATTTATCAAATTTTTTTATAAAAATTTTATATAAAAAATAATTATCCTCTCTCTCTCTATATATATATATTTTGAAGTTTGTTAGTTTAAACAGGAAAATGATATAACCATACAGTCTCATCACGTGGACAAATCCCACAATATATATTAATTTTAATATATTGTTATTGTAAAATATTTTATATTATTAATTAATTATATCTAATATTTTATATAATTTTTGAGACAGTTATGATAAAAATCAAGTAATTTTAATGATTCTAATAAAAGATTGACCCATTTGATTTACTTTTTGTTTATATATTATTGTAACTTTAGTTTGATTTTTAAGTTCTTTTTATTGGTAAGTAATTTGTAAATATTTTTATAATTAATTAATAAAATTACAGGCATACTTTGACAATGAATTAAGACAAATTTTTCTCTTAATGTAAACTTGATTAATAAAAAAATAATTTTAATGATTGACTATATATAATTAAATAATTATATAAAAAATATATTGATAATTATTAAAATTAAATTCTTAAAATAATTTGCATGTTTTTATTTCGTATAATACTTATAAAAATTTGAAGGAATAGTTACGAAACCATCATCCACAATTTTAAAATCTGACTCGATTAACGATTTGGATAATATATTGTTAGGTCAATGATCAGTTACTAATTAATCACTAATTGGATTACGTAAAATTGATCAACACTCAATTGGGTTAAGTTATTAAGCCTTTATTATCTTTAAATAAAAACTCACATTTAAGCATTGTAAATGAACAAAACTAGTACTAACAAGGCTTTGCTCCTATAACAAATCGAATCGGCTCAAGTTATATTAGTTAAAAATTTAATTGCTATGTTCTGACAGTGTAAAATTAGTGCTTATGGATGGTAAGACTACTGCTTATATTTATAAGGCTTTTAAGATAGTGAAGAATTGAATCAAATAATTTTATTAATGTGGTAATATATTATTAAATATTTATATAAAACTTTTTTATATTGATAGTACATACAAATTAAATACATTAGTTAAAGTCTAAATTCCATATACAAGTAAGTTTTTTTTTAAAAAAAGGAAAAGAAAAAGAGAGAGTTACGTAAAATTACATAAATAATATACATCACAATTATAAGTTCACAATATATATTTGGACTTGGGTCAGTTTTTTGTTTGTTGACTAAATCTTATTTGCATGTCCGTTACTATTATTTAATTATTAATAAAAAGTCAGAGTAGAAATCAAAAAACCTAGACTGTAAGGGTGTGTTTGGTTTGCTATTTTCCATTTTCATTTCCACAAAAAATAGGAAATAGATGACCAACTATGTTTGGTTCCCATTTTTCAGATATATTTTCACAAAATATTTTCGAAAATAATTGAAAATGTGAAAATGCCAAATCCACGTTTTCAGTTTTTCACTTTGATTGTTGAAAATATTTCTCACTTGAATGCGGTGGTATTGTTGTAATAATCAAAGTTTTTGTGCTGTTTAACTTCTATCTCCCCAGTTCAAATCTATCATCAAAGAAACGAGGCTTTTTTTTTTAACACAGCCCAAATAGAGCAAATAAGCTCTTCTCCCATCAATTTCATTTTGCCCCATCTTTCCTCTAAACCATTTTCACCATCATCCTTCCCCTGAAGCTCGCCTCTGCTCGCCACTCACCATTGCCGCCGCTGGCCGCTCGCCTCTTACCGTCGCCGTTGCTAGCAGATCACCATTGCCGCTCGCAACATGTCGTCGTCACTCGCCCTCACCGCAGCTACTTCACTTTCGCCACACGTCATTGCTTCGCTTCTGACATGTCATTTGCTTCCCTTCCCTCAACCTTGTGTTTATTGTTGGCTTCTTTTTTGCTTCTGTTTGATGTTCTTGTTTGAAATGTTGGAATAATGTTAGTTTAATGAAGTTTTAAAACTTGCTGTATATTTTGGAAATCTTAGAGGATGATTAATTTTTTTTTCCCTTGATTTGCTATAAACTATGTGGACTTAAATTTCCCTATTTTTGTTGTTATCATGGAGGTTTTTTGTTGCTTTGCTATTATCATGGAGGTTTTCTGTTGCTCTGCTATCTTGTGATGATTGTTTTGGTCAAGTTATTTGAGAGGAACAAGTAAAAGCTTAGTCCTTTTTATTTATTCATGTGTTTTTGGTTCATGTGTTTGATTTATGTATTTGGAATGTTGGATGTTGGATGTTGGATGTTGGAATATTGTTTTGGTCATTGTTTGATAGTCTTCTAGTGATAGAATAGTGTTTATTATTCATATGCATCTATGCATGTTTTGATTGGATCATTGGAAAGTTGAAACTTTTTTTGAAAAGTATCAATTCAAGATTCTTGGCATTGGGGCTTGTTTTGATTTTGTTTTGTTTTTCTTCCTGATTCATATGCCAAGTGCTTTTTTCTTTTGTTGGATTTGTTGATGGAAGAGATCTGCACTGACTAATCTTGTTTTAGTATGTTGGATCTTGATATGTTGATTGCTATATGTTCACCAAATTTGATTGATATTTTTCAATTTATATTTGTCACTGAAATGGCACAAATAGATTATTTGGTGATTACTCTGGAAAAGACATGATGGACAAAGCTTTAGGGTAGATCAAGAGAGTGTTGAAATTAATGATACTGAAGCAACTCAAATGTTACAAGTTAGGGAGACAATTGCGAATAAAATGTGGGATGATTATCGTCTATAATTGATGACTATCACTTTTTTATTTTGTTGGAGGATGATGTATTTCTCTCCTTTTTATTTTTTTGTATGTTTTAGGTGCTTGACAAGTTGAAGTATAATAAAGACTGTAATTATAGATAGTACTAGTTATTTTGTTTAATTATGTTTTTTTTAATATGACTATAATTTAATCGCAAATCAAATATATTTTAAACATATTTTGTCATTACAAGTAATTTTTGTACTTAAAAATTTCTTTGTAGTATTTACTAATTATATAATAATTGATATTGATAATAAAATTACTTAAAAGTGAGTAATTTATTTTATTGTTAATTTTAAAATTTTATAGAATTATTTTATTTTAATAAATATTTTTAAGGTTATCTCAAATTTATAAATAATAAAGTCTACCTAAATATACAAAAAAAATATGTAAAATTTTTATTATTTAATAATAAATATCATTTTATTGTCTCAAATTTAATTTTGAAAATATATTTTGAAAATAGATAAATCGAACATATTTTCATTATTTTTCTTTTTTGAAAACAAACAAACTAAACGTATTTCCTAAATTTAGAAAATCTGAAAATGAAAATAAGAAATATTTTCACAAATCAAACACCACCTAACCCTTTTTCCCCCTTTTTTGATTCAAAATATTTTCAGTTGAGGATGTTTATGGCAATAGGTATACTTTTCACTTGATTTGGAGTCTAACTCAGTGTCATATTTTTTTATGCTTAACTCAACGTCATCTAGAAAATTGTTGATACCAATTTTATTGTGAGAAGCAGTGAAGAAGCAATGATAATTTTTATTAGTTTAATTAATTTACAGATGTTTATAATTTAATCAAATTTTTAATTAAGCTTTTATAATCTAAAAGTTTTTAATTAAATCTATATATTGAATAAATTTTTTTAATCAAATTTTTGGAGTAATTTACTGTTACAAAAATTTTTAAAATTTTATTAATTTAATAGATTCCACCTAATTTTGTAAGCTCAAAAATATTTATTCAATTTAACTAAAAATTTTGTATCAATGGATTACTTTGGGGATTTGATCATGAAACTTTATTCATTGTAGAAAACTAATTAAAAACATTTAAACTAGGGGTAAAAGTTAGCAAATTTCACTCTATTATTTAAAAAAAAATGTACACTGTGTCTTTTGCTAAACAACTTAAATCTTATGCTTAGTTTTGTAATTAAGTATGATATTAATTATAAAATAACTTTTTCTCTCTATTAATAATTGCTAACTTGATAAACTATTTTTTATTAAATATTAATTTCATAAAATAAAAAAATATTTTATTAATTTTTAAATATAAAAGAATAAAATATTATACTAAAAAATAAAAAATTAATTTTTAATTAAATTATTATATTATTTTATTTGTAAATTATTATATTGTTAATTTTTTGAAAAAAATAATGAGAGAAAATTTTAATAAAATATATCATGATGAAATAAAATTGTACTACTATTAAAATAAATGTGACTCGGTAATCCATCCTGACCCAAAGCTTATTGGGCCGGATTCAAGTTCTGAAATTTGACGTAATACAGTTTTTGAGCTGAATTTGGATTATATTTCAAATTGGTCTGACCCAGCCCGAAGTCAAAATAATTATAAGGTTTATATATTTCAATTAATACATTTCATATAATATGATGTAATTTTTGTATTGATATAATTTATTTTGAAGTACATACTCATATATATCTTTTGAATTTTGTTTGTTGCTTCTAAAAGTGTATGATTTTACTAGATATGTGTAGTGTTTAAATTTTTTATATGCTATCAAAGTGTCGGATTGACCCGATTTAACCCAATGTCTAGTCAAGTCATTAGTCGATCGGGTTTGAATTCAAAAAAATGACCTAATAATAAAAAACTCGGGTCAAATTTGAGTCCGATTTAATCCGAACCATCCTTCCTTTATACACTTCAAAACATAGGTTACATTTGGCTATGAAAAATGACTTATATACATAATTTTTCCATAAAAAAGAAAAAATGTATATACAAAAAGTCTTTTTTATTATAGAAACAAGTAATATAAAAAGTAATAAAAATAAAAAATGATATGGTGAATATATATCACTAGTCTTTCGTTATTGTATTTGGTCAAAATAGGAAATTTTCACTTCTATTATTACCTATAATTTTGCACACTAATCCATCATAAGCAATTTGATTTGATCCAACCCTTCAAAAAAAAAAAAATTTGATTTGATCGAAGCAACTAACTAAAATTATAGTAAGAATTTGAATCATCCACATAGTAAAAGAGCACGTAAACCCACGGTCCATGAGATGGCATCCTTCCCTAGCATATGGCGAAACACCACACAGGCACCATTGCAGTTTAGCACACTTGCATATATAGTGGAACCATCACCATGCGCATGGCAGGCCTAGCGTTGTAATATTCAACGGTGGTTGGGGACTTGTCACCGCGCCACACCTTGACCAGAGGCATGCCTAGCATAGCTGCACTATCATATTCCCTCAAAAACTTCAAAGCATCCTTTCAAGACATGCACTGGGATGCGATCATGCCATCTGCATCAGGCGTTTTTAACCCTCCATTTGCAAAACATTCAGTTATTTCTATTATGGAATAGACTCTAAATGAAACCACCATTAATTTATAAAATCAAGATTCTTCTTTCTTTAAATTAATGAGAGAAAATTTCATAACAAAATCAAGTTCATCCAATTGATACAATTCTTTTATAATTGACTTTGACATCTAAGGCTTATTTATAAAATTAAGTTACTTAACTAAGTAATAATGTTAATCAACTAACCAGAATAATATTATTGACAAGTGGTAGTATTAGGCACGATATATATAAATTTAATTTTTATACATTATTAGTGTAAAAAAATTTTACACAAACATCTAATTATATATTACTATATTAATAAAAGTGTTTGATTTAATTACTCAATACCTTAAAAATCCTACAAAAGTGTTAGTCCACTACACAATTTGATCCAATTACTGAAATATTTATTCTCACTTCTCACATAAAATTTCTCACTTTTATATGTATATATAGTTGAACCCTGATTGAATTAGTAAAATTTTGAATCAATATCTTATCTAAATTAATTTCTGATCCAATTTTTAGAAAATTAGGTGTATTGCTTTTCGGGCTTTCAAAGTTTTTTTTTTTTATTATTTTGGTGAAATAACTTCTTAAAGTCTACAAGGGTTTGCGGTTTAGTTTAGATCAATTTTAAGTAAAAAATCAACCTAATTCAAGTAATATAATTAATTACATTTTGGATTGGATTGGTTTAATAGTTTTTTTTAAAAATAAAATTAAAATTTTAAAATATTATAAAATAAAATTAATATAAGTGATCAATAAAGTATATAAATAAAAATAACTCATTTAATATTTATAAAATATTATTTAAGTGAAAATGATATATACATAAAAAGTTTATGTAATAAATTGAAATTATTATAATTAAAAGTATAAACAAAATAATAAAAAATTATATAATATCACGCTATTTAGGTTGAATTGAATCGATTTTAAAAATTAAATCCAAAATTCGATTCAATCTATACGATTTTTAAAAAATAAAATTTAATTCAATCCAAACTTTTGCAATTTTGGTTGATTTTTAATTTTAATTGAATTGGTTTAGCAATTTAGATTAGTTCTATGTAATTTTTTTATTATTTTTTGAGATTTAAACTTATATCTACATTTTAAAAAGGTCAAAATTATTTGCTATTTCAATTAATCTTTAGTGAATTTTAAGTAAATATATGGAATAATTTTTCAAAGAAACAACTCTAACTAATAGGCTATCTTTGGTTACATAACTATTTTCATTTTTATTTTGGTTTAAATCATCAATTTCCTAGCTTGAATTGAGTCGGCTCCTTATAGGAGTAAAACTCTTCCAATACTAATTTTTTCTATCTACAAAATTTGAATTCAGAATATAAGAATGTGAGCCATCTAGATAGTAAAAGAGCACATAAACTCACGGTACATGAGATGACAACCTTCCCTAGCATATGGTGAAACACCACAAATGCACGTACCGTTGCAGTTTAGCGCACTCGCATATATAGTGGAACCATCACCATGGCATACCTAGCGTTGTAATGTTCAACAGTAGTTGGGAACTTGTCACCACAACACACCTTGATCAGGGGCATGTGTCAGTCTTAGCATGGCTGCACTGTCATATAATTCCCTCAGGAACTCAAAAGCATCTTTACAAGGACATCCGCTGAGATGCGACCATGCCATCTGCATCAGGTGGGTTTTCCCTCTCCATTTGCAAAACATTCAGTTCTTTCTAGTATGGAAGAGAAACCACCATTAATAAAATCAAGATCCTTCTTTCATTAAATTAAAGTAAACCTTGCAAAATCAAGTTTATCCAATTGATACAATTAATTTATAATTGACTCTGACATGGCTTATTAATAAAATTAAGACACTTGACTAGCTAGCTAACAATGGCAATCAACTAACCAAAGTAATACTATAATTTACAAGTGGTAGCAGGCACCATACACTTGGAACCTCTCCTTTGACATTGTGGTGCCTCTCTCGCTAGAGCACCTTATATGGTGCCGGAGGCCCGTGCACCATTGCATTTACATGATGTAATGGGCTCTTGTAATTTGTACCATCTGAGACCGAGTATCTTCTATTGGATTTTATACCTTCTTCTTGTCTTTCGGTACAGGATTTTATACCCCTTAGTGTTACATCTTTTAAATTTCACATTTAAATCTTTTCCAATTTTTTTCTTCTTTTCTTTTCATTAAAATTCCTTTTCCAAATTCAGACCAACTAAGTCCAAAGAACGCATCATGAGGACCACTTTCACTAGACTAAAGTCTGCATTTTGCTGCTGACATGAAGGTCTCCTTGACCTTGTCTAATTGTCACTGTACCCTTCATTGGGTGTTGGAAGCAATTTTGTCCTCAACTCTGACACCTTTCTCGTTGCATTGGCAGGAACCATTCATCCTGTCATGTAAAACAGTGGAACCTTTATTCCCCCATGCAACTCCACCTTCACCACCGAGCTCCGAGATTCTCATTGGCGGTATAAATTTTATTTATCTGTGATTTGATTTATAGGTCAGTTAGACAGTTAATAAGATTTAAGCAAGTGAAAATAGAACGTTTGATGTTAATAGGATAATTGTAATTTTAGTATGAAGCTGGTGAAAGTGAAAATGAAATTGAGTGTATAGCATTGCGGCATAAGTTGTTCGTCCTCCTCAATAATACTAGAGGGAAATGCGATGTATTTAGAAAATTTAAACGGAATTAAATTATACCTTGTCAACATTAAAAGGTGATTGTGGTTGTGGGATAAGTTAAAAGTGGTGTGAATTACTCTTCCATCCAAGACTCAAATAATAATGATACCTCATTATAGCCAAAATTCTAAAATTTTGACAATCCAGTATTTTCTTACGGTAAACTTAGTATTGAGGTTGAAGTCTTGCTCGCTAAATTCAGTAAATTATATTCAATGAAGAGTTTAATGTCGTTTCTCAAGAATGCTGAACTGAACCAAATAGAATTTTGTACAGATACTATAGCAAAGAAGTTAGTACGGATCAGAAACTTCAAGCGTACATATGTTTTAATGAAACCCTAAACATATTATGTATAATTTTTCAAAAGTCATTGCGCCTTAACAGAGTCTAAATGCCATCTCAAACATTTTATCTTAATAAAAAAAAAACTATGTTAAAATTTTATTTAGCTTTTCTTGCACTATTAATTTGTTGACATGAAACAAATCAGCAGAGAGCATCAATTCAATATATCTGTATATACAGAACAAATTATAAATGCTATCCGGTTTGCATGTGACTCGCTGCATAAATGTGTAGCCATTTTGACTGAGCCGAACCGTTTGGTCCAAACGTGCTTTTTGGCCTTCATAGAATGTTACAATGAAAAAGATTAACCATTCTATGATTGATGATTAACCCAACACAACACTGCGTTTGTCTTCATTTATTTGCCTAAAAAAGTCACCTTGTTGTCTTTATAGATAGCTAGCTGTCTCTTTGTTATCGTTATTGGCTCTGAATTCTGAGAACGTGGTTTCAGTGAAACTCAAACTTGTCTCCCATTCATACCAAGGCTCAAACAGTAAGACATGGCTTCCCTTAGAGAACTTCTCACAGAAGAAGGCTTCCACCACACAAACACTGTCCAACATCCAAAACTTAACCCATTGAAGCCAAAACCAGAAACAAAACTACAAGAGATAAAACCACTTCCCTTATACATCTGCCATGATGGGAAAAACCTTGATTCCACCATACGAAATGGGTCTTGGTCATTTCAATCAAAAACCAAAAGGGTAGTTGGTTCAGCCTCTGAAGCATCGAATTCTAAGTCATTGGTGTCACCAGCTTCAAGAAGCGTAGGACCCCCAATGGATGCAGTTGCCATCAGAGCAGTGATTGCCATCCTCAGTGGTTATATTGGAAGATATGTAAAGGATGATCTTTTCAGGAGAAAAATCAGAGAGAAGTGCTGTTCTTACTTGGTCAGAAGAAGAAACAATTCAGAATCAGATGATGAGGTTCTTGTGAACATGAAACTTGGCATAGAGAATACTGACACATTAGTACAGGATCAAGGAACAAAGAAGCAGATAAAGATCAAGAGCTTGAGGAATTCCATTGAGCTTTTAACGATAGTTGCTTCATTGAATTCTAGAACAGCGAGGGATGCTTCAACTCGTGGAATACCCAATTCCCACCTCTCTGCTTGTGCTCAGCTTTACTTGGCAATAGTTTACAAGCTTCAGAAAAACGATAGGATTTGTGCAAGGCATCTTTTGCAAGTGTTTTGTGATTCTCCATTTTTGGCTAGAACCTACTTGCTTCCTGACCTTTGGGAGCACTTGTTTCTTCCTCACCTTCTCCATCTTAAAATTTGGTATGCCGAGGAGCTTGAGACACTTTCAGTTTGGGATGAATCTCATGGTGAGAAGGAAAAGAGAATGAAGTCTTTGAGCCGAGTATATTCTAACAAAGTGGATGTAGGAACTGCTCTGTTTGCTCTGTATTACAAGCAGTGGCTTAAAGTTGGGGCTGAAGAGCCTCCTCTTCCTGTTGTCCCATTGCCATCAAGAGCAAGTTACAGATCATCCAGAAAAAAGTCCACAGATTCTTTCATTTCACAATCCTCAATTAATCCAAACTTGTAAGTGACATGTAATCTTATTCACTAGTCTACACTCTACTCTAGTCGCCTTTTCACAAGAAACAAATCTATTATAGTTGACAAATTATGTGCTTTTATGTTTTGGTTGCCTGCAATAGATACAAGGAAGTATTTGGCCCGAAACTAGAGCGGAAACTGACCAGTCTTGATGACCAAAATGGAGTGTTAACAATTAGATGGGGCTCAGGCTCAGGGACTGATGAAAATTTGTATGCTGATGAATACAAGTGCAGTTCACTTAAGGTTAGTTTTAGTGCCTTCATTTCATAGCAAATTTAAAATATAGAGATGTATTTGAAAAATGTAATCTCATTCTGACCTTTGACAGAAGGAAGACAGGATATACCTTGGAAGATCGTCAAGGCCAATTGAAAAGAATCATGCCGAATTAAGGTCTGACTCACAGAGATTGGACTATTTTCGGTGCTTGTCTTGCAGGAATATACGAGCAGAAAGCTTGGTGCAAAGCAACTATTCATCCAACAATGCTTCATTCAGAGAGGAAACGACTGTTCTTTCAAGTCAATTTGTTGGAGCTATTACAACTATATGTTCTTCAGATATTCTAAGCGAGTGTGAATTTGCAATTCGTGTGATTACTAAAGCTTGGTTGAAATCTCAAGGTGATCCTCTCATTGAAGAAGCACTGACACAATCTAGAGTAGTTGAGGCTATCCTAGAAGTAATGTTTGCCTCGAGTGAAGATGAAATTCTAGAATTGGCTATATCAGTTTTAGCAGAATTAGTGGCAAGGAATGATGCACTCAGACAAATTATACTGAGCTCGGATCCACAGCTAGAAATCTTTGTGAGACTTTTAAGAAGCACTAGTCTTTTTCTGAAAGCTGCGGTTCTGCTTTATCTATCAAAGCCTGAGGCAAAACAGATGTTATCACCAGAATGGGTGCCACTGGTACTTCGAGTGTTAGAATTTGGAGAAAAAGCACTGACCCTCTTCACAGTACAACGCAATCCTCAAGTGGCAGCAATTTACTTTTTGGAACAACTTCTTACCGGTTTCGGCAAAGATAAGAATTTAGAGAATACTAGGCAAGTTGTTTCACTTGGTGGATTGACCCTGCTCATGAGAAGAATTGAAGAAGGAGAGTTCAATGAGAGAAATAAGGCTGCTTTGATAATTTACCGCTGCATTCGTGCTGAAGGAAGCTGCCGGAGTTTCTTAGCTGACAATATAAACAAGAATTCTTTACTAGAACTGATTGTTCTTGGGAATAGTAAAAATTCCAGTGGATGTGCCTTTTCTGTGTTGGCTGAGTTACTCTACCTTGATAGGCATGTACTTCATTACCTACCTTCTCCCATATATCTTGTTTATTCTTTTCTTTCCTTACTTCATTGCTTACTTTTTTTTCTATCAGAAAGTGCTGATAGTCTTTTTGCAATCATACCAGAACCACCAAGATTTTAAATTTCTTAAGGGGACTTAAAGATGGATGGGGTGGCTTGAACACAATGCACATTTTGTTCATTTGCCTTCAGAGGGCTCCACCTGCAGAACGTCCTTTAGTTGCAATGATACTATTGCTGCTTGATCTTTTGGTAATTCTTTCAACTTTGACTTTGGAAATATTGATTTCGATATCTTGAAGAGTTCAAAAATGGAATAGCAGTTGTGTTGCAGGAAGATCCTTTCAAAGGCAGCTTCTATAGAGCAGAAGCAATTGATGCAGTTGTGGCCACCTTAAACTGTCAAACATGTAATGATACAATGCAAGAGCAATCAGCACGAGCTCTACTCTTGTTATCAGGCCACTTTTCTTATACTGGGGGATCATTAATGGAAAAATCACTTCTACAAAAAGCCGGTTTCGGAGAAAATTGTTTAGAAGATTCCCCTCATGACAAGGAAATTGTTGTTTATGATTTAGCTCGCAAGGTAAGCTTTAGGTTATGATCATTGATCATGTGATTTTTAAGTTTACCTGCTTCTAGTTCTCAGAATACTTTTGGCCCTTCTTTAAAATTATCGATTGGCTTTATGTTGCTGATTAGAATAAAAAGAAAGCTGAAGCTGAAAGTTGGCGCAAAAGAGCAGCCAGTGTCTTGTTCAAAAATGGAAATAAGAATTTACTATTAGCACTAGCAAATTGCGTGGCCACCGGAATCCCAAGTTTAGCACGAGCAAGCCTAGTAACAATTTCATGGATGAGCAACTACCTCCACTTAGTTGAAGATAGAAAGTTGCCACCAATGGCTTTCTCAATCTTCACGCCACAGTTGATAAAATCACTGTATTATGATAAGGATGTTGAGGAAAGAGTGCTGGCCTCATACTCACTGCTTTGTCTTGTGAAAAATTCAGGTTTGAAATTATTGCCATCTTAAGAGTTATGCCAAAACTTTATTTTGTCGTTAAGAAACTAGTTGTTAATTTCAATTTTGTCCTCGAACTTTAGACTTGGAATCATATCGTAGATCCCTATAAGAACATATTCTTATTATAAATTCTAAGTGGAATTTTATAACCTTGTTTAACTCTCTTCTTACATTTGTCCTTTGTTTTGACGCATTCGTGGCAGGATGTGGCTCAGTCCTACCATCGCTGGCTAAGGACTCACTCGGACATCTCCGAAATCTATCCCTTGTGACTTGGACTGCCGATGAGCTAATTTCAATGATCTCAAAAGACAGCTTGTGATTGAAAACAATGAAAAGCAAAGCTCCATGTTGAATTGTTCCATGTTTGCTCTCTTGCATACGCATGTGATTGTAATTACCCTTGAGTTTTGTATAGTTGATTAGTTTGAAAGGGAGTACAAGTTTCTACCAAAAAGAAACTTCTATTTGTTTCATTTTACGATATTTATGATTTCACAACCTCAAAAGCTTGTTTAGTCAGAGAGAGAAAATGGGTAAAATGGGCACTTTGAAGTGTTTACATGGATAAAATGGGTACTTTCAAGTGTTTACATGAACAACAACTTACCTCTTACGTGGTTATACATGTGCACCTGTTTGCTCAAGACTGCGACAGCGCCTCTTTAAAGAAAAAGAATCTCTTAGGAAATAAAATCTTCATTTCCCGTCAAGAACAGGCGACAAACATGACAAAACAATTTGGGACTTAAATGGATGTCATTATGTTGCAGGAACTTTTTCTAAGCCATAGCTTAAATAACGCAAGCCATATATGTACATACATATTAAGCTTGGAGCGGAAGTCAACCCTAAAATAGCATAATTATAAATTCTTATAAATTTCATATATCATGAAATATATTTTAGTCATTAATTAAACATAATTAAGTTTAAGAAATGTAACTAAATAGTTGCCAAGATATGAAAGTGGGTGAGAGATTGAATGCAACGGTTGAAAGGCATATATATTGTTAGGAGTTTGAACCCCTAAAATAAGCGCTAATTAAAAACAACAGCATAGTATCTAAAGCAAGAATTAGTCATTCAAAGAATATGGGAAAACCTAGCCCCCAAGAATCTTGCAATCACATGTGACGTTGGGTTCCCATAAGAGAGTAAAATTCATTTACCAATTTTTAATTTCAAAAATATTATTTATACTCATGATTGAGATTCATTTTATGGGATTTACAAAGATGTTCCTGAATTATTGATTGGGAAAAAGAGTGGGATTCAATCTCAACTAATAATCAAGAGATACTTTAATAAATCCCAAAAAATAAGTCTCAATCTTAAATATAAATAACACAATTCTTTTAATTTATGTGGTTGATATTTGATTAAAGGCATGTCCTATCTAATACAGCAACCAAATCAGCCTTGGGTGATCTCTTGCTACCGACTTTGAATGGTGGCAAATACATACTAATTATCAAATATTATTATATGATACCCTAGTGAGGAGGGCAAATATCACATGACTAGGAGGACTCACAAACAGCTGAGTGTATGTTATCCTTGATATAAATCTCTTATAGGGAACTCTAACTTAGCTTCAATGTCTAGTACTACTGTCCTGCCGTAACTATGCCTCCTCGTCCTCAAGCTTCATCCGATTGGACTCCAAGGAATTTTGGCAATCAAGTGACAGAGTTTTGGTTGGCCAAATTCTATCAGGACTCAATCACAAATATATGTGCCATTTTGGTAAAATTTGGAGTCAATATGCTGACAGGCCACCATTGTATTTTCCGTTGTCCTTTATATGCATTAGAGAGATCCCGTCTCCACGAAAACCAGTAAAAACAACAGCATATAGCAAGCAAAGACAGCAATGTGAACTCAAAATTTAGATGAAGTAACATGACCAACAATTATCAATAATTCAATATGCATGGTAATGGTCCCTCTTCACCTCTCTGCGCACTGCTGTTTCACATGCTGGCTTCTATTAGTGTCTTATGCATGCAATGTAAGGCTAAATGAATACGCAAGCTTATGTACGAGCAATAGTTCAAACTTTTTCTTAGTACGAGAAAGTGGCATCTAATTAGATAATCTGGCGCACACGGTTCCAATGGTTTAGGAAAAATAAGAAGTCATTCGTGTAAAAGGGTTGTTTAGATCTAAGCACAAATATAAGATTCCATTTGAATCCGCGAAATACAAATAGTAGATACAAGATTGGATGAAAAGGCTTAATAGGCTAATGCCAATGTGAGAATAAATCCAAAATTAACCCCTACTTGAATCCTCACTTTTCTGTGAACTTACCTTTTGGATTCTTTTTCGTCTTTAACAAACAAAGAAGAAGAGGAGAAAATAGAAAAAGAGAAAGAAACTTTAAGAAAGGGTTTCAATGTAACCTCACTATTTCTAACATAAAGGATTTTAGACCAGGCGAAATCTTTGGATCAATCCTTAGATGCTCAGAATCCCGTTGAAGAGGCTGTGCAAATTCACAATAGTTGCTTTTGAGCTCACCATTTTCAAGGTGGAACACTTTTAGATGCATACTTCCAATTTTATCCGTTAATTAAATACACATGTTATATTAAAATAGAAGAATAAGTATTAATAACTCATGCCTACTTTGGCAATTATGTGTTTAAAATTAATTTTATTAACACTATCTAATCAATATTATTTTGTCAAACTCACTTTTTCAAATATAAATCTTAAAATACATTTTTACTTAAAATCAATTTAATAAAATCATTTTCATCAACAATCAATTTTACAAGTATCAATGCACACACAACCCACTAAAACTTTTTATTTTTCGTCAACATTTCACTGAAGCCATTTTTTTTTTTTTAAATTTTTCTGGTCAACATCCCACTGAAACCTAGGATTGTAGTAGTTTTACGTCTGTAAAACCTTGAGATCAATTAAAAAATTTGATTAATAGGCTATCCCAGATTAAGCCTAAAGAGATTGGACCACTCAAGCCCAAGACTCCCCCCATAAGCCCAAGAATCCATTTTGTGCCATGCTTGTTATTCGGGGAACTTATACACATTGTTTTTACTTTTATTTTGAGAACTTTTATTTATTTATTTATTTAAAAAAAAAATCTAAGACATTCGGTTCTGACCGTGAGTGGCCTGGAGATCCGAAGGAACCATGCATAAAACATCTTGTTACAGCTGAACCTCTGACACACTTACCAGAAGGTTCCTTTTTTTTTTTTTTTCCTCAATAACCATCAAGCTTTTGGTCAACATAACCAGCAAGCTACTGCTTTGCCGGTTTAAGACTTTAAAACAGGTTACTTACCCAGTTGAATTGGTTAGAGTTATATAAAAAAGAAATAACTAATGTGCGTTGACACTGCCACTAGATTGAGAGCTGCATTCCACGATCATCCTATGTATTATTGGAGGGTCTGAGTTGGCTAAATCCTATTGCTCTTGGACTTTGACTTTTGTTCTATTTTTGGTCGGTGACTTTGACTGTTGTTGACAGAGGTAGTGACACACACTTTGGGCCTGGCCCAACTTCCTTGTTTTACTGCCACGTTGACTGGCCAAGTCTGATTCTATGCACACATACTCCACGCAGTCCCCCAATTTTTTTTTTTTTTTTTACCTTGTCAATGTCCCCCAATTTTCTACCTGAGACCACGATCATTGAACATTGATATACGGTCTTCCATAAGAGACCATTTTGATTAAAAATAAAAAAGAAACGATTAATTAATTGAAATGGGTTCGTCGGTTATGCCATTTCTCGTTGGTTTTGCAGCCAGTTTTGGTGGTGGGAGTGGCTTTTGTATTGTACGTGGTTAAGGGGACAGGAAATATTATAGGAAAGTCAGTCAGAGTAAAGAATATACAGTACTGTAAAATATATGAAGGTTCAACCCTTATGTCATCACGATCATGTCAGCTTGAGAATCATGACAAAGTGCCTCCCCGGTTGCCCCTCAGTTGGTCCGTCATTTCCTCGCGCTTTCACTCTCAACCCCTCTCGTTTCCATCGAACCTTCTGGAATTTTCCCCTCCGGCTTGCAGCTCACGCATGTGCATGCTAGCGTCACTCTCGCGGGGCATTCCCGTCATTTCATCCCTTTCATCCCTATAAATTATTCCCGCCCTTTCAATGCTCGCCTTGGTCGTGTGAAATAGTGTGTCCTTTGCTTGGTTAGTAAGTTAGTAGTGTGTTTCGCTCCCCATTACTCCAATTCGAATCCCAATGGACAGAGGCGGTTACAATCAGAGGAACAGAGGGGGCCGCGGTGGTAACGCCGGCAGAGTCAGCGGAGGAGGAGGAAACAAAGGGCGGCCACCGCAAGCTGTTGTGACTAGCAGAGGCGGAGGAAGAGGAAGCGGAGGCAGAGGGTTTAACCCCCAACCCCACCCACCAGGACCATGGTGGCAGCCAAGGCCAACCTCCTCCTCACCCATCCAAAATTACGCTGCCGCCGCCACTGGAAGATCAACCGCAACTACAAGCGGAAGCGGAAGCGGAAGCGCACCTTCAAATCCAATTTCCACTCACTCTCAACAAGGTAATAATCAACATTCATTCACCTTCATTTCCTTTTTCAATTATTATTATTATTATTATTATTTTAGCAATTTACATTTAGTATGTTCTTACACGGAGGTGCTCTAGTTCCCAACGTGGAAAGGATTGGAACATCGGATTCGGATGAAAGAATTTCACCCATCCGTAGGCCTGACCGGGGTGGCACGGTGTCGGTTCGGACCAAGACGGTCCGGGTCAACCATTTTCGTGTCAAATTCAACCCGAAAAGCATAATCATGCACTACAGCGTCGACGTGATGCCTAGTGTGCCACCGCCACCGGGTCGGCCTCCGAAGAGGATATCAAAGACCGATCTGTCCATAATTCGGGAGAAGCTCTTCCTTGATCATCCCGAGAGGCTGCCCTTGGGGATGACCGCTTATGACGGCGAGAAGAGCATCTTCAGCAAGGTCGAATTGCCGCAAGAGACCTTCGCGGTGGAAATCTCTAGAGGAGAAGACGAAAGGCCCACCTCGTACGTCGTCACTTTGACTCTGGTCAACGTTCTCGAGCTGAGCAGGTTGGAGGATTACATCAGAGGCAGAACATTCTCCATCCCCAGGGTTATCCTGCAAGGTATTGATTTGGTGTTCAAGGAAAATCCCATGAAACGCACCGTTTCCGTTGGACGGTGCTTCTACCCCATGAATCCGCCGTTGGTGGAAACCGATCTTCAGCCTGGGATAACTGCTGTAGGAGGGTTTCAGCACAGTCTCAAGCCTACCCGTCAGGGCCTGTCTCTGTGCCTTGATTACTCCGTTTTGTCCTTCAGGAAGAAAATGGCGGTGTTGGACTTCCTGCATGCTCATATCAAAGGTTTCAATTTGCGTGAGTTTGGGAAGTTCAGGAAGCGGGTCGAGGAGGTGCTTGTTGGGTTGAAGGTTAATGTCTCTCACAGGGTAACAAAACAGAAGTACACCATTGCCACGCTGACTCCTCGGGAAGCAAGGCATACCACTTTCCCTATGGCGGACCCGGCGGGGCGAAACCCCCCCACGGATGTTTATCTTCTTGACTACTTTTGGGATAGGTATGGTGTGGATGTGGCGTACAAGGACATTCCTGCATTGCAATTTGCGGGCAACCGGATGAACTATGTGCCTATGGAACTGTGTGTCTTAGCTGAGGGTCAGAGGTTCCCAAAAGAATATTTGGGCAAGGATGCTGCCGACACGCTGAAAAAGATGTGTTTGCCTGCTCCAAGTGTGAGGCAAGCTGCAATACAGGACATGGTGAATTCGAGCGATGGACCCTGCGGGTAAGGGGAATATCATTTCGTGAGCATGCTTTTGGGAACTCATATTGTTTCCCTTACATGATTTTTTAGTCACTGTTGTTGTTGTTGCATGGAATGACAATGCTGCATCGTGGGCTGCATTGCATATTTATAACATGTGTTAGGCATGTGTTAAATAGCCTAAGCTTCAATGGTACAAGGATCTGCTTTATTGAGAGGCTTACTGAGATGGTAATACATTTTGATTTGCATGCCGAAAAATGCCCTCGAATACGTGGGCTGAGCCACGTTGACATGAATTCGAACGGTCCATGCATAATGCACTCTTCTCAACTGTTAATTATTTATCAACAATTATGGTTCCATAAATGTTTGCTGATGCCTGCTAGATTATTTATCTTACCGAGATAGTAATGCCTGATAGATTATCCATGCCTGATAAATTATTTAATTTGAAATTCGTGGTTCTCATTAACTGGAAGTAGGTATTTATACAAGAGACATGCAACGTGACTTATACTGGTAACGAGTAAACTCCTTGACTAACCTGACTAAACAATTAACCAATTTTAACTAGTTACTAATTACAACATACGGTAAAATGTTCCATCGAATGGTAAGGTTGGATGACTAGTTACTCATGTGAATCTTCTTATATATAAACTTGCTTAGTTTTATTGATATAAATATGGAACTTTTTGGTACTCTGGGTTTTTTTCCCCCTCCTCCATCCTGCTTTGCACTGTACTGTCCAGGAAGATTGCTTCTGAAAAAACCAATACATTCTGTTCATAAGGTCAAACTAACTAAATATCAGGGGCCAAAGGACTGCTATAGCTTAGAACATGTGCATGCATCCTCAAATGTTTCATGCATCTTTATAATTGTCAGTTTATCTCCCCATGTGGACAGACTCCACGTGATTTCCGTGATCCACACTGTCTTTACTTTCTTAACTTACCGGAGACAAATGCCTCACAAAATCTTCATTGGCAGCGGTGGTATTGTCGAAAATTTTGAAATGAATGTCAACACTTCTATGACAACCGTGAAAGGACGTGTAATTGGACCGCCAAAATTGAAGTTGGGCGATCCAAGTGGCAAGACTATTAGTATGACCCTGGCTCCAGAGAAGTGCCACTGGAATCTACTTGGAAGATCAATGGCTGAAGGAAAGCCAGTTGAGTGTTGGGGCATTCTTGATTTTACCCTCCGTAGTGACCGTATATTTAGAGGTCATGTATTCATTTCTAGGCTTATTGAGAAGTACAGAAGCATGGGCATTGACATGAACGAGCCAGTTTGGACTGAAAAGACAAAAATGTGGAAACTTGGGAACTATAATTCACTGTGTGAGTTACTTGAAAGAATTAATGATGGGGTTCGTAGAAAATGTCGCCGCCGGCTGCAATTTCTTCTTTGTGTGATGACCAACAAAGATCCTGGTTATAAGTGCCTCAAGTGGATTTCTGAGACCAAGGTTGGTATAGTGACACAGTGCTGCTTGTCTGGTAATGCTAATAATGCGAAAGATGAATATCTCAGTAATCTTGCTCTCAAGATCAATGCGAAAATTGGAGGCAGTAATGTGGAGCTCATTAATAGGCTCCCGCACTTTGAGGGTGACGGTCATGTCATGTTCATAGGGGCTGATGTCAATCATCCAGGTTCTAGGGACACCAATAGTCCATCAATTGCTGCTGTGGTTGCCACCGTTAACTGGCCTGCTGCAAATCGCTATGCAGCTCGTGTTTGTGCTCAAGACCATCGGACCGAGAAAATCGTGAACTTTGGAGAGGTTTGCCTTGAGCTTGTTACATGTTATGATAGGATGAATAAAGTCAAGCCCGAAAGGATTGTTATCTTCCGTGACGGGGTAAGCGAGGGACAATTTCAAATGGTTCTGGGTGAAGAGCTGCAAGATTTGAAGAGAGTATTTCAACGCGCAAATTACTTCCCAACCATCACTCTTATTGTAGCACAAAAGCGACACCAGACTCGATTGTTTCCTGCGGGTGAGAGTGAGGGGACTCGTAGTGGCAACGTGTTTCCTGGAACAGTGGTTGACACAGAAATCATACATCCTTTTGAATTTGACTTTTACCTGGTTAGTCACTATGGAAGCCTAGGAACAAGCAAGCCCACTCATTACCATGTCTTGTGGGATGAGCACAATTTTACTTCTGACAAATTGCAGAAACTCATATATGACATGTGCTTTACATTTGCAAGGTGTACTAAACCTGTGTCCTTAGTCCCTCCGGTGTACTATGCTGACCTTGCTGCATATAGAGGACGGTTATACTATGAAGCAAGCATTGGGGTGCAGTCTCCGTATTCAGGTGCATCTTCCTCGTCATCACTTATGGCTTCTTCATCTATTTCTTCAACAACCTCAACTTTGAATGATCCAGATTGTTACAAGTTGCATGCTGATGTGGAAAACAGAATGTTCTTCATCTAAAGGGCCTGTAACTGCTTTCTGTTTTGGGTTTGTCACAGAGGAATTCGTAACTTCTCTGCACTCTTTGTGTTGGGTCAAACCACTTATCATGCTTGAGTTTGTGCGTGAATCTATTGGGTCACATGTCTTGAAACTGTCATGTTATGTTCTTATTCGTACCAAGTCAGGTGTTGTCAAGTGATTTTAGTTAGTAACTAAACTAATAGTAGGGGCTCAAGTCATTTGATATCAAAATAAGGCCTGTGCTGTGTGTCTGCCTGCATCTTGGGTGTGCCTTGTCGCAGGTTTCGTGCGTCTTTGTGAACGGACTTAAATAAATGTATTTTCTATCATTTTATGATATTTGGTATTTGAAATAACCCACTTGTGTAATGCTAATATGCTTGGTATTTGGGAGACAGAGACATTTTTCCTTTGTTTTACTTTGGGTCATTTTCTTTAGTTTATTTTCTTTCTATATAATTATTGATTATTTGTAGTGTGTCTTAATTGTTTTGTAATTTGGTGGTACTCGTTTTAATGGAGTGTGTTGTTGAGATTAGGTGAGGTGGAAGCCCGTGTTGTTGGTATAATTTGATAATATTTATTTAAAATTTTTATCTATATTTTTATGATGTTTCTATCTTCCTCCTTGAGTTTACACAAGAGAAGAGATAATCGGACAGGCCAGACTTGTCAGTTGATCACAGAACCAGAGTGCAGTGTCTGTCTTCATCACAAAATCAGTTGTGATCAAAATTGGTTAAAATCGGGGAAAATCGGTTAATTGGTGTGAATTGGACTGGTCAAACCAGTTAACCAGTTTTGTTTTGTTTTGTTTTTTTAAAATTTTGATAAAAATATTTTTATTTCTTTTATAAAAATAAAAAATAAAAAGCTCAATCAAAACAAAAATTCATTTTTTTCGAAGCTTGATTCTTTTAGCATACTTATTTGCTATATACTCTTAAATTAATTTAAAAATAAAAAATAAAAAATAATTATTATATTATCTGTAAATACTTTCCAAAAGAAATATAAGTAAAAATTAAAATAAATGAATTTTATATTTAAGATGTTTGATAATGTGTCTCATAATAAATATTATTTTCTATATATATATATATATATATTTTGATCATATCCTTGATTGAACCTCTAAATCCCTGTCTTAACTAGTTTGATACCTGATCCAATTTTTTTAACCTTGATTTGTACTCATCGGTCACGCAAAAAAGACTTTGACATTGCGTTTGGTTTAAAAGAAAACGAGACAATAGGAAATTAGGTGCAAAGAAAATGCGTTGGGAACTGAGTTCCCTTCGTTTGGATGAAGGTGAAACATTGAGAGAAGAGAAAATAAACCCATAGGACCCACACTTAACATTTTCTTTGATTGAATGCCTAGAAAACTTGAATCAAATGAAAAAGTGAGGTGAATGATAAGAATACTCACTAAAATAATATAAAATTGATAAAGTTTAAGATTTTATATTATATTTATTTTTATTTACACAAATAATTTTAAAATTATTTTAATAATTTAAATATTAATAATTAAATATTTTAGTAATAGTATTGTAAAATTATTTATTTATTTAATTATAAAAAATGTTTAAATATTAAATTAAAATAACATTTATTCTTTATTATAATAAAGATATACATATCATTTTAATACAATCCTCATTTTTTTTCTTCTCATTTTCTTTTTATCCAAACACATAAAATGAAAATATTATTTTTTTCTTTATTTTCTTTTCATTTCATTTTCTATCTTTCTATTTTCTTTCCTTTTATTTCCTTTTTTCATCCAAACAAACCGTTATATTGCACTGCCCTTGGAATTCCCTCATCCGTTCTTGTTTGAACAATATTCACGGACAATTATGTCTGAAGTTGTCTTGTTTACCCCTGTGAGCATGTTCTCCCCTTCTTGCTACCTCTCATTCACTAGCGTTATTGCCATCCTCAGTGGCTACATTGAAAGATATGTAAAGGATGATCTTTTCAGGAATAGAATCAGAGAGAAGTGCAGTTCTTACTTGGTCAGAAGAAAAAACAATTCAGAATCATATTATGAGAATCTTGTGAACATGAAACTTGGCATAGAGAATATTGACAAAGTACAAGATCAAGGAACAAAGAAACAACTATAGATCAAGAGCTTAAGAAATTCCATTGAGCTTTTAAAAATAATTGCTTCATTGAATTCTAAAACAGCCAAGGATGCTTCAACTTGTGAATACCCAATTCCCACCTCTCTTCTTGTGCTCAGCTTTACTTGGCAATAGTTTACAAGCTTTAGAAGAACGACAGGATTTGTGCAAGGCATCTTTTGCAAGTGTTTTGTGATTCTCCATTTTTGCTTCCTGACCTTTGGGAGCACTTGTTTCTTCCTCACCTTCTCCATCTTAAAATTTGGTATACCGAGGAGCTTGAGACACTTTCAGTTTCAAATGAATGTCACGGTGAGAAGGAAAAGAAAATGAAGTCTTCGAGCCAAGTATATGCTAACAAAGTGAATAAAGGAATTGCTCTGTTTGCTCTGTATTACAAGTAGTGGCTTAAACTTGGGGCCTGATGAGCCTCTTCTTCCTATTGTTCCATTGCCATCTGAAATTTTGGCCCTTCTTTTAAATTACTGATTGGTTTTCTGTTGTTGATTAGAATAAGAAAAAGATGAAGCTGAAAGTAGGCGAAAAAGAGGAGCCAGTGCCAGTGCCTTGTTCAAAAGTGGAAATAGGAATTTACTATTAGCACTTGCAAATTGTGTAGCCGCTGGAATCCCAAGTTTAGTACGAGCAAGCCTCATAACAATTTCATGCATGAGCAACTATGTCCACTTCGTTGAAGATAGAAAGTTGCCACGAATGGCTTTCTCAGTCTTCACGCCACAGTTGATAAAATCATTGAATTATGATAAGGATGTTGAGGCAAGCGTGTTGGCCTCGTACTCGCTGCTATGTCTTGATGGATTATCATATGTCAACTGCTATAAATTAGATTATAACTTTTAATTCTAAAACTCATATTAATTGAATACCAATCGTTAGAATATTTTATTTAGTCCAATTATATGATCCATTTTATTATTGGGTTTAATTATATAAAAGGATATAATATGGATCCTGTGGATAAATCTTGCTATAATTGGTGGCTTAGCTCTACATATTAGTGACACAGAAAGAGGCTCTTTCTTCTAACCCTATATATAGACGTATGTAGCACCATTAAAATAAAATGTTCATTTTTTGAAATATACTAGGAATAGGAGAATTATCTCTCTATACTTTCCTCTCTCTCTCTCTCTCTCTCTCTCTCGTTGCCTCTTCTTCTGTCTCTGTTTCTACTTCTCAATTCCTTCCTCTAGCTCTAATGTATTTTGAATTAAATTTGGTTGATGTTCCTTTTGATACTGGATGGTTGGGAAGTTGGAACCGTACATACACATAAATCCAAAATTTGGAATTTTTTGTTTTAATCAATTAATTCCAAAATTGATTGAGGATATTTGTTTCTGGAGTGATCTTGAAGTGATTGACATATATATTGCTCAAAACTATGTCCGATTGAAAGAGAATTTGAGAAATAAAAGTCATGAACCTCAATCTTGATCAAATAACTATATTTGTTACATGCCTTAATCGGAGTAAACCAAAGACCTGGGGCATAAAAATTCTAACAATTGATATCAGAGCATGTTAATCTTCGATTATGGTTGTGAATCGCAAGATTTATTGTTCTTATCAATGGAAGAAAATTAAAACCATACTTCATGAGCTCTAAAAGGATTTAATTTCGGATTTTATTTTCTGGACCGATTAATTCCAAATTTTGTTGAGGGCTCTTGTTATTCATGTTGTTGTAAATCTATTGAGCTAATTATTGTGTGATTTGAGGTTGGATTGAGAGAGAAATCGAAGGAAGAACAGTAAGAACTCTAACTCTTGATCGAAAATCCAACTCCGTTATTTAAATCGATTTGTGTTCGAAATCCATAGGGTTTTTATAGCTCTTATCACAACAAATCTAACAAGACCAAGAAAATGAATTTTCGTTGCGAAAATGAAGAAAAACTGCAGAAACCCACGCGGAACTTTTTTGAAGGATTCCATAAATTATAGATTGTGATTCATTGAAATATTATATGGGTTTTGTAGAGATTTTCCTCATGAATCTATACACACTAAGAACACATCGAACGACGGCCGGATAAGGGAGAAATCCCTGTCGACGCATATCGCGTAGACGCGGGTCGCATGACCGTTTCTTGACCCGCTTGTTGGAGAAGACGGTGAACAGTGTTGGGCCAGCAAGGCCCACTTGCGGCCATTAGTGCGTGGAAAGCCTGTTTTGGCCCAATTTTGCACCAAAATTTGCAGGCTTAGTATTTTAAATAAAATTAAAATATTGGTAAATTTTATTTAATTTTTTGAGTACTAGAAATATTTATTTTAATTTATTCTAAATTTAAAATTGCTCAAAAATATATGGTACTTTTTGAATTTTGGCCTGAAAATTTTTGTGTATATTTGTGCTATTGTTGGCCATACTGCGTTAAGTATAATCTCAGAGTTGATTTATTTTTCTTATTAAAATAATTTTGCTTATTGGAATAATTTTGCTTTCATTATATTTAATATATTGCACATTAAGATTGTGAAATATTGCTATTATTGAATATTATGCAATATTACCATGAGAATTGCTGGTTGAGATATATTACTGATATCGTGAGACATTTTTCATGATTATAAGATCGTCTTCGCGGGACCAATTGTGATGAGATGTCAATTTTGTAAATGATATTGTTACTAGTTTGCATTGAGAATTATGTTGATAATGAACTTACCCTTCGGTTTGTCTTTATTGATATTATTCTTGATAAGTTGATAATTGTGTCATTAAAGTTCTCAGTATCCTTTTGATATTAGCTTTGGGGATATGATTCTATTGTTTATTGGAAGTTTACTAATGTAACGTAATTCGAGACCGATGGGATTACAATTACATGAGGGAATTATACTATTGTTAATAGCTCAATTTTATGTTGATATGTTCGACATAAAAATCTCCTACTAATGTAAGAAATCACTCCAGCTTTGCTTGTGAATATGAGCACTTTGATAAAGCTCAATGGAATGAATTACGAAGACTAGCTTAAATCTGTGAAACTATACCTTGCTATTTTGAATATTGAAGCTGCTCTCACTGAAGATGAGCCACCAAAGCCCACGGATCAGTCTTTTGATGCTGATAGGATGAAATATGAAAAGTGGGCTCATTCTAACAAGGTCTGTTTGGTGACTTTGAAGTACAGCATGGACAAAACTATCAAAGATAACATCCCTGAGACAGATTGTGCAAAGGAAATTCTTGAGTCTATTGGCAAGAAATTCAAGAAGTTTGATAAACCCGAGAAAGTGCATTATCTTGATCTGCTGACCAAAACCAAGTATGATGGCCTTTCTAATGTTTATGAGCATGCTATGAAACTCACTAATTGGTATGACAAACTAAAGTCCATGAAAGTGGAATTATGAACTGATTTTATGGTCTGGCAAATACTAGACTCTTCTATCTAAGTTTGATGTGTTGAAGACTTCTTATAATGCATAGAAGGAAGAGTAGACCATGAAAAAGGCAAAGCCCATGTTGTGCAGTTGACTTCTCACAAGGACAATGATAATAAGAAGAAATTTCTTAAAGAGAAGAGTAGTAAGCCTCGATTCAAGAAGAAAGGAAGGAATAAGGCTGGACCTTCTTCAGTTCAAGAAGCTGGGGAGAATACTAGAATCAAGCCAAGGTTCATTGGGCAAGTGTAGATTTTGTGGTATAGTTGGACATAGATAGTCTAATTGTTATAAATTTAAGAATTGGCCTCAGAAAAAGAAGAAAGGAGTTCCAAACTAGGAGAAAGCCAAATAAAGGAGAATTGGCGATCATAGTAGAAAATGGAGTTAATGTCAAAGTGAAACACATAAGAGTAGTTTGTTTAAAGTTGTATAGTGGACATGATTTAGTGTTAAAAGACATTATTTATGTACCTTTGATGAGATAGAATCTGATCTCTATTTCTGCTTTGGATAATTGTGGGTACTTCTTTCTTCTTTTTCTCAAGCCAATTCTTAAATTTATAACAATTAGACTATTGATGTCTATCTATACCACAAAATCTACACTTACCAATAAACTTTGGCTTGATTCTAGTATGTCTTGTAAAAAATTCAAGTGTGAAATTATTGCCGTCTGAAAGAGTTCTGCCAAACTTTATTTTGTCCTTAAAAAATTGGTTGTTTCAATTTTGTCCTCGAACTTCAGACTTAGAATCGTATCGTAGATCCCTATAGGAAAATATTCTTATTATAAATGCTATTTGGAATTTTGCAACCTTCCTTAACTCCTTTCACATTTGTCCTTTCTTTTGTCTAGTTCTTGTTGGGCTGTGGTTCAGTCCTACCATCGTTGGCTAAGGACTCACCCGGACATCTCCGAAATCTCTCTCGTGTGACTTGGAATGCCAGTGAGCTAATTTCAATAATCCCAAAAAAGGTAGCCTGTGATTAATGAAAAGCAAAGCTCTATATTGAATTGTACCATGTTCCGTCTCTTGCATGTACGTGTGATTGTAAGTATCGTTGAGTTTTGTACACTTGATTAGCTTGAAAGGGAATATATATTTCCACCAAAAAGAAAATTATACTGGTTTCATTTTATGATAGTTTATGATTTCACAACCTCAAGAGCTTTGTTTAGCCGGAGAAAGAAACTATAATTACAACCCGCCCTCCAAAAAATTAAAAAAATACCCTTGAGATTTGTGAAAATGGTATCAAACCCTAATTTTACTTCAATATTACACTCCATCCCATAAATTTGAGGGTAAGTTAATTTTGTAAGACATTCAAATTTAACTGTAGTTAATAGTTGTTATAAGGTGATATTTTAAACCGATAAATATTACTTAAGCAATTTAGATTCAGAGCAAAAAAAAGAAGAAGAAAAGAACGGTTTAGATTCAAAAATATAATAGTTATATAAAATTAAAAAATTAGTTAACAATTTTTAAAATTATTAAACCATCTCATCTATCTTTTCTTTATTCTCTTTCTTAGTGATGTAAATGAGTCAGCTTGAATCATTTAGGCCTATAGGTAAAATAGGTCGGGTCAATTATATAAATGATTTAACAGACTAGTAGTACAGCAGTTTTGTCTATTTAAGGCTAGCCCATAGATTTATACATGTCAACTCATTTTTCTTTTTCTTAAAAAATCCTATGCACTTTCAGTGATGTTCGTTACCACTTGATAAATCCAAAACAATGTAATTCAAAATTAAATTTGAATTATATCCAAATGAAAATTAAAAGTTATATAAAGCTATAAGTTTGTAAAATAAAAATAAAAATTAACACAAAAAAAGAGATAAAGTTATGGCCAAATAGAAGTTTTAATTTATTATTTATTTAAACTAAAAAGTCGTGCTAGTCTGCTTTCCCTAAAAATTAGGTGGGCTAGGCTGTAAAAATTTTGACATATTTAAAATAAATTATTTTGAGCTTGAACTATTTAACTCACAAATTGAATAGACTAGCTCGACATTAGCCCATTTACCTATTTATTTTTAAAAAACAAAAAAAAAATAAAACTTATATTTGGCCATAATCTTGTCCTTCTTTGTTAGTTTTTTTTATATTTTAAAAAATAGCAAGTTTATATAGTTTTTGAATTATTTGTAAATTATATTATTTGATATCTGTTAGTAGAAAAGAACTTCCCTTAAAGAGTATGAACTTTTTTTTAAAAAAAAAAAAAGATGAACAAGCTGATCCATTAAGGTTTGCAGACCTACCTTAAACAAACTAGACTGCTATACTGTTGGCCTATTTAATTAGCTATATAGTTGACTTGACCCATTTGACACAAGGGCCTAAATGAGTTGCATTGACTCATTTAACATCCCTAATAAAGGGAAAAAAGAAAAGATAGATGGGCTACTTTAATAATTTTAAAATTATTTACTTATTTTTTAATTTTATATAATTATTTTTTATAATTATTATATTTTTTATTTTGAATAGCTCTTTTGGTTTTTTTTTTTTTTTGGGTCTGAATCTAAATTGTCCAAATAATATTTATCAATTAAAAATAAATGGATCATGGTAATTTGGAAGATGGGGTGGACCACCTTATAACACATTAACTATGATTGAATTTGGATGAATTATAAAACTAACTTTCCCTCAAGCTTATAGGGTGGAGTGTAATATTGAGATGAGATTAGGATTTGGTGTCAAGGATAGTTTATGCATTTTACCCCCTTTTTTAGTTGAAATCATGGGTATTCTCCTACTAGTGCCATCTTGTTTGAGCATTTGAGATCCTATAGGGAGCGTTTGATCTCTTGATTAGATATTTCATATTAATATATTGTTTGGTTGAAATGAAATTATTGTTAAATAAATTTATTTATTTTTTATCCATGCAATGACTAACAATCTTGATTAAGTAGCAGATGTTGCCTTCAAAATTATTTAGACCAAAGGGTTTATTGAGTGGCTAAGTGCTAACTTAAACCCCAAGCAAAAATCAATTTCTTTTTTAAAATCTTGATTAGATCTTTCTTGTTAATATATTGCTTGGTTGAAATGAATTTATTTATTTTTTTATCCATGCAATGACTAATAATCTTGATTGAGTAGATTGTGTATATCATAAGGGTTTATTGAGTGACCAAGTGCTAACTTGAACCCCATGCAAAAATGGATTTCTTTTTTAAAATCTTAATTAGATGTTTCATGTTAATATGTTTCTTGGTTGAAATGGATTAATTTTGAGAGGCAAATTGGTTTCTTGAGATTTAAAAATTTTTAGGTAGTTCTCTTATAATTTTGTATAGATGGACTAACATATTCTTTTTTTTGAATAGTAAGGGACCATATGAGAACTTTTAAATTCTGAGATACTAACTTGTTCGTTGAAATTTTTGTTAGGGACCAAAATGACATTTTTTTTTTTTCTGAGTTAGTCTAAAGTGATCAGACTCATCCAAGATCAAGACTCCTTCCATAGGCCCAAGAATCAACTTTGTCATACCCAGTACAAACGGGCCGGTTTAGACGTTAAACAGGTTGCTTCGGCAGTTGAATTTTAGGATTAATTATAATAAAGTAAAAATAGCTAGTGTGCATTGACTGTAACACTAAGATCTGCATTCCACCATCATCCTTCTTTGATGTAGCATTGGAGGGTCTGAGTTGGCTAAATCCTATTTTCTCTTGCAATTTTTGGTCGTGAGTGCTCTTGGACTTTGGACAGTTGTTTTTCAGGTCTAGATGTATGAAAATTGTTGACAAAGATAGTGACATAGACTTTGGGCCTGGACCAACTTCCTTGTTTAGTGCGGGTCCACTTGCGTGGCTGGAACAGAAGACTCTGCTACCACTATTCCTCTTGGGCCTTTTACTGCGACGTTGACGTTGGCCTACCCCTCTTTCTCGCGTACTTTGCAACGCACACAAACCCCACCCTTCGCCCAATTTTCTACCTCAGGTCAGGTTATGCTACTACAATGTAGTGTCTTTAGACGACTTTTATTTAAAAAAAGAAAAAGAAAAAGAAAAAGAAAAAGAAAGGAACGAACAGATGAGATTGAAAGGTTAGCTAATATATTTGGTTATATTTAATTACAACGGTTTTGTCCGGTTGTGGGGTTTGTTGGTTTCGCAGTGGTAGTTTTGGACCTTTTGGTGGTGGGAACGCATGAAAGAATGTGCAAAAGGAAAGTTAGTCAGAATGAATGAAAAAAGAATTAAAAATAAAGAATAAGATTTATGGAAAGTTAAACCACTTACACGTCGTCGTGGTCGTGGTCATGTCAGTCAAAGAGACAGAAATCGAGGCAAAGCGGCCTCCCCGAGTTACCGACGTACTCCGTCATTTCCGCGCGCTTTCCCTCTCAATTCTTCTACTTTCTAGCGAACCTTCTGGAATTTTCCTTCTGCTTGAGGAGCACGCCTATCACTCTTAAGGGGCATTCCCGTCATTTCGTCCCACTCATCCCCATAAGCCGATCGACCGCCCTTTCACTTCTTTCCTCAATCGTGCAGTGAACCTTTGAGTGAGATTCAGTGTGACCTTTACTAAGTAAGTTAGTAGTGTATTTTGCTCCCCATCACTCCAATTCAGACCCCCCAATGGAGAGAGGCGGTTACAATCAGAGGAACAGAGGAGGCCGCGGTGGTAGCGCCGGCAGAGGCGGAGGAGGAGGCAGAGGGTTTCAACGGCCACCGCAAGCGGTTGGGGGTGGCAGAGGCGGCGGAGGCAGAGGGTTTACTCCCCAACCCCAAACCCAAACCCAACCACCTGGAGGACGGTGGCAGCCAAGGCCAGCTTCCTCCTCAGCCAGCCCAAATTACGCCGCCGCCGCCGCCAGAGGAAGACCAACTGCAACCGCCAGTGGAAGCGGAAGCGGAAGCGGAAGCGGAAGCGCACCTCCAATTCCAACTTCCACTCCCTCCAAACCTCAGCCTCGCTCTCAACAAGGTAATCAAATAACAACCATTCATTCACCCTTCATTTTTCTTTTTCAACTACTATTATTATTTTAAAAAATAATGTTATATTGCGTGATCTCATACATACGCAGATGTTCTAGTTCCCGGAGTAGAAAGGATCGGAACATCAGAGTGGGGGGAGATAATCCCCGTCCGCAGGCCTGACGCCGGTGGAACGGCGTCTGTTCGGACCAAGACGCTGCGAGTGAACCATTTCCGGGTCAAATTCAACCCGAACAGCATAATCAGGCACTACAACGTCGATGTGAAGGCCCAGACGCCACCGCCGCAGGGCCGGCCTCCGAAGAGGATATCGAAGACCGATCTGTCCATGATTCGGGACAAGCTCTTCCTGGACAATCCCGACAGGCTGCCTCCGGGGATGACCGCTTACGACGGCGAGAAGAACATCTTCAGCATGGTCGAATTGCCCGAAGAGACCTTTGTCGTGGATTTCGCCAGAGGAGAAGACGAAAGGCCCACTTCGTACGTCGTCACTCTGACTCTGGTCAACGTTCTCGAGTTGAGGAGGTTGGATGATTACATCAGCGGCAGAACATTCTCCATCCCCAGGGTTATCCTACAAGGTATTGATGTGGTGTTCAAGGAGAATCCCGTGAAACGCACCGTTCCAGTTGGTAGGTGCTTCTACCCCATGAATCCGCCGCTGGTGGAGAGTGTACTCCTGCCTGGGATAATCGCAGTAGGAGGGTTTCAGCACAGTCTCAAGCCTACGCATCAGGGTTTGTCTCTGTGCCTGGACTACTCCGTCTTGTCTTTCTGGAAGGGAATGCCGGTGTTGGATTTCCTGCACGCTCATATTGAAGGTTTCAATTTGCGTGAGTTTGGCAGGTTCAGGAGAGATGTTGAGGATGTGCTTGTTGGGTTGAAAGTTCATGTCACTCACAGGGTAACCAAACAGAAGTACACCGTTGCCGGGCTGACTCCTCGGCCGGCACGGCAAACTACTTTCCCTGCTGCTGATCCGGATGGGCGGAACCCGCCCACCGACGTTTATCTTCTTGCCTACTTCCGAGATAAGTATGGTGTGGATGTTGTGCACAAGGATATTCCAGCCTTGGATTTTGGAGGCAAAAGGTCCAACTATGTGCCGATGGAACTATGCGTCTTAGCTGAGGGTCAGAGGTTCCCCAAAGAGTATTTGGACAGGGACACAGCCAAGAAGCTGAAAGATATGTCCTTGCCTGCTCCAGGTCAGAGGAGAGCTTTAATACAGGACATGGTGGATTCAGGCGATGGACCCTGCGGGTAAGGGGAATATATCATTTCGTGAGCATGCTTTTTGGAACTTGTATTGTTTCCTTTGCATGGTTTTTGGGTCACTGTTGTATTGTTGCATGGAATGATAATGCTGCATTTATAACATATCTTAAATAGCCTAAGCTTCACTGGTACAAGGATCTGCTTTAATGAGATGCTTGCTGAGATGATAATGCATTTTCAATTTGCATGCTGAAAAATGCCCTCGATTATGTGGGCTCAACCACGTTGGCATGAATTTTGAAAGTTCCATGCATGGTGCACTCTCTCCTTGTCTGTTAATTATGTATCAAAGCTTTTGGCGGTTCCATTAATGTTTGCTGATGCCTGATAGATTATTTATCCTGCTAGATATGTAACTTGAAACTACTGGTAAATAATGCATATGCTTTCTGAGACTCTTAGTTAGCCTTTATGTGATTATTAGTTACTGTTCCATGAAGGTTCAAGGGACGATTTGCTGCTCATATGAAGCTTCTTACATATAAACTTGCATAGTTTTATTGATATAAATATGATTTTAATTTTGGTACTTTGGGTTTTTTATTTTATTTTTTTAACTCTCTTCCATCCTGCCCTGTACTCTCTAGGTAGATTGTTTCTGAAAAAAACCAATACATCCTGTTTTCGTAAGGCCGATCAAACTTAATATCAGGGCCCGCTCTTAAAGGACTGCTATAGCTTAGAATAAGTGCATACATCCTCAAAATTTTCATGCATGGTTCATGTATCTTTACAATTGTCGCTTTGTCAGTTTATCTACCTAGGTGGATAAACTCCGTGTGATTTCTGTGATCCATGCTTCTTTATTTTTCTTAATTTACCAGAGACAAAAGCCTCACAAAATCTTCATTGGCAGCGGTGGTATTATTGAAAATTTTGAAATGAATGTCAACACTTCTATGACAACCGTGACTGGACGTGTAATTGGACCCCCAAAATTGAAGCTTGGCGATCCAAGTGGCAGGCCTATTAGTATGACACTGGGTCCAGAGAAGTGCCAATGGAATTTAGTTGGAAAATCAATGGTTGAAGGCAAGCCAGTTGAGTGTTGGGGCATTCTCGATTTTACCCTCCGTAGCAAGCGCATATTTAGAGTTGATGTATTCATTCCTAGGCTTATTGAGAAGTACAATAACTTTGGCATTTACATGGACGAGCCAGTTTGGATTGAAAGAACAGACATGTTGAAACTTCGGAATTATAATTCACTGTGTGAATTACTTGAAAAAATTAATGATGGGGTTCGTAGAAAATGTCAACGCCGGCTGCAATTTCTTCTTTGTGTGATGGCCGACAAAGATCCAGGTTACAAATGCCTCAAGTGGATTTCTGAGACCAAGGTTGGTATTGTGACACAATGCTGCTTGTCTGGTAATGCTAATTTTCCAAAAGACCAATATCTTACCAATCTTGCTCTCAAGATCAATGCGAAAATTGGAGGCAGTAATGTGGAGCTCATAAATAGGCTCCCGCATTTTGAGGGTGATAGTCATGTTATGTTTATAGGGGCTGATGTCAATCATCCAGGTTCCAGGGACACCAATAGTCCATCAATTGCTGCTGTGGTTGCGACCGTTAACTGGCCTGCAGCAAATCGCTACGCAGCTCGTGTTTGCGCTCAAGACCATCGGATTGAGAAAATTTTGAACTTTGGAGAAGTTTGCCTGGAGCTTGTTGCATGTTATGATAGGTTGAATAAAGTCAAGCCCGAAAGGATTGTTATCTTCCGTGACGGGGTCAGTGAAAGCCAATTTCAAATGGTCCTTGGTGAAGAGCTGCGAGATTTGAAGAGGGTCTTTCAACGTGCAAATTACTTCCCAACCATCACTCTTATTGTGGCACAAAAGCGACACCAGACTCGATTGTTTCCCGCAAGAGAGAGTGATGGGACTCCTAGTGGCAATGTGTTAGCTGGAACAGTGGTTGACACAGTAATCATCCACCCTTTTGAATTTGACTTTTACCTGGTTAGTCACCAAGGAAGCCTGGGAACAAGCAAGCCCACTCATTATCATGTCTTGTGGGATGAGCACCATTTTACTTCTAACAACTTGCAGAAGCTCATATATGAGATGTGCTTTACATTTGCAAGGTGTACTAAACCTGTGTCTTTAGTCCCTCCAGTGTACTATGCTGACCTTGCTGCATACAGAGGACGATTATACTATGAAGCAAAGATTGAGGTGCAGTCTCCGCACTCAGGTGCATCTTCCTCGTCGTCACGTATGGCTTCATCTGTTTCTTCAACAACCTCAAATTGGAATGATATGGACTTTTACAAGTTGCATGCTGATTTGGAAGACATTATGTTCTTCGTGTGAAGGGCCTTCATCTGCTCTCTGTTGTGGGTGTGTGGCAGACGAACTCGTAAGTTCTCTGCTCTAGTTTGTGCGTGAATCTAGGGAGTCGCGTGTCTTCGAACTGTCATCTTATGTTCTTATTCGTACTAAGTCAGGTGTTGTTAAGTGATCTTAGTAACTGATAGTAGGGGTTCGGGTCATTTGATGTCAAAATGAGGCTTGTGCTCTTTGTGTCTGCCTCCACCTTGGGCGTGCCAGGTTTCATGCGTCTTTGTGAACGGGGCTTAAATAAATGTATTGTCTATGATTTTATGACATTTGGCATTCGAAAATGACAACCCGCTTGTGCCATGCTAATATGCTTGGTATTCGGGGGACAGACATTTTCCGTTGCTTTATTTTGAGTCATTTTATTTAGTTGTTATCTTTCTTTCTGTACTATTATTGATTGAGTTATTTGTAGTGTGTCTTAATTGTTTTGTAATTTGGTAGTATTCGTTTGGATGGGATGTGTTATTGAGATTAACTAGGCTGGAAGCCCGTGCTACTGTATAATTTGGTAATGTTTCTTATAAATTTTTATGCAAGGTTTCTGTCTTCCCGCAATCCCGCTTGAAACGCATTGGATACACAGAATAGACTTTTATATTGCCCACCTCGGAATTCCCTCATCCCTTATTGTTTGAACAATATTCACGTACAATTACGTGTTAAGTTGTATTTTTCTTTTTTCCTTTTTTTTGGGGGGGGGTTTCAGAAATAAGTTGTCTTGTTTACCACTGACGCATTTTCTTCTCTTCTCTTCTTGCTGTCTCTCGTTTACTCGCGTTTGTAAGCTAGGTTACTTGTTAGCTGCAACGTGCAAAGTTGGCCTTTCATCGGTTTTTTTTTTTTTTTTTTTTGTGGGGTCTGGCCTTTCTTGGTTTAATGGAATTTGTTTACAACTTAATTTGCTCTATATGGACATGCACTCATATATTTCCGCAAAGTACTCTCAGTCGGATGGAGTAGAATAGAATATAGATTTTGCTAAAAATCGTGGTGGTTGATGGATAAAACGAAGTAGTAAAATCTATTTATTTATTCAAGATTTATTTTGACAATAAAATTTAGGTAAAAATTCTTATTGTCTAGTAGTTTCAATTTTATTTGTTTTTCCTTATCGTAGCATAAAATTTTTCTTTCTAAAAGCTTAGTAATTGGTTTGAAAAAAGAAAACTCCAATCCTTTTCACACATCTACTCAAAACTTTGTATTGATAAATAGCGCATTATTGATACTGGAGTATACTTAAATTTCTCACTAGAAAAAATTATGCTTAAATTCCTTTACCAAAAATGAAAATCAAGAAGGGCTAATAAGAAGATAAAAGTTAGACAAACCGAAAAAAGAAGAAGAAGAAGAAGAAGAAGATAAAATTTAGAGCAATATGTAGTTCATAAATTAGTTTCCCCCCTCGCCCTTCATGTTTTGAACGTTGCAACTGATTCCTATTAATTGCCAGCAATTCCAGTTCTCATTGCTGACATCCAGGATATCTTACTTCGTAAGAAAAGTAAGTAACTTGCACACATTAGCTGGCTTGGTGCTAAGAAAAGTATCTCACAAGATTAGGAAGAATAATCACAAAGTGGACATCATTATACTGATCACCTACTAAACAAATAAATTAAGTTCCAGCTGACGGGGGAGTCGCACTTTGACACAACAACTTGGCCAACCATACTGAAAAGTTGGTGAGTCAATCACATGTCTGCTTCACTTCAGAGTATTTGACCGTCCTAACAACTTTTTTTATTTGGTCAGAAATATGCAATCCTCACAACTGACGTACAATGGACTTTTTTTTTTTTTAGTCAACGAAGTACGATAGAATTCAATGCCCTCTTTCGGTTCGAACCGAGCACAGATTCATTGTTGTGATTTTCTCTTTCTTTAATGGGCAATATGGGTGAGGAGGGAAAAGCTCAGTCCATAGATCCAAGCATCTAAAAGAGGCCCAACCTCAGGGCTCTAATATGCTGAAGCCCAAGTTTCAAATACTGGGTTGCCTTCACTTTGTCAATCCCCAGCAGTGGTTGCAATCTCCCTGTGACTCGTCCTCATTCCTTTGTTTGCTCAACTTCGAAGTTGTCATCAACCATCAAGCCCATTAAATTCACAACATGCACTCTTACGTTTACCTATTTTTGTTTTCGTGAATACCCCTATGTTTACAACTCTTTAACATATATAGATAGAAATGTATATAGTCTGAATTAGTTAGTGAGTGATGAGTTAGTTAGGTTTTAGTTAGTTATTAGTGATGCTTATCTGACATGTGCATCAAGGTAGTATATAAACCTGTGCATTAGTGTAAGAAACAAGAAGACAAATTCAGTTTCTTCAATCGCAAGTTTCATATTCTTCAGAACTCTTCCTCTCTTCTCTGATCTTGCTTCCGTGTTATCGTATCAAGAGCTTTTTTTCTGCTACGCAATCTGATCCGCGTTCTGCGTCTCCTACACCTTTCTTGATTCAGGTCTTTGTTTCACATTGATCTTCGTCTTCTTCTTTCAAAATTTTCTTGCCTCCTCGTTTTTCTTCCTGCTTCGATCATGGAGATCGCTGTTCAGCAAGTGAATCCTCTTGAGGATCCTTTAAGTCCATTTTTCTTGCATCCGAGCGAACATCTTGGCTTGGTTTTGGTGGCATCACCTCTTAGCGAATCCAACTATAGCCTCTAGTGTGGAGCCATGACTGTAGCTTTGGAGTCAAAGAACAAAATGGGATTCGTAGACGGTAGCATTCAGGAGCCAACAATTGGCGATCTTATGCGACCTGCATGGTTGCGCAACAACAGCATTATTCTTTCTTGGATCACTCATTCTTTGTCAACCGAAATTGTTGAGAGTGTGATCTTTCACACTAAGGCCTCGACTATTTGGTCAAAGTTAAGGCAACGTTTTTCTCAAGGAAATCAATCTCGAATAGTTGATTTGATGGAAGAGCTCTATTCCCTCAAACAAGGTAATCTTTCAGTTACTGGATTTTTTACACAATTGAAAAGTCTTTGGTGTGAGTTAGAAAATTTCAAGCCTATCGAGCCTTGTGTTTGTGGTTTACAATGTCGATGTCGCATATATCGGGATCAAGATTGTGTGATGCGGTTTCTTAAAGGTTTGAATGAGCAATTCTCAGGGGTTCAATCTCAGATATTGTTGATGAATCCCCTTCCCCATATCAATGATGTGTGTGGCTTAGTTGTACAACAAGAACGTCAATTTCTAAGTGAGAGTCATGAGTTGACCAAGGCTCTAGCTACCACCAGTACCGGTGCAAAGGGCAATGGTGTCCTTGGAAAACCTCCTGGTAAAGGAAAATTTGTAGAAGGAGGCCAACCATATAGCAACAAACTCTGCAGTTTCTGTTGAAAGAATGGACACAAGGTTGACACATGCTTCAAGAAGCATGGCTTCCCCCTTCATTTCAAGAAAGGAGTAAATGCAGTGCATACTGATGCACAAGCCTCTGATGAGTGTGATGATGAGGCTGATCTAGCTGAGGAACTTCAATCCTCTCCTAATGTCAGTTTGACTCAAGAGCAATATCAATGTCTTCTTGCTCTCTTCCAATAGACTCAAGCTGCGTCTGCATAGAATATGGCTTCGGCTCCCATGCCTTACGCCACTAACCAGTTATCCACCCAACCTCACAAGACCTCAGGTAACATCTCCCTTTGCAATTCTTTTTCAAAAATAGCAGATTGGATTTGGGATTCTGGGGCAATAGACCACATCTGTTGCTCTCTTGCCTTCTTTACAACATATAAGCACATGCCACCCATCCAAATTAGACTTCCAAATGGTAATTAGGTTCTTGCCTCTATGGCAGGAATTGTTTCTTTCTCTCCTTATCTTACTCTTGCTCATGTCCTTTACTTACCTATGTGTGCTTTCAATTTAATTTCAGTCACAAAATTAACATCTTCCCTCTGTTGTTCATTAACATTCACTGATACTTCTTGTGATATACAGGACATTCACACCTCGAAGATGATTGGATCTGCTGAGGAAAGACACGGGTTGTACGTGTTGAAGTGTCCTGGTTCACTTTTTCCTTCTATAGATTCTTTTTCTACCAATAATGTTCCTAATGCCAAATCTTGGCATTATAGACTAGGCCATAGATCAAAAGACAAACTCTCTGTACTTCACAAACAATTTCCCTTCATTTCAATAAATGACTGTGATGATTTTTGTAATATTTGTCCTTTGGCAAAACAGAAGAAATTACCTTTTCATGTTAGTTGTTCTAGAAGTACAAATGCCTTTGATTTATTGCATATGGACATATGGGGGCCCATTTCAACCATTTCCATGTATGGTCATTGATATTTCTTGACTGTGGTTGATGACTACAGCAGACATACCTAGCTATTTTTGTTAAAACATAAATCTGAAGTAGCATCCTGCATTAAATCATTTATTGTATTGGTTGAAAATCAATTTTCCTATACTGTTAAAGCCATTAGATCTGATAATGGTCCTGCATTCAATTTGAAATCCTTCTACCAGTCCAAAGAAATATTGCATCAAACTTCATGTTTTGCCCCTCCACAACAAAATGGTGTTGTGGAGAGAAAACACCAAGACATACTTAACATTACTAGAGCGTTACTTTTTCAATCCAACTTACCAAAATTTTTTTGGAATTTTGCAATTGCACATGCTGTCTTTCTACTTAATCGAATTCTCAGCTTAGCCCTTAGGAATAAAACTCCTTTTGAAATGCTCCATGGCAAGTTGCCTGACTTGTCATTTTTAAAGGTTTTTGGTTGTATATGTTATGCTTCAACTTTGCCTACTCATAGAACCAAATTGGATCCAAGGGCTCCAGCATGTGTTTTTCTAGGACATAAAATTAGGGTCAAAGGCTTTATTCTTTATGATAAACACACTCGAGAAATTCTCATTTCCAGGAATGTGTTGTTTCATGAACATGTTTTTCCTTTTTTTGGAACTTCTAACACTAACAGACCTCATCATCTACTTTCTTCTGATCTCCCTTATGATATTGACTTCTCATACCCCCAAACCGCACCTCAACAGCCTACATATTCACCCCCACCTAAACCTGACAATGCCCACAATAACCTCCTCACTAACCAAACACTTGACCCCTCCAACAACATAGACCCTGCACCTCACACCACCCTCCCTCGCAGGTCAACTAGGACTTGGCAACAACCTTCATACCCGAAGGATTTTCACTACAACCTTGCTTCTACCTCTGCTATCCAATCTTCTAAACAGGTGTAATTTCCTTTATCACATTATTTATCTTACTCCAAACTCTCTCCTACATACAGAAAATTTATCCTAGCAATTTCTGCCTTTGAGGAGCCGAAGACATATAAACAAGCAGTTCAGCTTGATTGCTGGAGGGCAGCAATGGATTTTGAGATATGAGCATTGACTCAAACTGGCACATGGGAGTTTGTTGATCTTCCTCCCGGCAAGCAAATAGTGGGGTGCAAGTGGGTATACAAAATCAAGTATAAAGCTGATGGCTCCATAGAATGCTACAAGGCTCGCCTTGTCGCTAAAGGCTTCACTCAAACTGAAGGTATAGACTTTATGGAAACTTCTCTCCTGTAGCAAAACTTAGTACTGTCCGCTTGCTTCTTGCATTAGCAGCCACCCAAAATTGGTTCCTAGAGCAACTAGACGTCAATAACACCTTCTTTCATGGGGATCTCCATGAAGAGGTGTATATGGACTTGCCCTAAGGAATTGACCCCCCCAAACCTGGCCAAGTTTGTAGGTTGCAAAAGTCATTATATGGCCTTCGTCAAGCTAGCTGACAGTGATTTGAAAAACTTTCAACTGTGCTTATCAATTTTGGGTATCATCAATCTCAGTCTAATTTCTCTTTGTTCACCAAACAAAAGTCAGCAAATTCTTTCACAGCCATACTCATCTATGTAGATGACATGATCCGAGTTGGCAATGATATTGAAGAAATTGCTGAAGTCAAGAACAACTTGGACAACCTGTTCAAAATCAAAGACCTCAGCCCTTTGAAGTTTTTTCTTGGCCTTGAAGTAGCTCACTCATCACAAGGAATTTCCTTATGTCAGAGGAAATACACACTTGAGTTACTGCAACAAGCTGGTCTTCTTGCTTATAAGCCTGCTAGCACACCAATGGATCACTCTTTGAAACTGCAACTGGATGATGGTTCCCCACTGCCTAATGCTACTTCCTACAGGAGATTAATTGGTTAGCTTTTGTACTTGACCACTACATACCCTGACATCAATTTTGCTGTCACTCATTTAAGCCAATTCCTTCACAAGCCCATGATCTCTCACTTCAAAGCTGCCACTTGAGTTCTTCGTTACTTGAGAGGGAGTCCGAGAAAGGGATTGTTTTTCTCTTCTGCCTCCTCACTCCAACTCAAAGGATTTAGTGACTTAGATTGGGCAACTTGTCCTGACTCCAGAAGATCAATGACAAGTTACTGCATTTATCTAGAAGACTCTCTCATTTCTTGGAAGGCCAAGAAGCAGCATACTGTGTCACAGTCATCCTCAGAGGCAAAATACCGTGCTTTAGCCACTACCACATGTGAGCTTCAATGGCTCACCTACTTACTTCAAGATCTTCGTGTTCCTTTCAAGTCCCTTGTGTTACTTTACTGTGATAACCATTCAGCACTCCATTTGGCTGCCAATCCAGTATTCCATGAGTGGAACAAACATATTGAAATAGATTGTCATGTAGTTTGGGAAAAATTAAAGGCTGGGCTCATTCATCTTCTCCCCATCAAGTCACAATCCCAAGTTGCTGACATATGCACAAAAGCCTTGCCTCCTCGTATTTTTCAACAACTCATTTGCAAGCTAGGATTAGTTAATCTCCACTCTCCAGCTTGAGGGGGGCTCTCAACATATATAGATAGAAATGTATATAGTCTGAATTAGTTAGTGAGTGATGAGTTAGTTAGTTTTGCTTACATGTCGCTTTCTTCTGTTATGTTTTGTTAGTTAGTTATTAGTGATGCTTATCTGATATGTGCATCAGGGTAGTATATAAACCTGTGCATCAGTGTAAGAAACAAGAAGACAAATTCATTTTCTTCAATTGCTAGTTTCATATTCTTGAGAGCTCTTCCTCTCTTCTCTGATCTTGCTTTCGTGTTAACAACCACCCCCCCCCAAAAAATAAACAACACAACAAAAACAACCAAATAAATAAATAAATAAAATCATTTTTTCAATTTCAACCATTTTATCCAAAAACTAAATAAATTCTTTACTAGTCATTAGCTTCAATACCATATGCACACGAGTCAACCTTACTCCGGGTCGAGCATAGTAATAAGTGAGATCTAAACTTCAAGTTTTTTTATTTTTATTTTTTTTTCAAGATTCGAACTTTAGTTTAATTTATCGTCTCAGTTAAAGAGTACAGTTTTGCTATTAACGTCCCACAATAAATTATAACAACTTGGCCACGGGCATCGTATTATTGGGGGATTAAAAAATAAAAATGACAAAAACTGATCACTAGCACTACTTTTTTAGTATGTTACTGTTACTTGTCAAATGAATACAAACACATGCAGAGTTGCAAACTCAATTGAAAAATAAAAAGTGCACATTATCCCGTTCGTTTGAATAAAGATCAATTAATTAATTGGAACTAACCTGGAATGACGTGCAAGTCGTAATTTTAACAATATAAAAACAATTATTATAATTATATATGCATAGACAATTTTTAATAATGTATATCGAGTTGGCGAAAACTAGAGAGGTCTGGCCGCAAATGGAATGCCCGAAGAGAAGGCTCTTTTCAAATTAAATTTGGCACAACCAACCTCTCTGTGAGTAAATGTACAAAATACATGAGTTGCATGTTTGATTATGATTTATTTTATTTTTTTGGGCTTGACTACTTTAATATCATAAGCATTTTCCATGTATTGCTCTCAAATATTGAATTAGATTAATTTTTTAAACTACAAAATATCTTCACATGGTTTTCCTTTATTTTTTTTGTGGGTGCATATTTTTCTATGAAATTTAAACCCACACCGTTATTTATTATTTATTATTAAAAATGATAAATTTTTTATTTTAAAATTTGTTATTATTTTTAATAATAGATAATAAATAAATTAATATTATATCTCAAAAAAATACAAATAACATTTTTCTGGACTTAATATCAGCAAAACCCCTAAGGATGTATTTGATTCGTGAAAACGTCTTCTATTTCCTTTTTCTATTATCATTTTTAAAAATTATTTCTGTTTTTATTTTTATATTTTAAAAAATATGTTTGTTTTGTTTATTTTCTTTTCTTTTTTTTTTTTGACTTTTCTCTAATCTAAGAAGTGAAGAACACATGTAGAGGATCCCAATCGCATGCAGTAGGGGCTTCTTCTTTTCAAAACAAAGACGTTTCCTCCTAGCGGCCATTAATTCCAAGACCCGTTTGGACCAAACTTCATAGCAAGTGCTTTGTCGAACCTACAACCGAATGAAGCTAATGTGTACAGAAGCGCCAACAACACAGTGACAGAGGTGGACCAGCTTTGATTTTCCAATACCGATTTGAGGTGCATTTGGTGGTTATGAGATCATGCTTCGTCGAGGTCTGATTGGAGGTCGAAGGTTTGGGACTGGAGGGCAGAGAATTCGGCGGCGTGCTTGACATTGAGGGAGCAGTCGACGTTGATGTGGGTTGTGTGGGTTGAGTTTGGAGGTGGGGGACGACCGAACAAAGGAGGGGTTACGCGTGAATTAAGAAAAAAAAATATATAAAACAATATCTTTAAAATTACAAAAATACCCCTATTCCAATATGAAAACAATAAAAACAAAATTTTTTTGTTTTCAGTATTTTAAAAAATTTGAAGCTCATTTCCTAAGCTAAAAGCGAGAATGTTTAACCAAACATGTTTTTCACGGCATTTTTTATTTTTTGTGAAAATGGAAACAGAAAATAAGTAAAAAGCACCCCTTAATTTTCATATATTTTTCATTTATTATGATGGTGAGACCTTAGGTGGGGGTCGTGGCATTGCTTTGTTATAAGGGTGATTATATTGACTCTCGACATCCCTTTATTTAATTATATTATACTAATCTCTTTTATTATCAATAAAAATTAATTTTATTTGTGTAATGAAATTGAAACTTGATCAAATTGAGATTGATTAAGTGATAGATTTAAATCAGAATTCGGAACCAATTTTAAGTTAAATCGGTCACTTAATGAGAAAGCTCACTTCTTCCTTTTTTGAGATTTGACTTCTAAGTTAAACTTGTCACTATTTATGACAGTTGACTTCTTCATTGTCGTTCTCCAATTTTTGAGTTACGAATTCTAAGTTTATTATACAAATAAAATTAACTTTTATTAATAATAAAAAAGGCTAATATAATATAATTAAATAAAAAAATATCAGATATAATTATTACGATCCTGGGAGAGATTATTGTAATTGCCCCTTGTTACATTGTACTACAGCATGTAGTGAGTTTTGTTTTGTTGTGGTACAAAGTACAGACAATGCAAGCAACACTCTGCACCAAATCTCACCTGTCCTTTTGCCTCACCAGTTCTGTTCTGTTCTGTTCTCCTCTCTCTGCTTCTCATTTCACACTTGTCATCCATTCTGTTTCTGTTTCTGTGTCTGACTCATTCATTTCCTTTGGCCTTCTTTCCTTTATCGGCCCCTCAATCTCTCCCATTCACTTTCTGTCCTTTTCTTCTTCAACAATCCATCACCTTTCTTCTCTTCTCTCTCCCTCTTTCTCGGTTATTCTCTTTTGGGTACAACAAGGTCCTTCCTTTTTACACGCTCTAGCAGCAGCTACCCTTCCGTTTTTCCACAATCTCATCATCACTTTGTTTCTTCTCTCTTCTTCCTTTTTCCGGGTTTCACTCATAAGACTGTTGTTTCCTCACCACCCCAATTTTCGATTCAATTCAATTGTTTTGTATTTTTGGGAGCCAACTCATTGATTCGAAACTCTCCAAACGCACGCCTCATTAATTGTTCTTTGTTTTTTGTCGTCTGACTCATCTAATACCTGTTTTTTTCGTTTTTTACTTTTCTGAATTCTGATAGAGATGGGGTTTTATGATGACGATGATGGTATTGTTTGTTACCGAGATTCACGTGGCTGTCAACATCTTCGCCTATTCTGAATTGTTTTGCGTCATTGGTTGAAGATAGATAGGTCTTGCTTCTTTTCTTTCTTTCTCTGTATTTTTATTCCCCTTTGTTTGTTTCTTTTTGAATTCAATTACTGGTATGAAACCAAGTTAAGAACATGGACGGAAGGTTTACTCATGAATAAAATTTGAATCAAAATTTTTTTTTTTCACTTTACAGCTCCGAAGTCATCCACTCTGAGCTAATTCTAACTTTTCTCTTTCAGTTCATTCTGGATTCTGGATCGTGTAGATGTTCATTGTTAGTGGGAAAACTCTGCATTGAAAATCGGTTCCACATCTCACTTTTTCTCCCACACTCTCAAATTGTGTTGGCCTTCAAAGGTGGATCTTGTCTTGCTGCATATGCGCATGAATTCTCTACATTGATGTTGATCCCAAGTAAGTGATGCTACTAGTTGTCTGAGTGCTCAAATTCAAATTTCAAACAAAACTGATGCTTTGCATGGGAGAGTGATTCTGACATGGAAGCGCTGTTTAACTGTAAGCTGTCAAAGTTCATGGGTGGCATTCTAAATTCCGTAACTTGCAAATGTGTGTTTGTGCTTGTTGCTGTTTTGATCCTTAGAGCCCTGTTGCTTCCTCCCTTCCCTGGCTTTGGTGAGGTTGAATGGGGCAACATTGTATATATCCGCAACAATTCTCCATCACCATCACCATTTGGAGTTAGGCAAGATAAGTTTTTGGAGGTTCCTCAGATTGTGTGGGGACTAAACAACCAGAAGATTGCATTTGCAAGGGCTTGCCTTACTGCTGGAATGCTGAACCGAACTCTATTGATGCCTAGCCTTAGTGCCTCCCTTTTTTACAAAGAGATTGACCTCCTGCAACCCATTTCCTTTGACAAGGTTTTCCAATTTGACGAGTTTAATGCACTTTGCAATGGGTTTGTCCAATTGGGTCGGTATTCGGGTCTTCTGAATCGAACACAAGTGCTTGAAATGCAGAAAGGAAGTGGTAGGAAATGGACAGTGGAGAGGGATTTGGATCAATTGAGGCAGCATAGCATGGGCTCATTTGATGACTATGAGGTAATTCGGATAGTGGGGAAGAACCCGTTCCTGTGGCACGACCACTGGCCTGTGAAGGACTATGCAAAGGTTTTTGAGTGCTTAGTTTTAGTAGATGAGTTTGCTAAAGAAGCAGATAAAGTTGTGTCTCGGATTAGAGAAGTTGGAAGAGAGGTAGGAGGAGGAAACACTGAATCAATGGGATTGGAAAATGGTAGATCTTCATTTCAGCCTCTACCATATGTTGCTGTCCACATGAGGATAGAAATTGACTGGATGATTCACTGTAAGAAGTTGGAGCAGAGATTAAACATAAATCAAATCTGTAGCAGCAAGAAAGAGATCATGGAAAGAGTTAAAAACATTGCAGGTGTGAAGACTCCGGTTGTTGTTTATCTCGCGGTAGCTGATAAACTCCTTAAAAATTCTTCCATATTGGAAGGTTGGGAAGAAGGCTTTCTCCCTTTTGAGAAGAAGAAACTTGGTGTTGATGGAACATATAGCAAGTATCCATATCTAATTCAGTCTGCAATTGACTATGAAGTGTGCTTGAGGGCTGATATCTTTGTTGGGAACAGTTTCTCTACATTTTCAAGTCTTATAGTTCTTGAGAGAACGCAGAAGATGATAAGAATGGGTGTCAACAGCGTGTGTGGAACAGACGTAAGATGGCCTTCATATGCTTATAATATACCAGGAGAATCAAATGGCCCTATGAGATGGATTACAAATATGTCTGATTTAAGCCTTCAAGCAATTAGCTATGGCACCACTCACATTTCCTGTTGACAATGCTGTGTACAATTCCTTTCTGTTATTGATTTTGATTAGCACACTTCAACTTTGTTATCATTATTTTATTTTTATGTAGAGAATTCGACGATGGAATATAGAAGTTTACACTGAGGTAAAGTTTCTCCTTAGGTAAATCTATTCTATTATTTTAAAGCATATCCTATGTTAATCTTGCTTCAGAAGGGTTGTTTTCGGTTCTTCTTTTTTTTTTCGGTTATAATCTTATTTTGTTTTTCTTCTGCTTGTTGATTTTGGTCATGTTATGGAGGCGCGGCCAGTTCACATGTGGGAACGGGAAAGACTTGGAGAAGTCTTCTACAGTAATATCTATGTGTTGTACATTGTAGGGAACACTAAGTGGAAATTTCTTATGTTTATCATGCATATAAAATTCCATCTTCAAAAATAATTTTTGGGTGAAATGGGGACTTTTCTATTTGCATACATTTATGCACACTCATGCTTCACTTTCAAGTAAGTATAGTCTTGTATCTCATGACTAACGCTCGAGTAAATGTCATCTTCTTGATGTTGCCAAATTTTATTTGGATTCCAGGTCCAAGTGTCACCGCAGAAATATTTACGAAATGCCTAACTTTTCGGTTCACAATGTCCACTCTCCTGAATCCTGACCATTTAAGTCAGTCACACTTGTTTAAAGTAAATATATTTGGCTGCATGTGAAGGGTTTGATGTAAAGATGGTTTGCCCCTTCAAATCGTGGTGTCAAAGAATAATGAATTGGTTTGATGGAAGTTGTGTTTCTTTCAAGCCTAAGGAAAAGGAAAACATTCATTTTACAGTCTGTTGTCCTTTTTTTGTTCCTTCCTTCTCTTCGTCTGTTTCTTCTTTTCCTGTTGAAGATGAGCTATACACGGTGTCCAAAATTCGAGTCACAACACGTGCCTTCAATGTGTTGGGTTACCTTTTCCTACGACCCCGGTGTCCAATGATTTGTCCCACTCTTATGGGTAACTTGTCACATGCTGCTGCTAGGGAAGAGTGAATGACTGAATGTAAATCCAATATTGAGAACATGCACGTATAGGGATGGATATCTGTCTTTTATCTTAGTCTGTGTAGATTGCTTCCTTTTTCTTCCTATTTTTTGATGAGTAGGTGACAGAGGATAGGACATGTGTCCCTTCAAACCTTGCTGATCAATTAGGAAATGATAACTAACTGCGGGTTCGTATTTGAATTTGTGGAGCCACAATTATAAATATTTAATGAATGGTAGTAGCATAAACAAAAAATAAAATAAAATAAAATTGGGAGTATGTGTATTAGTAGCATTAATGTTGTGGCGGAGGGTCAGCTCTGCTGTGATGGGCCCAGAAGAAACAAATGGAACTCATGAAGTAGCCGCATTTCTAGCCGTGGTGGTTGGCACCCAACATCAACTGGACGCGTATCCCTCGGTGCTAGCTAGGGCCACCAGATGTTGACTTTGTTTCTTGTGCTTTGCGTTTGTGCAAAAGACTCCAATGTTAAAGCCACTCACACAATTCAGAGGTATTCTTTTTTGAAAAAAAAAATTAAAAAGGAAAACAATTCTAAGTTGGTGCTTGCTCTAGTGAAGTAAATTCTATTTGCTTCACCATGAAATGCTCACTTGGACCAATGGTTAGGTTATCACGTGAAAAGCACAGCAGAGCCCAGTCAAAATTGCTTTAGAGTAATTAAGCACTACTAGGTAATTAGTGAAGAGCAACATGTCAGTTGGGAACCAATAATCCTCCGCCCCCTTTCCCACACCTTCCACGACGCCGTTTCACTCGCCGATGACTGCCCCTCCCTAAACCCATCTTAGGGCAAGCTCAAGACCTAAAGCAACCTCCACTCCTTCCTCTCCACCGTCAACCGCCACCTCTCCGACTCCCGCATCCTCTTCCGCGGCGGCATCTTCAATCAAAACAACACCATTTCCACCAACCCCTTCAATAACAAGCGTGCATCCCTCCGATCCGAATCCAGAAACCTCGTAACCCGACTCCAAATCGGGTCACCCCAATCCAAAAACTTCGCCATGGACTCGTTAATGGGTCTTCTCTACGAGGACGGCAAGAATGTGATGATCGTGTGGGCGCAGGGCTATTTTATTATATTCAATACACCACATGGCTTTTTTTAAACATAATGAAATAATATAAAATGTAGATCGAAGTGTGAATAGGTTCTTAGAAAAATAAAATGTCTTGTTCACTAAAAAACTTATGGTAGTTGTTGGTGTGCAGTCAGTGAGAATTGAGAACTGACAGAAACATACTTGAACAATGTTCTAGGAGCATCAGATTAATTAGTATAATATTCTATTAATGCTTGATCTAAACATTGCAATATACTGGAATATGCTCATAGTAACGATATCAAGATATACCAAAAGCATGTCAACCACGTATATTTAATTAATTTCCATTTAATTTTTATGAAATACCGTATTCTGCTACTTATCAGCACTTGGTCTTACTCATTTGTATCCCATTTAGCATAATATAGTGGAAGTTTGTTGACATTACTTTGAAGTAATGATTCTATGTTTTCATAAGTTGCAGCAATACAAAGGGAATGCTATTGAGGTATTGGCTATTGTACCATACATTTTTATCGGCCTTACTAATTGCTTGTTTCATTTGTTTGTTTTACGAGTTATGTTGCCCTTAATTTATAAATTAATCAATGTGCCTTTGACTCTGGGAAGCGCTAGAGAACATATGACAAATTTGTAATGAAATGCAATTAATCCTTTCTAGTAGCAAGGAATGTGGCAATCACATTTGCATTAATTGAATGTAAAAAAACTTTCGAGCTAACATTGTGATGGGATGAAAGCAAATTTGCTTGAGAACATACTCCTAGATTTGATCTCAAAAATAGGGGAGGCATGCTGCTTTCCTCCCTGTCCATGGTGCAGCATACTTCCGTTTGCAAGTACCCAAATGTAGAAGAATTCTTGTAAACATTGCTTCTCAAATGAGGGTATCCTTGGTACAAATAGTCCGAGGGATTGAATACAGGGGTTTTTTTATCAAATCTATGCAGGGACTTGCTTTTTTGCAAGTAGCCAACTGGATTGTAGAGTGGATACTCTTTCCTTGACATTGAATTTGCTCGCAGATATTTCTCTATCACCTTTGCCTCCTCCTTGAATCTCTCTCTCATGTTCCTGATATTTCTCCAGAGCTTGAAAGATCTTGACATGTTGATAATATTCCATGCCTTGAAACCTGAACCGCTGGAATTGCCAGGGATATTGCTAGATGTGTTCGGGATTCTTCTGCACTCAAAGCATAAGTTCTCGAATCTCTCCAAGTCAATTGCTTTTCTCTTTGCAGCATTAGATAGACATGTATATGCCTACAGAAAAATGGAGGCCAGTGATGAGAGTGAATTCCATTTTACTCAGAATTTGGCATATATGGGGGATTGATCACACATCCATAAAGTCTAGATTCACCAAAGAATCAATGCTCGTTGTTATAGTACTAGCATGCTAAGTGGTTAACCAATGCTAAGTGACTGATCGTATGACATAGATAATATATGTATGAGGAACATGATAAAAAACACTAACATAATACTAGTATAGTTCAACTAGCAAAAGCCCAGCCCAATAACATTCATAACATTATAAGGCTCCAAAAACAATAGAAATTCTAATATTCTAACAGTCCATCAAGCTGAAGTTAATTAAGCTCTCAACTTGATCCCAATATACACATTTAGAAAAGAAAATAGCTTGAAAAAATAATGGGCTTCATAAACCACATAATGTAAAAGGCATCTCTAACATTGCTAGAGAGAAAACACAACAAAATGAAGTATCCCAAACACTAATGGAGAAGCAATAAACACAACAAGTAGATGGCAAGAATGATGCACAACTAGAACAGCTGGTATGAATGTTGCATGATCAAAGGATAATAGAGACCATTCAAAAGCATTTGAAGGCTTCAACCAGCAAGAATAATTTCAAATTTGAATTAAGGAGATTCCAAAACATTAGACAACAAATCTATAATGTGAAAAACTAAACACAAGAAGGGACTTGAATTGGCTTGGTCAACAGTTCGTGGCTGGAAGAGAATATAGCAAAGCAGCAAGAACATATCCAAACAATACCAAAAACTTCTAACATAATAAGACTCCTAATTAAAATGAAACCAAATATTCTAAATTTCAAGCAGCAAGTGAATCCAATGCAATGAAGACAGAGAAATGCAACCAACATGCTTTGAATTAATTAACTTGATATGTATCCACAATTAAACATCAACTTTAACTAGCCTAAAAAATATTACCCTGAAATTGTGCAGAACTCAATGGATATATGGGCTGCAATTGGCAAAGTGCTTCCAAACACTACTTATTAACTATGTAACAAATAGCACACCTAATGAGACACTAATAGCTACAAGTAGAAGAAACTACCAACCTGTGCCACCGCCATCACCATGTTCTTGTCGTCCTCGTGGATAAGACCCAATAAGAAGTCCATGACGGAGTTTCAGGATTGGGGCAACTCGCTTTAGAGTCAGGTGACGAGGTTCCTGGATTCGAATCGAACGGAGTCGCACATGTTGTTGAGGGGTTGGTGGAAACAATGTCGTTTTGATTGAGGAGGCCACTGCGAAAGAGGATGTGGGAGTCAAAGAGGTGGAGAGGAGGGAGTGGAGGTCGCTCTGGGTCTTAAGCTTTCCCTGAGATGGGTTTGGGAAGTGGAGTCATTGGCGAGTGAAACAGCATCGTAGAGGGTGTGGGAGAAGGAGCAGAGGATTGTTAGATCTAAACTGAAACGCTGCGCTTCACTAATTGTCTAGCAGTGTTTAATCACTCTTAACGAATTTTGACTGGGCTCTGATATGCTTTCCACGTGACAGGCTAACCATTGGTCCAGGTGAGCACTTCATAGTGAATTTGTAAAAACGAGATTCATCAGAGAACTCACCTTCTAAGTTTTTCCCTAGGTAGAGGTATGTCAAATTGAAATTTGTAATTAAGTGTTTCAACTTTCAACACCATCACGATCAAAACACTGTATTTGAAATGTAGCTTTGATTTTTATAGGCTGTTTTTGTCAAAGAGGCTTTTGCAGTTTCATTCTCATCAATCTGGCTTGTGTTGAGAAAAACTGTCTTCCTAAGAAAAACGTTTCATTTTTTTATTTGTCCAATCATCAAGGGACTACGGTAGCTTTTTCGTTTAATCTAAAAAGGAGACCTTAAAATTTAAAGCCCATTATGCTTGTTTCATAGGGAATTAAATGCTTACCTATTTTTTGTTCAAAATCTAACCTTTAGCCAATTTCATGGAAGGAACTTGATCGAGAACAGGTGTATAAGTTCTCATTTAGTATAATTCAATGCATTAAATTAATTTTACTCATTCTTTTAGCTTATTTCTTTCTTTAACTCAGTGGTCAAAAATTTAAATAGAAGAAAGTTTTTTTTAACTACGGAACTCAAAATATTGCTCTCAAACTTATAACATCTATTTGTTACTTGTATCCATTAATGAATCTTTTAGCTATTCATTCATGGATTTAACATTAAAACTGATCCAAATGCCAGATTAGATATTTAGATGTGCCGTGGTGATAAGAATGAGCACAGGCACCAAGGTGAAGAAGCTCGTTGAATGGCTTCCGTGTCGGACCAATAACTTCAGCTGCTAATTGTTCCCAGTAACTGATGATGTCTCCACTCTGCCATTCAAAATCTTTCAAACTGAGTAAAGCATATTGATCAATGACAAGGCTATTACGCTACTTCTACTGAGTTAGAATACATAAACATGGCAGTAATTCATTTATAAAACCACTCATGTAGCTTTGTTTAGGAGCTTAAATTTTTAGAAACGATAGTTCAGTGATATCATATAAGAGCTCATTTGATTAAGTGGTTTAGAGTTTAATTTTTATGATCTCTATTATTCTAAATGAAAGTTAAAATTTATCACGAGTAAAATGGATATATACATTATTTATACTTCAAACTTAAAGACACATAAATAGTTTAATATCACATTAATATTTTTTTAAGCTAGAGCGTATGGTTATGGCTATTGAATCCTGCACCACCCATCTATCATGAACATACACACTCTTTTGGGTTGATCGCCCAAAGACCCGGGAATCTTTTTCTTTACTTCAGTTGTATTCGTTTTCTATCTTAAGGGCTAGTCAATGCTATTTATATTGTTAGCACATATAGGTAACTTTATAACTCCAATCGTCCATTTGTTTTATACCGTTCAGTCGACTCCAATAAAATCTCTTGGACCTAACGTAAAGGGGCAAGTTTTATACTAAGAAACCTTAACCTATTTCTAGCCTAAAGATCGATTTGGTAAGGTTAATACCTGACCAATTGGACCACCCAAAATTTGGCTTGGAACATACCACAATACATTAATCAAGTTTCAGAAACCCATAAAACAAAAAAGGCGAAGGCTGTGGTGCACTTTGCTTGGCACAATGCACCACGCATCTTATTATCTAAATGTTCAGTTTTGATGGTCTATGAATACGCCAAATATATGTTGTTCATTGTAAAACTCTCTCTTCCCCTCCCCCAAATCTTAACCGTTCCAACCCTCTCGTTTGTAATTGCTGCGACATTGCTAGCCGCCGACCACCACATCGCCCCACCACTGCCGCCTGGCCACCACGGTCATCACCATCTTCCTCTCCTCCCCACCCCCGGCCCCGCCCTGTCCATGAGGAGCTTCTCTGCAGCTCTTCTTCCTTTCTGCACCTTAGACTAGTAGTTGCCCGCACGCCGCCCCCTGAACCGTGTCCCTCCGCCTCCTCTCCTTCTCCCATCGGAGGAAGCCACCGCGGAGCGCCGCCACCGCAAGCACCAACTCTGCATCAAGCCCTCTCTCTCCACCCTCAACCGCACCCAACTGCAACAACAGCAACAACAACAAACCCCTAAACGCCAATCTCCACCTCACTACTTGAACCTTAATAACCCCAAACTCATGGCAAGGGTGAGTGTTTTGGCGCCGCCAATGGCAATGGCGTGGTGCCCGTGGGTGGCATTGGGTAGGGGGACCGTGTAGGGCAGTGGTCCAATTGAGGTTGCAGCAGGAACGGTGGTTTCTGGGGTGGGGGAGAGAGTAGGCGTGTGATGGGGGAGAGAGAGAAAAATTATGGCGTATCGTAAGTGTTAAAAGTTTGGTTTGGTATTATCTTAATTTTTTAAGAATTGTTGAGTTTTTTAAATTATTTAAAAGTTATTTTTAAAAAGTTATAATGATATTATTTGATAAAATAATTTAAAAATTATTTTTAATAAATAAAAATTATAAAAATATTGTTTGATAAAATTATTTTTAAAATTTAAAATAATAATAATAAATATAAATATTAAATAAAATAATTTTTATTTTTAATATTATTAATTAAAATAAAATTATATTAATTTTTTAAATTTTAAAAAATATAAGCACCTCATACGAAGTTTTCGAAAATATTCATTAACTTTTAAAAATTAAAAACAAAAATAACCTAATTTTTTTATTTATAATTTTAAAAAATTAATTTATATTTTCCATAGCATCATTTTAAAAAGTACAACCAAATTGGCCTAAGTGTATCTATAAACTAATCGATGAGATTAATTCTTTGATCAAAGTCCACCAAACACCTTGCAAGTATGATGCATTAAAGTCGTCGCCGACAAGAAATATTAAAATTGGGAAGAGAGCGGAGCAACCGTGAACTTGACGTGGTGGCGTTTGTGTCACAGGTTGAGCTCACATGTAGGCTTGTGGGTGAGATCAGAATGGCCAATGGGGATGTGTTTTCTGTTTTAAGTGGCCACGTGTTAGTCACGTGAATACTTTTGTGGGAGTTTTCCGCGCAAATGGTACGAACTCACGCAAAGGCATCGCGCTCAAACCAAACCTGCCAGCAAGCTTGAATCAAAATCACACAAATTTCAGTTACTCCTCAAATTACGCTTCTTTCCAGTTGGCACCTTTAGTTTGGATAAGACTTTATTTTATTTTATTTTTTGATACATAATTTTGGATCACTTATTTCAGCAATCAACTCTTAATTTGGATCATTTATTTCAGCAATCAACTTTTTAGTATGAAAGGAGGAGGAAAATGTTGAGGTTCGGCCAACTAGCCAAGACACGGTACTTATGTACAGGTTTGAAAAATCTTTTGGCCAAATAATTCTGCTTGGTGCACATTTCCCCCATATATAGAAATCTTTTAATGGATAGTCCCTGTACGAAATAAAATTTACTGAAGAAGTACCCTAAAAATAATGTACTCACTATATTTATTTACTGAAGAAGTACCCTAAAAATAATGCACTCACTATATTTCAGCTTATGCTTCAAGACCTCAAGTAGCTCACTAGGATTTCGAACGACACATTGAGATTCCAATAACAAAGAAGTAGAAATTAAATTGTTAAAGATATGAGTTTTTGGTTTCTCTTCGCATATTTTCGTTTGTTGTGCGTTTTTTAATTGGGTGAGAGGCTTCTCTTTTTAATTTATACATTTTTACACAGCAATGATACTCTAAAATCTAAAGGGGGAAAAAGTCTACTTTGTTAATTTCTTGCGGCAATGGATGACTTGTAGTACATTATAATATGATGACCCATATTGACCCTACAATGACAGGTATGTTCATTCATTTTCATATGACAATTTTGTATAAATTGAAAGTCGTTGCTTCTAAGTAATCTAACAGCATGACAAACAAGTAGTGAAGTAATAGTATACATTTTACAAATAAAACTTAAGATAAGTTTCTAGGAATACATATACCCAACTCTACCTAATCTATGTGAGGTTGGTTTAAAACTATACTCAAATAGAGACAAAGCAAAGTAGTTGAAAAGGCAATGCAGGGCGGGGCGGGTGCAGTTAGTTTTAGAGTGTATCCACCTCTATCCTTCTAGCACCCCTAATATACATGAGACGGTACATAATCATGAGTGTGATTGTTTTAGCTTTTTTGATAAAAAGTTATTTTTTAAATACTAAAAAAAATCATTTTATTTTTGTAAAAATAAGCTAAACCAAATTCATCCAATATTAAGAGATAATGTGAAGTGGTGGACAATAATAGGGAAATACTTCCATAATGGAGAGTTATATAAGAATATGATGTATTTAAGATTATGAGGTATATTTTTCAATATTTGGTCGCTGTTTTGTGTTTGAGATTATGTTTGATTATGAGATTATGATTATGACATATATCAATGTCTTTGTCTTATGCAAAAATGATTACTTGATCCATTATAGCACTTAATTTTAATATTTTGTGTAATTGTTAACTTGTATTGTAGTGGCTTTAAATAATTTGTTACTTTATTTAGATAAAGATGCAGGTAGGGTTTTAAATTTTCTCTATGATAGAGGGTGTAGGATGTGATTTTTAAAACTCACATGATGTGTTAGGAGTGGGTTTCGAGGGCTTCCTTAGAGTGAAAAAATGAGACGTAAGTAGATTAAAATGCTACTCTACCTTACCTATCGTCATCTCTAATACTTTTAAAATTTTTGTATAGCTCTTCTTCACAAAAAATTATGGGTGGAAATTTGTTTTACAAATAATTTATGTACAATAAATTTAATCTATTTTCATGTATTTCTAACTAACAAGGATTAAATATAGTGATAGTAAGAGAGCTACATTCCCAAAGAGACAACCAAGATTTAAATCCTGAAAAACGTAATTATCAATAGAGTGTCTTACTCATGACTGCACTTGAGAGTAGAAATCTTGACCAAAAAAAAAAGTTAATTTTCTAAAGTTATATATTATCACATTTTAGTATAATTTTTTAGGTGATATTTTACTATTAAAATTATCCATTCTCACGTAACTTAAGTCGTATGACAAAGAATAAATCATTTAATAACATGGTTTAGTGTTGATGTCAGCCCATTTAAGATTAAAATCATATGCTGATGTGGCCATGTAATTTCTCCTAGAACTCCAAATAGCATTAATATAAGTTATTAATATGAAGTGTTATTTATTAGTTATAATATTAATTCAGGGCAAGTGCTGCCGTGTAACTTGCAAGTCAAGCTAGATTTTAAAAAAGTGCTTAAATACAGTTAAAAAGTAATTAGATTTTATTTGTATGGTCTTTAGATTAAATTAAATTTTTTAGAATATCAAACAAATAAAATTTATTTATTTTTAAAATTTAAATATGTGATTAAATATATTTTAAAAAAACCAAATTTTATTTATATAATCTTTAAATTAAATGAAATATTTTGGAGTATCAAATACAAATAAAATATAATTATTTTAAATTACATTTAACCATATTTCTAAATAAAAAAATTATTAAAGTGCATTATAAATGGTTTAATATATCAATGCACCTTGTGTTGCAATGTGTGTTAAAGACAGCACCTTAATCAATGTTTTAATATAGATAAAGTGTATTTCATTTAACCAATCATATTAAGTGTTACAAAATAATGAAATGTAAAATTTTAATTTAATATTTTAAAAGAAAAATTGAAAATAAGATTGATAAGGCATTAGATAATAAACTATATATTCCATACGTATAAAAAATATAATAAAGTAATAAGCTATAATATGATGAAACAAATGGGCGCTTTAATGTAACGCATTGTAACTAAGGAACAGTATGCAAGACAAAACGGCAGCATATCACCGCTTTTATTTTGCTTACGCCATTAACAACAATAGTAGGAGATTCTGGCTTTCGCTATCCACATCTTAATCTTAATCAGTAAACAAAAGCCCAACAAATTTTTTTTGCAAAAAAAAAAAGAAGTCAAAAAACGCTGTCAAGCCACAGAAACACAGGTATTTGTCTTTAGATTAGGGTTCTATGTTGTTGCAGACAGTGTTTCAGAATCGCAGCTTAAAAGAATAATAACACCACATTCCATCCACCAAACAGAATCCATGGCATGGAAGCGTCACTGCATTTAGTTGATGCCCTTTTTCTTTCTCTCTCATCTCTTACTATTCTTATTTTGTTGGGCTCATTTGGATTTGTCTAGACTACCAAAAATCAAAAATCAAATTTTTACGTGTTTTTCATGCTCTCTTCTGGTGAAAAAAGATTCCCTTTTTTAAGGGTGGTGAAATTTTGATTTATCAATGCATCACATGCCAGAGGCCTATTTTTTTTACTGTGTAATTTTTGGAAGTGTTGTGACTGCAGATTAAAGTTTTACATGGATTCTTTGGTGAAAGGAGTATTTGCTGATGAAATGGCTCCTTGAAGTTCACTAGATTAGTTCGAAAGTTCTTCTAATTTGTTGGGAGAATGGAGGATCAGGGAGTTTTAAGTGGTGTTGGAAGAGAGGAAGAGGAAGATGAGTTTTGCAGTTGTTGTGAAGATGAGGAGGAAGCATGGAAAGAGACACATGAGGAGTCGGTGGTGGAGGAGTTGAAGGATGACCTTGATGAATTCTCAGTGAAGTTGTTATTCAAGGGCTTGTCAATAATAGCTGGGGTTGAAAGTTCTAGTTCTGGGTTTTCTGGAATTGGAGTGTTCATGGAAAGAGCATCTGGTCTTCCTGTTATCAGGGTGCAGAAAAAGCTTGATTTTTATGCTGAGGAACCACTGGTTGACTACTTGGCTCTCATGGATGGTTTGCTGGAAGCTAAGCAGAACAAGATCCAACGGGTTTATGCTTTTACAGATTCCGAATTGTTGTATGATCAGGTTGCTATTTCGGTTTTTGATCTTAATGTTTCTTTGTTTTACAACCGCTCGATAAATTTGTGGAGATCAACACAAACACGGGCGTAAAATTTTTGAAAATTCGGTTATGCTGAAACTTCTATTAATCATCAATATATTATTTAGCAGCGTGTGGGTTCTCTCAGACCATTTAATCATCAACTGATGATACTTTCCTAGACTGATTTTAAGATTACATTGATTGACGTTACTTTGATGTGTGCCACTGGCCTCTAATAATTAATTGATGTGTGTTTATGTTGATCTTCCTAAGTTAAGTCTCTTTAGCTGTTCTTTTATTGAACTGTGAATATTTTTACAGATAAAATTTGAGAAAAATCTTGAGATGCCGCTTTTGCTGGCACTGAGAGAAAGGATTCTGGAACATGCCAACAATTTTGAAGATTTTGTTCTGAATCTTGTTCCCAGTATTGATCTTGAGCAGCCACTGCAATTAGCCAAAGTAGCAATTGGACTTGTCACTACTGTAAATGGAGAGAAATTACTTGAGAGCTGTTCTATTTGTTGTGAGGACAAGCCATTGCCAATTATGGTCACCATGAAATGTTCTCACAAGTTCTGTTCACATTGCTTGAGGGCCTATGTTGATAAAAAGGTAGAATCTCGTCAAGTCCCTATAAGATGTCCTCAACCAGGATGTAAGTATTGCATCTCTGCCACTGAGTGCAGGTCTTTCCTTCTATTCAATTCCTTTGAATCTTTGGAGAAGGCCCTTGCAGAAGCAAATCTTCTGCATTCCGATAGAATTTACTGTCCATTTCCAAATTGCTCTGTTCTCCTTGATCCTCGTGAATGTTTATCAGCTAGAGCTAGTTCATCTAGTCAGTCAGACAATTCTTGTGTCGAATGTCCTGTTTGTCAGAGGTTTATCTGTGTGGCTTGTAAGGTTCCTTGGCATTCTTCTATGAGCTGTGAAGAATTTCAGAATCTTCCAGAGGAGGAGAGAGATGTTTCTGACATCACTTTACATCGCCTTGCTCAGAATAAAAGGTGGAAGCGTTGTCAACAATGTGGTCGGATGATTGAGCTTACTCAAGGTTGTTACCACATGACATGCTGGTAAGATACAACTGCCCTTTATTTGGGAAATGAACAAATATTGTTCAATTTTCTATAAATTTCAATATATGGTTTATTACTTCATATATGAAGTGCAGATTTGAAACCCTTGTTGGTGTAGGCACTCAACTTTTCATATTGGAAGAGGAATAGTATAGCTTATAAAAGTTTGCATGAAAATATGAGAGATGTGCTTATTCATTACCATTGTCAAATGCAAGTTCTGTTGTCTTCCTTGTTTGGTTTATGGTGTCTCTTTTCCTTCTTATGTAGATTATGTGTAAATTACTTGTATGGTTCAAACTTTAGTTTATATAATGCCACAGTCTGTAGACTGTATGTTCTGTTTGAGCGAGAGCTTTTGAAATTTGAATGCATTGTTTTCTTCCTCTAACTAATTAAAATCCTTAACATGTTCACAAAGTAATAATGTTTAGACTGAGACTTAAGAAATGCTTGTATTTTACTAAGCACCGTTTTGGTGCTCCATTTTTCTAACTGTGTGCGCTCGCGTGTGAGAGAGAGATTTTTGTGAAATTAAAGCAATTGATTCTAATTTCTAAAGTACCTATGTGGCAGAGAAAGATTAGGATTCAAGATGACTTTGGCTAGGATTATACAGGGCCAACATCAAGAAAACTATTTTTAATTATGTAGTTGCAAAGAGAGAAGTTGATATGTTGGAGCTTTTCTGAGGCTGTGAGCTGGACTGCCATTCAAAATTGCAAAGTTGTGGTTTCAATTTTTTTTTTGGTGGGATAGAAAAAGTTGTGATTTTGTTAGGCCACTTTCCAGGAAAAATGGAAATGATTTTATAATGAGTTTTGGATGGCAAAGAAAATAGTATTTGGATAGTTCAAAGTTTCGTGTAAACAAGCCTGTTCCGAGTCTCTTTCTTCTAATTCAAACATTTCATGCATGTCTGATACTTTGCTCGAACATGAGTGGATATGTTGACGAGTAAATTTGCTATCTACAATTCATTGGTTTTTTTTTTTTTTTTTTGCTTTCTATTCAGCTGACTTTCTTGTAATTCCGAATTCTGTTGTCTTAATTTCAGGTGTGGTCATGAGTTTTGTTATTCTTGTGGTGCGGAATACCAGGATGGTCAACAGACGTGTCAATGTGCATTTTGGGATGGAGACAACTCTGAAGACTCAGTGTCACACTCTCTCCAAGAATCAGAACAATGGGCATGGGAGACTTTCAATTCTCTCCCGATGATCATGGACGCATACTCGGACCAAGAACGATCACAGCTCGCACTTATACAAAGGTTTCTAGCTGGGGGTTTTAGTCTGAGTGATCATCATCCGTACCAATCTCCTCCCCGCTGTACAGACTCCTATGTGGATGCAATGAAGGATCTACATCAGCTTCCATGGCTTGAGAGATTTGCGTCTGTGATAAGCGACGATTACGAAGATTATATTCAGTGAAAGTGCTAGATCTTTATACTACCTAATAATTTCCTTAACTTCAGTGCCAACTAAGCTTTGATGCGGAAAGAATTTGTTGCTCTGTTCACTTTTCAAGTGGTTTAGCAGAAATTGTGGCTTAACATTCCTTGAAGAAATTTCTTATTCATGTACCTCGCTGGTATATCTTCGACCCAAGGTCCTAGGATATAAAATGGTGAAGAATCTGTTCATGATGATTCTCTTTAATGAAAGGAAAAGGAAAATTGAGAGGTAACAGTTGATTGTATGTGGAGGGGAAGGATATTCTTATGTTGGTCAATTGAAAGAAATTGTATTTCTCATTTTCAGATACGTCGTCTCGTCTTTGATAGCATGTAAGTGAGCACGTGCCAGTTTTTCTCTGGTTGTTCTTCATACCTGGCGCCTGTTAAAATTATAGACCATAGGATATTGTTCATACCTTGGGAATATCCTCACGTGACAAATGGAAATAAAAACTTTTCTCGCAAGGACTTAAAACCTCGTTGACTAAACCTATATAATTCACATGATCACCAAAAATTTGAAGAGCATGTTGCAAAACCCAGACTATGATTGAACAGTGGAATAGACGTTAGGTCCCCCAGCCGCTCAAGAGCAGCTATCCTCGATAGACGATGGATCAGTCTATAATAGGATCTGAATAAAAATGAAACTTCAAAATGAATTATCACCATATGAAAAAAGAATACTTTAGGGGAGAAAAAAGGGGAACAATGAATCTGTCAACATTTCAAAATCAAATGACGAGAGATTTTTTTGTGTTACGTCAAGAATAAAACTACCATTGTTTCTTAAGCGTTAGTTGGTAAGACAAATGATATCAAGCATAAAAAGGATATTGCTTGCGCTGTCAAGAAAGTACCCACCATTTTTTGGGTAGTTCTTCATTAAATAAACAAAACAACAAAATGCAATCATCTATCCATTGTCAAACCCGGCATCTATCTAATTCTATGCCTACAAGTTTTGGTGCAACTTGTGAAAATGATCGTTGGGCCTATAAAATGTCTCGTTCAGGTCCTTTTGGTATTTCCGCCTTTGCTCTCATGATTATACGCCACCGATTATAACAAATGCAGGCCAATTATATCTACCATCAACCTAACGACAACATATGTAGAAGCATTATCTCTTGTTGTTAGAGTAAATGAAAAAGCATAATTACACAGAGATGTACAACCATTTGACAATGCATGTTTACCAAACAATTAATGCAATTTTCCAGAGTAAAAAGGAAGGTAACTCAGGTAGTTATGACGATTTCATACTATCTCAGCAGAGAATCGCCACAACACTTAGTACGGGAAATTATTTATATTAAGCATTAAAAAAAACCAAGGAGTGGGATAAGACAACGTTAAGCGTAGGACAAGTTACATAGAACCATGTTTCCCACACTCTTCAGCCCTGGTAACACCATCCATGAGAACATCAATTGTCCAATCCTTCAAGTCTTCCTGTAGACAGCATGTGAGCAAACATCAGCCGTAAACACCTTTGACGTTCCATAAGCATACATAAACAACAATCAAAACTAACAGAACCATGCAGTATTTAAGCGGTGAGTCAAAAAACAGTTTTTTGACCAAATGCTTCCCTTGTAAATGGCTCAGGCAAAACTCGTAACACGTATGACCTAAGGGAGGTCTTAACTGCTAAATTCCAAATGGTAGCCTAGCTTTATGATGGGAACTGTTTAGGACTTGGTAATCTCTCATTGCATTTTTTTGTTATATAGTTCCCTTGGATCATCTGCAAGCATATATTTTACACGTACATATATATAACATAGCAGAATCAGAATGAAAAAAAAAAAAAAAAAACAAAAAAGATAAGGGTGTGTGTTGGTTACCAGACGCACTGGTTCTCCGGTTCTGATCCTGGCATTAGGGCGGGCAAGCTTAGACTCAAATGGGGTCCTAGGCCTGAGTTCTCGAATCTTCTCCCACTCCTCACGGCTCAGCATTCTCACGGTGCCTTGACCTGCTGGGGCATGCTTAATCTTCCGCTCTAGTAACTCTTGTGATCTCGATTCATCATACTGCCACACAACCAATCAATTAAGTCACACATGTCCAATACACAATTTTATTAATTACACCAAGTTAATTCACTTCGTAATATAATCAAACAGGTAATATGCAAATTGAGATTAATCCTATGATTATACCATCATGAGGAGCTTGGCGAAGAGTGCGATTCCAACGGCTACGACAACCATGGGCATGGTGGCGGTATCGAGGTAGGACAGGGATTCGGGGACCTCCACGATGAACTGGTCCTTGCTCTTGGACTTCCTTGTCTTCCTCTTCTTCTCCAATTCCAATGCCTTCCTCTTCAGTGTCTCTGTGGGGACATCGCGGCGAAGTGTATGCAACAATCTATGCCTAACTGCGTTCATTATTCGTCCACCGAATCAAAATCCCAGGTACCCAATTGTTCCTTTGTTTCTCGTTTCGTTCCCTCCCAAACAGCTGTTCAATGTTCATCTTACATGTTATGAGACCAAGCAAAAGGACAAGATCGCCCTTCGTTCTTCCTCCGAATTGCAATTTGCACCCTTCAAAGTTAGTACACAGACAAAGTTACTTAACTCTTTAAAAATTGTTCTTAAAATATGGTAGTAATATTATTTGATAAAATAATTTAAAAATTATTATTGATTAGAAGAAGTAACTAGAGTAATATTTGATAAAATTATTTTTATAATATAAAATAATTATAATGAACATAAATTTTAAAAAATATAATTTTTATTTTTAATATTATTAAATAGAGTAAAATTGTATTAATTTTTTAAATTTTAGAGGGTATAAATCAATTCTAAAAAATAATTTATGAGAGCTCTCAATAAAATTCCAATTTTTTGTTTATCAAATAAAAAAAATTGACTTATATTTTTAATAAATAGAAGTACCATTTTAAATAGCACTACAAACTAAACTTTAGTAAAATCAGCTGAGTGTGAGTGTTTAAAATTGAGAAAATAGAATTAAAATAAAAAAAAGGATTGGAAATTGAATAACTACAAATATGAAAAATATAAAATACAAAAATTAATTGAATTGGATCAAATTTTAGATTTACGTTGAGAAATTGATAATATTCTAACCAAATCAAAATTTTATATATTTTCAAAATAATATTTTACTTAAGAAATTTCAATATTATTAGTGTTTATTTAGGAAGTTTTTAATTATATCTAAAATCAAACTTAGTTTCTACCCAAAAAAATCAAAATATTTTTTTTCTTAGATTAAGACATATATGTAGGATTGATAATTAATTTAGACTATATAATTTATACTTGAATGTTCGTGTATTTTGATAAATTTATTGAAACTTAATTTTATTATATTTTGATTAATTATTTAAAACTTATATTTATTGTATTTTAATTAAATTAGATGTTTGTAGTCTAATGAATTCGTATATTTAAAAAAATTAACAAAAAACTACAAAGTCCACCCAATCCAAAGTGAGTTCAATTGTGTTGAATTGGATTATATTTATATTTTGAACCAAACAAGTTAACTAATATTATAAAAAATAATTAAATTAAATCAGTTGATTTATTTTTCAAAAATGATCTAATCTGAATTGTGAACATCCTTAATTGCAAGTGTGTTGTGCAATTGTCTCAATATTAATTGCATGGTTTATATTTAAATGACAAGTTTTTCTAATATATTTGACAAGCTTCAAACCTTGCTAGAAAATGAAAAGGTCTGAAACCCACTGTTAATGAGATCATAGCACTTAAAACCTTTAAATGTGTCTTGAGTTAAATATAGTTGATGTGGTGATTGTAATGTCCCATGTTGATAGCCCAGTTACTGTTGCATATGTTTTCCATTTCAATTTTTATTTTTTTCTGTTCACATTCCTCTCCCTGTCGTATTAGAAGACTTTGTACAAGCTTACACAGCCTTACTAGGAAGGCCCTCCATCATACCCACGAAGCAAGTTTGGGCATTAAAAGGAAATAAATATAGTGTAGACAAGATAAATCCTAGCGCCGCCCCTCCGCCTTTTCTCCCTTTCTCTCCACATAATCGTGGTTCTTCTCCTTTTTTTGCACAGTTGCATAGCTTCTTGGCCTGATTTTGGGGAAACCGGGGGCAGATGGAGGGGCTCACCTCCTCCTTCGGTGGTCCAATGACCCCTCCTTTTTTCTTTCTTTCTTTTTAATTTATTTTTGTTATCCCACCTCCCCATTGAGTAATTTGTATGATTTTTTTTTTTTAATCTAACGTGTTTCTGGTGATAGTAGATTCATTTGGATTGTGAGAAATGATATGAATATGTCATTATTGTTTTGCCTTCTCATGATTGAGATTGTATATGCAATATCGAATGATTATGTTAGGACATAATAAATCACTAACACTCTTTCACAGTGGATGTGTGAGGGTTTTGTTTTGTCTTTTTAACTTGTGTTTTGCACACTTTTGTTGAGTTCATGTGTTGTAGGATCTTATTCATCTTTGTGATGCACCATTCATACGGCAGATGCGATGATAGAAAAGAATATGCTTGTCAAGGTTAAAGGAATGGGGGAAAAAAGTGAAGCTTTCTGCTAGATGAAAATGATCCAATTTAGGTATAAAATGGAAGATTAGATATAGGATAAAATTTAGAGAGTATACGCAGAGCAAAATTATCTGTATGTATCTTTATTCTTAATATGAATTATTTAATTTAGTGAAAGCTTGTAAGAAAATAGGTAGGGGTTGTTCTTTTTATTTCAATATATTCTAGCCCTATTGTCATCTCAGACTTGTAGTTAATAAATTGTATTTGGTTTTAGTGCCTATTTCCAGGCTATAGATTTTGAGTTATTAACTTTATTGTAATCTTATACTTGTATGTTAGGTTTGATTATCAATAAAATTCAGTGTTTATGACCCAAAAAAAAAAGGAAAATAAAGATATCTTTTTTAGTAACTAGAAAATAAAGATAATCTTATATATTAAATAAGAAGTCAGTTACATATATATAAGTTCATAGATATTATAATTTATTTCGATTGTACTATGTCTTCGAATATAAAAGAAAAGTATGACTGTCATTTCAATTTATTTATTCAAACATTAACATGAAATAGTTGGTTCTGCGGTTCTGCCGTAGAACGTTGACTACACATCAATATCAAACTTCCAAATTAAAAGGACATAACTGACTTAATATAACAAACTAAACCTTGGCACTGCCAACTGCGAAGAGATTCTGTAACACTATGTCGACAAGGTACATAGAAGGGAACACTAAGCCCATTTTGCCATGAGAGACATGCCACCAGCACCCAAAAACACCGCTACGTAAGATTTTAATTGAAGGTTAATGCTATTCTGCAACCTTGGACTCATGAAATCAGAAGAGAGCAGGTCAACCAAAGCCATGTAGATCAGAAGGCCACCAGATGATGCATTAAGCAATCCCACTGTGATTAGTGCACTTGGGCTGTTCTCTTTGTAGATCGTAGACATTGCAATTCCTAAGGCAATTCCAAATGGGGTTGTAACTGAGAAGAAGAACACCATGACGATCCTCTTTAACAACTTGTACTGGGCCTGTTTAAATATTACGGATTATTTGAGAAATTGAGGCATTTTATGTTTTTTTTTTGGTTAAAATAATCATAATTCACAATGTAAAAGTAACACTGAAATATATACAGTGTGATATAATCTCACCTGGAGAATGCACCCGCCAAGACCCATGCCTTCGAACATTTGATGGAAGCAAAGGGCGGCTATAAGGCCTTTTATTGTGCATGTGTTATTTGAGGCACCCATGGAAAGTCCTATCACCACTGAATGAACAACAATTCCAAGTTCTAATACCTGCATCCCAAACATACGCTTTGCCCTAAATTAGTTGAACATGATAGGTACTTAAGCTCAAGGTATATGTGGTTCAGCATGATGAAGTTATATTTTCCTATGGCGTTAAAGTTATCTTTTATGACCAGTGTCTAAATTATTACTTAATCAATCAGCCAAACTAATTAAACCGGGGTGATTCATATATATACAACAATTCACCTGGCTAACAATACTACCTGTGCTATAGCATGAGCACATAAACCTATTCATTAGCCTCCACAGTCCACACAATACTTTAAAGAGAAATTATTATAATATGATACTTCAACTTTGCCAGTCATATAGTTATTTTTCATTTTTACAACATAACTTATATAATGATTGAGGTTTACCTAAGAATTTCACTGCTTTTTAAGATTCTAGGAGAAATAATCCTTGAAAAAAGTTCTATTTGGAGGAGTTCAACGATCTTACCATGGCAACTACGCGATAACGCATAAGTTGTGTCTCTCCGCTTTCATTCTTGGCCTCAGGATGAACGTGTTGATGACCATGGAAATGCCCAAAATTGACAGCACCCATCTCTTGGTCCCCATCTGCAGCGTGGCTCGCCGGAATAACAGCTCCAGACCTACACTTTTTGCTATAAACACTAGTTGCCATAGAATCCACCATAAGTGTGATTATTGCTGAAAACATGGCCACAAGCCCCGAGAATGGAAACTCATGCCACGGTTTCTTTTGCAAACAATCAGACCACAACATGTCAAATGAGTCAGGCAGCACGTGCATGAAACCGGTGCCAAGGATAATACCAGCCGCAAAGCACTTCAGGATTATGAAGAGGTTGTTTTCGGGGCTTAAGGCTGGGATTGAACGTGTCACCAAGGGTAGGGACACACCAATCATGCTAGTGACTAAGATGGCGAAGATGGCTATGATTTTGAGAGGGAGAGCTTTTTCTTTGTTGTTGCACTTGTCTGCAGATTCAGCTTCACAATCAGCCATAGTCTGGGGTGTGAAAAGAGCGATGAGGACAAATACCAAAGAGATCAGCTTCAGAAGAGTTGCTGAAGTGGCCATTGTAATTGTCTCTCACAAGCTGAAGGTCAATGAACACTGAAGATACCTGCGCTTTGTTTAGATCTGGTTTAGACTTTAGATGGAACTTCTTTATATATAGACTTTATGTAACATCCTCATCAGATGCATCGTTTAAATTAATAACAGTAAATGCTTATACACATCATTAAATTATTTCATGGGCTGCGACACCAAGTACATTGACCGTACAACAGATTTTATCATAAGATGGATGGCGTATATTAATACAAAAATTAACCGTACAAACCAGTACTACGGTAAGGACTACAAATTATACATCACCATATAAGATAATGATTTTATTAACAAAAAATGGATAGGAAAGTCAATGTATGTTACAAGGCACAGCCAAATGGATATACTGAAGTTAACAAAAATGAATAGAATTCATTGAAGTGTGCATGGATCCCGCTGTGTGCTATTTGCAACCGTTATCCGCTAATTAAATATGTATTCCTTTCATTTATAAAAATATCATTATAACAAGCAGTAGAGTCAGTGATGACGTACGTGGGCCAGTTAACACACATAGAATACTTAAATTGATCACTCCATGAACTTGTTTTTGTCCATGAAAGTGGTAGGAGGCATGAGTCCTGCCAAAGGATAAGAGGTGCGTGTTTAGTCTCGAGGTAGCGTGTGTTGAGGTAAGGTATGCTAGCGTGACTAGTGTGTAGTTTTCTTATCGGCCTTCACCGGTACCCTTGTTGGTATTAAGTTTTGGCCAATTCTCCGGTGTTGATTTAAAAAAAAAAAAATAGCAAAGATAGTAGTTATATAAATGATACGTGGATAATCTATAATGCATTAATGTCTCACGATCCATCAGTCTGACACTTCAAAACTCAATCAAGACCACAGTTTGACCTCCAAGTTACGAGTTCAAATGGGTGCTTCAGACTAACAAATATCAATGTATGACATCGGGTTCCGAGTTTCGAGTTAGGTATCACATTGATAAAAGCATATAGTCACCTAGTTCATCAAGCACCACGAGTTCTGACCTCCAAATTCCGAGTTCAAAGTTGAGTTTTGCACTAACAAATATCAATATATGATATCGGGTTATGAGTCCCGAGTTGGATGTCATATTGATAAAAGTATATAGACACCCAGTTTCGAATTTCAAGTTAGGTGTCATGTTAATAAAAATATATAGAGGAATTTATGATATATTATATTTTATTAATTATATAGTATACTTATTACACCTATTATCTATTCATTTGATAGAATAATATCTTCACGGTGCTGATATTTTACCGCCTTAAGTTTTTTCTCGGTTTACATCGAGATTCTAGTTAGTGGAAGTCTTCAAATTCTCCCACAATGGGTGAATGCCACCTGGATGGATAATTATGGGCTTCGTGGATCCAGTTTTTAAAACCCAAATTGATTCATAAAATTACCACTCTTGCTAGCTGGGCTTATAATTTTGTTTTTTAACTTGTAAAAGGCCCAAAGGCTAAAGAGATTCAAGCCCGCCACTAACTCCATCAAGAGCGCAAGGCAACACATACAAAGCAACAACAGGAACAACCCTGAGCCAAAAGACAACAATAACAACAACAATAATAACGACGGCAATGACCCAGTTGTGTCACAGGCGCAGGGGTTAACCTCCATATGGTGGACGATTGCGTATGAGGCATCCCCTGTTCGACTCCTCTAGAGGCAGAGTCCCCCCTTCCCCCCCCCCTCTCTCTCTCTCTCTCTCTCAGGAGAATATGACCCAAAAATATAACAAATCAGTGCCTTGACAAATCAGGGTATATGCACCTCATGTAAACCGCAAATCAGGGTTTATCGAAGCGTGTAAGCCTCAAGGCTCTAGCTACGAGTTTATTTTTTTTTTAATGGGTATAGATTTGTATTTATCGTATTGATCTTTTCCAATTAGTAGTTTCTGACTACTAGAATATAGCCCACCTTTTGTTTTTTTGGATTCCAAGTCCACTTTAATATCTCAGCTTAGAATAACCACAAATCTTTACAAACATACTTACTTATCTATACAATTTTAGAATGCATTTAAAATGAGTTTATTCATCTAAATTACTGACAATATAACTTTAAATTGACCAAACCCAAAATATTACTTTGTTTAGTTACGTGTCTCATTGCTTGCAATATAAATTTTTAAGCCAATCCACTTTGCCTTCATACTAGCAATGTATATAGCATCCATAGAGGTTATTTATGTGGATTACCACTTTTTTTTTTCCTTATACAAAACATACTCTAAAACCCTATTGGCCTCTATCCATCTTTGCAACTCCAACTTCTTCCTTCTTTGCCTCATGTCTTCTCCTCCCTTGGCTCCAACATCTCCACCTCCTCCGCCTTCTCGCTTTCTCCCTTTATCATGTTCTCTTAAATGTTAATTTACTTTTATTGGAGAAAGTGATAACCTGTATTTTTCAAAAAAATTTCTTTGTTGCTCTTTTTCTGTTTTATTGTATCCTATTTTTCTTTTTGATATTATTTATTCTTAGTTTATGTGTTGTCATTTAAAAAAATATATATTCTTAGTTTATATGCAGTAATTATAAGACCAAACATTAATTTTATTATAAGCTCATTTAATTTAAAAAAATCTTAGTTTATACATAGTCATCTTTAAAAAAAAAAAAATACTAGTCATTAATTTTATTTATAAGTTGAGTTTTTTAAAAATATTCTTAGTTGAATCTGTAGTCATTTTTTTAAACAAAATTATACGACCATATATTAATTTTATTTATGAATTTAGTAATTTTTTTCAAAAAAAAAATTATAAGACTAGACATTATTTTTATTTACGACTTCACTTTTAAAAAATTATACAACCTTAAATACATGTACCTTCAATTAAATGTTATGATAAACACTCAAAAAAATTTATTAAATATTTAAAATAATTAATACATGTATCTTCGATTAATATTTTTTATATTTTGATAACATGTGAACAAAATGAATTAATAACATTAATAGTACATTGATAATTTTTTTAATACATGAAACCAAGTATTATATTCATTATTAAAATTGTTATTTTTTATAACTTCAAAATAAAATGTGGTAATAATTATTCAATTTCGTTTGGAAGGTATTTTAGTAAAAGACATAAATTACCTACCAATCATTTTGATATATCAAATAGAATAATGTAAATTACTTATTAGATTATCTATATATATCAAATACTGCATTGTAACATTACCAATAATTTAAAAAGTGACAATCTTTCTGAATGTTGATTTAAATTATTAGCAATCTTGTTACGTAATATGCCAAATGAAATCTTAGATTAATAAAAGTAACGAATATAGGCAAAATCTTTCCATACACAAGTTATTTTGGTATACTTTATTTCACAAATACAAATAATAAAATAATAGATTATATATATATATATAGAGAGAGAGAGAGAGAGAGAGAGAGAAGGGGGGGAGGGAGTGAGTGAAAAAAAAGTTCATATATAATCATTGTTACAATTTAGAATGATATTCGAATAAAACTACTACGTAAATAATATTGTCAATGATTTATTACTAAAAATATTGGTCACTATATTTTGTCTCTTTCAGCATGGTTCCCATTGTAATTTTACTCATAAATTTAATCAATAAAATTTTTTCTTTATTTTTAATTCCATACTAAACTAACCCTTAAAAATTTTAATAAGGCTTAAATATATGTTTAGTCTCTATAAATATGGGTCATTTTGATTTTGATTCTTCTAATCCCTTTTTTTTTATTGTTAGGTTTTGGTTCTTGCTGGTATAGGCCTAACGTTAAGTGGTGATATTTTTAAGAAGTAAAAGGATATTCTCAAAATATTTATAAGGATTAAAAATAAAATTTTTAATGTTTGTAAGGGCAAAACACATATTCTAAAATACTTATAAAGATCAAAATCTAGAATGATAGGACCAAAAACTATAAAAGAGGGGAAAAAAAGAAAGATCAAAATCAAAATAAAATTTTTAGAGAGACCAAAAACCAAATGACCTATATTTATAGAGATTAAAACCATGTTTAAGCTTTTTAATAATTAGTAGATTATTTTTCACTCTAAATATTATAAAATATATTTTATTTTTTTCTTCATATTAGTTCAAAATTACACTTGTTGGATGCAATGATAAACGAGCTATACTCTTAAAGATGATTAAGGTTTAGATTCTTGAAAAGGCAATTGTTAGAAGAGCCTTTAAGTTGACAATATTCAAAAGTAGAGATACCTTAAAAGAGGGAAAAAAAAGTTATTATAAAAGGGATGAAAACACTCATGTAGCATGAATTTAACATGCTTTTTCTCCTTCCTTGTTAAATTTTCTGACCTTTTTTTCTTAAAAAAACGATGTACAAACATTTTACCCAAGAACAGATGCCATATATTGAAAACTGAAATCAAGGTAAGTAATAATCGTGAATGCATATGATCATTTGAAGTTGAGTGATAATACTGAAGCTTATTAATTTGAAGGAGGGCTCCAGATACATGTATCATGTAGTAGTAAGCCTTAATTAGTAGTAATGGATGTTGACTTTAGTTGGACCTGAAAATTTGGTGTTATGTTGGTTAATTTGATGCTCTTGTGAGAGCTATATGCTATGACAAAGGCTACGGAAAAATTATAGAAAGTATATGACAATGGCTATGGAAAGTAGATATTAAAGGTGCTGTCTTAGACGGACAAAAGGGGGAGTTCAAAAGCTTTGCTATTGATTATGAACAAGCTAAAGGTGGTTGTAGTTGAAGGTTTGGGCAGAGCCGGATTGTTGAAGTTCTTTGTTGGGAAGTAGCAATTGAATATGGAATATGGATATTGGTGCGGCTGAAGATTTTGTATAGAGGATTGTAATATGCTGTGTGTTGGTGTGGCCTTCAGTTCAAAGCTTTATGGTTTTGTTTTCTTCGTTTGGTCTTGCTGTTATTTGTGTCCTGGTTTTCTTGTTAATTGTTATGTATGTGTACTATAGCTCCTTTCTTTCAAAAGAATTGTTTTAGGTCCTGTTATAATTAAAGGAAAAATAAAATACCAAAGCAAAATAGAAACCCTTGGGATATTTTAGGATTGTGGACTGCAAATACCTGAAAAATTGGAATAATCATGCGGACAAATTGGCATGAGCCGTGCAATAAAATAACATATTCTTAAAATGAAGAAACACAATTCATATCCAATAAGATAGTAAATCAAATTCACATCCAATAAGCTAGTAAATCAAACGATAAAAGAGAACGGAAGTAAAAGGAAAGAGAGTACGTAGAATATGCACATGCACCTGATTAATCTTGAAACAATGTACGTTACGTTGGAGCCCGTGTGTGATGGTAGAAAACTGTGAGTTTCCTGTGCTGGCTCTGTTGGCTCCTTCCTTGCTTGGGTAGTGGTACCTGCCTTACGCAAATAAAAATGGACAATGGAACAAACGTGCTTCCACTGCCACTGTGATGCTGCCACAATGATTATTGATATGACCTAACTTGTCCCATTTTTCACTACTGGGATCGAGGACAGACACATATGAACCCTTCTGCTTGATAACGTCCATTTTCATCTATTCCCATATTCATCTACTCTTTTCCACATTTCATTTACTACATTTTGTGTCGTGTGTGTCGTTGGTTGGTATTTTCTCTTTCACATAACCCGCATTGACCAATATTTGTTCTTCTTTCTGGTAAACCAAATTTGAAAAACTCTTCCTGTATGCCCTACACACTTCTGTACAAGTCCGCCACAGGGGTGTATCAAATTATCAACTTCTTGATTTAATATAAGTAGACTTTATGCTCCAATACCATATTATATTTGCTGCAGTTAGATGAGCCTAGCTACCGCTTTTATTGTTACAAAATCGGTTTTTCTTTCATCAATATGAGTTTCATAACGAAAGATATTCCATCATATTTCTAGCCTTCTAGTGAAACAGTGATTTGATCACACATCAGAACAGTAATTGTCTAAATCCATACAAAAGCGCATTTATAAATATTAAAATATTTACCTCTTTTTTAATACAAGGAGTAAATGTATTAAGAATGAAACTCCATCATCATCATCTAGAAGTAAATGCTTCAGATCTAGAGAATACATGGGGTTTATATATTCAATTATGTAAAAATAGAACTCAATCATTTTGTATAAAAGTTATTACACAACAGAAATTTGAATGGTAACATATGGTAGCAGCACTGGAGCAGCCTTCACATTACTGTTGTGTATTATCATTGGTCATTTCGATGGTGTGTTGGCTCTAAATCTGTGGTTTTTGAAGTGCTAAAAAAGGTAAAGGCAATGCCAACCCAAGACACTGTGAATAGTGAATAGTGAATAGTGAATAGTGAATAGTGAATAGTGATTATATATTGAATTTTGCTAACAATCGCCTCAAGGGAATTGATTAAAATTTTAGGCGTATTTTACTATGCACTGCCTTAAGAATAGTGCACTACATAGTTGGGCGATCCAATGATGAAGATTGATGGTTTATTAATACTTTAATTAGATATAATACATTACAGTAACACCTCTTTCTTCCTATTCTTCCAACAATGGACGACGAATCCTCAACACCTGGCTCAAAATGTTGTTCATCGTCTCTGGCAAGTCCACCTCGCCAGAATTTGCCATCAAGATCCTCGACACCTAACTCAAAAACGCCATTCAAGTCTCCCTGCCCCGCCAACAACAACAAACCCTGGCTGCTGGAGATCTAATCGTTCCTCGACAACTCGCTAATGGAAATGCCTCAGATCGGAAAAAGCGAGAACGCTTCACTGGTTGACATGTGTGCGGTTTGTTGTCTGGGGAATAATTGGGAATTGAATCCGACTGATATGATCTTCGACGGATTGATGATCCTAAGGGAGTCATCGATGTCAATGTTCGTGAGGTTCAATGTTGGGAGCATGGATCTAGGGCACCACCACACGTTCGGGCATGACTTGGTGGTGATCGAAAGGAAGAAGAGCGTTTGGAGTCTAACGAAGGATGAGGTTTGCAACAGATGTTGAGGATTGGCAACTCAACGGCAAGAATCTTTGACAAGGTAGAGCGCTGTAGTTGTTGGGTTGGAGGACGACGAATGGTGGCCATTGTCGAAACGCTAGTGCAGTTGGGGAAAAGAAAATAGTTGAGAAATGTTGCAATGCATTATAAGGGAAAAGTATTGATACACCTTTCACCTGTGAGATTTAAACAACACAACCAAATTCAGGTCGGTGTATAACGGATGGTACCAAAATTTTAATAGTAGAAAGTTTTCATTAAAAAACTAAAGAGTAATAATATATCCTACTAAAATATTCTTCTAATAATTTTTTTTAATTTCTAAATAAAAAATAATGAATAATTTTTATATTTTCAAGATAATAAATATATTTGTAAAATATTCAATATTTTTTAAATTTAATAATTATAAGAATTATTAGAAAAAAAAAATTTAGAAGGATATATTATTTTTTAAAACTAAAAATTTTAAATTTTTAATATATTCAATACATTAAAAATTTAAAAACTTTTCGCTATTGAAACCTTAAATAATGCCTAAGGGCACTGATTCCATATAAATTTAAGTATTTGACGTATTACAAAAACGTATCTGCTGCTGCCTCAGGCTAATAGAAGTAATATGAATATGTGAGGCTGTGCATCTTCCAAACGCTTGATTCAGGCAGCATCAGCTTTCGAGTTACCCAACCCAATACAACACAACTTTCATAACTCTGACTCCTGCCTCTGCCTCTGCTGAGGGACGCGATCCAATAAGTAGCGTATGGCCTTGTGCTAAGCTTCCCCTTTGATTTTAATGCTTTCTGCTCTTCTAAGGCTCCTAACCTCACAGTTCACGTGCTGCGTGGTCCTCAGAAATCGGCGTTGATTTCTTCGTTTCTGACTGTTCGCATTTACTCACCCTCTTTATCCGTAAGAAGTTGGGTTGGTTTCTTGAATTGAATGAGACGATAAACATTTGTATTTCTTGATAATCGTTTATCGAGAATTTATAAATTATATTTGTTGTTTCACAGTGGAAATATCTTAGGGTAGCTCAAAATATTATATTACTATAATTAATTAATCTGATAGTATATGTGATTGCATAGTATGAAAGTTAGGACGGTTGTGGTTGACTCAGAAACATGAGAATGGGTGAAAATAAAAGTAAAGCATCTTAAAACGAAAATTGAGAAGTGAAAGGCAATATAACGTTTATAATTACTTTAAAATATTTAAATGAAATTTTATTAACCTATAAGAAATAACTTAAATGAAAAACAAATTTGAATTGAATGATAGAACCTATGAATTGCTGAGGGTGCGTTTGCTTTGTGAAAATATTTTTTATTTTCATTTTCTGTTTTTATTTTTTGAAAAGGATTTTCATTTTCATATTTTCTGAATTTTGGAAATATGTTTGGTTTATAAAAGTAAATTCGGTTTTCAAAAAGTAAAAATAATGAGAATATGTTTGGTTTGTCTGTTTTCAAAATATACTTTCAAAATTAAATTTGAGATAATAAAATTATATTTATTATTAAATAATAAGAATTATATATATTTGATTTTCACATTTTGTTCATCTACTAAAACTTCAACTACAAACTTGTAATGATAAAATATGTTTAGAATATATTTGATTTGTGAGTAAATTATTGTCACACTAAAAAGAGATATAATTGAACAAAATAACTTGTACTATCTATAATTACAGTCTTTATTATACTTTAACTTATTAACCAACTAAAAAATACAAAAAAAAGAAGGAAAAAGCATCACCTACAACAAAGTATAATAAGTGATAGTCATTAATTATCTATAATAATTATCCCATATTTGAATAGCAATTATCTTTTTAACTTGTATCATTTGAGTTGCTTAAGTAGCATTAATACCAACACTTTTTTAATCTACACTTAAACTTTGTCCAAGATGACAATATGTAAATTTTCTTCATATGATTATGAATAGTAAAAAAGATTGATATGTTTTTAATTTAATTATATTTTTCATTAAATCTTAAATGCAAGATGATAATATGAAAAATTTCTTCATATGATTGTAAATAGTAAAAAGGAATGATCCAATAAAAAGTTTTAATTACTCGTTAGATCAAGTTTCTATACAATTTATTGATTTAAATATTTAATCGAACAACCAAAACTCTAATAGGAGGCATAGCTCAGTGGCAATTTTTTTCGTAGTGTGCAAATGGTTGTATATTCGATTCTTGGATTTGACAATTTCGAGTTTTTGCTGAAGCTTTAAATAGGTGGCGTTAATATTTGCTCGGATTTACCGTTGTGCCACCGCGTTTCTGATTGAAAATATTTCCAATACATATATATAAAATGTTGAAAACGTATACAAAATCTTGAAAACATGAAAATGACGTTTTCAAAATCACAAAGATTTCTGAAAATATTTTCATGAAATATTTTCAACAAAATTTAACCAAACATATTTTCATAGCCATTTTTCATTTTCATTAAAAATGAAAACAAGAAATAGGCAAACCAAACAGCACTTAATAGTTCAGCTCATGAAAAATGTGCCAGTAAAAGTTCTAGACTGCTATTGTCTGGGCAGAGAGAAATCTGTCCAGATTGATCTGCCTGCACCCCTTTCTGTACAGAATATTTATATTACAGATCATTAGTGTTTATAGCCTCTAAATACACTGCTCAATCATTAAGAAGCTTATCAAAACATATTTTAAAGAGCTTTAACCTTTGTTATTGTCTAGATTTTATCTGAACGTTATGGTCACACTTTTGTTTTTAAGTGTAAGTTTATGTATTTTACCGGCTGCCATTAGTTTCTTCTAATTCCATGTGTGGCACAGTAGAAATATATTCCAAGTTCTCTGTGACAAGGATGAGTGGGAAGCAAATGCTGAGAATCTAGCAGATGGGTCAACCAGATCACTAAAGAGAATCGGCAGTCTGTCCTGATTTCAGAAGATTGTATCTGAAAATAAAGGAGAATTAATCCGGACCTCAAAAGCATGGGGGCAGGGCAACTAGAAAATATGTAACTGGGCCAATGTGTCACAATTGAGGAAAGGATCCACTGTACATATTCATGATGCATTTGCACAAAAGGTCACTATCTAACTCGTGACTAGTAACTATAATGAGCAATTTTTGGATCAAAATCTATGAAAGGAATTATGGCTTACGGGTCCACAACTTTCTTTCTGCAGTTGGTAAGACATCACAGAATATGGCATGGGTAATCAATCAAAGAAATATCATAACCATTAATGTGCATCGTAAGATGCACATGCCGATGCGCCCCAACCTAGCTAGTTTGTGCTCATAATTATTTTGACCATCATTGACAATCCAATCAGCTTCGTGCGGAGAGAATAAGTCATTGCTAATTTGATATTGGATGCATACCAGAAGCCTTCAATGACTACGTGTTATGGCAAAAAGAGAAAAAGAATCGTTTCATGTGAAATTTTGCATAGATTTTATTAATATCACAAGAGATAAACACGAACTATTAAAATTCGTGTCCCTATATTGATAGCTTTATATTTATCTTTTTTCATATGAACTTAATCATGCAAAATTTCACAAGATTCTTCCCGGAACCAAAACGAACTTGCCAATACACATCCACACACCTACTCGTGACACGTCCCTCCAAAATAATCCATCCTCCGTGCCCAATTGGGGTGTTAGCGTATTGCAGCATCCACAAAGGAACCATACGGAAAGTATATATCCACCTTTAAACACCATAAAGAGGAGAGTGCCCACATATATAGCATACATAGCGTTCGAAGATTCATTCCTAATTTTTGGACAAATCTTATTAGGGAAATATTGAAAGGCATATCTAGATAAGAGTGTGTTTAATTTAACTTTAAAAAAAAATAATTATAAAATTTAAATTATATACATAGATAAAAAAAATTAAAAATTTAAAAAATTTTATTTAAATATACAAAAAATAAATTTTTTACCCAAATAATTAAAAACAAATGCACCTTAATTGAACCTCCCTTCAACTCAATTTTGCAAGTGCCGCATCGATCGTGGTAACTGGTAAATTTGCTGCAAAGTGAGAGATTTTTTTTTTCTTCTATTATTTATTTAGATTGCGATTGAGTGACGAGTGTCCAATTGAGCATCCCCACATTCATTGAATTGAATATATTTATCTGTGAATTCGGGCATTCAGTAGTTGTTCACTTTTTCTCCTTTTATTATACGGTTTCGCGTGCAGAGAAATTTTGTACGGGCAACGTGATCCGGAGTAGTGACCCCTTTACAATGAGACAACAGTGCCCTGCGGAGGTGGTCTTCGTCCTTTACGTGCATGTCCTTTTTCTGCTTCTATATTAGGTTTTTCCTTTTTTACACTTGTATTTATCTTCGCTTCTTCTTGCATTATCAATCGAGAAAAACAAAAAAAATCATCGGTCTTATGAATTTCTCTCTCTCTTGCTCTTTCTTTTCAGTGTACTGTGATACGTCACTAATTTGGCGTGGTGTTTTTCCCAATGGACGTGGTTCCAAAGCCAAGCTACAATAATAGGCCACCAAAATTTGATCACACATGTAGTGGGACTAGTGAAGTTGTGTCAGTCTCTGGTTTTTGAGGGTCTGATTCTGATGTGTCAGTCTCTACTTGGCACATGCTTCGGTTAATGCCCAACAACACATGTACCATTTACCCACCTTATATTGCCTTAGACACTAGTCCTACTCTTAGCCCGGCCATTTTCCAAACGCCTAATTGGAAGCATCCAAGCAATTAATGAATTCTACCTCCATTATATGGAGGTAAGGTATCATGCCGATTACCCTGGGCCCCCGCAAATAAATTGTAGATTATGGATCACGTGGAATTATTGTCACTTTTATATTGGACTTTTGTACATTTTCACTCGACCCTTTTTACGTTTAGATTTGTATCTATATATTTTTCTGTACATGAGTTTAGAAATTTATGTAATTTCTCAGTAACTTCGGCTAATTAATCTCCATAACATTTCTTGTTACTGATTAGAAACATTATAAAACCCTTATTTTTTTTTAATTTTATACTTCACAGAAACATGAACAAGCAAATTCTTGTTTTTGTATTAAAATATGGAAGACAAAGGGAGGCATCTGAATAAGTGGTTTGGAGAATATCTGGTTACTTCACAAGAAAAGAGTGTCTTTTACTCCTTTGCACAAGAATGGATTTTATTCCAAAAAGCATGAAGATGGTGGCGGACTCAAGGAAAAGAATCAAAAGGCAATTGAATAGGAAAGGAGTAAATAGAATGAATGAATGAAGAGGATATATGAAGATTTCAGTCATTCCATCCCAATCGAAAAGAGAAGTACAGCTTAAACCATACTTTTCTTTTCTTTTTTTGCGACAGACAAGTCACTAGAGAAGATTTTGTGTATTGGGAAAAGATAAAAGATAAAGTTAAGAAATACTGACAAAGAGGTCTCTCTCTGGATCTTTGGTTTATCAATAAACATGTGGGTCACTGAACCCATATTAAGTTCGGACTTTAATAATAGTATCAATCATAAAAGTTTTGACAAACTAGAAAGAAAAAGAAATTGTAGTGGGAATGGTATCAGTATCTCTTACCTGAGGTGATGTTCAATTTGAATTGAAGAGCCTTTGGGATTTCAATCTTTGTTCAATCAAAGAGAAGAAGTATGAAATTGGTCATAAAGAATCCCAACACTTATTTAATTAGCCTAAGAAGAAGCGGTGATATAAACAGAAAAGTAGGGCATAACAGATAGACACAAATACAAATGCCCATACTACATGTTATGCAACTTTACTTTCTTAATACCTTAATATTCTACATCAATAATTTTTTTGAAATAATTTTAAATAAAACTTATTACCATAATTTAGAATTTATTATCATAACCATATATGCAGGCACTATAATTATAAAGCTGTGTAAATGAAAATTTTAATTTTAAACTTTTAGAAAAATTGTTAAGGAATATTTGTTTTCTAATAAAAATATAATATTTTATTATTTTTAAATTATTTCATCCCCCTTTTGAAAAAAGTTCACATTTGTATTAGAGGCATGTTATATTTTCATCAGAAAATAACTCTAAAAACACATTGTGTCTTTACTTAAGTTTTTTCATATACAATTATTTGTCAATTTGCACTTATATTAATAAAAAAAGATAATTATTTTATATATACAGCTATTACTTAATTTTTTTACAAACTATGTAAAAAAAATTAATATTACTCATTTCATTAAATATTGGTTGTATACTGTTTAAACGGAAAAGAATGTTAGGAAGTGGCATTTATTTTGTGGATAGCAAAAGTTTATTCTTACCTTGATCTACCGGATGTAGGACACGATATTGGAGAATAAAGCTTAATACTTATTGGGAAGGTGGTGCAAGCAAATTACACTAATACTTTTGCAAGAGAGTGGGGACAAAGAATTATGGCAAGTGGGAAAGTATGAAGCAGAAGCCTAGGCAAGAGAAAAAAGAACTAAAACCGAGGAGAAATAAAGAAAGGTGCCAGAGGGAGGAAGCATCCCATAATAGTGCAGTGGTACAAGAAACAAAATGATGCCTATTGGCTATTGGTTAATTTGACATAGGAAACTTTATCTAATCGTTGCCCGTGCTATGATGGCTTTTCTACAGAGTCGTCTCCAGTCTGCAGCAACCAACAGGGACTACTTATCTTGGTTTTTTGCCTTTTTCACTATGTTTTGCTTTCACTTTATGAGGATTTTAGGTCTGTCTCAACTTTATAGACTTTTGGTGGCCCATTCAAACCAATTATAATGAAAGCAAACAAAAGGAAACCACTCATCACATTCACAGCCGTTTCCGGGAATTGATGCCTCCCAATGGCCATATGCAGGGCACCCTCCTGTTTTTGCTTTGTGCCCTTTCTATTCACACCCACCACCGCCCATCACCACTTTCCTTTTCCTTCTAGTGAGTGGGATGGGATTCCCTCTCTACTCTTTACCTTCCAACGATTCATTCCCTCAAACGTTTGCCTAAGTGGGGGACACACCTCTTGCTTCTTCCCCTCTTTCTTTCCCCCTTTGATTAACTTTTCTAGTACATATACATATTCTCTTGTGTACCACTATTCTCTCTTTTTTTTTTCATTATTATTATTAGAATTTAATTTTTATATATTATTAATATAAAAATATTTTATATAAATATTTAATTATATATTATTATATTAATAAAAATATCTAATTAGATGATTGTACAAATCAAAATTAATCTCTTCCCATTATTATATTAAATCAGAAATTAAAGAATTCCTTTGTGACAATTGGCAAGGATCATACACGCAACTCGCCAAGTTATTACTTATCGCCCCTAAATAATTATTTGTACATTCTAAATTAATTTTAATTATATAAAACCTAAATTAGTTAAGCTCAAGATTTAGTAATCGTAGTTAAAACTAATTAATAATAATAAATAAATAAAAACGAATTCCTTCAACCACCCCTTCAAATTTAGTAACATTCGAAAATGAATAACTTACGCTCAATCTCGTTTGAATTAAGACATTTTGTCAATAGACCTTCACTTCCATTAATTCCAATTAAATATAGGCAGTTATTGTTCTTCTCTTTAAAAAAAGTTTAAACAACCCACAGATGACTTGTACCTTGTGATCAGTTCTAACGGCCACCGAATCCACTCCAAACCACAACCTTGTAGTAACCGATATCAGAAATAAATAACCACACCAAAAATGCGGAGGAAAAAATTAATATGAATTGAATAAGATGAGGGAGAAACAAATCTCTACATTAACAAAAGAATTCTAAAGTCAAATTTTCTTTTCCATACACTGCCCTTCGGACACCCCCACCCCTCCAAAAAAAGAAAAACCTAATTTTCTCTATTTTTGGATGGTATTTAAAAACCCAGTATAAAAGAGGGGAAAAAAAGAAAATTAAAAAAAAAAAAGTCCTAAGAGAGATTAACATGGACACTTGCATTGATGCCAGAATGGCAGAGAGGGCAATTTCGGACGGTGGACCCACACATTGTGCATAGACATAAGTGCCTGCATGGCAGCAACAGCACTATCGACTCCCTCTCCCCACACTTCTTGCACATCCTCGCCGCCGAAGTAGAATCACCACCGCCGCCGCTAACATCCGCCGCCTCCTCACGGTGGTTGCTGCCGCAACTGGATTCAGCGTCGTCGTTGTGGCGGTTGTTGTTGTTGTATTGGCGGTGGTCGTCGTTGCTAACGTGCGCCAGGACCTGTTCCAAGTTGGTGCGGAGCGAATTCGCGGTGGCCTCGTTGGTCTGCGCGAGTTCCCTCCAAACCTGGTTCTCGAGGCACAGCGTCTTCACCCTTTCTTGGAGCGCCCAGCTAACCTTCCCCATCCTCTGAATCTCCTCGTCCTTCTCCTTCAGTTTCTTCACCACCGCCTCTTGGATCGCAATCAGCAACATTCTTGATTGCCTCATTCTTTGCTCCTCCAATTCCATCCTCACTCTCTCCGTCTGTTCCCCAAAAGTTAATAAATTAAATCAAATTATTAATTAATTCCAAAATCTTAGGAAAAATGGAAAGAATATTGAACGGTTGATTGAATGATCATGATTACTTACGTGTTGGGAAATGAGGTGGTCGATCTCGGATTGGTGGTTGTGGAGGTGGTAGAGGAGGTCTTGGTCGAGGAAGGTTGATTGGGAATGAGAGGAGAGCTTGTTCTTCTGGGGAAGTGGAAGGGCGTCGGATTCCGGGATGGTGGAGTCTCTGGATCGCTTCCTGGGAACAGGGATGTTGTAGGTGAGGCCGCTATCCGCTTTGTTCATCGAGTTTGGGTCGCACACGTTGGATGCGTACAACGGCAAGAGCGATTCCGGCATTGTTGACGCCACGGTCATGGCAGCACCATCCATCTGATGGTGATGATGATTGAGTTTTATCATTTCTCTGTGCAAACAAATTAAGAGAAATAAATATCATATCAGGAATCTAGAAAATGAAAAAAGAAGAACTCTGAGACAGAGAAAGAAAGGAAGGAAGGTGTATGGCTTTGTTTGGAGTGTGTACCTGTGGGTGTTGACGAGAAACTGAGGAGGGAAGAGATTGGTGTGGTTGTGCGGAGCTTCAACTGCCATGAGAGAGTTGGTTACGCGGTTACGCTCTGTGGAACGAGCAGGCTTTGGGCGCTCTCGTTGCGGTTGTGGTTTTTTCTGTATTTCTTGCGAATGCTAATAGGGGGAGAAAGAAGAGAAGAGAATAAGAAGGGTGGGAGACAGAGAGAATGCAGTTTGAGGTGGCGAGTACTAGGGAGGCTCAGTGAATGAGTCCCGTTTTATTTATGGCTTTGGCATTTTTTAGAGAGAGTAAGTCAAACGCATCTTCCTAGACAGAGAAAAATCTATCTAACCATCTATCTATAATTTAATTATTATATTCAAATATTCAATTCAGTCCCCCTTCCCCCACTTTTTAATTTATTTATTTCATAAAAAAATTATTATATAGTAAAACATGTGATGTGGGTATCCCCTTCCCTTTTAACCTTTTCTTCTTTCACTCGTTTTGGAATTTGCTTGCGGGGTTTCAGCTTCTTCTTTATGGTACTATATATATATTTTTAGTTTAATCGGTATATATTAATAATTTTATACGGTTAATTAATAAAAATAATAAATAATAAATTATAATAAAATTTTTTATTATAATAAATAATTTATATAAATTAATATTTATATAAATTTTATTTTTTGTTTTCGGAAAGAATGACAAACTACTTTAATCTGTGAATCCTGTAGATGAGATATCCTTCCCTGGGACTCACGTAACTGGGTCATCACTAAATATGTAACATGCAACATATAATAATGCAAATAAAATTTGGATTTTGTAATTGTTAATAAAAATCACTGAAGGTATTAATTTTATAGTTTAATTGGTATATATTAATAATATAAAATAATTTTATATTATTAAATAATAAAAATAATAAAAAATAAAAAATTATGATAAATTTTTTATTATAATAGATAATTATTTATATAAATTAATATTTTTTATTATTTTTATTAATTAATAATATAAAATTATTTTATATTTTTAATATATTTAAATTAAATTCTTAATTTTATATATTTTTTATTTTTTCTAATGAAAGAGGGTGGCAGTTTGAGGAGCACAGGTGCATTATACCGGTGCTCTGGCGTCAGCCGTGTGGTGTGAATGTGAAGATGGGTCTTTCAACGAACGACGCGCGGCCTCTTTGGCACGACGTGGCGTCGTGTAAAATAGACACGTGGGTCCCTGACAGAGAGTGGGGCCCAAGGGTGATGCACGTGCGACGTGCGTGATGGAAAGGGGTGGAATGGGGTGCGTGGGGACAACAAAGCTGACCCCTGAGGCACGTAGGTGGGACCCATTTCTGTTCGTGAGCGGTTTCCCCGCTGCGCTGCCTTGGTCCCTTTGTTTAACTGTTGTGTCGCTGTACGGACAAATAGGGAGAGTGTGTGTGTGTGAATGATCTGGTGTGGGACAGGTGCACGGCATACGGCTGGCCATGCCCTTGCTATGCTAGCACCGCTCGGCAATCAATGCCTGCATCGCTTTCTTCCTTTCACCCCCATCCGACCGGGGCAGGAAGACAGCTTCTACTTTTTTGAAAAAAAATAAAATAAAATAAAATACTACTATATCTTTTGTTTTTTTGGGTCATGGACAAATTTTGCTGTTTTTTTTTGGTAAAAAATTTTGCCATTTTATGTGCACACCAGTGAATCGTAAAGATATTTCTAATGGACCACACTATTTTGGGTCAACATTTATTTCATCTGTCACCGCTTAATGTGGATTCCATTTAATGAACGATTTTGTATATTCGTCTAGAAATTTCAGGTGTCCTATCTCTCTGAAAAGTAAATTTACAAATCAATAAAAAAAAAGTAAATTTACACTGAACTGTTGCATAATTGGATGCACAGCTGCACACACTAATTTTTTAGGAAAAAATAGTTTTCTGCATATTTATAAAAAATTTAATTTAAATATGTTGATAATATAAAATAATTTTATATTATTAATTAATAAAATAATAAAAAATATCAACTCATATAAATAATCATTCATTATAATGAGAGATCTATTATGATTTCTGACTTTCTCTTATTTTTATTGGTTGATAATGTAAAACTATTTTACATTGTCAATGCATACCAATTAAACTCATTTATAAATATCTTTTAAGACTTTTAAAAAATAAGATATATTAAAAAAGCTTAGTTAAAATTAATATTATCTTTTACTTCTCTACTAATTATGGTTATTAAATTTAGTTGAAAAATAAAAATAAGAATAAAGTTAAAAAAATTGATTACTGCTTTCTTAAAATTTTAAAATAACAAATAATATGAATTTTTATTTTTAAAAAAAGACACTTATAGATAAACGAAGAGAATATTATAATATTCTAATTTTTTATAATTTAATTTTAATATATTATTAATATAAATTTTTTATATATTTATTTTATTATATATTATTATATTAATAAAAATATTTAACTTTTATAATTATTATGATAAGAGTTAGTAAAATTTGATTGAATCATTGAATAAATTAAACTTTTTATATTGAAAGTATATTAAAATTAATATTTTATTTTATCTATTATTTAACTTGGAATTTTGACTTTCCATATATATGAGTTATTATAATTCTTTAACTGAAAGTAAAGTTGGTTTAGTTAGATATATAACTAGCTGCCCCATCTCCTTCTGTACTCCACGTATGAATAAGAAATCACAACTGGATATCTACTAGTTAAACTGGCTCAACTTAAAAAGAATCTCAATCTATTAATTATAACAAATCAGGTATATGCAGCATAGAAAGATATGCATTTCCAAATGAGTAATGCATGCAACCTCACATGCAGATACAGTTTACTACATTTCCTTCCATAATTTGAGTAAACACCGTTGCACCCAACAAATTTGATATGCCATATTGGAAAACTATTTTAAATATAGGGTTTGTCTATGATGCACCTCATAAAGTGAGGTGCATCACACACCTTGTATGATTGATGGTCAGATGTGAGGGTGCACCAATACACTTTATGAAATTAATGGTCAGATGTGAAGGTGTATTGGTGCACCCTCATATCTGACCATCAATCATACAAGGTGTGTGATGCACCTCTCAAAATGAGGTGTATCATAGCATTCGCCTTAAATATAATAATGACAGGAGATGAGCAAAACCTGTGAATGGTGCTCAAGAAAGATCTGTCAGATAGTTGTCACAGTTATATATAAACATAATTTTCCCTCAAATTATCATCATACCACCTAGTAGGTCGTGAATGAATGAATCAAATAAGTAACTAACAACTATATAATTAATGCTTGCTTGCACAAGTTGTCCATGTGGGCTGATCTATTTAGAAAAATATTAGACAACTTGAATTTTTATCATAAATTACCTGTTAAAGTGATGTGTTATGCTTATTGATTTTGGATAACTAAATAAGTTATATGCTACTTTATTTCATTTAATAATTAATTTTATTATTCATTAAAAATTATGATACTTTTTTTTAGATATATAGCATTGCTTATTTATTTATTACCACCATATGTTTATCTTTAGTGACTCTTTTTGACGCTTGCAAAGCTCTTTGCACCCATTTATCTTTTTCTTTGGCGTTTCCAAAGGATTTTGTGATGTGCTAATTTCGTTAAAGTGCAATTGATTGAGACACCTGTGTTTGGCTTTTAACTGAAAATGTGCTCGGCATAAACTGCTCTACTATGAAGCATAATCACTTTGGTATTATAAAAAGAAAGCATACACGTTCACGTTATAAAGCCTGCAATTTTAAAAGAATGAGTTTTCATATATACTCCCTGTTGCATTGTAGATCCCATATTTGCATTTCCTCTACCCTACCTATTATTTTGAGTAGTATGTTAGCCAGATTAGTTCAGTTATTACCTCTAAAGCAGATACCAATGAACTTGACGTATTAATTAATTGTATATATTTGGGCTTTCAAGGTTCAAGGTTCTAGATACTGATTGCAAAAGCGTACGCATGCAAATTAACTACAGGGACCATTATGCGAAGTCAAGGAAGTGTTATAGCTTGCATTCGAACATATATATATGTCAATGCAAGGTAGCTAGGCTGGATCGGAAAGCTTGCCATTTTAGGAACATTTATTAAAAGAACTTTGGTCTGGGTTATCATTCTAGATGGTTGATGAAAGTTGAAATTTTCATTTTATTAATGCTTAATCAAATAAATAATGGTCAAGAAAAATCAAAGAAATGTAAAAGAGAATTATATTATCAGATTGAAAGAGGAAAATGATGTCAAGATTTATGCTAGCCTTTTATTCCAGTCGAGTACAATTTACAGGCCAGTATAATCAATCAATGTTCAAATAGTAAATCCATCTCAAAACAAAATTCTCGATGAGCTGAATGTCAAAGCAATTATTATTCGCCGATAATACAGTTTGAATCAACATAAAAGAAACCAGACAAGTAGACTTCTCAAATATGAAATGCTACATGGTTGCGCATAGTCTAATCGCTAAGTTGGTCAAACTCAAGAATTCATCATAACAGCAAAGTTTTAGGCGAGAAAGCCTCAGGAATTTTCTTACTTCCCACCGCCGAAGCAACCTCAATATTCGCCGCTGTTACCTTAAAGGCACTATATTTTAAACTTCTCTTGAACCATATATCGTCCTGCATGTTAGTCACATCATCGGTTACATGCTCAAGAAAAAAATAATGCATCAAGTTGAGCGAAAAGGAATGTAGAGATTTTCAATTTAGAAATTGAAATACCATTTGTACTTGTGTGGATCTTTGGTTTATTATCAGAGATTAATTTTAATATATTATTTTTATATTATTAATTAATTAATTATATTTTTATATAATTTTTAAGATAATAATAATAATAATTAAATATTTTTAGTGATATAATTAAATAATTATACAAAAAATTACATAATAATATAGGCTATTTTATTTCCTAAAAATATATGAATGTACTTTATAGTGAACCGATTTAATTTGAGGGTTTAGTCAATTTTAAATATTGATAATTTAAATAAAAAAAGTTACAAATCATTTTTTTTGGATTTTTGTAATTAGTGTTCTTAGGATATTAGTTAAGAATTTAAAAAAATATATATTAAAATGGTAAACAAAAGTAAGTTTTTAATATATCGAATATAGTGAAAGTTTAAAATTTTTTTTGCCTGCTTAATTAATGTTTTAAGTTTTTTTTTTTGTTTGTCATTTGCTTTGGTAAAATTACGTGCCTTTGGCCTCTAGGTATAAACAGAAGTCTAAATATAACCCCTTCGTTTGTTGGTACGTACAGAATATAGCCCTTTTAGAGTGTGAGAAAGGTTTGCACTAGATTTTCACGTAAGATATTTCATAAAAAAGGTAGCCTTTGAATTGTCACTTTCACGGAATAAAAACAACGAATACCTATACCAAGCAGGGGCTGGCATTAAAACCTTCAACTAATATGGCACCTACACGTCACCTTCGGCATAGAACAATTGATTTCCTTTGTAAGATATTAGAAAAAGTTAAATTTCTTACGACAAAATTGACAAGGAAGTTGAATTAAAAGGAGCAGTCACCCCCGTGTCCGAAGTCATCTAACATTTCTATTTATAAAATCCCTCACAAACACGCGCTAATATATGAAAAGTGTGCATATATATAAGATAAAAGAAGGGTGAAAAAAGTAGTGGCCAACAAAAGAGAGAACATCAATGCGACAGATGGATTCCTATATACACATCTCCAATCATCCTTTCGTTTTCTTTCTCTCTTTTCCATGTCCTCTATTATTATTGCTTGCTTGGATTATCCGAATATCATAGATCCCTTCAAAACTGTATACTGTTAACCTTTAACCGCGTTGGAAGAAAACAGAGGTATCCAAACAATGAAAGAACCTCAGTAATTTTTTTTTTTAACTTTAAGAAAAAATCACAAAGTCCATATACACAAACTAGCTTATGTAACGTATAGATAATGACCCTTATCAAAACACTGACCTTTTTTTTTTTTTTCAATTTAGAATCTCATGGATGCTACATATGTTATCAGTTGTCTAGCCTAGGCAAGCCAATCTTGGTGCGCTGGAGGACATATGAAGATAAGTACAATTATTAAAGTGCACTACAAATTAAATTTCTGTAGAAGTTTCAAAGTGTGGGCTTGGAACGTGAATATGGACATGAGATGGGTTGGTAGCTGAAGTAATCATTGTCCTTTATAATGACAGCTCCAAAACCGAACTGTAGAGACAAAGTTTGGTTGCATTTGCTTATTACATGTGAGCTTGAAAACTCATATGGACATGACACAAAATGGCAAGTGCCTATCTATATATAGGTACTTTACTTTGGATGTCTGTTTCATCATTAACGTGGAAAGATCACATAAGACTTTTCCAATTGGACATGATAAAATATACAGGTTTCCCTTGTATAGCTTCCAACTTTGAAGAAGCATCAATTGCCGCTAATCAACAATTGCTGTTTCGCTTTATCTTTCATATCTTCAAGCTAAGTTTGGATTTATATGCCAACCAATTTGGAAGATCCTGCGATAATTATAAAAGTTGTCAAAGTCGTGAACGCACCGCGTATAAAATGGATATAGTTTGGATGTTGATCAAAAGACGGAGAGGGAAGGTGGGTGGTGGAATTTCCATTTGTTTGGTTATAGTCAATTAGTCATTAAGTTCTTTTAGTCTCTCTCTTCTTTCAGTCTCCATCTTTCTCTCTCTCTCTCTTTTTCTCCCCGTGTTCACTAATAAAAAAGAACATGTAAACAGAATGATATCATTGTCCTCAATAGATTATGTAGGGCATATGATTTTATTTCGTAACCCCAATATAGGATATTTCATAGGATATTTCACTTATAATTGTCAAATTTTTTAGTCTATTTTCTCTCCCCCCCCCCCCTCCTCTTTTCTCGTGTTCACTAATCAAAAAAGTAAACAGATCAATGATGTTGTCCTTAATTGAATAAGTAGAACATATGATATTATTTCATAAACCTATATAGAAAATTTCACTGATCATGTGGTCTTGTGAGCTAGCACGGGGTGAAAGAGGATCACTTTATTTGGTGCTAATTTGAGTGGATTTGAAGTCGGTAGCTAAATGATAATTAAATGGAAGCAATAGATAAAGTGCCCACGCTTTAACAGCGAAAAAACGCTAAAGGAGAGCAGAGGGTCCCAAAAACCTTAAAGATTTGGACTTTTGATTAATTAATTCGGGTGATTACAGACCTAATCGAAAAGAAAAGTGATCTTATTATTTTAATTGCAATACCTGATCAAGATTAACTGTGATTTGACCCCATACTGTCTCATTCATTGACGCTGCCTTAAACGACATGGCTATTACTTTAATCTAAAGTTAATGCTATATCAGTGCAAATCGTTGTTTAGGTACAGAAATCTTCATAGCTTTCACATGGTTGAACCCGGCACAAGTTAACTTTTGTAATACGATCACAAGTAACTAAGCAGTTCACAATTGGATGTTCATTTTAAACAATAATATTAATAAAAGAAATTCAGAAAAGATTGCTGTGCGTGTGTTTTACACCTACAATGACAAAACAAAGCTGAGTAAAAAAGTTAAGAAACCCAATCGAGAAACAAGAAACACTAGTTCGCTAGGTATTTTGAATTAATTTTACGAAGCTATTGATAATTCGTTAGGTATTTTGTTTTGCTGTGTGTTGCTTCAGAGAGAAGATCAGGCCTCATTATTTAGTCGTGGCCTCCTTAATTTATGCTTAGTCTTTATCAGGATGTGTGTGATCCGATAGTTATTCACTGAAAAAAAAAATGTGATCCAATAATTGTCCTTACAAAACATCAATGCTAGTCATGCTACGAATCTTAGGGATTTAATAAAACAGAAAAACTACACTTTCTTGGGGTAGATTGAAGACTCTACAAATATAATCTATACTAATAGGTTTCCTTGTTTAACTAGTTTTGGAATTCAAGTATTGATATTCTTTTTTTTTTTTTTTGGGTACAAAATATTGCTTTATTTTTGACGTGGAAATTGAGAAAAATATTGTTATCCTTAAAATAACATTATAGATTATTCATTTTAAATATCTTGTAATTTAAATTAATTAATTTAGCGGAATAAACTTATAACTAACTATTAGTCTGATAGGCAATAACCTCTGTCAATTTTATATAGCCCCGCAAGGTTACAAGCGGTTTTGAAAGTGGTTCCTACATTCTTCATGTTCACAACGCTAAGTTCTAATTTGGTGATTGGTTTTGTGTATGTAAATTTGATTTTTGATAATTTTAATTTTTGTAGAATTAATTTAAGTTAAATGTGATTTTAAATCAAAATAAATTATATTTGATAATTTTATTTAAAAAGTAATTTTGATAGAATTAATGTTACTGAAATAATATCTAATTGGAAGGCAAAAAATTTTTGCTTTAGACCAAACATTGAATTTGTAATAGAATCAATTTTGAATGCTAGTAACTCTAATCACATATGCTAATTGTAATATTATAAAATTTTAATATAATATAAATAATTTTATATTAAAAAATGTAGATTGACAGATACGACAAAACCTGTCAATCTAGTAGTAATGGAGAGTGCTTGTTCATGCATATGGAACATAAGTTACATAACCATCCTAGCTAGTTCCTGCCACTAACTGGGTAGTTACTAGCATCTACCAAAGGCTTTGAGGAAATTTGTCAATAATTACCGCGATCTTAAAAGTTTACGGCCGGTTTTGCGTATGAGTTCATCGATGAACTTCATTTTCATAGTAGTATAGTAGTAGTATGCTGAAGTCGTAGGGATTGAAATCATAAAGAAAGTGCAAACCAATTTTTTTTTTTTTTATTGCCAGCAATGAGATTTAAATTTATAATTCTATATATATTATTCAAATATCTTATCATTAGTTCACTCTTAATAACTTAAACCAAACTAAATATTGTACTTAAATTTGCAGCATAAAAAATTTCTTACTCAAATTTGTAATTTAATTTTAAAAGGAATCGATTTAATTATGAAACGGGTAGAGACTATATAACTACTGAACTTTTGATCATTTTAAACTTTGGACAGAAAAAACTATTTTAGTAAAGCCTCAGTGATAGCCTGCAATTAATTTCCACCCAATGTATGATAGATGCAGGTTCTCATCTCTGCCCTTATTTATTTTTTTTCAAGCGAGATGTTTCCATATTTTTTCAGTATAGGATTGATTCCTATTCAAGTAAACGATAGCAGAGCTGTACGTACAGTTACTGGTACTGAGATTCAAACATGTGAAGTTTGTGTACAATGAAACTCAAATTGCAATAAAAGTAAGTTACATCTTATGATATGACTACAGATGTTCTGATGCAATAAACTAGCTGCTAAAAAATATCTTATATTTTAGAATTATGCTAAAAATAAATTTATCTTTTTTAGAATAATATAGTCTAATAAGGCTAATTACTAAACAAAAAAAAAAAAAAGAAATATATTCTTCGAGGATTGCCTTAAACATAGTAGGAACTAGGAACCCCTTTCGCAATCTTTCCTACCATATCCTCAGCATTGTGTGGAGGAGATGGGGACATTTGTTTTAGAAAGGAGGACAACTTAATCTTCAGAGCCTGTTGGACACATATGAGTCACTATTATTAATGCTGCAGGACCAAGCTAGAGTCCAAATTTTGTTAAAGGAAAAGAAAAGAACAAATTGCTGATAACATAACACCAATGCACCACACACATTCTCTTTCAAGAGAGTCATAACATGCATTCATAATTTGGAGTCTTGTAAACAACCTCCACATGTGGCAAGCTCCTCTCAAAATCAACAAGATGGACAGCTTGCTCTTCCCATTACATGAGAGCCAGCAGCCATGTCGTGGGGGGTGAAGTGCATAAGATTATCAACCAATTACCGGCATCATATAGCATGTCTAATGACCCCATGAATGTCCTTTTTATTTTAAATAACTAATATAATTTTCTTAAAACATTAGTGTAGACCTATAATGATGAAAATCCTCCTTTTCCTGGAAGTCTCTTGCTCACACTTATGAGCTTCACTATTTGTCAAACAACTCAATTCCAACTTAGTAGCACTACAAGAGCAAATTGACTAGACATTTGAATGACAATTATCATATTTGGATCCATTATTTTCAAAGGCAATCAATCAATGTTGTTCCTCGACGCGTATGGGAATAATTGCATTATAATATTTAAGGAACAAATATACAAGGATAATAGTATCTTTCTCCAGCCAAAAAAAAAAAAGGATAATAGTATCTTTCTATCATAACTGTGATCTATAAATATGAAAATCAATGTATATGTTACCCATAAGGTTGAAATTGCAAAGACAAAATGATATCCCTACCATTTCCCATTGACAAAATGAGCAAATTCTAGTAAAACTACAATTAAGTCGGCCAAGACTATGTGGCAAAAGAGAACAATAAATGAGAACCAAACTGATAGAGATTGGGGTGCGTCACTTTCCCGGAATTTCTCTTTTGGAGGCAGCCCGATGAACACGATAGCGAGGAATTTGTGCGTATTATAAATAATTTTTTGAAAAAAAAATCCTTTGTGTTGTCAAGAGTCACGTACAGTGGTGAAACTACCATATTCGACCCCACAAGGAAGAGGGTGTGGACCAATATGAAAATCAATCTCTGGTAATGACGTAAATGGATGATTGTTTTCTTTGTCTCCTTTCTGGGTTTGAAATCAATTTCTCCATTCATGGTAGAGTACTTGTCCGGCTTTAGTGACGAAATTGATATGATTAAATATACGTTTTGTTTGTTTAACACAAGTGGAAACCCACGAAAATTGCACCACCCTCATGATTTTTCTAGGAGTTGGCTCAATCTGAACTGTCATCACAGGTCTCTTTCATAGACTAATCACATGGGCTAAGCTAAACAAATTATAATCATGATTTAATTTTTAAATTTATAGTAGATTCATTTTTTATACTGCTTAATTAGTTGATTACGTAATCAGTTTATCGTTAGCGTGTCCAGGGCAACCACATGGCATATTGGCATGCATGCGTCAGAAGTTTAACATCAATAAGAATTTCAATAAAATAATGAAATTAGGAGACACTTAATTTTATCGGTTATCAGAAAAGAAAATTTTATCATCATGTGGGAGCCAATTTCTTTTTACATACGGGAAAGTGCACAAGATAGATATAGGAACTTTTAGTTGTCGTAAGTTATTGTATATAGTGAATAATGCAACGATTAAAGATTGTCACTGTGATTGTACAATGCACATACAAAATCGTTATTACATTCTTTTGGGGCTGAAAGTGAAAGTAATCAAGCCAAATAAAAATATTATTAAAGGGACGGAATTTCAAAATCCAGAAACTTCATCATTTTGCCAACATTTTTGTAACAATTGTCACTTATTAATAAAAAAGAAATAGGTTAGTTCAAAATACAAGTATTTGTATCAGAATTAGCAAATTCTCGCATGATATCAGCATCGCACAATGGTTGTAAGCAACCTTATCTTGTAAATTTTTTAACTTCTGTTCCGAGCTCAAATAACAATACTTTTATGGAATCAGCTGCTTGTCCGCCATGAGACCGGAAAAAAAAATGTTTTAGAGATAAAAATTTGATTGGTTTCACCTTTTTTTTTTTTTCCCTGTTGGTAAGAGGTTCCCTGTTTCTTTTATATTACGGGAAAAGAAAAGAAATGCCAGTTCTTTTATTTCTTTTGATTAAGCGTCCCATGATAATGTTTGAACTTTGAACAAATTAGTTGTTAATAGACACTTTGATGACAAATCAGATACAAATCACACCGAAGAATTCGAAGACCCGAAAAGGATGGATTCCACATTAACTTTGCGCCTACAAGCACTTGATTAGTGGCTTGTTTGCGTAACGCTAGTTTCCATCCGAGGTCAAAGTCATATAATGAATACATTGAAAATGGACATATCATTTCAGGAAAACAATGATAGTACAAATAATTTAATTGATATGCATTGTTACAATTAAAAAAGATTTATATATCTCCATTAAAAAAATAAAAAGATTTATATATATTTAATATTGTAATATTAAATTAAATCCATTAATTAATGAGCTTAATATTTCATATATTATTATTAAACTAATTAAATGATTCACCAAAAAAACTAATGAAATGGTGATTTTGCACTCCGTAAACTTTTTCATGTATTTATATGCAATTGTGTCATTTTCAGTAACAGCACCCATCAATATAAGCTGATTTATACCATTTCATGTTCTTGACCCTTCTCGCAAGTTGTGTCTATATTGTTGTGGTTCTGATCTATAACACGTTCAATCTAACTTTAGAAAGCAAGGAATCCAAATAGCATTGGGATCAAAACCTTCGTTAGGTGAAACATCGGTGCGCCAGACAATGACAAATAATAAATTGTCTCTCAATCCTGATCCGGTGTGCCATGTCAAATGCCGCTTGAGTTGGTGTTCTTTTTTCATATGCAATTATTCGTTAATTATAATTATATATTATCATATATATAATTCTATTATTTTGCTGATAACGCCTGCTCTGTGTCAACCATTTTCAGTTTTCTTCTTGGCCTGACTTGACCTGTGAAGCAGCCGACGCGAACAAAACATCTTGACATCATGAAAATCATTTTAATTTTTGCATCCATTATTTCAAAATTTAATATAAGTTTTTATATATGGTAGCATTTAAAGTGACCATCCAGTAAAAAGTGAATATTCAATGTTCAATAAATTTTGAATCATTAATCAAATAAAAAAATAAATTTAACAATTAATATTATATAAGATTAATTACGGTGCTCTAAACATCATTGGAGTATATATACTCCTTCAAGTTAACAGGTACTTTGTTTAATAATAAAAAATATATAACAAATCAAATTATTTCCCCCTTCTTCTTTTATCCTCTCCAAAATTCCAACTCATAAACATAGCATTAACTAACTCCACTATCCTCTCAAATTTAAAAGCTTATCCAAATCTTCACCCATCTCACCACCACCCATTACCACCCACCTCACCACCGCTTTTGACACAACAGCGACACAATAGTGCCATTTTCACCAATCACCACCCATCCATCCCAAAAACGATGTCACAAATCAAGACCCGAGCATTACTTCGTCATCATTATCGTCCATGTCCAAGATGAAGCAAACCACGACCCAAAAGACATCGCAAGAGCAGCGCCAACAACATGAAACTGTGTGGGGAAAGAGGTACCTAAGGGTGAAGAAGAGGCCATGGGGGAAGTACACGGTGGAGTTTCGAGACCCTTCCACTACAGAGAGGCACTGGCAAGGCACTTTCGAGACTATAGAGGAGGTTGTCCTGGCTGTGCATCACTTCATCATGGCAAACCTTGGACCCTTGGTCGTCTTGCGTGGCCATTCTTGGTGGAGCTACATGGTTAGGCCATTCTTTCCTCGTTGTTTTGTTAGACATAAACATATGGAGGATCTTACTTAAATGTGGAATTCCCCTTGATTGAAGAGGTAGGGGTGTTCAAAACCTATCCAAACCAAATTAAAACCGAAAACCAATCCAAAAAAATCGAAAACCAATTAAAAGTGAAATAAATTGATTTTAATTGGTTCTTGTTTTATAAAAATTGATTGGTTCGGTTTGATTTTCGATTTTCGATTTTTATTTCTAAAATCGAACCAAACTGATAATATATTACACATTAATAATTATATATGTATATAAGATATATTACATATTATATATTACTTATCTATAACTATACTTTTATAAATATACATGTAAGTAAATTCTATAATATTTTAATAATCAAATTATTCAAGTATTCTTATTATATCTTAACTCAATATTTTAAATTTGTAATTATCTATTATTTCTTTTAATTTACTCAAAATAAAATTTATTTTTTATACTTTATAAAACTTTTTATTAAAAAATCGAAAACCGAACCAATCGAAATCGATTTGAATTGGTTTGGTTTGGTTTGGTTTCTAAATTATAATTAAATCGAACCGAACCAAACCGAAATAAAACTTATTGTTTGGATCAGTTGATTTTTTTTCCCAAAATTGAACCACGAATACCCTTACGAAGGGGACACCTTGCCTATTGAAAATTGACCCCTTGATGGGGAATTATTAAGGGAGCATATATTTAGATGATTTTCATGCGTATACTTCTTAAATATGTTCATATTAGAAAAGTATTATGTTTGTGTCATTCTATTTCAAAAATAATACTATGTTTGTCTGGAAATAATTGCTTAATTTTAAATATGTACATAAATTAAGTAAATAATTGAAAAAAAAATAATATTAGAAAAATTTAGGTATATTTTGGAAAATTACTCTTGTTTAATCCTCTCTCTTTCTTAATTGCTCCATTTGTTTTAATATATTTGTCAAATTTTAAACATTTTAGAGTTTCAAAATATCTTTCTATTTTAATATTAAAGTAGCATTAATTATTTTTTTCAATATTACCCTTAATTTAATTATGATGATTAAATAACCATTAATTACATGCATTTACTTAGGGTTAATTTATTATATTTCTTAATTTGTGTTTTTTTTTCATTTTTTGACAGTTATTTTGAAATGAAAAAAGTATCTCTTTCTATTAACTTTCTCTCCTCTGTTTAATAGGGGTATAACTAAAAAAAAAGTAATTAATATTATCTAGATTTACTAAAAGTACAATTATTTGAAGAAAAGTAAAATTTCAAAAATGGATAATTATTTCAAAGCAGAGGTAGTAACAACTATAACGAAGCTTCAAAAAAAGCATCCTCTACACGTGCTTGCCTTTAACCGCCATTTTGCTCTTTTTTTAATTTAATAACAATTCGTAAATACAATGGGATAAAAGAAAACCCAAAAATAATTGCATTAAATTCATTATTGGATTAATTTATTTTGAGTTGAAAACAATTTATAATATTTTTTTGAAATAATTAACTTTATTTTCCAAAAACAAAAAATGGTTACCAATCATACTATAAGAGCATAAGGTTATGTTATGGAGTTTTATAAATAATGGAAATAAGTGACTCATAATAGAATTGAAGGGAAAGGTAAAGAGTGGAGTATATTAGATCATATCATCCTTATATTTAGAAGTTCAACAAGTTTAATAAGAGTAGGGGAAGGAAAATGTAACCAATTCCCTTGTTAACCTAATTTGGAAGAACAAAAAATGGGAAGTTTGAATAACCAGTTATCCCTCTCATGCCATCTTATTCCTGCCTTTAAAATAATTTCCAAACACATTTTTATCCAAATAGATTACTCCTTCCCTTATCATCTCATATTCTTCGTTAAAATCATTTCCAAGCCCACTTTTAATAAGGTAGGTTACTCACTTTGTTACCATTTTCTCCATTGTCATCCATTCAAACATAGCTTTTTTTTTTTTTTTTGTCAACACATCCAAACATAGCATAAGTACTGACAAAAGACCGTTTTGATTATGAAAAAGATAAATAGCTTAACCGAAAAAAAAAGTGCAGCCTCGGTTGTGCCTATTAGACTGCTTCAAGTAAGTTGGTCCATTCAATGTACGAGCCCATGTAATATTGAAAACAAAAATAATAAAAATTTCAGCTTACTATGCATGAGTATGAGTTTGAAAGTCAGTATCACCTTAAAAATAAGTTTCACACCATTGATAAAAGCGTACTGTGAAATTAAAAATTGAACTATATTTTTGTTTCACTTATTTATTTATATTGACGTAGAACGCTCGGGAAATTGCTTTTTGTCCCTCGGGAAAATATGGACTTGCTTTTCCCAGAGAACTCCCCTCTGCCGCCCCCGCATTACTTCCTCCGCATCAGGCGGAAAGAACAAATTGGATTGCACAAAATATTATGCAATTATAATTTTTTTAATTGCATAATTTTTATATATATATATATATATATATATATATATATATATATATATATATATATATCTATATCTATACTACTATATAAAGAGGTTGGTGCATTTTAACTTCCCTTTTGATCACATTTTATTTTCCATTATTATCCCTCAACTTCTCTTAACTTCTTTTAACTTTTCTTAACTTCTCTCAACTTCTCTAATTTTTGAATATTTTAAAAATAATAAAATCATTTCAATCTAATTTTTAAAAATAAATAAATTTTTTTTTAAATTAATAATAAAAAAAGTGGATTGATAGGCACTTTAGTGCCTATCAATCCACTAGTATATATAATTTCGCTTCATCTTTTATTGTCTCTGTGTTGAAATTTTTTAGAATTGAGCATCCATAATGTACAATGACTAATTTAAGTACCAACAAGAGTTGTACCTTTGCCTAAATCTTTGTTTTTTTTTTTTGGGTCTAATATGATCTGATGCCGTACATGAATACTGATTTGGACCTCTTCGGCTTCAGCATCTCCTTGTTTTTCTTTCTTTTTTTTTTCGCCCGGGGGAGGGGGGGTGGTGTCGTCCCAACTTAGCAAAATTTTATGAAAGTATTGTAGTATGTGTATACAGGTAGAAGTAGGTTAGGTTTGGTTAGACATTAGTTTTAATAAGTCTGGTTTGTATTTCAAATATATGGTCTAAATTAGGGTTTATTATTTGATATAGACTTTTTTTTAAAGCCTAGTTTGACCTTTTTTAAAAGTCTGACTTACCCTAAAAACTTATTTAGAGGCTTACTTAATATTAAAATTTTTAAATAGTCCAAAAATTTTTCCAAATATGTTGAAGGCTTAATGTAGGCTAAATTAAAGGCTCCCCGCCAAATTGCTTGACCTATTTTCACCCTTATATGTGCATCTCTAATTCTCCATTTATGTAGCCCAAGTTATCGGTGACACTTTGGATCTATAATGAGAAAGCCCAAAACCAATTAACAAAATTATATAAATATTGACCGTTGAACCAAAAAAAAAAAAAAAAGAATTGGCCAAAAAAGCTAATCCTATCTTATAATAAGTAAAATTGATTATAATAGGGACGAAAATAGGTCACGCGGCCTATCAAAAAATTTTGGCCTAAGCTTACCTAACCTATTTAATAAACAAACTAAATTTAGACTTTTTAATAAACATTTTAAACTAAATGTCATGTTTCAAACCATATAAAAATACCTAGTGAGGTTGATAGGTTAATTTGTTTATATTATTTATTATTATTATGAATAATTAATTGTCAATTACTCTGGTGTTGATTTAAAAAAATCTGTACCATGATGATATTAGCTGCATCAATGACATGTGGATAGTCTACCATACAACTAATCTCATATGGTGCACCATAAATTCCCTCTCTCTGCTCCAATCTCACTTCACTCCTCCCATGAATGGCCAAACCTAGTCCCCGTTCCCCAAATCTTCCCTTATCTCTATTTACTCTCTCCATTCCTCCCCTCCTTCAGTCTTTTCCTGCTGCTCTTGAAGCTTGATAATGCATCCCATTGTAACAACGAAGAGACAAAGAAAAAAAGAAAAAACACAATCAAAATCCCATCCATTGAACCAAAACCCATTTCCCAAAATCAACAAAAAGCATATTAGCTATTCCATAGAACATTGTACACACTTCAGAGCAACAATTCAAATCAACAAACCACAAATTGGAAGCAACAATAGAAGATCTAAATTAGAATCAGCAACATATAGGGTGTGTTTGTTTATACTTTTTTTTCAGTAAAAAATCACTTTTTTATTAAAAAAATCAGTTTTCATATATTTGGATAAATTTTTAAAAATAATCAGATTCTAAAAAAAATTAGTTTTCAGCTTTTTTGGATAAACTGAAAAGAGTAGCTTCTGAAAAAAAAATCAATTTTTAGCTTTTTCTATTATATATAAAATTTAAGTTTCAAAATCACTTTTTTTAAAATCTGAAATAAACGCACCCATATTCCAAAACCAACACCAGATCTGCGCAAATGTCAACATTGCGGAGTTGGAAGAGGATGGCAAAACGTTATCACGGTGGAAGCTGCATCCTCATCTTGGATCGCAGCGGCATCTTCGATGTTGAGTGCTATGAAAGAAGCGGTTGAGACATTTTTTCTGGTTCGATGAACCCTATTGTGAAGGAGGCAACAACCACGAAGCTCTTTGCGGTGGAGATAGCCAAGCTCATTGTCGAGGTGACGAAGGTGGAAGGAGATTGAGGTAGCTAGAGAGGGGAAAAATACGGGTGAGGTTTGAGAAAAGAGGAAAAAGTTAGGATGCATCATATATGATGAGTTGCATGGTACACTATACCATATATCATCTACTTATTTGATGGAACATATATTTTCATGGTACAGATTTTTTTCAAATTAACACCAAAGTAATTACCTAATTATTTTTACTTTTTAAAATTGTAATCTCATCTTTACTTCTTACTTTTTCCATCAACCCCATCTCACTCTTCTTTTCTCATCACACCTCCTTCTCTAGTTGCTTGCTGCTTCTTGCCACCTCTTACTCTCATCTCATTGGACCTCCCATTCTCACTTGCCCTCCTTTACTGTCACCTCTAACTATCACAGCTAGCAAGCTCCAAGGACAAGGGATCCATGACCAGCAAGCTTTTAGGTATTTAGATCGGCTTTTAAGTTAAACTTCTAAAAAAATCAGACTAAACTTAAAAACCAGATATTATGTTAGGTAACAGGTCAGATGCATACTTTATATTTAAAAAATAGGCTGTAGGAGTTTAACTAAGACTTTTATAAACTACATAGAAAATCAAGAATCAATGGAAGTTTCTCTCAATACTCTGAATCTTTTTAAAGGTATCGGCTCCTGCAACATTTAATGATCAATTTTAAGCCACATATTCTATTTTTCAAAAAAGTAAAAACATTAAAAATAATTAATTTGAAAGTATCGGGTTTATAATAGAATTTGAGCCACTTGTTAATGAAAGATATTGGTATTCCTAAGTAGAGCAATCGAGTGAAATACAGTTTAAAGGCCTTAACTTTTATATTCTAACCAATTTAGAATCTAAACTTTTTTAATTTTCAATGAAGGAACTTAAGTCATTTTCAATCACCGAAAAAATCTAATATCGCAAATTAGAATTAAAAGTCAATAATATATTATATAATGATATGTCATCAAATGAAGATTAAAAAAGAATATTATTTTGGTGCCAAAACTAAACTGGTCCTCCAAATTAAACTTTTCGCTTGGGACTATTTTTGATTGAAATTCTAATTAGTTGATAACATATATATTGTGCTTCATTACCATTACGACATATGCAGAGAAAGCAACCATTTAGTTCCTCGTCAACTCAGTTTAGGTTATCATTTTTCTTGTTTTTCATGTACAATTTTATTTGTGAACCGGTATGAGAGAATTCATCAGCTTTTAAAATGAATACAAATAAAGAATTTTTTTTTATGCCTGGATTATGTAAATTTTTCAAATTAGTCTACTTATATTAATATCTAATAAATTTTGATTTTTCGTTATCTATATATAAAAAGTAAAATATAAAAAAATACCTGATATTTTTTAAAGCCTAGTTAGCATTTTCTAATGCGTAGGTGATATTTTTCGGTACCAACTAAATATTTGAAATTGATTATTTTTAAAGAAAAAGATTTCTCCAAGAATTTTTTGAAATTAATATTTAATCTCTGGAATAATCAAAGGCTTGTTCCACGCTAATAACTCATTGTCCTCTCGACCAATTCATCAACAAATTGAAAAGGAGATAGTTCAAACTTTACATTCATTTTTCTTCTTAAATCTTTTTGATTAAAAATTCATTTAATAAATATCAACAACTAAGAGATAATAATCAATTAATGCACGGTATTTTTGGTTGTTATCGATTATCTTGTAAAACAGCAAGAAAAAAATTAGCAGGTTTAATTCGAGTCCAACTGTTCATCTATAGGATGTCATGGTTTGGTAAAATTCCTTTTTTTTTTTTAAAAAATTTTGCGAAGTTTCGTAAAATCTGTTTATTGTAGTTTTTGGTAAAATTCGAGTCCATCCATTTTTTGGCTAATTTTAAAATATAGACAGAAAGTCCACTTGGTATTTTGTTTTGTTTTGTTTTTTGGGGGGGGGGGTGGGTTGGGGTGTTTTCAATAGGCCATTAGTCCTGGCAGATCTTGAACCAAGCTTGAGCATGTGCAATAGCATTTTTGTTTGTCTCAGAGCATGGTACAGTAGATGGAAACCAGTTGAATAGAAAACGACGAAAGTGAGTTTGTTGTTGGTCGAGAGGCAAGAGGTTTTTTTTTTTTGGTCTGAAAGGCAAGAGTTTAGAAAAGATAAAAAAAGAAAAGAGAATGGACTCAGCAATCAAGGCCCACACTAAATTTGGATTTTGAATCATCTCGCAAGCGCGGCAGTAGAGCTTTATTCGAGGCTTTGAAAGGCCGTGAACCCTTGAGAGGTCTCAAACGTTGTTGGTGCGGACAGAAAAAAAAACAAAGGATATCGTTACTGGGTCCCATACCATTCGGAGAGAGACTGCAACCACGTCTCGCCTTGTTATCTATACCCTTCCAATCGCACCACAAATCCTTGTCAGCTCTGGGTCCGTTTGGTGTAACTTTTGATAGAAGATCTTTTAAAAGAAGGTCTTTTAAAAGAAGGCATTTTAGAGGAATTATTTTTAAAAGAATAATTTTTATTTGGTTTGAGTATGTCAAAAGTAAGTTTAGAAGAATGAGTTTTGTTTGGATAGGATAAAGTAAAATTACTTTTGGTTATTGATGTGAGAGTAATAGTAAGATTACTTTCAAGCCTTTCTAAAATGAAAATTAACTAAAGATATCTTTCTTGCGCTTTTTCAAGCGCCAAGCTACAACAAACGCTATATCTTATCTTGTAGTCATTTTCTTTCTCCTGAAAGCGCCACTACTTAAACCACTCAAACAGGCTCTATCTTCGCAATAGAAGTGTTTAAAATATTCCTTCACAAAAAATAAATATTTAATATTCATTTAATTAAATTAAAAAATAAATTTAATAGTTGATATTAGAGAATCACTTGTACTTTAAATTATATAAAACATTATAATCAACTTTTGTGTAATATCAAATATTAGATTTATTTTTTTAACTTAATCAATAATTAAAAATCAGACAAATATTAAATATTTACTTATGTGGATAAATATTTTAAACATCACCTAAAATACCATGTACCTGTGCGCCAAAAAATGTAAAAAGCAATACTATATATGTTCCTGCTGATGTTTACTAATTGAGGAGGGATCCGTTCACACTGTTTCGATGTTTCTATTTTATGGGCCCATGTGCTGAAGATAGAAAATTATGGATATAAATTATAAAAAAATGGATGGAAAATATATACAAAGTTTCTTCCCTAAGCATAAAATCTAATATATGAATTATCATTTTGTAATATGTATTACAAAATCATCGACTCAAAAAAAAAAAAAAGTACTACAAAATCTAATTTGAACGTATTTTTCCCTATTGAAAGTTAAAAATTAAAAGTAATTTTACACATAAGTACATTTAAATTGTTTTACGAATTTAATTTCAATATATTACCAATGAAAAAAATTTATACAAATATTTAATTATATATTGATATATCAATAAAAATATTTAACTCAGTTATCTAATTACGTTAAAAAATCTTATAATTAGAAATGTATATGATTAAATAAAAATATAGAACTAATCACATACTCCTAAAATATCTCAATATTTATTCATATAATCATTTTAATGTGTTGATGGAACAAAATAAAATACCCATATTCCCCTACCCTCAAAAAGAAACAAAACTTGAAAAAGAATTATTCTAGTTGGTCTGTTCATCTTAATTTGTTTATTAATGTAATCTTTGAAAGAGCATTCAATAAATTAAAAGATAATTTAGTTTTTCAGATTATTTTTTCTTAACAGCTATAGTAGTAAATTATTTTTTAATCCTAGTATTACTCTCTTAAATGCTTTTATTTGGTCCATTTTAATTGTCAATTTAATATGATGGAAACAAACCGAGAAATTTAAACTAGGGTTCACTTATGAAGCTTTTCTTTTTAATCAAATCCCCTTATCCAATTTATAACATCTAATTATATTATTATAATAAGAATTTAATTTATATATATTGATAATGTAAAATTTTTTTATATTATAATCTAATCAAATTTTTTTATTTGTATAATTTTTGAATTAATGAGTGTAAGAGCTAAATATATTTAATGATATAATAGCATATAATTGAATAATAATATAAAAAAATATTATATTTTCAGTTCATCAAAATTAAACTCTTATATTAATATCACAATATGTCCTATAATATCTATCATTTTTACATATCGAATCATTTATGTTTAACTTTCTATATATTTTTTTCATAATATTTTAAACATGCTAATAATTAAGAAATGTAGTGTGACATTAATAAAATAAACTAAAAACTAATTGAATGTTAAAAATAAAATAAGAATATTTTAATAAAAATACCTTATTTTACGACTAAAGTGTAAATAAAAAAGAACGAACAGTCTATCAACTAAATTTCTTCTCTAAAGTGGCAAATAAAGTATTTATTTCATAATTAGGACTTCAATATTTGATTAGTGTTAAGGAGTACGGATTCTCGTACACCAAACAACTTGAAACTGAAATCAAAACCTTGGTTGATGAGAAGTTGAGTCCAAGGTCAAGGCAGAACCGCAGAACCGAAGAAAGAAAGATGGAACCCACTGCATGTCAATGTCGGTGTAAAGTGTTCCATGATTTGATTCAATGAACCCATTTCCACTTCTATACTCACCTCACTAGCTTCCCCCTCACTTTCACTCCACCCAAACCTCCCTTACTCCCTCCCTCTCTAAAACCATGCCCAGAAAACCATTACTACATCTCCTTCTACTCCTTCTCTCTTCCCACCTCTTCTTCCCTTCCTCCTCCGCCTTCGCCACCATCGGCGCCAACTACGGCACCGTCGCCGACAACCTCCCCCCTCCCTCCACGGTCGCCGCCTTCCTCAAGTCCCAAACCACCGTCGACCGCATCAAAATCTTCGATGCCAACCCTGACATCCTCCGCGCCTTCGCCGGCACCGGCATCGCCGTAACCGTCACCGTCGGCAACGGTGACATCCCCAACCTCTCCAAGCCCCCAGCGGCGCAGTCATGGGTCTCCTCCAATATCCTCCCCTTCCACCCCAAAACCGCCATCAACCGCATCGCCGTCGGCAACGAAATCCTCGCCACCTCCGACAAGGACCTCATCGCCCACACCCTCCCCGCCATGAAAGCCCTCCACCAAGCCCTAACCCTAGCGAACATCACCACCATTCAAGTCTCCACCCCTCACTCTCTCGGAATCTTGGCCTCGTCGGAGCCTCCGAGTTCGGGTCGGTTCCGACCCGGTTACGACCGGGCGGTTTTCGCGCCCATTCTGGAGTTCCATCGACAGACGAAGTCGCCCTTCATGGTTAACCCGTACCCGTTCTTCGGGATCGACCCGACGCGACCCGAGAGTTTGAACTACGCTTTGTTCAGGCCGAACGGCGGCGTTTTGGACGCGGCGACGGGGTACAACTACACGAACATGTTCGATGCGCAAATGGACGCGGTTTTCTCGGCGATGAAGCAGCTTGGGTACGAGGACGTGGAGCTTGTCGTGGCGGAAACGGGTTGGCCCTCCGCGGGTGACCCGGGCCAACCGGGTGTGGGTTTGGACAATGCGGCGTCGTATAACGGGAACCTTATTAGGCACGTTAATTCTGGGAAGGGGACCCCTTTGATGCCAAATAGGACTTTCGAGACTTACGTGTTCTCTTTGTTCAATGAGGACCTCAAGCCTACGGTTTCGGAGCGTAATTACGGCTTGTTCAAACCCGATCTTACCCCTGTTTACGACGTCGGCGTTTTGAGGGATGAACAGGTACTTTGGTTTGGTTGGGTTGGCTTCGCTTTATTTTAGGTTTGTGTGTTTTTTTGTTTTGTTGTTTGAAAAATGGAAATTATTCCGTGCATGCATTGATGGCTTCTGTTTTAGACTTTTTGGTGACGGAATAGTACCAATACTTTTCTACATGACAAGTTTTTCGCGTAAGTACAACACTGCCCCTACGTTTTGACATTAGTTATTATTATTTTAATGGAGTAATTACTCGTTCTACTCTGCCAAACTTGCTCTTTACGAGGGTTATTTTGGGGAGTTTGCAGTGATTATGTTTGGTAGAAACAGTAGAGATTAGTCTGGTGCAAGTTTGCGCTCTGTGTTCTGCTTTCTGAGTTCTGACGCCTGTCAGCTTTTTCTTAGAATTTGATGGTAATGTAGCATATCTTTTCGGTGACAGATGAGAAATCTATTATATGGCTGCTATTTGTGGGGTTCTGTAGTACAACACCACCCCTATTATTTTTTCTTTTATTTACTATAGGCTCTCATGAGTACGCTGGTTGCGGTGGTTATTATTATTATAATATATAATATATAATATTTCGTAATTATTGTCGTGAGTTGGCATTTTGGGAGCAAAAAAGATCACCCGCCTTTTTTGATTCCTGAAGGGCGAAGGGCACATGCTAAGCAATGGCTAAAAAGTGAGAAAATATCACTGTTGTTGAGCTGATCAAGAATAAGATGCCAATATACCCTCTTATCTGAAATGCATTTTACAATTCACTTTCATGTGTAAAGTTGTGTAGTGTACGTGCAGGCCATGGGTCCCACAGCTGGAACAACGGCACAAGCACCTTCAAGTTCAGATGCATCTTCAAAGAAGTGGTGCGTGCCGAAAACGAACGCGAGCGATGAAGAGTTGCAGGCCAACATTGACTACGCGTGCAGCACTGGAATAGACTGTGGGCCCATAAAGGATGGTGGGCCGTGCTTCAAGCCCAATACGGCAAGGTCCCACGCGGCCTATGCCATGAACGCATATTACCAGGCATCTGGTCGCCACGATTTCGACTGTGATTTCGGCCACACAGGAGTCATCACCTACACCGACCCTAGTAAGTTTGAATAGAATAAAGTGGCTGCAATGAATTGGAATATCAAACAAACATGAATGAATGAATGAATGAATGTGCTTTTTATTTTTCTATTATTGTTGCTAGTTGTATTTGTTTGTTGGGACTTGGGAGTGGTAAAAGTGATGGAATTGTTTTATTTCTTGGGGTGTGGCAGGTTATGAGACGTGTACGTATCCATATGCAGCTGCAGGGGCGGGGCTAAAGGTCAGAAAGTCCGATTCTGGTGGCTCAATCAAGCTTGCAAGTTCAATACTGCATCATGTGCTTTCTTGTTTCATATACGTACTATTTTATTTTCTCTTCTGAATTTGTCTCTGATTTCGGCTAATTTTTAATGTTTGTGTTCCAGTTGATGTTATGGTTTTGTAGAAGAATGTGACATAGGAAATGATGACGGGTGGGCGGGTAGTACTTAGATTTAGAAGTTTATTAAGGCTTTTTTGGGTTCCACTCGCATGAACTAATTGTTGGACCCTTGGCAAAATATGAGGGATATATAAATTAATACATATTATTCTTTGTGATAGCCTTTATTCTTCTTGGATGCCGGAGTCTTAGATGCGTTCATTTTTTACTTTTTCTGGGCACAAGATGCTTTTATTCCTTTTCTTTCTAATGATTCAATCCGGCATGGCTATAGATTATGATATTAATTTTGATATACGAGTACAATATTTTATATTGTCAACTAACTGTCAACTAATTATATTTAATTATATGAGTGATTTTTAGAATATTTATTATAAAAGTTAAATATTTGTAATGATATGATAATATATAATTGGTGATAATTGCATAAAAACCTTATATTAACAGCATATTAAAATTAAATTCATACTTTATTTGGTGTAAGATAAGAATGTGATGCGTACACGAAGGCAGGAGGCAAGGAATAGGGAATTTGGGACCGATAGAGGGTTATACAAAGGCAGGAGGCAAAGAATTGGGAATTTGGGACTGAGAGGGTTATAGTTTGAACGGTGTTATTTATTCATAATTTTTGTTTTATTTGTAATGTGATTTGAGTACGAATTCTTAATAATAGAGCTATTAGGTTGTCTAGAAGGACTGAGCTAAATGTCCAAAACGTGTGTCTAATAAAGTTTTTGTCATATTAAAGTTGACGTTGAGTCAAGATTGCACTTTTGGAGTTTTCGAAAAGTAAATTAAATTGATTGATGAAAAAGATTAAATAAAAGTTTACTTAAAATTGGACTTGAAAATTTGAAAAGTTCAAAAGGGTTTGATCTTTTGAGTTTGGTCGCAATGTTGATGACGTTGTGAATTTGCTTTAGAACAAAGTTGTGACAAAAGCCTTGAAGGAGGTTTGCTTTTTTAAAGTTTGCTTTTTTAGTTCTTTTTTATTTTTTACTTTTCTGTTTCAACTTCAAGTTTTTTTTTCGTCGTGTTTTCACGTCCAGATCGAGGCCCAAAAAGAGTAACCATGCAGAGTGCACACAGTTCGTTTGAGCATTATTATTTTGATAAAAAGGATTTTTTTTAAAAAAAATATATTCTTAATTTTTTTTTATATATGAAGGTATTTTAAAAAAAAAGTAGAATTACTAAAAAAGGTCGAAATTTTATTTTAAGTTATAATTTTTATCTTGTGAAAAAAATATTTTAATAATACGAAAAAGCTGTTAAAAATAAAAGGTTTTTTAATATTATATTTAAATATAAATTAATTTTCAAATCTAAACATGAAATAGTTTTTACTTTTTTAAAAATATCTTTTCTCAGAAACTCATCGGAACGGACTCGTACTCAAGCTTAGTTATTCATAAGGGAAGTTGTAACAGCAGTGGGGTTGAGTCATCAACTATACTTTAAAAAGCAAAGAACAAATTTTCTTTTTGGGTGAATAAATCAACCAATGAATATTTGACAATATTGGTACTAAAAGAAAACTACAAGAGTAAACACAAAAAAACAAAGAGTACAGGACTAATTTTCTAAACGTAATCATTGTCAATGTGGCTAATAGTTTAGCTCTAGGAACTACGATTGTGCTTCGATTCATTGGATTATGTAAATAGAATATTAGTCAAGGTTGATTCTGCTTGGAGACCATAGCTATGACGGAGTGTAATCGCTCATCTACGTACTCTTCCGGAAAGTGAATGAGTAACTGGTTAATCTGCAATCGTTAACATCTCAATAAAAGACAAAAACAAGAGACATCAAGTTCCTTGGATATTTAATAGCCGAATTTTCTATCCCACTATACATCCGAACTAACTAATGAAAATGAGCATGATATAAAACAGATGACAATCGGGCTTCTAAATGCTTGGCTTATCGCGTTTCTGCAGTCTCCAGTCTCCACCGTTCTTGAACTTCCATGAATTGCCCATCATGAGAAGTAGTTTCTTGACACGGGTTTTAGTGTGTTTGGATCAAAGTTTGCAAAATTGATTTTGAGTGAATTGGATCTGCGAATTTGATTTTGGTTAGAATTGAGTTGACATTAATTTGGTTTATGTTTCGTAACTTGATCTGGATGTTGTAAAGTTGAGGCTGGATTTCCACAGCAGTGGGAAATGTATCTGTAAGGACGTCAATGCTTAAATCATGAAGTGCAAGAGAAATTAGATATAAGGTATATTATGTGTACTTAAATTCAATGATGAACAACTTATTTATAATAGACAATGGATAAGGATAAAAAGGGGTGTTTCACGATTCTAATGAGTATCTCGGAACTTTTTAACTTAATGCTCATTGGCGGGCTTGAGATATGCGGCAACACGTTTGGTGAGTGCAATTTCGGCGCAATCGTGGACACCATTCAATATTCCTATCATTGCACAAAATGAAGGGCGTTTCCATATGAGTTTCGAGTTGGACCTCAACTCTATAGCATACGGGTTTTGATTTGGACCACTCAACCTTGGGCCGAGTTGGGCTTTAGCAAATTAGATTTAGGCTTCTTGATTCTAGTTGGGAATAGATATGATAAATATTATTTGGATAATATTGATAAAAATTACTTTTACATGTATAATTATAAAAAAAGATGTGCCTATAATATTTAAATAATAATAATATATTATTAAGTTAAAAGAATATTTATGTCAATACACAATCCAATAGAATTTTATTTAACGCAAAAGCAACAAAACGCATAAGGATCCAAAATCACCTCATCAGGAAACCACACTATGAAGTGCGTGTTTGGTTTTTCGTTAGGCACTTTCAAAATTAATTTTGGGATACTAGAATTAATTTTGTACTTTTTTCCTGTTTTGTTTAATTTTTTGTTAAATCCATTCTTTTATATCAATTCTATGTTCAAAATTAATTCTAGATGAAAATAAAAAATTGTTGTTTCTAGATTTTTACTTTTAATTTTTGTCAAAATCATTTTTCAGATTAAACTACCAAATATAAATCACTTTATAACAAAACTAATTGTAACCAAATCAATTATAATAAAATTAATTCCATTTAAAACCAATTCTACAAATGAATTTTATGAAATAGGCAGCCCGGGGCTGGAAAATTCTTAGGCTTACAATGAAATGCTACACATTTGCTCGAATGATGAAAAATGGGCCAGGCGAATGGAAATCAAACTACAATAGACAACCAAATTTATATTTCAAAAAGCATTCTTATATTATATTGTAAAATCTCATAAGTAGAACAAAGTGAATACGGGATGTGATGTCTTTACTACGGGCAAAATCACGTCATACATTTGATATATTTCCTCATATATAATCACAAAGGTCCAAATAAGAAGATAAAATGTCTCGGAGAATGGTGCTTATTTACCACAGTTGAACCCACGGCACACAGAAAGGACGATGATGAGGATCAGGGCTATCAAAATTGCCAAAACAATCAGCTTTATCTTCATGTTTTGCAGCCACATTTTTCTACGGATTTTGGTCCCTGAATTCCTGAAGTCTTGTGCCTGCCTCCAAAAATGGCAAAGAGGAAGCAGGAAGTGAAAAACAGATGGCTTTAAAATAATAAATGATAATCTTGTTTTGTAATCAATCATTCTACCCTCACTGTTGCTCCTTTCCCCTTTTTGTATCCGAACATTTTTTTTTGGGGAAGGTGGAAGGAGGTATCAGGAGAATCGGTATGGCATCAAATATCAAGAGACGATGCTTTTTAGAAACTAAATAGAATATAGTAGTTCACCAAAAAATGAAGAAATTACTTACTAATGATCCTGAAGCATATAAGAAATTTCATAAATTCAAGACCTTCCAAGCAACGAGAACACATATACCACATACTAACCTGATGATGAAGATTCTCAGTCTTGTCAACCAGAAGCTCTATCTTTTCCCCCCTGTCCAGAACCTACGTTAAATGACAAACATGTCAATATGATCTAATTAAATGTTTTATGTCCTTATGCATTATATTTGGCACTTAAAATGTATACATTTTTTCCCTTTACTTCTTTTCTGCTGATATGTATAACTGGTGTGATCTCTGCTTCCCATAGCACACATAGATTATAACGAACATCATTATGGCACAAGAAAAAGAGACAAAAACTCACTCCTATACATGCCTGAGATGCACAAATTTTTTCTTTGAGAATGAAGAGGAATAAACATTAGGTAGTTGTAGAATAATCAACAGACACAAGTCTATGTTGGCTTATTTGTAATAATTTGGTTTTTGGCTCGGAAACAAATTGAACTAGAAATGGAATATTCAGAAAGCATAGCACAGCTCAACCCTAGTATAAAAGAAGTATCATGAACAGCTATAGGGAACAGAATTTGTGTGCCTTCAAAACTTCCATAAAATACAAACTTGATACATGTTCTACAAGATAAAAATAATGAGAAGTCAATAAACATTGTGTTAGTTCTCAGCTGAACTATTTTAGCTGGATTAATTTTCAGCCAGAGATAACTTTAAAGAACACAAAGATAGACAACAAGTTTGAATATGTGTCGCTATCCTCCTTCAAAAAGGATAATGGTATCATCCTTCATCAGCAAGCCAAAGCTGGGCGACCAATACCTTAACAGAACCACCTTTAAAATTCTTGCTCCCTATCACAGCTCTAGAATTGCCTAACTCCCTCTTGTCCATGGGAAGTGAGCCTTAGACTCACCATTCCCAATCACAAAAAAGGGTAACTGGAGAAATATCCTGGAATGCACTTTCTCCGTCCAGCACCAAAGTCCTTCCTGTTAAGAAACTTATCTACAAAAAGCCCCAACTAACCTGATCATAAGCCTCCTCAAAGTCCAACTTGACAACTAAGCTACATATTCTTTCTAACATCATTCACCACTTCATTTACTATTCAAATGGAGATCTTAAATCTGTTTGCCTGCAATGAATGTACTTTGGTCCATTGAAATGGTTTATGATAAAATTGCTTATTTCAACCCTATAGGCAACAAATGTCAGAAAAGGGTTTGACATGAATAGGGGAATGGAAAGCCTATCAGGTCAAAATTTTCCTTGCTCCTCCTGAGCCTTCCTTTTTCCCAAATTAGGTGGCCAAGCTACTTGAAAAGCAATAAACAATCCCATTTTCTTTCTGCTTATATTCAATAAAATTTCGAGATCACACCAGTTGATATTGTAGGGGAAAAGAAAATTGCATATCTACTTGAAACAAAGTTCATGTGTTTCTATAGTCACTTGAAATCCAAAATGAAATGAAAAAGAATGTCTGGCTGAAATTACCCCAGATTCACATCTGGCATGCCTAACCAGAACTTGTAGAAATACCAGTACTTTACAAGCTAAAACAAAATCTAGAGACTCTTGAGTAGCAATGCAGGATGAGCAGAATGCAAAAACTTGAAAAATTGCTGGCCAAACTAATTTAAACAGTCTTATGTATGAGGCTTAAGTATTCATATGTTCAGTTTTTCTCAAAGATCCACTCTCTGTGTCTTGATGTCTTTGTTGTTTTTGAAATTCTAAACATAACTGCATTTATGCTTTGTAAAATATGAATACTGGGATTCACCAATTTGATCTCTTCAATTTCTGTGGTAATAATCATACCCTCATAACTCATAAGCCAGCACAGATAAGTAGTAAGCATCAGTACCTTCTCAATATTCTCCATCATGACACCCTTAACTTCAGAAACCTGAGCTTTAACTTTTGCAAGCTTGCTTATCTCCTCAGGGTGATCGATGCAGTACTGCATATGCTCCTTCAATTTCGGCCTGCATCAAGCAAACACCATAGCACACAAGCACCCCTTCAACAACAACACATTCAAAATCCTCCATCACTAATCTCATAATCACACAAACACAACATACCCAAATTCCTTGTTAAGACTGTTGGCTTCCGCCATGGCGGCCTTCCCCGTGGCGCCATATTTGGCAATAAAATCATCCTTCACGCGCTCCAGAAAAGCCATAGGCACCTGCCTTCCAACCGATTCATCTGCAACAACACAGTACGCTGCAACATCGCAAAGAGTCAGTTACACATTCATTTCTAACCACAATAGGAAACTTTCAAAACTGTTAATCACAATGCAGCAATTTCACTTAACCGCAATGTCAATTTTACCCTAAGCACAGCTAAACGCAGCATAAATCGAAACATAGGAAACAGATCCGGGAAATTTCACGTACTGAAGCCATTGTCGACGAGGTAGTTGAAGGTGTGAGCGTCGCAGTTGTAGGTGAACTTGTTGTTGGAGGATGGAAGCTTCTGGAGGCACTGGAATGCGATGGAGTTGAAGTTGCCGCTGAATTCAGTGTACTCAGCGAGCATCACGGTTCCGCGAGAGACGAAGGCGTAGATCAGAGATCTCTGGTTCTGGTTGTGCCCCATTTTCTCCTTCTTCTAATTCCAGATCTAGGTTCCAACCAATGGCTTTTGTTTTCTGCTGAATGCTGTCGAATCGAAACCTCTCTTCTTAACCGACGCCTCTTTCACCCTTTTTCTTTTTCTTTTCCTTTTCCCTTTCTTTCCTTTTCTTTTCTTCTCTTTTTCAATGGAGAGAATATAGAAAGGGAAATATAGACCAGAGAGAGAGAGAGAGAGAGAGAGAGAGAGAGGGTTTAGGGAATTTTATAAGGGCAACCAAAGTTAATCAGAGTTTTTAATTGTCAATTAATTATGGGTCTAAATTATAAATGGAAGGAATAAAGAGAGGAGCGGCACGGTCACTGTGGCGTTATATCATATCGTAGCAGGAGAACCCTGGCGGCAACAGAAAGTAAACAAATTATAATAGTAGATTATAAATTTATAATATTATACTTTTTTAAGCTTTAACAAATGGCCCATCCATTCTGTTTGACACATCCAACTCACCACTCTGAGTGCAGCCGCAAATCCGACAATAATGACATTTTATAACTTTGACACTTACTGTTTTAATTTAAGAATTTAATAGTATTAACTTTTTTAGGTTATATGTACTTTTAATTCTTAAAGACACACTTCGTTTTGATTATTACTGATCCAATCGTTAATATCATCCAACTTATTGGTTAAAAGAAAGTCCAATAATAATAATATAATATCAATTTAAAATTGATGGTCCTTTTTTATATTGGTGATTTTGAATACCCACAAATTCTTTAAGCTCGACAACAACAAATGTTTTTATCTTTCTTATTGGCAAGTACCAGTATTTGGCCAACCATTAGCTTTAAAATCAATGTACGATAGCTTTAAAATCAAATCCAACAAGAATTAATTGTTCTCATGTAACACCCTCCCAAGTACAGTACTATACTTAAGTCGTAAAGATCATATTCTGTAGCCATATCAACTCTGAAAGAAACCTTGTTGGGACAAAGAACTTCAAATGCCTTCAAGAACTTCAGAAACTATCTGGAGACAACACAGAAATGGGAGTGAAAATTATAAATTCTCAGTAGAATTCTCTAAGTATCATTAATAATATCATCGTTGTTATCTCCAGTTTGCTTCAGTTTATTATGAAAAAGATGAAGAGGCTATGTATACTGTTTAATTTTATAGTTCGAAAATACAATATCCGAAGTAAAGGTTTAGTTTTACTCATAGATTTGTCATCTGGGAGAGCCCATACAACACCAATTCATGAATTATAGTGTGAATAATAACTGAAACATAGTAAAACACAATAGCCTCAATACACTCGATACATAACTTCTGCACCTACCTTTATGTGTATTTGAACTTATGCAAAAACATAAGATTTATGGGAAAAACCCATAAAAATCAATTCCTGAACGATATCATGGATAACAAGTGCAATATATTAAACTACACATAGCATTTGCACATAACTATATCTCTATTTGAATTCATGCATATATATAAAATTTGCTTTTCTTTCTTCATCTCTCTTTTTATCATAAAATCTTTACGTGTCACATTCCAGAGTATGATTGCCATGTCATACCCCATCAGAGCGTGATCGTCATGTCACGTTCCTTAGAAATGTGGGATCTTCCTTTGGTACTTACACTAGCTGGGTCATACCATGCCTCATGTAAGTTTTGTCCCCTATACTCACACTAGATGGGTCGATGCCATGCCTCATGTGAGTGGGGTACCAGCATAAACTTTAATTTTTAGTCTTTAGTCTTTAATCTTTAGCTTTTACTCGGCACACCTAGACGTTACGTATCGCCGTCCCTAGGGTGCTGTTAATGCCCTTGGATAGCCTGGCCTTGGAGTGAAGTCGTCAGCTTCACTCGTGACCATCGTCACACCGACTCACCCTCAAGGGGACCCACGTGCCTCTAGTCTTGGAGGGATCTCATTCTGGTCACGTGCCTCTTAGTGAAGGGATCTCTTCTGGTCACATGCCTCAAAATTGAGGGATCTCATTTGACCACGTGCCTTCAACATAGAGAGATTTCATCTAACCATGTGCCTCCAAGGTAGAGGGTATCTGCCTTCACAAGGAGGGATTCAAGGTGCAACTGCCTCCAAATGAAGGGATTCATATCTTTATCTTTTAACTGCATTCACCGGGAGGAATTCAATTAACTGCTTCCGAGTGAAGAGATTCACATTTAATATACTCATGTCTTTTCATTCTCATACAAGGTCATGTATAGTCAAACTGAATGTACCTATACTTCATTTATTTTCATATGTCATTGTACACATGATCTTCACGTACATAATCGTGACATATAAAGGCCCGTAGTCTCTTTGCCATTCTACCGGTACTCATACATATGCTTTGTCCTTTACTTTCATATACCTCATCTTATACATATGTCATTCTTGAATATAGGGTTTCTATATACCTATTCATACTCTAATTCATCCTCGATAACCCATATCATCTTCAAACTCATCCTTGCATGTACACATTTCCTAGTTTCATAGACTTCGCCAGAATCCGGCAAAGATAATCTGATCAGCCTGCCTCCCCATAAATAGTGTCAGTCCTCATAGACAGTTCAGTCATAACAATATAATCAATCTATTCATATATATGGATCAATGTAAAATTGGCAATTCTTAACTCAAACCTTATGTGTTTCATTAACACTTGTAAAATTATCAATTTGGCCATTCTACCAATTCTATTCGGTTCTGCCTGAATCTTGTATAATCCACCTTTATCTCTATTCAACTCATTTAAATCTGAAATTTGGATATGTCATAGCTCTATATGTCTACTTTCTAACCTTTTTAGTCCCATATCATTTTGATTTATATAACTCAAGATATTTAACTTTTGCCTCAGCCTATTCAGTCACTAGCCCGAATTATACTTCTGGAAATATAAATTCACTAAAAATCGAAACTAAGCTCAAATCATGCGAAATTGGTCTCATATTGAAGCTAACAGGACAACCTTTCATTTGCCACGAATTTCACTCCATTTGGTTAAGGATACCTCGAGTTATAAGTCTTGAAAGTTGACCTTCCTGAACCACTCTATTTTGTCCTAGATTGGACATAGGACAACTTCCTCGAATTACTGGGAACAATTGGGACCATAACAAACTCGGAATTTCATATTGGGATGTTCCCCTATGTGTAAGCTTTCTAACAAAGTTAGTTTCACTCAATTTGGAGTTGTATAGGGTGAGTTATACCCTCCTCAAGTCACCCTGCCCGGATGAAAATCCTGAACCCTGGGTCAAACTTCAAAAAATTCATATCTCTCTCAATACTAATCCAATAACCTTATATGATATATGTATGGAAAGTCCTGGATGTCTACTTTCATCTAAAAATGGTTTCATTGGATTTAACCTGCTGTAAGTGGCGCCGTACACTCCGCCGTATGGACTGCCGTGAAATTCTCACTCAGGCAGTATCCCAACCCATCCATTTCTTCTAGTTTCCTCCTTCTATCTCTAATTTCAACTCATGATTTTATATTAATTCTATCATAATCCATCATAATATATCCAATAATCCATCAAATACATGAAGAAGAGTACAATTTCATGCAATCACAGTGCAAGTAATTCAAGAACAGAATGGAATCCTACCTCTTTGGAGTATGATCCTACTAAATTTGAGTTTGGATTACTGGAACCTTGACAAAGCTTGGAGATTTAATAGAATAAATTGAGAGGGGAAGAGAAGAAGAAGGCTGGAGCAAGTGGGAGAGAAGGAGGTGTAAATTAGCCTCAAATGAGAAAAGAAGTCTGACTTAAATACATGGAGGTAGTTGGGATTGTGAGTGTTGATTGGTTGAAATTTTGTGATTGAAGTTCGGCCATGTCTCTCACTCTTGTGGCCAAACTGCTCTTCACGTCGTCCCAAAAGTGGGATACGCTTTCGTTCTACCTGAAATCGGAAATCTTCCCCATAATACTTGAAGTCGGAACTCGTGACCTTTTACATTGCTTGGAGCTGAAGTCGAATGTCGGAACTCGTACCATCTTGTTTGTGACTTGAGGAAATCTTGTCTAGTTTATTTCGAGACTTAGAATTAAGGTCGGAGGCCGAAAGTCATGCAGCTGACAATCAACTGATCTCGGAACTCCCAGTTCAAAGTCAGGACTCCTTGTAATAAGCTTGGATATCGGAACTTGGGGTCCATTCTAATTGAGTTCAACTCCAAGGCCGGAACTCGTTACATTAAACTCGGAGTTCGGTGCTTGTATCATTGTGTTAAACTATAATTTCTGAGGTCGGATGAAGCATGAGGTCTAAGGTCGGAATTGAGGAATCCAGAATGCGTCAAACCCAATTACTTAAACTCAGAAGTCGGGATTTTTAACATAAAAGTGGAAAAGGGTACCCGAGTAGGAAACCTTATGCCCAAGTCCATGAAGTCGGAAACTATATACAATATTTTGATCCATGAGGTATGAAGTCGGAGCTCGCGTTCATTTTGCTTGAAATTTGGGGATAAGTTATGAGATCGGAAACCGGGTATAATGTCTTTGAGACATGAAGTCGGATACCCAGAATCAACGCTCACGCTGTTGTCTGACTGAAGGTTAAGTCAGAAATCGGTAAACTATGCTGACACTTGTAGACGAGCTCGGAAGTCAAATACAATCCATTTTATGTGAAGTTGGAAGATGAAGTCAGAAGTCGGGAAGGACATGCAGATAAACTCGAAACTCGGAAATAATATCCTATTGAAATTGAAAGATGAAGTCGGAAATCGGAAACTGTGTGTAAGAAGATCGGAAATCGGGACGTTACATCTCACACTTAATTTGGTAGTGCTTTTTAAATGGCTGTTTTTGTTCATGAAAAATATAAATCAATTTTTTATATTTGATAAACAAAAAATTTAGAATACTTTTGCTCTAGATTTTTAGAAGACAGAAGATGCCTTTGAGAGCTCTCATTAAAAGTATTTTTGAAAGTTAATTTGTATTTTTTAAATTTAAAATATTAATATAATCTTACTTTATATAATAGCAATAAAAATAGAATTTTTTTTTAAATATTTATGTCTATTATTATTATTTTAAATTTTAAGAATAATTTTACCAAATACTATTTTTATAATTTTTACTTATTAAAAATAATTTTTATATTATTTTATCAATAAATGCTATTATAATTTTTTAAGAGAAACTTTTAAAAGAATTCAAAAACCTCAACAACTTTTAAAAAATTACAATAATATCAAAACAAACCTAAATCTTATAATCAAGAATATGATTTGGGATAAAACAATATTCTTGAAACCGTACGTTAACATTATTTGTATACAAAAAAAAAGTAACATTATACAATTTTCCAGCCAAAAAAATTGCTATCATAGTACGTGGCAGAATAAAAAGACCATATTAGACATTGTTTCAACCTCACCTCATTTTAGGAAATAATTTTAAATTGCATATAAGGTCGCACTCACAATCTCTTCCTTAGAAACAAGTGGTGCTATTCAGCCTCGGGTACAATGCTCTCGATTACGCTTTCCCTTCTAAATCCAGCTGTTTTGATTGCACATCTCTCAAATGAAAATGATTTTTTTTTCTAATGACTTCCAATATCAACTCGAAATGTGAGACTTCCCATTGACAAAATACATATTTTCTCTGAAAAATTATCCACCCATTTAATGTGTTTGATGAAAAAATTCAAAATCATTCAATAAAAGGACCAGGTTGGAAATCACTCTTGTAAAGTATAACCTAAACGGTAATTTGACGGCCGATTGGAGGGTATGTTGTGGTGTCCACATATTCAAACAAGAGCCATGCCATGGTTGAAAGGGTATTGTTTATTTTGAGCAAAACTAACTTGTTGCCTATTAAGCAGGCTTCATAATATAATTGCATGAACTATACTATACCAATCCAAGATGGTAGTGCAGAAATTGAGCAACATGGCAATCAGCTTTACTCTCATCATTGGCATAGACAACAACTGATCCTAGCAATGCCAAATCTAGATCATACACGGGAGATTCATGAATAATACGCTGAAATTTACAAACAGATAAGCGTTGGTACATGTAGACTGTTCCCTTGTTTTCTGAAGGACTGGATCATATAAGTTGACATCATTGATGCCTCAGGCTAACCAGTTCAATATCAAATATAAGTGTCCCCAGAGTGGAGCCTTCTCCATTAGCAAGACGAGTTGGATTAAAAATGGTAGTGAACAGCCTCTGCCTGTCAAAGAACTTTTATTTTATTTTTTTTAACAGCAAGGTTGAAGGAAAGCAACAAATGTTAGTACTGTAAGAACTAAAGGAAAGAGATTGATAATACAATGTCCAATCCATTTACAAGCTGTAAATCATATATAAAAGCAAGGAGAAAATAAAAATGGATCAGAATTTCACCCAAAATGTCAAAAGGACAACATTTAACATGTACAACTTCACAGTGTAAACAAAAGCAATCACAAGATATAACACGACTCTTTATATATTCCACAACTTTTGTGTTAGATAAGCTCCTTTTGATATCAGTCTAGTGTCCCTTTTTCTGTTATTATTGTTTTTTCTAAGTCAGACATGTTAGCACATCGTGTATCACTCCTGTCAAGGAGGTTTCACAGCGCCTGCACATCTAATGCTGTGAATACACTCTTCAGTGGGATAGAGAAGACACAGTATCAGCAGGCAATTATAAAGCAGTATGAGGACATAGATTTTTTTTAGCTTTCAAAATGCCAACCTCAGCTGTAGCCGGAGAAGAGTGTATAGTGAAAAAACTCTCTATGTTAGATAAACTAGCACAAACATGCAACCACCACAAGTACTTTTAAAATTGCCAGTAGGCCATCCAATTTAGAATGTTGAAAACTTTACATGTGTTAATAATCATATCCCATGCCAAATCTGGCTTGGTTTTGCACTTTACAATGAGCATTCTTTCTAGACAGTACATGCATATGCATTTTCTTGAAGTAAGAATAAAGTGGAAAATCAATCTAAGCATGATCATGTAAGTCTAGAGCAGAAAAGGATGCATACGTTAGGTGGGATGGGCTCCTGCGACATGTTTTGATACCCAAGTGGCGGAGGTATGATGACTCTACGGATACCACCAACTTTCATTGATCTCACTGCCATCTCAATTCCAGCAATAACCTGAAAATATAGCATTTGATCCCATCATCCCAATAGACAAGATTCTTTCTTAATATGACATAAAATGAAGCACCAGAAAGAATTCAGTAACACCTCTATCTAACTTGAGCAGTTTTACAAAACATAAGGTCATAATAATACATTTGTGTAGTGAAAATACCTTTCTTTAGCGTAAGTGCAAAAATAAAATGACAAAAATGAATTTGACACCATAATTTTTGCAATCGGATCATATCACACTTGTAAATCTGTCCATATTAGGAACGAAAGGACATGAGCTTCCCTGAACTAGAGTTACAAATGGATGGCACAACACTGATATTTAGGCTTACCTTGCCACTCCCGAGGACAAAGACAAAAGGACTAGGATCACCATTCTCATCTTTGTGGTCATAGGTTGAGTCAAAGCGCCATCCTTGTTTTGCTGCCAGCCTACCATAGTAGTGAATTGCAACCTTCAAAATAAGAAGAGCATATTTATAACCGAACCTTAACAAATAAAATAAAGATTTGCCCACCTGTGTTAAATTATTTCTATAAACATAAAATTTAATTTTGAAATACTGTAAAAAATTTTGATACAATTATTTAACCATATATTGCTACTTCATTAAAAAGAGTCTAAATTCAATCATAACCCCTTCAAAAGTGGTATAAAAAATATGATATAATTTATGAGCTGTATATCAGAATTAATCTCATAAATCCTACAGTGTTTGTTTACTCTACCAAGTACCGACAAAACAAATCCATTAAGGCATAAAACGACCTCTTATAATTTTTTTTTTCAAAAAAAAAAAACACTAATGGCAGTAGTAACTCTACACTGCATATATATATATATATAGAGAGAGAGAGAGAGAGAGAGAGAGAGAGATACCTGGTCCCCATCAGAAGGAACTTCACCTGAACCAACAAGGAGATCCAAAGCCTTAACGCCACCGGAATAGGGGAGCTCAAAGAAGTCAGATATGGGGAATTTGGAAGAGGGAGAGGGAGAACAAGAGGAAGGAGGAGGACAAGGAAGTGAGAAGATGAATGCAGAGAAAGTGGTGGAAATGAGAGACAGAGATAAAGGTCTTCTTGTAGTTGTAGTTGTAGTTGTAGTTGTAGTTGTAGATGAAGAAGATGGCGCTGAACAGAAAGCAAACTTGTTACATATCGGATATTTAGAGTTATCCCTAGTGTCAGGGAGAGGTACACGGACACTTGCACAGGCGCAGAATTCAATTATCATTTTTTTTTTCTTTCCCACTTGCCGTATGACCACCGAACGAGGACTCAATAATGTGCCATGGCAAATCATTTAACAAAGGGCGTTCATTCCTATTTAATTGTTACATCAGACTTCAATTAAACTTGTCAAATTTTATTAAACTCCTTGCATATAAAAAAAATATAATTTGGAAAACATATAAATATAATTAGATAGTATATGTATAATTAATATTAAAAAATTTATATATATATATATATGTAAAATTGACTAAAATTTGTAATTATTTTATGGATATATTCAACTTATAATTTTATTGTCTTCAAAAGCTTTAATGATTTAATTTATACCACAAAACAGATTATTAATATATAAACATGATTACTACCATATTTGATAAATTAGATATCACCATATTCAACTCTTTAGGTCTAAGAAGTTTCGACTGTAATATTTTATTTTTATATAGCTGATAACAGGTAATTTTATAGGTTCATGAGCATCTATAATATAATACAATAACTTCCATATTCTAAGATTTCTACTAGAATAATATAATTCTCATTAGTTAATTTCTTAAATTTAGGCAGTTTGTGTCAACAATTTCAATTATATTGTGCCCAGGGTTTTCCATTATTTATTAATCATTGAAACTTTTTTTGACAAAAAAAAAAAAGGAATGCATTGACCACCTAACCCAAAAAAAAAAAAAGAAAGAATGCATTTACCAAAAAATAAAATCCTTAAAAATGCTAAAGAAACAGCGTAAAGTGGCCACAAACCAGAAATAATCAATTAATAACTTACTAATTTATAAGAGATTACCATCTTCATAACATACTATTTCAGAAGGATGATAAATTAATGGGCTTCCATAAATTACAAGTAAATCACTTAGCTAGTACATGAGCGGCCAAGACAACCGACTTTTCTTTCCTTCCTATGTTCCCTAGACATCAAACTGGCACAAAAATTCTTCCTTCTTCCTCAATTTGTTTTGGGTGAGGCGGGGGATGAGAGGAAAGAACAAGGCGGTTTCCATTGTTCATTCAGTTTTAGTAGCATTGGCTGATTCATAAGCAACGTCGGCAGACGAGGTGTCCATATCATTCAGACCTAATTCTTCATTTTGCTCCCATGACCTCTCATATTCCTCAACTGAAGCGACCACGTTGATCAAAATGCCAAAACAGAAAACCATGAGACATGAATATATTAAGATGAAGAACTATGCAGCCAGGTGTAGATGGCATGCCAATAATGCTAAACAATTATACACACAGATCATTGCAATTGTGAACATCCATAAGGGCACACAAATACCGTCCAGTAGAGCAAAAAGGTTCAAAACGATGACCCCAACATAGGAAGTGTCAAATGCAGACACATTATGATTGGCATGTTCTACAAGTTCTTTTGTTTCCACTGTGGTACACTGAATTTCCAAGGAACTCGAAAGTAAAATCGATCAGTTCGGTCAAGGCATGACAAAGTCTATTTCATCTCAATGAAGAGAAAACTATTTTACCAATAATGAGGAATAAGGACACCAAAATGACATGATCCATTGGTCAAGCGTATTTGAAAGTTACAACAGCATCACTATACAAGCAAGCAGCATAAGCGATTAAACCAACAGCATAAATTTTTTTTTTTTTAAACTCTTTATTTCAGTCCTCTTTAATGCAAAGACGTAGAAAGTTGTCATCTCAAGCTTGATCTGATGGAATGGGCCAAGGCTGAAGGACAAAACATATATTCACAATTTCAATTTCAAACTTGGGAAAATGTGACCTGCATTAAGTACAAATTTATGTCTGAGATTGATGAAGAAACACTTACATGTCAATTGCTTGTCGTCTTTTAGATCATCAGTTGCAGGTGCTATAAAGGAATTGGCTAATGCATCATCAAGAATTAATGTCCAAGGTTCTCCCAAGCTAAGAAGCTGCACAAATGAAAAGATTCAGATGAAAGACAAGGGTCAAAGTCCTTCAAAGACAGGAATATACCGATTGTATGACAGCTTCTATTTATTAAGCATTGATATCATCGAAAGTATCTGACAAATAATGTCAGAAGAATCGAAAGTAGCATACTATTGATCCCTGGGCTATTGTAGTTCAGAAGTTTTGTGCTCCTCCTCCTGAGGAGAAGGTCCTTTGATACAAAAAATAAAATAACAACAATAAAAAAGAGATCACAGAGATGAGAGAAAGAGGTACACTAAATCCTCCTAAAAGAGAACAGGAGAAACATTGTAAAGAAAAAGTATTACAATTGCTATATGATAGTAAACTATAGAATTATAGGTGAGCAACTGCTACTCTGCCGTAAGGTGAGATACATATACGAAGAGAAATTTAAGCCAACTGTTCTAAAAAACCATGTGCTACCTTGTTTAGCCTTTCTTTGAAGTCCAGCCACTTGCTTTTTCTATGTTCATCAAGACTATCTCCAAAAGTGAACCCATGGACCCTCTGAAGGCCTGTACATGCAGAACACATTAAATTATATTGTAGATCTACGAAAAGAAAATGAACTGTATGAAAATATTTGGTGCAGATTATTTAGATTGGAAGAAATACTTATGTTCACGGTGTTGAAATTTGATTACTTTGTTCATGTGGAGTCAACAAAGTATATGGACGCTACCATTTGTCCTTTCCTTTTCAATTCCACAAAGATTACTACTACTAATTACCCTGTATCCATAGGATACATCAACTTGATGTTAATGTATGCATGCATGTGTGTGTGTGTGTGAGTGGGAGAGAGAGAGAGAGAGAGAGAGAGTACTTACTTTCACTAATTTTTGTAATTAAACCTTCAATAGTTGTAACCACTCCTCCCAGGGTGCCACTTGCCAACTCCAAGTCAAGTTCAGGAACTTTTACACTTGCAGTATCAGACTAAAACCAAAAAAACCCAAAAAAAAAAAAAAAGGAGAAAAAAAACTCAGACTACGCTAATATATCTTAAAAAAAAGAAATATATATATGTATACACACACACACACACACATATAACAACTATGGTGGGATAAAAATCATATTTTTAGGTCTCAGACCACATAAAACTAGTGCTTATACGGTCAGACAAACAGAAAATCAACAGTGGGCAGGGGAACAAAAAGAATGAAGAGAGCATTAATTTGTAATGTCACAGCATTTTTACTGGTTCACTTTCACCAGAAAGATCAGTATAAGTATCATTACAACAGTTAGCACAATTTAAAACAGCATATATTGATAGCAGGATAGCCATAATTTGGCACAAAGGCTCTTAATAGAACCAACAATTTGAGGCTTCTGATATCCAGAAGTTGTGAATTTGCTTGTTTAGAAATACTTCACTTTCATTTGAGTATAATGACAAACTAGAAATCAAATAAAATAGCCAAAATTACAATTTAAAAGTGACACTTTAGAAGAGTCCACATCAACAGGTTTTTTTTTCTTGGTCCCTTCCAAATGATCACACTTTCTAAAATGGTTATGATGCTTATAGCTGCCCTACTACACTAGCAAGCAATAGTGACAATAATATAAGTACATTCTTTCTAACAAGCCTTCTCTTATTGTTCCCAGTGCACAATCATTACCCATTAGAAATAAGAAAAATACCAGTCTACTAAACGCAAAGGATTAACTACAAGCTCCAATATTTAATCACACAACATATACAAACTATTGCAGTGCATGCGTTGCGATTTGTTTGTCAATATCAGGATAAAGATGATGGATGACAAACCTTGATTACATCACGACTTAGGTCATTAACATTTTTCACGTGAAGGGTAATCCTTTTTCCTTTTTCAGGAATGCATCCACCTGGTTTCAACTGCATGGTGAAGAACAATAATTATCCCACCTCCCAAAAGAGAAAAACTACACTCTAGAAATCAGCATATACCTCAGAGTTGCGGTAACCACAAGCATCACATGTGGATGCCATTACGATTACTTCTTGGAAGTATGGAATATCTGTACGCTGTTAAGCTCAACAAAGTGTATAGATAAACTAAGAAGATACATTGCTCACACAGACTTTGCCAATAATAATATAGAATTGCAAATCTTAAAAAAGGCATGCTCTGTTACCAAAGCACACAAATGAAGCAGTCAGCATAATAGTCAACCCTATAGATAGCTGTTTTCATTTTTTCAACCCCTAATATCCAATATAGATCCCGAGTAGCTAACCTGAATCTATCGCTAAGTTTGCTAAACTAGAAAACAAAATTATTTCAGGGATTTTTTATCCGTGCATATAGTTTCTACAAATTTCAACTGAAAATAAATCAAATATGCACTCAAAAAAGCGGTGGGAACAAAGAAAAAGTGTAAACAAGGTAATTACAAAACCAGCCTCTATATGATTTCAGTTTCCCCTTACAAAGCTTTGTGCTCTCTTATACATACAAAATATGTGTCCTTCAAACCAGTCAATTCAAACTATGGTTTCCATTGATGGTAAAATGATGGACAATCCTTCCAAAATAGATGTAACAAACACAAGCAAAGAATATCCTGAGGGCAATATGAAAGATGGTAAAAGGATACTGGTGACAAACATTCGAGTCTCACACTTAGTGGCACAAGCACCACAAGTTGATGGGAAAGTCATCACCTGTCATGAACAAGCAGCAATATGACACTGAATGGGCCAAAAACAAAAAGGACCAGACATCAGTAGTCAATACTATACAGTTCAGCATTAGGTACCTCTTCTGGTGCAGTATATCGAAATAAGGCTTCTGCAATTTCTGCGCTATTACTCTGTGCAATGGCTCGATGACCAGCTGCTGCCCCTATTGAGCCATGTGGTTCTCTCCTCACTTGATCAGCAGTCCCAGCATCTCCACCTGCTAGCGCTTCATCGTGAATTCCTTCAGTGTGTGTAGAATCAACAAGATACCCCAACAATGCTTGTTGCTCAGGTGTTCGCTCATAAAACTTGATAGTCAGTGATGGATCAGATGATGGTGCAAACCTATTCACACAGTTACCTCCTCCATTTAATAAAATAGAAGCAGCTAGAAGGTTTGACTAATGTTAAGAAGCACCAAATACAGGCCCAAGGCTGCCTCACTAACAAATACAGGTTTCTGTTCAAATTGGTTTACAATAAAGATTATAAGATGCAATGCGGAATGATGTGGAGAGAACCAATGCAATACAACAGTTCATTAGGCCTTCACCAAGAAATCTTACGGGTTTTCAATGAAGCTGTTTCCAGCAGGATCATCAAGAATAAAGGTGAAGGATGATTCTCCAGTTGCACAAGCTCGCAATTTCACCAAGAACTGATCAATTGCTTCAGCTGTCTCTGGAGCCACTTTCTAGAAGGTGAAAAACATAAGATTAAGTTATTGAAAGAGAAACTTATACCAAAAAATAATATAGGGCAGAAAAAGTTTGTACTTTGCGTTCCTCTTGAAGGGCTTGTAGCCCATCAGCAGCTCGCATTAGTATCCCTTCCACCTATAATTACATCAGATATAATATAGTCAAATCAAATTGAAAAATAATGTTCAAACATGAATTTAACCATAATCTTCATAAAATACCCACAGTCAGCACTCTGACACCCACAATTTACATATCTAATATAAATATATGGATATTATCCTTGCTACTAAATAATGAGTGACAAAAGGAAACTACCTAAGTTATGAACCTATGCTAGGATTAACAGGCAAACCTAGAGCTTCAGAAATTTGCTCAAAATTCTTTCCTCTGATTCATAGTAAGTACTGACAAAAGTCTGTACAACAGAAGGACAACCTTGTTATCTTTTTTATTGAACCATTTTTTGAAAGAATAAAAAGGAAACATTGACAAGTTTATCAACTCCTTATAACTCTTTCAGATCCACTGAAGGTCGATTCACCAGATGATTTTGCATAAGCAGAGTAACTTTGGCCAAAATCAACTATTCAATTGTCTCATATGCATGTCAAATAGAAGGGCAGGGTAGAGATGTTCACCTACAAATAAAATGAAATGACAGACAAGCCAAAAACAAAAATTTGTTTTTAAAAAAAAAACCAACCCACCCCATCAATGCTAGGAGTGGGAAAAGCGTAGGTAAATTGAAAAATGTAGTACCGTTGACAGACTACCACGTTGAGCCTCTGGTGGAATCTCAAAATCCAATTCTGGAATCTGCACGATCATACATATAAGCAACGTGTGCATTATATAAACAATTCAAATAAATTTATTACACTTCAATTTTTCAAAATATAGGGGGTGTATCAAGTGAGAGGTCTATTTTTATATTAGAGGTGTGAGAAGTAAATCTTGGCCATTAAACGATTCATGGATAGTTAAGATTAAAAGTTATTTAAAGATTACATAATCACTTAAAAAAATCACATGACTTTATGTTTTAATCTTGGCTATTTATGTCATGATTTACTTCTCTCACTCTCACAATTAGCTACCCCTCTCATTGAAAGAGAGAGAGAGAGAGAGGGAGGGAGGGAGGGGGAGAGAGAAAAGGAGGAGGAAAATGCAAATAAGTTTAAGAAAATGCAGAAAATAAAACAATATCAATATAAGTACCTTAATGGTAGCAGATTCTGATTTTACCACTTGTCGATCGAGCATCTGCATTCATTAAACTCATCAATGAGGCTTGGCAAAATAGTTAAAAAACACTATTGTAAATGGAAATGAGAAACATGAGAATCGACTGTAAGCCTACATCAACAATATATGTATTAGACTGATGTATGATAAGGCCACTTCCTAGATATTCTGTTTCATATTAATAACACCGAAGCACATTAGCATGTTGAATTTTGTTTATAGAATCTTTCTTTAGTTTGCTCATAGTTACAAACGTTTCGCCATGGGCCATTTACTTACATCTTTCCCTACTCTGTATAATAAACATGTATATATATATATATATATATATATATATATATATATATATATATATATATATATATATATTCCAAATCACATTTATAATTCCTATTTCCATTCCATAAGTGGTAGGAGAAAAAGAATGCAATAAAGGTGAAATGAGATAGCTACATTCTTTCCAGTCCACCGATGAGATACTTGTCATACTTGATTCAAAATAAAACACACAATGCCAGCCGTATCAGTTGCAGTGCTGTCAAATGCAAAAGGCAATCTAAGGTGACAATACCACCGAATGTCACGGGCAGCAAGGATCACTTTAAAAAGGGAAGAAAGTGAGACAGTATGATGTATGGAGGAACTGATAGTAAACCTAATCATCAAAAAGCCTCAAACCGAAAAGAAGGGTGCCAAATGAAATTATGAATGTAACGTCTAGAAAGTTAACATTTTGAATATTGTTACAATCCTAACTCCTAAGATATTTCCATGTCTTGCTAATTTAAAATTTTGGCCAGGGTCTAACGATTGAAGAATACAACACCTCTCCCCTTGCTCTATTCTGCACTAGCATTGCAGCTTTTATGGAGCCTCTCTTGATTATGTTTTCTCTTGCCTTAGTATGCCACTTTACTTCAAACAGGTTTACATCATCGACCCTTTAAGACGGATGTCCATTGGCTAAACATGGACAGAATTTTAAACACATAAGCAACAGCAAAAAAATAAATAATCACCCCTGCATACTAAGCTGGCCACTGGCGTCCAGCACTTCCAGCATGGACACACACTCTGTGACATCTGGCTGATAAAACCACGCCAGGACACGACAAAGGCACAAGAGCACCTCCACTCAAGTCCGTCTTGTACTCACCTTAACTAAACTATTACACAATGTTTTAACTCATCCAGCGGCTATATAAGTTTGCTTGAATTAATATAAAACAATTAGGGGAAGCAAAACATTTAGAAGCATATAATGGATAAGTCCAAACAACTCAACCTTCTGATTGCCAGATGGGATCTGCAGAGTGTAACAGCAACCCCGCGGTTGAATTTCACCAGCAAACTGTACTTCATTGTTCCTAATGGACAAATAAAGACCAAAAAAACTAATGTTAGATTCCTTTCAAGGAAGATCAATGGGAGCAAGCAATCACGTTACATCCAATACACACAATTTAAGAGGAAGGCGTGGATTAAGGCAACTCACCTCTCACCACAGTGAGGACATTCAAAAGCCGACAACAAAATCTGCACAAAAGACATATGAGACAATGGATTACAACTACAAACCTTAATCCTAGCAAACCAATGGACAGACATAAGTAAAAGGAGATTATACAATTAAAATGCAATCAGTTAATTAAAGCATGCAATAAATGATTTAAAACAAAAAAGAAAAAGAAACGATTGAAGCATCAGCATAAGGATAAGGTATATATACCTTTCTGAAGTGAGGAATTAAGGTGAGTAAAAATCTCGTAATCCCCTGCGAAACACGACAGCAATTCGAGTCACTTAAAACATGGAACGAAGCTACGAAACTGAGAGAGGCTTATAGTGGATTCCAGCTCAGACCGCAGTAACCACAGAAACAAACAATGCACGGGAAACAAGATAAGAAGAAAAAGAAGAAAAAGAAGCTGAGCAAAGACCAAAACAGAAAAGAAAAAACAGAGAAAGAAGAGAAGAAGAAGGAGAAACGCAAACGCACTGAAGTAAATGATAAAAATCACCGGTTACGAAGGAAGACAGAGAGAGAGAGAGAGAGAGTACGTTTTCACCGCAACGCATGCAGAGGCTTTCGAGGTGGTAGAGAGGGGCGTCGCCGTCCTCCGCAGTAACGGCTTCAACCACCGATCCAACGTCCACGATCTCCTCTCGCTTCCCACTCCCGCCATTGCTCCCTTCCATTCTGTGCTCGCGCGGCGATGGATGTATGCGAACACCTTCGAACTTCTATTCCTGTTCGTTGCGTTGAGCGTTTTGTTACGGTATAAGCCTTCAAAAACCAGAAGCAAATTGCTATCAAGTTCCAGACAAAAGATTCGGGCGAAGGCACTGGAAATAGCCAGGTTATCATCAAGTTGGGTTGGGCCGGGGCGGGTCACATTCATTGGCCCATCATTCAGTTGAATACTATATATATAAATTTTTGTGAAATTAAATGTAAACTATATATATATATATATATATATATATATATATATATATATATATATATATATATATCAAATGGTGAAAAAGGAAGATATATTATTTCAAAAACTTAGTAATGACAAGTAAAAAATAATATAAGTTTTTTTATGTAAAAAAAAAATACAACAAAAAAATTTAAATTACTTTTGAGAACCTAAAATGTTATATTATTTTACATTAACTATAAAATGTGCAATTTCTTATATAAATAGAATGCATAAAATTTTTTCTAGGATACATTATTTAGTTAATTATCAAAATTTGAATATATTGAGATAAAACAATTTATATATAACATATATCTATATATAATTCTAAGTAAGTTTTGTGTAAATGTTAAGAGAATAGTTGTTAAAATTAAAAATTGAGTCAAAAAATGATTAATCAAAGGTAAAAAAATATATATATATATTCTTTTATGTTACAAAAAAAACTAATATAATATGATAAAAAAAATTAAATTAATTTTTAGAATAGAAAACATTATATTATTATATATTAGCTATTAGATGCCTAATATTTTTTTTTAATCTATATCATTACATTAGAAATTTTGTCATTTTATTTTATCAAAAATTTGTCAACAAAAAACTCAACATGGTGCATTTTGCTTTGAGAAGAAAACAATTTTTGATAAATGTATATTATGCAATGATAGTAAACCAAAGTTAAGAGTAATCATTACACTATAGTAAAAGAAAATTAAAATATATTGTTTCAAAAACTTATTAATGAAAGGTGAAAAAATTATATAGTTTCTTTTATGTTAAAAAATAATGCAACAATAAAAAAAATAAATTACTTTTGAGAACATGCATAAATTTGTTCACTAAGATGCATTATATATTTAATCATCAAATTTTTTTAAATGTATTTGAAATAAAATAATTTATATATGACCTATTTGTATATATAATTTTAAATAGGTTTTATATAACTATTAAGAGAATAGTTGTCAACATTTAAAATTGAGTTAAAATCTCTCTCTCTCTCTCTATCTCTCTCTCTCTCTCTCTCTCTCTCTATATATATATATATAAAATATTTTTACTTTCCAATTATTTAATATTCAATTTTAAAGAAGAAGCGACCATTATCAAACATTCACCAAAAAAGAAGTGACTATTAACATCCTTAAGTAAAATTGATTTTACGTGACACTTTTTTTTCACAAAATAACATTAATTTTTAATCTATGAATTTTAAAAATTTAAATGATCACATACTTTTTGTTACTCTAATTTTGAGTAATTTACTTAAATTTTTTAGAAATATAAAATTAAATTTACTTTAAAATTATTCAATGATGCAATTTTTAGGCAATAATATGTAATATAAAGGCGGATGTAAGTTACAATATATAAAAGATTAAACAAAAATAATACGTGATCAAATACTAACCATTACTAGAGAAGGAAAAATATCGAAAATTGTTAGAAAAGGAGAAAGCATTCCATCATGAATAAGAATATCAAGTTAAAATCTACACAAGCTAAATCAAACAAATTTTTTATAACATATATTTAAATTTATAACAACACACGCAGGATGTATTATTTTTGAGAAAGAACAATATTCACTCATTTAATTAATATTTCCTATAAAATAAATAATTAAATATTTGACATGATTGAAGAACCAGCAAATTAAAACAATACCAAAGCTTAGATGAGATTGATAAAGTAATTGATAACTTAATCGAATGAGGAGCTTATGTATCTAAAAGAAATTTGAATACTTTAAATTGTGACATCTTATTTTGGAAGAAAACAATTCTCAATAAAAGTTGTGTAAAGTCAAGACTAATTATTGAACTATATTGGGTTATACCTAGCAAAATCTGTAATTTGTTATAGATAATTATATGTTATATTGTCTAGAATGATCTCACCAAAAAAGTTGAAAGTTCTTATATTTCAAAATGATGGAAAAACATACATTGACCCTAAATTAGGATAAACTTTCTTCTCAACCTAAATTTCGAATTACCAAAACAAAGAAGACGATGAGAAATACAAGACTACATTAAAAATGTTGGCTATGATGAATTGTTCAACAAACTCTCTCAATATAATTATCTTTAATCCATTTTATTCTATAAAATAGTTAAAGAAACAATCAACATATTCTTGCATATATAATTTTTAATTACTATTATATCTTCCTTGTAAAAATATTCTTATTAATGATAATTACCAAAAAAAATTAACAATCCCGTGGAATGCACGGGAATTATCTCTAGTATAATGTAACATAAACATGTATAAATTTATAAAAGCATGTAAACTTGCATTATTTCTAATATATTTATATATTTATTTTAAAATTTAATTTTGGTATACTGATAGTATAAAATATTTTTCATTATTAATTAATTATATATCATCATATATATAACTTTTAAGGTAATTATTATAAGAGACAAACACTTTTAGTAAGTGTTTAGCAACTTGAAAAATCAATTTAAAATGGTATAAAGTAAAATTAATTATTAAATTAGCTTTTTATTAGACGTTATTTGGTTCGACAACTTATAAAGCTAATTTGACTTGTTTTTTCATCAAACGAGATATTACATTCTAGTATAATTTTAACTTGTGTTTCAATAGGCGAACGGCAGACGTTGGCAGATGGTAGTGGTGAATGGCAGTAGAAGGTGGTGGCGGACAATGGTAGATGATGCTGACAACTGATAGCGGCAAACCGTGGCGAACGATGGTAGCTAGTAATAGTCGGGGGTAGTCAGTGGCAATTGACAACAACAGTTGATGGTGGCAGACGATTGATAAGGTTAATAGCGAACGAAAGGATTGGTGTCAAGTGAAAAGAAAGTAGTTAGAAGAGATAAAATAGAAGGAGAAAAATTTGAAATAAAATAAAACTAATTTAAAATTAGTTTTTACCATAACTAGTTTGAAGCTCAAATTGATTTAGATAATAATTAGCTTTAAAATATCTAGGTAGTTACCAAATATTTATTAAAAATCAAGTTTCATTGTACTTAGTTATTTGATTTTTCTAGTTTACCAAATATTTCCTTAATAACATAAAAATATATGTTTAGATATCTACTTAAAAAATTTTAAATTAATAGTACATTAAAATTATTATTTTATTTTATATATTTTTAGTTATTTTAACTTAATTGTAATTAAATCATTAATCTTGAGTTAATTCTTTGGTTGTTTGTAAGAGTCGTGTTATTTGGACGCACTCAACGCATTACCAATTTTTTTTTTTCAGTTATTAACTTTTTAAATTAAAGTTATCAACTTATTCTACTGAGTTACAAACCAATTACAGTATAATAGTATAGGATATTTTGTATGTAACTAATTGGTAATCTAGTCGAATAAATTGATAACTTTAATTTGAAAAATTAGTAATTGAGAAAAAATGTTAATATTTGTTCGCTACAACTATTTGGTAATTCAATCAAAAAAGTTGATAACTTTAATTTAAAAAATAGATAACTAAAAAAAATAATAATAACGCATCAAAAATGCGTCCCAAATATACATTCAAATGATATTATCCTGTTTGTAATGACTGCCATCATCCTTTTTTTTTGGTTGGATACTACCATCAACTCAACATTTAACAAACACAACTCGAGTTAGCCTATTAATGAAGCAGGCCCATCATAAATTTCTCTCGTCTTGTGAGATATTTGAAGCCATTTAGCATTGACCCGAAAAAAAAGTCATAAAGCAAGTCCAAAACAGAATTGGCATAAACCATGCACGGATAACGTAACAGGAAAAATGTCATCCAATAGGACCCAAAAACCAAAAAAAAAAAAAAAAGAGAAGCTCCCATAGGCCCCAAAAAAAACAAGAATAGAAAGAAGCTCTTACAGATTGACAAAAAAAAAAGAAGCTCCTACATATTTAAATTAAAAAAAAAAGAAAGAAGTTTCTTAATCTATATGTATTATTAGTATAAAAAATTTCATATAAATATTCAATTATATATTATCATTCAGTAAAAGTATTAGACTCAACCATCTATTATCTTAAAATTTTTACAAATATAAACATCTGATTGGATGATAATATAAAACTCTTTACATTCCCAATATATCAAAATTAATCTCTTTCTAAAATCTATTTCAATATTTTTTTTTTAGAAAAATGTTATGGAAACATATTTTGTATTGGATAACATACCAACTCATACCTCATTCACCATAAATGAGGTGTGGACTCCACTTAATTTGGATCCACAACTTATCTAAAGATGGATAAAATGTGAGTCGATATGATGTCAAACACAAAATATGTTCACATAACATAAATTTAAAAAAAAAAATCAAGGGTTTGGAGAGAGAAGTGGGGATCTTTGCGCATTAAGGGTAGAAATTGAACTCAATTCCTCTATCTCGAATCATGTCCACACCCTATCTAATAATAAATGATATATGAAACGGCATAATATGCAACATAAAATATATTCATGTAACATAATTTTTTTGTTTTAATCAAGGGCGTTGGAGAGAGAAGGGGGCCTTAGTGCACTGGAGCAAAAATCGAACCCAATTCCTCTATCGAGTGAATTGTGCAAAGACTCTTTTTGCCATTTCTCTCCCCTTTTGCTGTCCCTTGCATGCTCTACTTCAATATCTTAAAGGTCTTGAACCAGAACTAATCTTTTTTCTCAACTTAAATTTTTATGCATTAAAAAAAAATGGAAACCATACCTCGAATAAGAAATCAAAATTCAGATAGGAACAGACCCAAAGGAATCAGCAAAAGTTACTCCAACAAAGATTCTTACGTATTAGTTGCCAACTTGGCACTAACCAGCATCGAAAAAAGGGCCTCAACAAATCATGCAAGCCTTCTGTTGTTTGGCTTTCTTACTGCAGGTCCACACTCACCCATCGTTTGGTTAATTTATCTACTCTATCATATATCTCAGATCCTACGCTGGTGATATAATTATCTATAGTCTTTTAGAGTTATATAAGAAATATCAATATACAAGAGACTAGTACCCATGTCATTGTTTTTAAAGAACTAGTAAATATTTTATTACTTTTTGTTAAACTTTACCAGATTTTAAATATGTATTAAAAAAAATTAACAACTAATAAATATTTAACAATGAATTAAAAATATTTTTTCACAAAAAATTTAATGTCAAAGTACATTTGATGATAAAATACAATAGATTTAAAAAAAATTAATGATTTTTATTCACAATTTTGATTTATACCATTAAATGAATCTTGACCACCAAAACTTATACTCCATTTTCTTTAAGTTTTAGGTAGATGCATAAAAATCCAGAAATTATATTAAAGAATTTATATTCTAAAGAAATATAACTACATTTGAGTAAGGTATTTTTCAATAAAACACTGAAAATAATGTCATTTTTTTCTATCATTTTTTAGTGGAAAAATCAAGAGATAAGAATAAAAATTATAAAATTAATTAGTGCTTTGATATTTTTCATAAAATAACAAACAAATTAAAAGTAAATAATAATATTTTAAAATGTAGGAAGTAATTATACGAATATGTTAAAGTGTCAGTAAATAGAGAGTCATCGTAACTTAATTTCACCTTTTTTTTAAAAAAAAAATGGTAAAGAGCATAAGCCAACAGAATATTTTCATGTCAATCTCAAATTCTTATATAATTTATACATTATTAAATATTCATTTTTGAAAGGTAGTAACTAATAATTATTTTTAAATTGATTAAAATAAGAAAATATAGCCGTAGTAACTCCCATTTTGTCAGCCTGTTGAGTGAAGAATCAATGCACCTTGTTTGGAATGAGTTCCCTGCAGTTTTACAAACAACTGCAAGGTGTGTAGCTTGATGAGAACTATTCAAACAAATTTTTTTCTTATATATGCTTATGCATATTAAAATGATCAGATCTATTTTGGTTTTTTTTTTTCAAGGAGGATCTGATCCTCTTGTTTGACATATAAAGTATCTGCCATTTGAGAATGTCCAATTACTCTAACATTTTTTTTTATACCGGTAGAAATGAGATTTGAATTTATGATTTCATTCAAATTATTTAAACCCTTCATTACTAGCACACCCCTATTAGCTTTAACTTGTTTAAAACTTGACACTAAGAAAAATAGTATTTTAAATTTTAAAAAAATAATTAACGAGAAATACTCATAAGAGAGTCAAATATGGCGCTTTCCAAAATTTGTAATCATTAAGAATTTCTTAGTGATCTACCTAACGCTGAAGGCTAATCTATGTTAAAAAAATGTTATATTAATTAAAATGGATTAAAATCAAATTTTATTATGTTTCTTATTACAATCACAAAGTAATAAATAAAAACTCCAACTATTAAGTTGTGACTATACTTATTTTTGTTCAATGTTATAACTTTTTTTTTTTTAGTAATGTAATAACGTTCTAATACAATATCCATCTTCCATATCTACGCAAGTTGATTGATTATAACAGTAAGCTAATGGTAAAAGGCTTAGGTAGATTGCATGTTTGAATTTATCATATACATAAAATAGATTGAGAAAGAGATATTGATGAATCTTAATTAGAACTTGAAAATAAATTTATTTTTCTGTTTTAAAGGAGTATAATATATAAGAGTTGTTGTGTGTGTTGTCAAGTATTTAAAGCATAGTTGCATATAAATAATAATATTGCTTGGATTTAATTCAAATATAAAGGGAAAAATCCAAAAGTTCATTACCTCATGAAGAAAAGTTTTTATTATGTATCAATTCTAATGTTATGAAAAGAAAAATACACAAAGTATTTGATAGTAATGTAGGTATAGGCTCAAGATTTTGTGTCTTTCTCTTTTTATGGTGTTCACCCTTGGCATATACTTTTAATGTACAAATTAAAACACCACTCCTCATGTATTCGACTTCTATTTATGTTTATAATAAGTTTGGATGATAGGTAAAGAAGAAAATGAAAACAAAATAATGAAAAAGGAAACATTTTCTCTTAGTTGATCTATTCCTCCTTTTCTCCTTTAAAGGCCAATTTTTTATTTCGCTCAAGATTAGAGTAGAATGAAGAACTAAAAATTAAAACTTTTAAATAGTATAGTTGATCCGTTCTATTACTCTACTATATAACTCAAACAAAGTTAATGAAGTTCTTTTGTTCTCCTTAATTTCAAGCCTAGTTTTACTAGTTCCATTCTGTTTTATTAATGAAACAATATTCAAACACTTATTATGTTTTCGGTGCAATTATAACTAAGTTGTTTATAAGTACTTTTATAACTAGTAATATTATTTGTATATCAAAAATAAATATCAAGAGTAAATACCATAGAGAGAAATTTAAAGCCTTACCATCAAATATTTTGTGTCTTTTTTATAATGTCCAATTTAATTGAATAAATAACATTGCTCTTTATAAAATATGGTTGTATAAGTACACATTGAGTCATGAAATATACTTTAATATCTTGAACCAGAATGAATTTTTGTTTTCTCAACTTAAATTTTTATTCATTAAAAAATATACAATTGAAACCATACTTTGAATGGAATCGAAATTCAAATAGGATAAAACCCAAGGGAATCACCAAAAGTAACTCCAGAAAAAAATCTTATCAGGACAATATTTGTTGGCACTAACCAGTCTAGAAAAAAGGGCCTCACACAAATCATGCGAGCCTTGAGTTGCTTGGCTTTCTTAGGTCCACACTCACCCATTGTTTCCTATAGTTAATTTATCTTTTTTTTTTTCCTTTCTAAATCATTAATATTCGAAATTGATTGAACTCCAATTATTCAGTTTGAGCAAGGTCGTTCTATTATTGGGATGAAGTTCTCCCATCACTAATTTTTTTTCTACAAGATTCAAACTTGAGGTTATTTTTAAAGGAAATAAATGTCAAATTAATTTTTTTTTATTTACAAAATTTAAACTTGAGATAAAGGGAATAATATAGAATCATTTGAACCAATCAAACGTTAATTTATCCTTTTATCTTATAACAATGCATCCTCATCATATCTCTAATTCTACACTAGTTATCTGTTGTTATCGAGGGGTTCTCATATGCTCCTAGAATAAGAAAAAATTATGCTCTAATCTTATTTACAATATTCAAGACCTCAATTATTATAGTACCAATGCTATTATTTGGATATATTTTTTTGTATCTCAATTGATCATTGATGATTCATATATAAATAAGTAAAAGATTCATATACATAATTAAAAAATTGAATGAGTGTAGTAATGAATAATAATATTATCATATAATTTTCCAGTTATACCCTAGTTATATATGCAAATTCCCTATGTATTTTTCCAGGAATCACTATTGGTCAATTAACCTACAAAAAGTTATATTCAAATAATATTTTCCTTGTAATAAAATTAAGAAACACAAATGACACATAACAATTAATATGTTGAACTACAAATAGATTAGATTAGAGCACAACTTTTTTCTTATTTTAAGAACACGATAGTGATCACCCTACACATGTCATACACAATTAATTATCTAGCCTTTTGAGTTACAAAAGGATGTGTTTTTTAACCAATTTAGCTTCAACCCACTCCTCCTTCTTCCCTGTCAATTTGTTTTCTTCCCCTTACCACACTTCTGCACACTAGCGACCATGGCTACCGTGTCTCCACTCACCACAGAAGAGCTCCACCAGTTCCACAGAACCGACCGTGAGCTCTTCTGCTTCCTGATCCTCAAACTACGCCGTGACATCACACAGTCCCTTCTGGTCATGGCCCTGTGGCTATGGCTAGAACACATTGGCTACCCTAACCTCATCCACACATTCGTGGCCATACCCGAACCTTCCCTCATCAACGCCGTCGTTGATGAAGCCGCGGCTTGCCTCAAATGCCTTGAGACTGAAAGCCCCAACATCCCAAGAGGTGGTGGCTTAACCTTAACAAAAAAATTAATCGTAAGAGACATCTCCATTAGACTCTTCCATGAGAAAAGGCACACAGCAATAGCTGGCATCAGGAGCGTTCTAAAAAACATATGTTCTAGAATTTTCGGTGATATCTTGCAGATTGTTCTGAAAAGAAATCAGTACAAAAATGCTAATATTGCTAGCACATCACGAGCTTCCACATCACGAACATGTACACACCCGTCACCAAAGAGGCCTAATTTGGTTCTCCCAGGTTTTCCGCACCCTTTGTTCGGTGACTTTGACATGACACCGCAGGCTCCGAAGCTTGATTTGCTTGACGACAACATATGGAACGGGAAGCGACCCTCCGATGATGTTACCGAAGAGGATAGAACCATGTTCCTGACATTCTCTAGGGGCTTCCCTGTATCGGAGAAGGAGGTGAAACAACTGTTCACGAGCTCGTTTGGGGATCGTGTGGAGAGTGTAACAATGGGAGATGCTGATGTGAATCGCCAGAATTTGTTTGCGGTGATGGTGTTGAAGGACGTGGCGACGGTGGATCGAATTCTCACTGGCCAAAGGATTGCAAAGCTTCACATCAATGGCAAACACATTTGGGCTCGCAAGTACGAATTGCGTGACTGAATTGCTAGCTGAATCATCATCTACAAATAAAGCTACCTACACAACCCCCAGAAGCTAGATATCATCCTTATTAGCTTGTTTTTCTTTATGCACATCTTTGCTTGCGTATAATTAGTGTAATGTTACCCAGTTGGTCATCGGTTACGTTGTTTCTGTTGTAATTTCTTGTGTCATTATCAACTTATGTTATGTGAATGGGTCTGTATGTGTAAACCATGAGTGCAACTGCGTTAAATGTAGCTTTAAAGTCTTATTTTAATGTATGGAACTTTGTATGTAAATTTAAGTAGAACTGTGTTTTTCATTATTTATTTATTTTTTAATAATGGCTGCTTCTTCTACTTGAGTTTTGCTGGTATTACTGTATATGTCGCAACCCTTTTGCAGAACTTATGACCATCTATAATGGTGGCTTGAAATCATGGTTTTGAGAAGATCATTTGTTCACTTGTTTTATGAGAGTGAAGAGGGGTTAATTCTATACGCCGTCAACTTTCAAATTGCATAGCTATCATCTTTTCATGTGTTTTGCGAAGCCAACAATTGGGAATGTGGAAAAGGATGGCCATGGTACGTGTGGAGAAACTCCTCCTACTGAAATGAAATCTTCTTCTTCTTCTTCTTGTCACAACTTAGTTATAAAAAAAAATTATTTCTCTCTCTTAATTGATAATAATTTCTCTTTTTTTAATGACTTTTAAATTCAATTGATGGACGCTCAAAAAGAGACAAGAAAAGAAGGGAGAAGATATCAACATGCCCCTCTCCTTCTCGCTTTGGTCTGATGTTGCTTGCGGATTCCATGGAAACTCCATTCGTTACAAGCTAGTTTTTCGTTTTTACCTATATATATATATCAGTTGCACTAAAATACACTGCAAGTACAACTTTTAGGGTTGCAACTTGCACGTCATCACCGAGCGAATCAAGGAGTTCCTCTCATTCATACCTCGAGAGAAGAAAACAGCCAAGGAGGGAGCCAAGAGTTATCAAGCTCTCAGCATTTGGTGTTACTCCCCCTTGGGAGCTTTCTCCTATGCTGCTACCAGACTCCATGGTAGTTTCTTTGCTAGGCTTTTATTTTCTTTGTTTCTTTTTCATTTTACCAAACCAAAAATCTTGTATTTTCAATTGGCAAATCGGCCTAAGCAAAAAAGAAGAAAAGGCAGCGTTTGCTAAATTTTCGGTATTGTAAGTGAAATTCATTTCATGACTATCTTCGCGCTATTTGGAAATATCAATATATAGACAATATTTCACATGGATAATTGGTTGGTTTTGTGTGGCAGCAAATTGCCATGTTTACGAAATACATCTAGTGAAGAAAAAAAATGTTTACGTGTTATATTAACTATGGTTGAAGGTGTGAGTTTTATCACCATATATAACGTTCGAAACTAACTTGAGAAATTCAAATAGGCCTCTGAACACATTAAAAAAAGGCTTGAGCCTTAAAAAAAAAATATCGTGAAAATAATAACTAGTCCTAACTTTTGTGGTCTCTATCATTTTATAAATAAACATCCAAATTTGTTTTGAAGTATTAAATTTACGTTGATAATATTGTGTAATAGATTGTTTTTATGTATTTTGGGTATTGAACCAAATAGAATCACTTTCTTTGAATAAAATATTAATAACTTCAAATTTTTTTTATAATAAATTATTGTACATGACATGACAAAGGAAGATTATAATAAATGTCAATTTTTTTGGGCAATACTAGTCAAAAGTTTTAATGAAGCAATATTAATATCACAAGCTGGAGTTATTAGTTAGCCACATTTATAAACTGAATTCATTTATTAGCATATATTATATTGTTATATTGGTGAAAATAATCAATTAGTCCTAATTTCTTTTGGTCTTTATCTCATTTTATAAATAAACATTCAAATTTGTTTGAAGTATTAATTCAATTTTACGTTGATAATATTGAGTAATAGATTGTTTTATGTATTGTCAGTATTGAATTGAAGAAAATTGAATGACTTTCTTTTAATAAAATATTAATAAAATTCAAATTAAAAAATTGCATAATTAATTATTGTACATGATATGTCTATATTATTTTTGGGGCAATACTAGTCAAAGTTTTAATTAATGAAGCATTAATATTATTACAAGCTGGAGTTATTATTTAACAAAATTTTATAATATTTTACAAGCTGGAGTTATATATAATATTTTCTTGATGGAATATTATTATATGTATTTTTATATTGGTAATTTGTCAAATTAATAGGTGTAAACTTTCCCATCTAAATATTTTGATATACAAAAATTTAATTTGAGATGGGAACATTTCTGCCTAACAGCCTAAGCCAGTAAACAGAAGGGACTAGAGAGACTTGGTCATTATTCGAGTGATTTCCTACTTCTTCCTGCTAGATTACATTTACCAACAACGGTTCTTATTTAATAGGCTCTAGAGACCATTTATGTGTTTAAATATATGTACGTATTAATTCACTGTAACATTTCCTATAGCGTCTACAATTTCTTGAAAGGTTTATTTTTAGAGAAGGTATTAATCGATTAAGAAAGTGTGGATACAATTTTTATTTTTTTTTATAATTTATAGCTACTCCTGAAAAATCTCACACTTCAATAATCCTGTGGGTTTTTTTTCTAATTCCAGGTTTGAATATGAGAATTGTGAACTTATTGTTGAAAGTGTCTTCAAGAAAAATATTTGTGCCGTCTTGCTCCTCAATGCTATTGGTATCCAAGCATTTTTCATAACTAGTGATGCTAGTGGATATTCATGGGGGTGTAGACACTGCCCCCTACCCCCTGGTCTCCATCTTTATCTTTGTCGCGGGTCTCCATTCCCCATTCTTTGTGGGATGGATTTATATGAATTTTGTTAAAAATTTAAAAAACAAAAAAAAAATTTAAATAAAATACTCTTAAACTTAAATAAAATATTCATAGATATCTATAATTCATTATAATATTATCCAACACAATTAAATCTAAATTAAAAATGAAATATATGATATAAATTTATTAAGAGACAATTAGAAATATCCAAATTATAAGACGTTAATATCATGACTAGTTTTTTTTATTATATATTTATATATATGAGGGCATTTAAGTAAATTTATGTTAACAAGGATTTAATAGGTCTCCATGGAGCGGGGATCTCATCCCCACCCTGCCCCATTTACTAAATGGGGACTTTCCCTCATCTCTGTGAGGACCAAACTTACCCCTATCTTCATCCCAATTGTAGATAATTCTCTCGAATATCTGCTTTGACGGATTTTTTTGCCATCCCTATCCATAACTGATTCTCTGACGTAGTGACTGCAAACATAGTTGAGATTGACGAATCGTACCTTTTATATATGAAATTTCTCCTTGAGAATATCCCAAGCCTCTCTTGCAGTGACACAGCTCCAATAATTCTTGGTGTGATTGTATCTTCAACAGCATTAATGATATATGGGATAAGGCCTACACATATTCCTTGAATTTCTTTGTTTGTACTGTATTGTATATACTCCACTCCTTCCTGTGGTGACTCAATATAATATAGCCATTTTAACAACCTTCCATAACTCACACGCTCTCAATAACAATTAATTCATTTTGATTGACTAAGAATTATAGTTCTCTCCATGACTCCATCGAATGTTGGAGTTGCTGGAATTGTAGCTTCTGAAAAGATGAAGTGGAAGGCGTACTTCGCTTTAATTTGTATGCAGCAACTAGATCGTTGTGAGACATCCTTATATACTCTTGCTCTGTTCCATTTTATTTGACATATGAGTTTTGTGACTCATCTTTATTTTCTTAACCATTCACTACTATTTTTTCAACTACACATAAAATTAATTTGTTAAATAATGGAATAGAGTAAAAGAAACTTCTTAATCCAATAATATGCAAGAATTCCTTATATATGTGGCCTCTAATAAGATCCTTAGCTCTGATGTTATTGGTTTATGGTGAGTATCATAATTTGACTGGTATTTGGGTTATTGGTTAAGTTACATGATTATGGAAGGATTGGCATTGAAAAAGAGTATAGTGGAGAAAAAGCATAATGTAAGACAGAAAATAGTTAGTTAGTTATGAGTCAGCTATGAATCTGTTAGTATGATGTTAGAAGTTAGTTACAGTCTATGTAGTCTATGTGTGTCTATAAATATCATGTAATGCTCATAGCTTGTAAGTCAAGTAATTTAATCGTTCACTTTCACTCAAACACTCTCAGATTCCTCTCTCTGTCTCTTTCTCTTTCTCAAGCCTGGCTTTGATACCTTACGTGGTATTAGAGCTCAGTGTTCATCCATGGATTCTCAAAGTTCATCCCAAATTTCACAATTTGCAAAGAGTCCTTCTCAGTTCGTGATGCAGAGTTTTTCCAACCCAGTGTCATTGAAGCTAGATGAAGAAAACTATTTGCCATGGAAAGATCAAGTAGAATCAACAATCGAAGGTCATGATCTACTTCATAACATCACTAGAAAATCGATCCCAAAGAAGTTTGCAACACAAGAAGATCAAGAAAATGAAGCAATAAGTGCAAAATATTAGAATTGGAAAAAGCAAGATGCATTGTTGAAGTCTTGGTTGCTATCATCGATGAGCAAGCCATTTACCACGCGAATGGTAGGATGTGAGTTCTCTTTTCAAATCTGGAAAAGGTTAGAAACTTTTTTTGCTTCACAAGTCACTGCAAAAGTTAGACAGTCGAAGAACAAGTTAGGAAACACAAAGAAAGAAGGATCGATTAGTGAATATTTGTTAGAAGTTAAGAAAATAATGGATGCATTAATCTCTGTGGGAGCTACTGTAAGTGATTCTGATCATGTTGAAGCGATTCTCAATGGATTGCCAGAAGAATATAGCTCATTCATCACCACAATGATTTTTGGACCAGTACTTGTTACAGTTGGTGAATTAGAAGCCTTGCTTATGGCGCAAGAAGAGTTGATTAAAAAATACAAGAAGAGTGATGATATAGTTCAAGCCAATATAGCTCATTTTCAACCTTAGCAAAGAGGCAATTCAAGGGAATAGCAACCCAAGTTTCCTCCAAATTCACGAGTTCAGAATTTTAGAGGTAAAGGTGGTGGTAGATTTGGCAGAGGAGGAAGATTTCAATCCTCAAATAGACCTACCTATCAAGTATGTGGAAAGGTAGGTCACATTGATCTTCACTGTTGGCATAGATTTGATCAGCAATTTGGTTCAAATTTTGGATCTGAGCACTCTATGTCCATGATGCCTCAAAATCCAAGACCACGAGTCAATCTTTCCATGGCCAACATGAGTAACGCACTAATCGTACCATCCAACATTTATGATCCTAATTGGTATCCAGACTCGGGTGCCACTCATCATATGACACTAGATCCCATGAACCTGATGGACAAAGTGGAGTATGCTGGTTCAGAAAAGGTGATTGTTGGAAATGGTTCAGGTATGTCAAATCACCATGTTGGAAATTCTTCTTTTAAATCAAATCTGAGTAATTATTCCTTTAGGCTCACTAAATTACTTCATGTCCCTCATATTTTGAAAAATCTCCTGAGTGTATCTCAATTTGCAAAGGACAACAAGGTGTTTTTTGAATTTCATCCTGATTCTTGCTTTGTAAAATGTCAAGATACCAAGGAGATAATTCTCCAAGGAATTATTAATAATGGCTTGTACAAGTTTTCTAGTTTTAGACTTGTCTCAGAAGTCTCACTAATAGCTTATCACTCCACTACGCAAGGGGATGCAAACTTTCATCTCTGGCACTCCAGACTTGGTCATCCTACACCAGTTGTAGTGTCTAGGCTGCTCAAGTCTTGTAATCTTCCTTTTATTGTCAATAAGTCTCTTTGGTCATCTTGTTGTTTAGGAAAATTTCATCAGCTTCCCTTTCATGATTCTACTTCTGTTTACAATAATCCCTTAGATCTTGTGTACATTGACATTTGGGGCCTTGCTCCAATTCCATTAATAAAAGGTGCTTGATATTACATCCATTTCATTGATGCTTACTCTAAATTCACTTGGTTATATCTTGTGCATTCCAAATCTGAACTTAAATTTGTTTTTCTTAATTTCCAACTTATGGTTGAATTACAACTTGGCACTAGGATCAAAGCAATTCAAAGTAATAATGCACTGGAGTATGTTAGTTTGTCTAAGTATTTGCACGGTCAAGGCATTATCCACAGGTTCACTTGCCCTTATACCCATCAACAGAATGGCTCTGCTGAGAGGAAGCATAGACATATAGTGGAGATGGGGCTCACCTTGTCATCAGTGCCTGTGAAGTACTGGGCAAAAGCTTTCACCATAGCAGTTCAATCGATTAATGCCTTGCCAACACCGTTACTGAACTATGCCTCCCCAATTGAGAAATTGTTGCTGTAAAAACCTGCATACCATACTTTCAGAACTTTTGGTTGCCTATGCTTCCCATTCACTAGGCCATACAACAAGCATAAGTTGGAATTCAAGTCCAAACCTTGTGTCTTTCTTGGCTATGGAACACAACACAAAGGGTACAAGTGCTTAACTCTCTCTGGTCAACTCATAATCAGCATACATGTATTGTTTGATGAGACCAAATTTCCCTTTAAAGACTCTAGTTTTGCTGTCTCACCCATCATAAATTTGGTGTCTGACTCCCCAAAGGTCATGCCATCTATTCCAGTGGTACCTTCTTTAGCAGTGTCTCGCTAAAGGTCAGAACAAAGAAGTGGCTGATTCCTGTCTCAGGCATTGAAATTGCATTCCCTTTTAAATTTGCTCCCTCACAGTCTCCTCCAATTGATCCTGTCACTCCTAAGGCTCCCATTGTGCCTGTTGTGTCCACCACACCAAATGCTCCTCAAAAGACTAAAGAGGTGCGAAATGATCATGGCATGATCACCAGGGCCAAGGCTGGTATTGTAAAACCAAAAATGTTTAATATTAGCTTAGAACTAACCTCCACTAAGCAGGCATTAGCTATACCACAATGGAAGCAGGCTATGGATGAAGAATATAGTGCCTTAATACGAAACAATACATGGCAATTAGTTGAATTACCTCCTGGGAGGAATGCCATAGGCAGCAAGTGGGTTTTTCGAATTAAATACAATGCATATGGATCATTGCAGAAGTACAAAGCTAGATTAGTTGCTCAGGGGTTCAACCAAAGACCAGGTTTTGATTTTATAGAGACTTTTAGCCCTGTGGTAAAGCCAACTTCCATTCGATTGATTCTGTCACTAGCAGTTTCCAAGTCTTGGAGTATAAGGCAACTAGATGTTAATAATGCCTTCCTAAGTGGGGATCTATTGGAAGATGTTTATATGAAGCAGCCTCAGGGATATGAAGTGGGGGATAGATCACTTGTATGCAAGCTAACAAAGGCTTTGTATGGCCTAAAGCAAGTGCAAGGCCATGGTACCACAAGCTATCATCAGCACTGCGACAACTTGGACTTAGACCAACCAAATCTGATGTCTCACTTTTCACCAAGGTTACTTCTTTAGCTACCACTTACATTCTTATATATGTCGATGACATTATAGTCACAGGGAGCTCTCAATCCTACATCAATGAGTTAATTCAGCACTTAAACTCTTCATTTGCTCTCAAAGATATGGGAGCACTCCACTATTTTTTGGGAATTGAGGTTTCACACACCATTGATGGAGGTTTATTTCTGTCCCAAGTAAAATATGTTCATAATCTTTTGTAGAAAGCTCAGATGACTGGTTGTAAAGTTTGCTCCACTCCTATTCCTTTATCATTGAAACTCATAAGTTCTGGTAGTCCTACCTTTTTTGATCTTGCTCTTTACAGGTCAATTGTTGGTAGTTTGTAGTATCTCATAGTGACTAGACCTGAATTGGCTTATTGCATCAATAGGGTGTGCTAATTTATGCACAACCCTCTAGAAGATCATTGGAAGGTGGTTAAGCGTATTCTAAGGTATCTTAGTGGCACAGCTCACTATGGTCTACATGTTCAAAAGGCTTCAGATTTGCATATCACCGGTTACACTGATAGTGATTGGGGCTCAGATCCAGATGATAGAAAATCTACAAGTGGATTTTGTGTCTACCATGGACCTAACTTGATTTCATGTTCTTCCAAGAAGCAGCACTCTGTGTCTAAATCAAGCATAGAGGCAGAGTACAGAAGCTTGGCATCACTGGTTGCCAAGTTGTTTTGGATTAGAAACTTGTTGGATGAGCTGCAGGCACCGCTCCTTGTTGCTCCTTTGATCTACTGTGACAATCTCAGTGCTGTCATGTTGGCGTATAATCCCATACTCCACTCAAAGTCTAAACACTTTGAGTTGGACCTTCACTTTGTCAGAGATCATGTTGCCAAAGGCAGAGTTAGCATTAGTCACATCCCAGTTGAACATAAAGTTGCATATATTCTAACTAAACCCATTTCTTCCACTTCATTCATTAGTTTTCGTGACAAACTCAGGGTTGTTAATCCACAATGCCTGAGTTTGAGGGGGGATGTAAGGTAGAAAGCAGCTAGTTAGTTATGAGTCAGTTATGAATTTGTTAGTATGATGTTAGAAGTTAGCTATAGTCTATGCAGTCTATGTGTGTCTATAAATATCATGTAATGCTCATAGCTTATAAGTCAAGTAATTCAATCATTCATTTTCACTCAAACACTCTCAAATTCCTCTCTTTCTCTCTCTCTCTCTCAAGCCTGGCCCTGATACCTTACAGATATAAAAAGAGCAGGGAGTGAAATTTGGTTATGTTGCTATTGATTTCTTGCTTATTTCTAGTTGATTGTGTTTACTTACATTGGTTGCATATTTATAAGCTCTAGAGAGTAGAGACAATCCTATATAACTCTTAACAATCCTAAATATCCCTAAAAACATGTACTTACGCGCACTATAAGAATTTTAGGAGCTCCTAATTCCAAAAAGATATTTTTAGAGATTGATATCTAAGAAGTCTAGATGCATTATTTTATAATTTACCGGATATGCTAGAAATTGAAAATGGCACACCTCAACAGAGTATATTACTTTATGGCAACATCTTAAGACATAATAAATATGTAATTAAAATTATTATATGAAATATAAATCGTGAGAAGAATAAAAAAATATTTAGAAGCTTTTGTATCCTTAGTTATTTATATAGCATTATTAATTATGCTCTTTAATTCCTTGAATCTTGTCTACCCATCTTTTATTGAAGTTGAAGTGTAACAACTTCATTGCAGTTTGTATTTGATAAATTAAGAATTTAGTTTTTCCATCGTACTTTAGAGGCACTGGTTGCTATTTGCCGTAAAAAGCACATGGGGAGGGCTTTAGCAGGTGGATTACTAATTCGTGTGCACAAACCTTGTGTTTCTAGTTTGTAAATATGTGATCATCTTACTTGCAAGATTGTTGTTGCAATGGAATATATTTTGCACCTATTACTTTCTTAATAAGAGTTCCTTTTTTCTTTTTTTTTTTCTTTTTTTGCTTTTTTGTTTATGAGTTATCTTCAACATTCGGGTTTTTTACATAAATAAATAAAAAAAATAATTATATACTGAAATATCCCGTTTTAATTTTATTTTCAAAAATGTCCTCTTTTAGTTGTTTATTGGAAAATTGTGAGGCTAACATAATTTATGATTGACTGTATACTAGCCATAAGTCGTTCCAACCTCACACGATTTATGGTTGACTTGGCATGCATGCCACTCATTTTCAAAAATAAAATTGAAACGGGACATTTTTGTATATAATTATATTTTTATTTTATTTATGTAAAAAAGTCACATTCTGGTTGTGGTTGTCATATTTCTTGCAGGCTCTATATATATATATACACTTTGGTCTACTTCTATTGGCTCCTCTCTCTAGCGGAGAGTCTGGGCGTTTTTGAACTATCGAAAAAAAAAAGCTATATATTTATATAAAAAGAGAGAATTGTTAATCTCCACAACTTTATGTAAAGATTAACAAGTTTCACATTTTCATTTGGACAAAAAGCCCTCACTTTTTTCTCTCCAATCAATTTCTAAGTTGGATAGTTTTGTAATTTTATTTTACTCATATTAATTATCATTGCAAATTTTCTCTCACCTAATTAATATTAACTACCCACTAACTCTTCCTATAAAAATATATTTTAAATAATACTATTATACGTTGAATAATACATTTAAATACTAATTTTATAAACTAAATAATTTAATGAAGTCAAATTTAAGAAAACTAATAATTTATGAAAATCTAAATAATTTAATAATTCATCATAAAACAAATTTGATAATTTGTTATAACAAAAATCAAATTTAATACGTTTTCCAATAAAATGAAGACAAATTTCAATAATATTATGAATTTAATTAGTATGTATTGGCAGTGTAAAACTTTTATACTGATATCTAATCATGCGCTGGTACATAGGTAAATGTGATTAACTCTTATAACCATTACCTCAAAAGAAAACTATTTTTGTCTATATTACAGTACATACCAATTAAATCCAAATATTATTATATATTAAATAATACAATATTATTATAATTTAGTGTAAGCAAATTTAAGAAAACAAAATAATTTAAGAAAAATTAAATAATTTAATAAGTCATCACAAAACGAATTTGATAATTCATTATAACATGAAGTTTTGCAAGTAAAGGGAGTATGCAAATTTCTAGTTCAAGTTTTCTTGTCTTTTATTTTTTGATGACCATTCAAGTTTTTTTGTTAGAATATCGTAACATAAACAAAATAACTTTGAAACAAGAATATTTTATAAAATTAGAATTAAAATATATTATTCAACATATAATAATACTATTTAAAATTTTATTTAAAATATACTTTTATAGGAAGAGTGAGTGGGTAGTGAATATTAATTGGTGAGAGAAAATTTACAATAATAATTAATATGAGTAAAATAAAATTATGAAATTATCCAAATTAAAAATTAATTGAAGATAGAAAAATGGTGTTTTTTTTGCAATAAATTAGAATGTGAAACTTGTTATTCTCTACATGAATGTGTGGAGATTGGCTATCCCTTTATATATATATATATATATATAGAAACCAGAATCATGGATGGCCCCACCAAAACCAGAGCGAAATGGATTTTGCAATATAGAACTAAATTTAATTTAATTAATAAACTCTACAATAGGGCTGGGCGGAATGAATTGTCTTGGTTAAGGAAAACTGAATGTGTCTCGACACTCTGCAAATAGCAACTAAATCAGATACAGATTTAGACTAAAGAGCCCAAAACGATTCGCTTCAACTGGTCACGACTGTAAGGATTGTTGTAAAATAGTTTTATTTTATATGAAATCGACTTAACAACAAGTGGAAATTAAAAAAATAAGGGTGCAGTAAATTTGTTCAATGATGATTTGGCTGCGAATAAATTAATATTTGAAACTTTGGTTAATTATCTAGACCTGCTGTTCGAGAGAGGAACTAAACTTGGATTTAAAAGTGGAATTAAATAATTGGATTTGAAAGTATCTAGAGGATGATACGTGTACATATATGTACATCCGCGAGCCTATCTAATTAGTTAGAAAAATGGTTAGATTTAAGGTCACGTTTTCGGATTAAGCAAATGCAATTTTATTTTAATTGCTAAAAATAATTTTAGCTTTTAAGATTTTAAAATTGTAGGAAACAAATTTAGTTTTATTTACTCGCTTTCATTGAATTGAAAATTTTAAAAATAAATTTTGAATAATAGTAATATTTACTTATGCTTCCCCCAGTAAAAAGACCACTATTCTCAATGCAATTCGTGTAGAAATAATAATAATAATAATAATAATAATAATAGAACTCAGCAACGTTGCCATTTTGAGCATGGGAGTGCGTCGATTCAAAAGTCGGTAAAATATGAGTACAAATATTATATAATTCTTTCATTATTTTTGTAAAAGTCAAAGTAGAAAATATTTTCCAAGCAAGAGTTCTTTTCCATCGATTTTCCTCCGTGGTCCAAACGGCGCATTGCCTATGTGTCTTGCCAGGAACAGGATTGGGGATCCTGTTTCAGTGTTCGCTTGACGACTTGCTTGTATGAGCTGATCACTGAGCACTGAACAGAGAGGACAAAGTGAAAGGAGACAGAGAGAGAGTAATGGAGAGTAGCGAGGAAGAAGATGACTTCCCTTCCATTGAGAGCATCATTCCCCAATCCAAGGTCGATTCTCTTTACCAGTCTCACACCGAAAAGGTTCCCTCTTTTCCCTTCCCTCCCATTATTTTACTTCCTACCCTAACTGCGTTTTCGCCTTTTCAAGTGTACGCGTTCAGATTGATTGTTGTTTCTTCTCGTTTTATTTTTAATGAATCATTTCGTGTTTTCATGAGGTTTGGACTAAAGGGTATTCTATTCTCTAGTTGCTTGGTTACCAACATTTCTGTTTTTCCTCTAGGTAAGAGAAAATGGGTTAGTCTCTTCATAATCTCTTTGATAGGGGTGAGAACAATTATAACTGACATTGGCTGCACTAGTGTTTAACCAAAAAAATATTATGCCCTTTCAATGCTTTTAGTGAATCTATTTGTGTTAAGTGAATCAAGTTATTATGAGTAAATGATCATTATTGTCGGAGGGAATATCATTGTTGGATTTATATTTTGGGTTAAAATGTGATTGGTAACTCAAGCGTTGATTTGTATTTCCGTATATATGGCTTTTGAGTTTTCTCAGGGCCTTCATTTTCTGAGCAAAACCTGATCTTCAATTTGACATAAAAGTAAAAGGTTCTCCAGTCAAGCATGGTCACAAATTATATGAGTTGTGCTTGAGCCTCCAACCATCAACTCAAAATGAGTATAAAGCAAATATAATCATGTATTTGACCAGAGCAAGACACTGATTTGCCATCTACTAATACTTCAGTCTGGTTTGTGTTAATTACTTGGATACAGCTATAAAATATTCACTAATGTAAGAATTTCTAGTGTAATCTTGACCTTGTGCATCTATCAGTTACCTCCAATTTATCCTGAAGTGTACTGTGTAATTTAATTTTATGATATGTTTTCCTCTATGATAAAATGCAATGACGGACTTATGTTAATTTTATTTTATGCCTGTAATCTTCTTTTGCCTAATTCATGTGTTTTAATGCTGTTTCAAAATGTTTCATGTTGTAGCCCTGCTGTAAGTTATACTTTTTGATTACTTGCATGTTCTGTGAATTCCTTTGTAAAGGATACTGGATAGCATGATTAGCATTGTAATCATGAATGGCACTGTGCACAATTATACAGATATTAGTGAAAAATTTGCATCTTTTCAGGGGATTAGAAAGCTTTGCTGTGAGCTCTTAGATTTGAAGGATGCTGTGGAGAACTTATGTGGCAATATGCACTCGAAGTTCTTGGCTTTCTTAAGGTAAATATATCATGTACCTTACAATATTCCTAATCCTTTCTATTCTCCCATCTTCCCTATTAAGCAGGTAGCATTTATGTGCTATCACAATTATATGAAGTTACCCAATACCCAGTAAGGAATGCCAAGACTTTTATATATCTGTGTATACCTTGTCTATATTGCTGAGTATGAGAATCAGCACTTCCACTTGCCTGGGTATAAGACTCTATTTTGTCTATATACATAAATATTTTTGTTCTTTGTTATCGATTTTGCAGGATATCTGAAGAGGCTGTAGAAGTAAAGCATGAATTGATTGAGCTGCAAAAGCATATCTCAGCTCAAGGTATTCTTGTACAGGACTTAATGACTGGTGTCTGCCTTGAATTGGAAGAGTGGAATCAGTCAAGCAGTGATGTTGCTGAAATTCAATCTGAACCTGAAATATCTGAACTCCTTGAGCCCTTACCAAGTGAGAGAACTGACCAGAAAAAAATATTCTTGGAAAACCTAGATGTTCTTGTGGCTGAGCATAGGTTTGAAGAAGCATTAGAGGCATTAGATACTGAAGAAAGAAATTCTGCAGAGTTGAAAGCCTCAGGGAATAACTCTTCAGATGAAGTTTCCTCATACAAGTCTGATTTGTTGGAAAGAAAGGCAGTGCTTGAAGAACAGCTAATTGGAATTGCTGAACAGCCTTCTGTTAGCTTCCCTGAGCTGAAGAAGGCCTTAAACGGTTTAATAAAACTTGGAAAAGGTCCTATGGCACATCAACTACTGTTGAAATTTTATGAATCCCACCTTCAAAAGAGAATTGAGGCTTTGCTTCCCTCAAGTTCTATCTGTCCTGGAACATTTCCTTCTACATTATCTAAGATTGTGTTTTCTGTAATTTCACTGGCAACAAAGGAATCTGCTTCGATTTTTGGAGATAATCCTGTTTATACCAACAGAATTGTGCAGTGGGCAGAGTGGGAAATTGAATACTTTGTACGATTGGTGAAAGAGAATGCACCATCATCTGATACTGTTTCTGCCTTACGTGCTGCGAGCATCTGCATTCAGGCTAGTCTAAGCTACTGCTCAATCTTGGAGTCACAAGGATTGAAAATGTCTAAACTATTGTTGTTTCTACTGCGTCCTTCTGTTGAAGAAGTTTTAGAATCAAATTTCAGACGAGCTAGAAGGCTAGTTCTTGACATGGCAGAATCTGCTGAATGCTTCCCATTGTCACCACAGTTTGCATCTTCACTTTCTGCAATTGGAACTTCATCTAGTAGCATGCTTGTTGATAGTGGAATGCGTTTTATGCGCATAGTTGAAGTAAGTAAACTTGATATGATAATGGCTATTATCAAATGGACAAGTATCATGTTTTATTGCCTAAGCCTTCTCTTTTACATGATGGAATCATATAAATTTTGCAGGAAGGAGAAGAAAAATTAAATTTGATCAGAAAAGCCTTTGTTTTTGAATAAAGTAATCTTGATGTATGTCAATTTTTAGATGAAAAATGAAAAAACTTGTTAGTTTATACATATTGAATAAAGTAATCATGATGTATATCAATTTTTAGACTTCTAGTAAATTTTCCTTGATAGCCATGCTCTAAAGTTCTTATCATGGTTTGATGTGATGCATGAGGATAGTATTGACAGTTGAAATTTAACTAGTGCCAATGTCATGCAACGTACATGTTTACTTTTGCAGCTGTGTCAATATGTTGATTTTTATGTGCCTGCCTGACTCCATGAATACATACATATATTCTCCTCCTCCTCTACAAGATTTCTATTGGGCAAGTTTTTCAAAAGGAATTCCTTGTGAAAGCGTTTCTGTTTTAGGAACAACCAATCACTCAACTGGTTAACTATGTTTGTACTCTACAGAGTGGATAGTGAGTAACCACAGTGACTTAATTAACCACATATTTCCTAAACCGGACATATTTCTACCAAGAATTTCTTCTTCATAATTTTTTTTCCCTATTTTTTAATTCAAGAGATATATCATTATCGTAGAAGGAAAGACAAGGTGCCGTTAATAGGAAGATATGTGTAAAAAAGGAAAGAAAGAAAAGAAAAAACAATTACAAAAAAAAAAGCTTGAATGGAATTCAAATTACTCTGCATGTTTGATAGGGCTGTTGTTTTAAAGAAGCAATAAGAAAATCACCCAAGATAGGCCATAAAAATATCCCGTCCTATAACATCAGTAAGGATATGAAACACCCTATAATGTATCAGTGTTCTACTTCAACCAAATGCACCAAAGAACTGCAAAATTTGCACATCAAGATAAGGTTTGGATTTCTTCCTCCTGTCAGATCACTAACATTGGCAAACTCAAAGGATACACCCAATATTCTCCAACATGGTGAACAACTTATTCCAAACAATAGTGGCTGCAAAGCAATGTGGTCTACAACCCTGTGCCATTTAATTAGTATTAATCCTATTAAGATCCACTGTCCTAACTTCCTAAGTCCTAACAAAAGACTTGAAAAGAGCTTTGAATTTCCGAAGGGGTTTGGGATCGAGATTGGTGTGGATAGTGGGATGTCCTGAAGGCAATAATTTGGTTTTGGTGGTCAAAATGATCTAGCTTTTTGTGTTTACATCTTCACTTGCTTTGTTTGTGTATCTCAGTTTGTATGTGCAAGTAAGGCTTTTTTTGCATGAGCATGTATGAACGAACTGGCTTGAATTCTGCTTTGTCTTGCTATAACATAAATGGTTTACTTGTGGTAAAATTTACAGGAGATACTGGAACAGCTAACGCCATTGGCTAGTTTACACTTCGGAGGAAATATATTAAGCAGAATCTTACAGCTATTTGATAAATACATGGACGCTCTTATCAAAGCGTTACCATCTGATGATGACAGTCTTCCCGAGCTGAAAGAGGCTGTGCCTTTTAGAGCTGAGACAGACTCAGAACAACTTGCAATATTAGGAGTAGCATTTACCATATTGGATGAACTGTTACCAAATGCTGTATTGTCAACATGGATGCAGAAAAGTGAAAGCAAGGAATCAAATAGTGAACTCACACAGAGTGTTCTGCTCAACACAAATGCTAGTGTCGAATTAAAGGAGTGGAGAAAACATCTTCAGCATTATTTTGACAAACTTCGAGATCACTTCTGTAGGCAATATGTTCTGAGTTTCATCTATTCAAGAGAGGGAAAAACACGATTGAATGCACATATATACTTGAGTGATAACAGAGAGGATCTTTACTGGGACTCTGACCCACTGCCTTCACTTCCATTTCAGGTCATTATTTTATTCTTCTGTCTCTGCTGCCGAACTTTGTTTTTGTTTTCTAATTATTTGTTTCTTATTTGTTGCACAGAGCATAATCCCTTTGTGCTTCCGTGTTTCCTTTTTGGCAATGTTAGCTGCTGATTGCTTGTGTTTTCAGTCATTATTAGAAAATGAGTTTCTGAATGAATCTGTGGCTGTTATTGATTCATTGATTTCTTTCATTCTGATAATTAAGTGTGGAAAGTGCGCGCGCGCATGTCTGTTGGTCTGTTTGTCTCCATATGTATTATATATAATTCTTGCGCTGTTGTTTCAATACTGATGTGTAGTTATATTTGCAGGCATTGTTTGCAAAGCTGCAGCAATTAGCAACTGTGGCTGGAGATGTATTGCTTGGGAAAGAGAAAATACAGAAAATTTTGCTTGCTAGATTAACTGAGACTGTTGTCATGTGGTTGTCTGATGAGCAAGAGTTCTGGGGTGTATTAGAGGATAATTCAGCTCCCCTACAGCCACTTGGTTTGCAGCAGGTGCTTGTTTACATACATAATGCCTTAAACAATTTCATGTTATTTCAAGTTACAGGAAATGTGAATACCTCTATGTCTAAATGCAACCTGAGATTTAAAATCGTTTTGTTTGACTGATAAATTGCATTTTTGAACGTTGAACAACCGACATGAATCACTGAAAAATCTGATGACTCAAAGTAGGTCTTAATTTTACCCAACACAACTTAGATGCTTCCTTTTGTACAAGTCGTGGTTAAATTCAGATTTTCTAACAAATAGCATTACATTTTCACTTTTCAGCTCCTCCCATGAATGGTTGGTGTGGTTATGATGTCTCTGATTGTATCCGAAGTGTTTGTCATCAACCACAATGTAAAATATTGAGCATTCCATTTCTTTGATGGTTATGTCTATAGTATCATGATTTAAACCTACTTTTTATAAGAAAAATATGTAGTATTAGGCTCTCATCTCATTCCCATTAGAGAGTAATGAAGAGAATTATTCTCTTCCAATGTATTTTGGTAAAGTTTTATGGCTAGATTTCTTTGTTTGCCATCCTCTCAGCCACAGCTGACTTTTGGTGGCAGTTAATTCTTGATATGCACTTTACTGTTGAAATTGCGCGCTTTGCGGGATATCCATCTCGACATGTTCATCAGATAGCTTCAGCTATTATTGCTCGTGCCATCAGGACCTTCTCTGCTCGGGGTATAGACCCACAAAGGTATTCTTCATTTCTCTGGCCTTGATTTTTGCTTTCATTTGCATATCCTCACCTCTATTGTTCGCTGGATTCTGATACCATCCAATTGTCATTACCAATCAGTGCACTTCCTGAGGATGAATGGTTTGTCGAAACTGCAAAGTCAGCAATAAACAAGCTCTTGCTCGGGGCATCAGGATCGGAGGCATCCGATATTGATGAAGAAGATCACATCATTGTTCATGATGAAGTTGTCTCAGATTCGGATACTGTTTCATCGCTATCTACAATGGAATCTACTGAGTCTTTTGCTTCTGCTAGCATGGCAGAGCTTGACAGCCCCTCTAACTTGTCAGATCAAGATAATTGAATTTTACTGCTGGCCTTAAAATATAGAGTAGGTTGAAATTTTGAGAAAGCTCTACTTGTCCCGAATTATCAATTTGCAATTTGAAAGTTGTAGCTTATGGTGTTAGCTAGTGGAAAGCATCAAATGTGTTGTAAGACATGTTCATAAACCTGGCTTGGGGATGGTTGGATCCCTTTGATTTGAATTAGAACATTGTGAGCTGGAGAGTGATAGACGTATCACTAACTATATTGATCTGTAGATTTTGCACCTTGACAAAAGCACCTGTATATTTATCACTAACTTTACCTTCCTTTCACAACATACAGGAAAGTTGGTGATAACAATATCTATCAGTATATCTTGAGAGTGATAGACTAGGATAGTATGGACAAAACCACCAGATGGTATAATTTTGAAAGGTTAAATTAAGTTTTTGATACTTAGAATTTACATCTATTTTTAAATTGGTTCTTTTATACATATATATATATATATATATATATTGAGTCCCTATAGTTATAAATTTTGTTGTATAGATCTCTCTTCATTACCTTAAGTTATAACATCATTAATCATGATAAACGGTCAGGTCGACTGATTTAGCGTATGGTTTTTTTCAGTCAAATGCTAAATGAGTGTTTTATTTGGCATATTAATTTGTGTCATCTTCATCTTTCAAATCTATCTAAAATTTAACAAAAACATTTTGATCTAACAAAACCTCGAGAAGCATTTTATTGTTTTCTTTCTCACTTTTACCTATTCGTCTTCATTCTCCTATCTTTTTTCTCTCTTGCCTCATGTTTTCAGCCATGAGTGAAGTATCTGTGACTAGTTCAAATTGAAGTTAACATATTTATAAATAAGGATTACAACAAAAGATCTAATTAGAAATATTTACAACCTCAGGGAGTTATTTAAAAAATATATAAGGACTAATTTAAAAATAAATGTGAAATGTAGGGGCTATTAACTTAATTTAACCATTTTGAAAACAACACTATTTTTTCCATTTCAATTTATCTGTCAACTTGTATAATTTGGTTCATTCGTGAATCAATGTATCCAGGTATATTGATTCATGAATAAATTAAAATATCGAAATAAATAGATAAATTGAAATGGAGGTAGTATTATGTAGTACGAAAAAGTATGATATGAAAATAGTGCAAAGCTATGTGGCTACATTTTATTGGACAACTGTTAAGTTGAAAATAAGGGAAAAATAGAACCTTTGACGAAAATCATGCTGCGCACGCAGCGTGGTTTCATAAGTAGATTCGTATGAAAAATTCCTTGCTAACCATTGTTTCTCTCTTGAAAACCCTCATGCTGCACCTTCAAGCCTTCATTGTTTTATCAAACTAATCAATTACCTATTGATTTTTATTTTTCTATTAGGGATATACTCATGAAAACAATAATCACCTAAGGCAAGAGCAACCAGCATGTATATTAAGGCGAATGCTACAGTGCCTTTTACCTACACGAGGCACCATACATCGTCTTAAGACTCACCGTGGTCCGCTCTTTTATTACCGCAAAGCATGGGTACCCAAGTATAATAGCCGGTTTACAGCTGCATTTAAAAAAATCTTTAATTTGCTTGTAAAATATTTCCGTTGACCCTTTTTGAATGAGTGTTTTGCAAATCTTCGTCGTAAAACCCTCATAGCCACTCCTTTTGGTACGAAGAACTTGTCATTGCAGGGTTTCTATCCCCAGCAAAGCCAAACGCGGGTTTAGTAGGTCTCCATTGCCGCCGATCTCAGTGGAGGGTGGTGGTGAACAACACGTTCTACATATCTCTATGTATATATTTGCCGGTGGAGTCGAAGTCGGGGCGAAGCACTTGATTGCGGCTGGCTAAGTTTCATTAAGTTATTTAAATTTGATCAACAATTCAGAAGAGTTTCAAAAAGAATGGTCACAGGGAGGAGTAGGGAAAACAGAGAGGAATGGTTTAGAGACTCACAACTTGTTTAATTTCTTTCAAGACCCCCAATCTACCTTAATGAACGGAATTCCTCAACCAATTTGGCTCCCTGCGGTCTCTGTGTGGCTCCTTCTCAGGCTTTTCATGCTTTGGATGCTTGTTGCCACTATTTTAGGATCTGTAGCCATGTGTGCATCAGAGAGAGAGAGAGAGAGAGAGAGAGAGAGAGACCCTTTTGATGCTTATTTTGCTAATTTTCATATCAGATTACTCTTGAATTTTTTGTTGATTCTGTTGGGCACATTAATTTATTTAAATTCGTTGGCTACATAATATTTATTAAGTTATTTAAAGAGGATATAAGTTAAGATGAAGTTAAAATCATGCCTTCGAATAGTTCATCTGTGCCTGAGTAGGTGTTGCTAGTGTTTTTTTCTGGTGGCCACTTGGGAAACCAGATGAACTCACGGCTACTCCCCTTTGACTTACAGACCAACGTAGACAATGTCTCCTCCAACCGACTGCAAATGTCAACACCATCATTTCGAACTTAGCCAATATTGAACTTCACAAACCTTAACATGTATCTGCTTCTGTGCTTCACATACTGGAACACCCACGTTCATTGAGAATGGGATGGGATGCCAATCCTTTTCATCAAGTTACCAACATGTTCCAATCTTCATTTTTAGCCACTATCTGCGCCGTCTCTTCCAAATATCCCTCAGCGAAACTCTATCTCAACCCATGCCTATCGTCTACGCTTGCAATTCCCACTTTTTTTTTCCCCATGGAACAGCCCTCTACCTGAGCTCCACAACATCGCACAATGTAGCACAACCCTACTATTTTAAGACCACCGGTGCATTTAAGAACTTTCCTTACTGCGGTTGCCTAAATTTAGAAGTTATTTCCCCTCTCTCTCTTAAAATTGTTAAGCAAGTTCTAGGTCTACTTTACCCAGGAGGGGATCGTACCATACACTCTGTCTTTCGTGCACCAAACTAACCCAGTGGCTAAGATGGTGCTTTTCATCAAGTTGCACCATATAACTTGCAAGTCCGATGCATCAAAGATTGCGCTGTATATTAACCTATAATGTGTTTGTGTAATACAACATTTCAACGCAACCGCGCCTTGGGAGGAAAGGGCAAAACGTTTTATTTTGCCTAAAGTGCATTGGAAATCGGGATTTCTTGTTTTCTTTGCAAACCTTACACACTGTTATTCATCCATTCACTTGTAATTCTGCACCTTATAGCCTTACTCCATAGTTCGTCCCTTAGGCTCATTGTCCTTTCTCTCGGTTGTCCTATGAGGGAGCCCGCAGCCTGGCGTGCATCAATCAATTGAGCGTGTGTTTCATTCTATATTTATAAAATTTATTTATTAAAATTAATTTAGTTATAATTAATTTTAAAATAAAATAATTTATATTTAGTAATTTGATCTAAAAAATAATTTTGATAAATATTTAAAGAGTTTCAAATTTAGAAGCAATAATTTTTCATTTCAATCAAAAATTGATTTTTGAATTTAGAAGAAAATGGGTGAAACAAAAAATCAAATAAGAGGAGAAATAAGCAAAATTCATTATGGGCTCTTGAAATTAATTTTGAGTGTCTCAAACGGTTTTCTAAATACATTTTGAGAGAGGTTTAAGATCAAAGCTTAGTGAAGACAGAATGCTTAGTGAAAATTTATGAATTGGGTTCAATCCTAAGGATCAACCCTCTCCCTAACACACCGTTTGGTTTGAGAGAAAATAAGTAGAAAGAAAACATATAGAGAGAAAATGAGTGGAAAATAAACTTTTCACTCGTTTGGTTTGCAAAAGAAAATAACCATAAAAGAAAAGATGGCATGTGGGTCCCACAAATTTTTTTTCTTCGCAGAGATGAGGAGAAAATAGGGGGAACGTTCGCATTAACTTTTGCTTTCCAAAAATACCCCTTTCTTCAACCTTCTATTTGCAAACTAATAGTCACATTCAAACAAAAGAGGGCTTTTGATTTTCTGCGAAAGCTTGCTCTTTTCCCATTACAGACAAAGCATGTTAATGTAGATGATCTCATTCCTTATTAATCTCATGACATTGTCCCTGTAGCAGAACCACCACCAAGAAGATGATGATGATGATGTTATCTATGGACTTGGCTCTCACTTGTTTGTTCTATCTCACAACTACACAAAATTGGATTTGATTCTTCTTTTCAACCTTCTGATTCTCATATGTAGTAAGTAACACATTCAAGCTGCCACCTTTTTCTTTTTATCAAAGACCCATTTGGTTTCTTTTTCTTTTCTTTTTTCTTTGACGGGACCCATTTGTTTGCTTTGCATGAATAACCATGATGAAAGCAAGGAAAGGCTCCATATGAGCACTTGATTACATTTTTATGAAGTCTGAGACAATAATGTAAGTAAAGACTCTACCCATCTTTTCCTTCTCATTTTAGGTTTGTTGCTTTTTTTTCATTGACCATGTTTTCTTTTTTTTTTTTTTTGGCTGAGTTTAATTTAAATTCATGTTTTTGGTTTTTGATGTAATTTGCAATATTAAGTATTTGATTAGAATAATAATTAATTACATTACATGCCTTTCTTGCTGCAATCCCAACATTTGCATAGGAACTCTACTGTGACATTTGCCTTTCTTGTTGTAATTTCTGTTAGTTCGTGAGTGATTTTGGATTTATATGACTTCGCCATTATTATTTTATCATGACTTTACTTATATTAGTGAACGGAACTCTATGTGACATAGAAGGGGTGATTTTTGAACGTTGATTTTCGTTGTTGTTTGTTACATGTCAAATGTTGATTTTAATTGTTAAGCATAAGTAGATAAGTAAGGTCTATCATGTATGGCTCAAAATATATTACACAATCTTCCATAATGTCTAATGATGTTACACTACTTGGTAAAGAACTGTCAACAGCAACTTGAATCATATATGTCCTATGTTGTTCTATTTTTCACTAACAAGTTGGGATTGCCTCATGGCAAACAAAAGATGGGTCATTCTCATAGGAATCCCATGAAGTAGCATTCAACATGAATCATTTTGTGTTTATATTCTTGTTGGGTGGTCTAGGTTGATTGGTTTTGGGTATTTATGATTACGGAGGTAGGTTGTTCCCCCCTTAATTTCGAAGGGAAAATCAGAGACCTAAATTTGACTTTGCTGCTATAGTTTTCTAGTGTTGGAAGTTCTTGTTTGTCCATATTTTATCACTTGTTGGGGTGTTGTCGTGGGGTCTCATTCAATGACCAACTATACTACTGCCAACTCTCTTTGCCTGCTAACTCAAGGATCAGATTTGTAGAACACTATTGTTTTGATGTTGTCTTTGAAAGATTAATCAATTTTTGCCTTTATCAATTAGTGATATGTTGATTATATGAAATATGTGTAATGACCATAAAAAAAAAATACTTTGAGATTTTCTTCATTTTTAATTTTAAATTTTTTGGCTATCTGTTCACTTTAGAGCACTTAAATCTGCAAGTGCCATTCATTCATTTGCCTGTCGCTGGGTACATGATCGTCCCCCATTGGAGTTGTTCAATTATCCAACTAATGCGGGCCTACATGTCAAGTTAAAAGAACGAACAAGGGCAATTACTGCCAATGCTTCGATGTGATGTGAGCATGACTGAGCTGAAGGACGCCAGCACTATTAGCCTATTAATCCGTAGGGTTTGAAAAAGTATAGAGGATGCTATGTGTCAGTTAATGAATGGCCGACATGGAAGAGATCATGCTGAGAAGTTAAAGTCTAAGTCAGAGAGGAGAACTTGCTTCACCAACTTTACTTTACTTACTGTATGCCCTTACGTAAATCATATTCATACCAACCGAAAAGCATTCCCCAATTCCCATGTCTGGTTAGGGGAAGGACCGTGGAGTTGACTTTCCCTAGGTTTTGCTTTGTGCTTCTACTTGGGGTCTTTGCATCTAATCTAACTATCTAAGCCATCTATTCTTGCGAGCCATTATTGTCACAACTCACGATTACAAGGGGAAATCAGTTCATACTTCATATATTTGGAGCGCCATGTAAGATTTGACTTGCTTTATTTAAATTTTTTCATTTTAATTTTAATTAATGATAAAATTTACAGACATTTTAATAATTAATAAAATTAATACAATTTTACATAACGTCTCAGCGCATACAAAAACAAGTTGCCTTTCTTGAAAGGCAAAAAGTCACAGTCTCCTCGAGGGAAAGACCATGCAGGAGTGTAGGACCATGATTATTTTAAAGCCTTCGTTAATTTGATTTTCATACCATATACATACTGTCTTTTTTATGGGCATCAATTAATTACTAGAGCACGGCGTAGCAGCTATTGGTTTGGACATCAACATCATATTGGAAACTTCTTGGAAATGTCCGTCAACACCAGCTAAGAAGAAATACGATTGATGTTCCCTCTAACTTTGTCATATGCGTCTGTTTTTCCTCGCACCTCATTGACTTTTCAATCCTTTCTCCATCGATCAAACCATGCAACGCCTTCTATACATTGGATAAGATCAAGTACTTTGATTCACTCGTCAAATGTATGTATTCTTCGTACTCAACATCATATTACAAGGTAAGTGTTGAGAAACATGGCAGAACACACGTGTATGATGTGGTTCCTACTCCATATTGTGAGTATATCTAAGATGGGTCGACTTGTACCTGTACAGGAAAGATCTTATGGGAAAGAATTTTAGTTTTTTTTTTAAATGATCATTTCAATAAAAAAAATTACGTTTTATAAAAATTACTTATTTTAACTTCTATTGCAAAATAAAAAAAAATTCTATTTTTACCTTTTAAATTGAAATTCCAATCAATAAGTTCTATATTAAAAAAAAAATCATTTTTTTATTAAAAAAAATTAAGCTGAAATAAACGACCAAAAGTGAGAAAGGAGAAGTTTAAATTGAATGAGAAATTTTGAACGTACAAACCCATATATATTTCACTTCTATAGAATAGAGATGGTAAAAAAATATTAACAAGCTGACTTAGCCATCTAATCTCTAAACTAAGCTAACCGAAACTAACAAAACCGGGCAAGGCATTTTGCCGAACTTACAAATTAACTTGTAAAGTAAATTTACAGTGAAAATCTGAAATAGTACATCGAAGAATAGAAGATCAGGTGTGTAATTGAATGCATTTGGAGGATGGATTTTTATTTTAGAATTTAATTTGGATATGTTGTTAGCGTAAAAAAAATTTTACACAAATATTTAATCATATATTATTATATTAATAAAAGTATTTACTTAATCACCTATTATCTTATAAGTCTTATAAATAGGAACATATGATTGAATAACAGTATAGAACTCTTTTACTCGCAGTATATCAAAATTAATTTCTTATTTTTATAATACAAAATTTTGAATTTAAACTCAACCTTGAATTTTTCTTGTTTTCTTTCTTTCAACGATAGTTAATCTCTTCAAGTTCTTGAGGCTCAGTCTCATTCTCTTCCAAAGACCTTCCCATGGTTTCCCTAGTGAAAAAGAAGGTGACAAACATGCCCACTATGCACACCCCTCCAAGTATGGACAAAGATGCTACCATTCCAATTCCCTTGGGATACCCCTCCTCCTTCTCGTTATGAGAAGCCCATAGAAACCCCACTGATCCAATGATTGCACCAAGCTTGCCAACTGCCCCAGAAATGCCATGGCATGTTGACCTAAACCTGGCTGGGAAAAGCTCAGCTGGGACTATGAAAGTTGTAGTGTTGGGTCCAAAATTGGCGAAGAAGAAAGCAAGGCCATAGAGAACCACGAAACCGTTATTCTTCTTGTGTTTCACGTTGTTCCAATATGAGTAATAGGGAATCCCTATGGCGAAAAAGGCCAAAGCCATGAAGAAGAAACCCATCATTTGGATTTTGACTCTTCCCACACGGTCAATGAAGTACACTGAGAAGAAGTAGCCAGGGATGGTGGAACATACAGCAATAATGGCTTGGAGCCTAGCAATATCAATGGCCTCCTCATACACGTTCACTTTTTCTTTGTCTTTGTCTTTGAGGTAGCGATTGTATATATGAGACTGGAATAGGACGTTGCTGTAGAACACAATGTCCACCAAAAACCAATTGAAGGAACAAGCGAAAAGATCACGACCATGTCTACGAAAGAATTCCCTGGAAAAGAGAGGGTAATTAGCATGTGGGGTTGGAAGTGGCGATAGATTTTCTTCAGCAATCTGGGTGATTGGGATGTCCAGGACTTTCTCCATGTCCTTCACTGCTTGTATCACGTTACGTTCCACTAACGCTGTGTACCTGATCACATCCTAGTCAGTTACCATTTGCTTGGTCAATCGTCCCAAAAACAATGTATCATTGAATATAGGATGATAGGACAAGAAATTAAGTGCTTTCCTGCCTTGTCTTAATTAGCACCCACTTGCTGCCAGTTTAAGTGTTTCGTGAGCATTGAAATCTCTAATTCTAATGTGTTAGGATTAAAAATATACTTAAAATGAGATTAAGTAATAATTAAAATGATACGTATATATATTTAATGATAAGCAGTAAGAAATTTCTAAAAAAATCTCAATTGAATTGTATATAGAGCACTTCTGATTTTTTTAGTATAGTTTGAAATATGAATCACGCCCAAGACCCTTCAATCGCTCTAAATTAATTTAATCTACCTATAATTTTCTATTATGTACCGTACGGTTCTTCAATTAATTAATCAACTTGATTGATGAGCGCAAAAATTCAAAGACATGAACACCTATAGGATTGATAAATTCTTACATACTCTTGAAGTAAGAAATTGTTTTTCAAGCCACTAAGTGTAAATAAGTTGTGAGAGGTTTGGGTTGGTTGTATGAGATTTTATATGTAAATTTCATTATCATCAATATATCAAAGAAGAAAAATATTATTTTTTATCCTTCATTATTTGACATGTAGGTTATTACATTAAAAATTGTAAGAAAAGTGAGAGACAACTATAACATATAAGACTGGTGTATTGAGTGATTAATGATGTAAAAGTAAAACAAAACTTTTTTTTTTTACTCTTGGAACATAGAATTTTTCTATAAGATTCCTTTAATTCCATATCTTCTTTGACTAAATTGTAGTTAATTAACTGGTTAAGCTGGCTCCTGGAAAGCAAGACAAGGACTGTTGACTACGTAGTATATATAATGAAAGTTCAACTAGGGTAAACATCAGCTAGCGTCATTGTAAAATCGTGCTGATCAATAATCTTCTCCAATACAGATTATAATTACACAAGAATTTTTCAATTTAATTAGTATGGTTAGAGTTAGAGACACATGACAACATCCAATTCAATCCAATTCAATGGACAGAGACAAAGTCATACATAGATAACAAATAGATAAGGACATCGATGAGAAATGTCAAAGAGAGGCAGCTACCTGGCAGTTTCGGGCATCATCATGCGCCAGTAGTAAGTCAAGGCTGCCGGAACTGAACCAAGCATCAGTATCAACCTCCATGCAACATCAGCCTCCGACAGATCCTTCGAGCCAGAGGCGCGGCGGAATATGGAACACACCACCATGGTGACGGCGGCACTAGCCAATATGCCGAACCCCTGCATGGAGAACACCGCCGCTATGAAAGACCCTCTTTTCTTTGTGTTGGCAAATTCGGACATGATGGTTGAGGACAGAGGGTAGTCTCCACCAATCCCTAGCCCCAGCAAGAACCTTCACAACAAAATTAACGTCAAATTCGACTATCTTTTTAATTTCATGCATGTTATATATACTCATGGTGTCGCTAAAAGAAACAAAAACGAAATGTTCTATAATTTCTATACATGATCATATGTTAATTAATCAATCTCTGAATGGTATATTAATTACTTAAAGAACTGTTTAATATAAGTTGCACAAATTTATATGGTCATTTTCTCAGTGTACAGGTATAGGCTGAATATTGTTCCAAGTGAACAATAGCAAAATTCAATCAACTATTACTTAGTATGCATGGGTAATAAGTGCTACCGATAAAAAAAGAAAAAAAAGAAAAAGAAAAAAAAAATCAAATGGATACCCATCGGTAATGAATAATCATCTCATCAATTTGAAGTGAACAAATAAGTACTAATATTTGAAGAAAGGAAATTTAGAGAAACCTGAAGAAGCCTAGACTGAGGAGAACGCAGGTTCTTTTGATACAAATGGAGAAGCCACAACCCAAGGAGCCCAAGATCATGAGCTTCAAGGCGAGTCCGTACATCCGGCGACGCCCTTTGAGGTCGCTGAGTCTACCAAACACAAGTTGTCCGATGGCCGTCCCTACGAGCGCGACGGCAACCAAGGCCGACAGCACCACGGGAGGGGTGCTTTTTGGATTTATGTCCGGGTGGTGGCTGTAGTATATCCTTCCGAGCATGTTGGTGATGAGGGTGATGGAGAAGAGGTCGTAGGCATCGGTGAAGAGCCCCATGCCTGCAATTATGATGGCCTTGAAGTGGTAGTACCGTGTCCTCGTCGTGTCAAGGGCTGACAGCACCTTCAACCTCGTTCTTGCCATCACCTATTTGCAATACCTACTTTGCAACTTTCTAGTTTCAACCACCAAAGGGGTGTGCGTGTGTGTCTCAAAGTGTTAGCTTATGGGGCTTTTGTTCGAGTATTCCCACGGCTCCAGATTTTTGAGACGTGGGTTGCTTTGAATGAACGAGGTGCAAGATATTTGGACAGAATATATATGCGGGAGGAAGAGAGGAACGTAATCTAAGGGACAAGAGGTTCGTCACTTTGAGCATAGAAATTTTAGATTAGTTGTATAGCCCCTGGTCTTGTTTTGAGAGTGGTTGTAGACGAGTGCTAGGTATTGACGAGGAAGGTTGCTGGGAAATGAGATTAGTCAAAAGTCTAATACTAGTTTACTAGAGACAACCATTTGGCTTTTCAAGTCAAACTTGGAGGTGCATTATTCCTTTGAAGATGCGGATCACATTCATCCTTAAAACATTTTTGAATTCATATTATACTTGTAAAATTCGTAGTTGCTGGAGTTATCTGCAAAGGTTTGCACATATTCTATTCTCTTTAAATGTTAATAAGGGTGCAGGTTCGCTGTCTGCCACATTTTTCAGAGACAAGGTTTGAATCTGACAAACTGCACTTTTGTAGCTAGTTGAACTATATATAGGATTCTACCAAGAAATCGTTAAACTCAAATTTAATATCGTGCTTCAAGAACAATTACCTTGGAAGCTTTATATATGGAAATGAATCATTGATCGCACGGAACTTGACTTAATATAATAGGCCATGTGAACAGGGTTCCATACATTCATTTACATTTTTCATATATTACCCCCACCCCCCCGGGGGGCGGGCGCGGATAATTTAACAACACTCGACTCACACAACATGTGAGGAGTCAAGAATTAGCAACAACAAAAAAACAGATAAGAACAAGACCATTCCTCTAAGGACTACACAAGGCAAGAACACCACATATTATAAGTAGTTTACCATTTATCATTAATATGTTTTGTTAGATAATAAACTATTTAATTTTCATCATTTTAATAAACGGATATTCCAATATAATTTTGACCATTTTTTTTACCACGAAAAGTTGTATAATTGTATAATATTTTAAACATCTTACACTAAAACAAATGCGAATTTGTAGTAGTTATTTGTCATCATCACGAGTTTGATTGCACTAATCTTTCAAATCCCTTTACATCCCAGCCAAAAGCTCGTTTTGAAAACGCCATCACGGACTTTGTTCTTTCAACATTTCATGTATTGTAACTAACCTATCACAAACTAAAGAGGGCCTTTTTAATAGTGACACTAATTAATCATTAACTAAATCAACAGGGCATTTTTTTCAATTAGTACACTAAGTACATATTTCTTAGTCCCGTTATTGATGACACTAGTTATTGCATATCCTCATTGTGATTCTGTTTATTTTGATTTTCGGGTTTTACTTGGCAAAATTACGATGATCCTATTTTAGTTTTTTCACATGTTTTAGGGTAATCAAGTTTTCAGGCTTTTTTTATTGAAATAAAATAAAAAATAATTATTTATGTAAATATCCTGTTTCAAATTTATTTTAAAAAATGTCATGTTTTGGTGGGTTATTGGTAAATCGTATGAGGCTGATACGATTTATGAGTGTTTGTCTTAATTTCTGAATCGTCTCCTCCTGCGATTTATGGTTCGATCTTACTTATTTCACATAAATCGTGTAAGGGTCACACGATTTATGGTGTGTTTTGTTTATAAATAAGAAATCGTGTGAGCTGCTGTTCCATTCAGAAATCGTGGGAGAAGAGTTTGGGAAAATCGTGTAAGATGTAATTATGAGAAAAATAGGAAAATTTTGGTGGAGAATAACCCAAAATAACTTACGTCGGTTAGATAAAGTTGGACATATTTCTGCATACTTCCAGGAAAAGGTAATTTTTTACTATGTTTTAATTTTATTTTATTTAGAAAATAAGATATTTAGTTTAGCTTAATTATTATAATTAGAAAAAAATATTTGTTTAGTTGTTAGATTAGTGTAAAAAAATTTGGTTAGTTTAGTTTAGTTTATTTTTTATTAGTATAAAAAATATTCGTTTAGATTAGTGGAGAAAAATTTGGTTAGCTTAGTTTAGTTTAGATTAGTGAAAAATTTATTTTGTTAATTTAGTCAAAAAAAAATTGATTAGCTTAGTTTAGTTTTATTAGTTTAGATTAGTAGAATTTTTTTTTGTTAATTTAGTTTAGTTTATTTTTTATAGGAATAAAAAATATTAGTTTATTTTTTAGAGGAATAAAAAATATTAGTTAGTTTTGATTAGTATAAAAAATATTTAGCTAGTTTAGTTTAGTTATTTTTTTTTTATGAAAACTTTAGTTTATACATATATTTTAATCATTTTTCATGTATTTAAATTTAGCGTTTAGCTTGATATAGTTAAGCTAATTTTATATAATTTAGTTGTTATTCTATTATATTGTACTAAAAATTGAATTATAGTATTTATTTGGTTTATTACAAAGTTTTGTTTAAGTATTTTAATGTTAATGATATTACGTTTATGCTTTTCAGCCACGTTGAGTGTTGACCACTAGGCGTCCCTCCACCGCATCCTCTTATGGAGCCATATTTGAGACAGACTGGATTATGGTATGCAGCCCATATACCATTTTATGAGCATGATAACGTGCTGATCAGTGCATTTGTGAAACGTTAGCGGCCGGAAACCCATACGTTCCATCTTCCCTATGGAGAGCGCATCATCACGCTGGAGGATATTGCATATCAGTTAGGGCTGCGCGTCGATAGATAGGCAGTTAGCGGATGCACGGGTTCATGGGGGAGATATCATGGTCGGGATATATGAACCATGTGTTATGACCTATTTGGCACAGTGCCAAGTCTAGATGAGTGGGATGGATACTCAGTATTTCTATCTTAGTTTAGGACTACATTTCGTATTTGGAGGCAGATGCACCTGTAGAGACTATTATACGCCACACTCGGGCTTATATTATAATCATACTGGGGGGATTTTTGATGGCCGATAAGTCAGAGTCTAGAGTTCATTTGAGATGGTTGCCTCTGTTGCATGACTTTGAGTACTTTGGGAGCTTCAGCTGGGGGTCTGTAATGTTTGTGACTTTATATTGCAATCTTTGTCGTGCTGTCAATTTTAGAGTGCGTGATATTTCTGGGTGCTTGACCCCTTTTACAATCATGGATTTGGTTTAGAATCCCAGTGTTGAGACCTCTTCCTGCTGAGCTTAGCTTTCCACTTGCTATGAGGTAGAGTTTTGAACAAAAAAAAGAAATTATTTTTAAGTTTACCTTTCATATTTGAGCATCGTTAAGTTTTGTTCTTTATTTTGTTCCAGGTGCAGGGATTATTGGTATACCTCCAACCGTCACAAGACACGGTTGCTGGCGTTACAAAGACAGATTGATAATTTCCACATCACAGAGGCAAGAAGCATTCACTTATCCTATATTTATGGTGTGAATTTATTGGTTTTAGATTGACCTTGTAAAAAAAACTAATAATTTGCTGTTAAACATTGCAGTTTAGGTGGACTCCATACCAGGACCTACATATTGCCTAGATCACACCGGACTTTGTTTTTCATGATTCCCCTTTTTGGCCATCTGTCACAGCCTTGATCTGTTTCAAGACAATTGAGTTCCAGCAGGCTGATCGTGTTATCCGGCAGTTCAGTGGACAACAACCTATACCAGTTTAGCCATGGAACATTGATAGAGTTCATGGCAAGGATGCTTGTGGGGGAGATCATTGGTGGCCAGATAATTATAGGGCATATCACGATTTTTGGGACGCATGGATGGACCAGGTAGTTCGATTTCATGCCCTTCCGATGATCGTCCATCAGCTGAGTACATGAGATGGTACTCGAATGTTGCGCGAAGATTTTTGTGCTTAGATCGGGTCCTTCATGACCCTCGACGTGTGGAGATGCCTAGAGATGCTCCTGAGCACGTTCCACCCGTGCTTGCAGTGGCCCTTCCAGCTCACGCTCTTGATCGGCGTCGTTGGGAGTGCCGTTTATGAGTAGGGACTTGTGCTAGCCATCGCAGAGACGACGACGACGATGATGATGATGCAGCTGATCTTTGCTAGTTTGGCGATGATGATGATTAGCATCACAACCACTCCCACTCTCCTGTCGGCAACCCGAGTTGGCAGCCCATGCCTGAGTATGGTACATTCAGCCAGGGTGGTATGGCAGCCACCACTTTGTAGACAATAGAGGTCCCAGTCAGCAGTATACGACAGGTTCTAGCTCTCAGTTTGTATCCAGTCGAGTCCAGCAGTTTAGTCTTGCGGTGGATGAGATGTGTGCTGAGCTTGAGGCTTTCCTCAATGCTCTTATTTCGGCTATTATACCTACTCGGGATGAGATAGTGCCATCAGACGTGTACAGGCCATCGTTGGATGCTATTGATTTAAATGTGAACCCGTTTGCACCAGTGCCTTTGTACCAGAGTTTGTATGGCTTTGATTTATCTGACGATACTCTATCATCAGCGTTCACATTTGGCCAGATTGACCACGAGGCTCACGAGGAGCAACATGGACAGTCGGAGCAAGATCAGGAGCAGTAGAGAGAGCCAAAGCAAGAGCAGGATCATAGGAGAAGTCGACCTATGAGAGAGATTCGTCCCCGTCAATGCCACACGGATTGTCGTTTACCGGCCCCTCGTCGAGATAGACAGGACTAGTTGTGTTTTTATTTTTTAGTTTAGATTTTTTAGTTGTATTTTTAGTTATGTTTGTAGATTTTTAACTTTTATATAGTATTGACTGATATGTGTATAATGTTTACTTACCCATAGACATTTTCTATTATAAACTCATGTACATGGTTGTTTTGTAGCTCTTTTATTACTAATATTTTGGTTATTATAGAAAAATAAACAACTTATGATTAGAATATGTGAATTTATAGTAAAAAACATACAACAGAAATTGTATTATCTGAACATTGTGAAAATTAACAACATCTGGTTAATAAATCATAATCAACAACAGGAAACAAACATAATAACACACCATAGCTAGAAACTAACACAATAATACATAGTAGATGGAAACTAACACAATAATACCTAGTAGATGGAAACTAACACAACAATACATCATAGATGAAAACTAACACATTAATGAACACATAAAATTAGTTGCCTTCACTTGGTTCGCTGGAGGATGAAGAAGGCTAAGTAGGGCATCTTCATCTAGTGTGACCCTCTTGTCTGCACAAGCTACACCATTTTGATGGTCTAGGTTCGACAGCATCCATTTCATTGCAGATTCGAGTTGAAACAAGACGACCCTTAGTGGCTCATCTTAACTGTGGATTTGGACATATCCGAGGTCCATTGTACTCAAGCCAATAATCTGCATTTACAATAGCTGAGAACTCTATTCTGTAGACATTAAATATAGTGTGCATGCAATAAATATCATCAACAAAAGAGCCCCAATCAAGCAGTGCATATGCGCACGCAGCGAACATATGGCGGCAAGGGTAATGAAGCGCCTAAAAATCTCCACAGTCACACCAACGATCTATCAGCCTCACCCTATAATTTCCTTGACTATAGTTCTCTATTCGTGCAAGCTCTTCCACCACAAAAGACTCGTTTGCCCTAGAGAATGCGGAAATGGTCATAGTGCCTATTTGCTGCCTGTTGATGTCAATTGCTCGCAATAAGGCTTGCAAAAACACTTGTCCACTCGCAAGTTGAGCCTCCGACTCCTTCCCTTTCTTAACAAACAATGCAGCAAGACGAAAATAGGTAGACTTAACTAAGGCTATAATTGGAAGATTGCATATACCTTTAAGAATAGCATTAATACACTTAGACAAATGCGTCATCATATGCCCAAACCTCCGTCCTTCATCAGCATGCTGCATCCACTTTTTAATGGGGATTCTGTCTATCCAATCACACATGGATAGATTCTTATCTCTCAATAAACCACGGTAATAAACATGCTCTCGGCAGGTTTTTGAATATGCTGCATTCATTAGAACTTGTTTTGCATCTTTGCTCTTGAAAGCTAAAGTAAAGTTTGAGACAATATGCCATGTGCAATATGCATGATGGGCATGCGGAGGATGCTATTCACTATCTTCGGCATTTAAAGCAGCTTTAATAGCACCAAGCCCATCAGAAATAATGAGAATGCCCTCTTGGAGAGTCACTTGTTGCCGAAGATTAGTCAAAAAGAATGACCATGCCTCTCTTGTCTCCCCCTTAACCAAGGCAAATGCAATTGGCAGAATATTCGAATTACCATCTTGAGTAATTGCCATTAATAGTGTTCCACCTTACTTTCCATACAAGTGGGTACCATCAACTGTAATTAGCGGCTTGCAATATTTAAACGCTTTAATGTAAGGAGCAAATATCCAGAATAAACGGTGAAACATCACACTGCTATGATCAATAATATTTTCTACATAGTATGGCTTAGTCACCAACTGAATAACTGTACCTGGATTAAATGCCTGTAGACCTCCTAGCCATTTTGGAAGTTCATTATAGGACTCTTCCCAATCACCATAAATTTTATCAATGGCCTTCTATTTGGCGAGCCAAACCTTCCTATATGAAGTCTTGAAGCCATACTTTGCTTCTACTGATCCTTGCAAAACTTTAATGGAAATTGTTGGATCAGCTTGCACCTTGGAGAATATGTTAGCACAGATAACATTAGTATCCAACTGAGGAAGGTCCTGTCAAAGCGAAGCAGACAAACATGTGTGTGGTCCATTATACTTTCGAATTTCCCACACTCCCTTTTTCTGTCGATAAGTCACAAGTATGCTCTAATTACATTCATTTCCAAATTGCTTGCATTTGCCATGGCATTTTATATAATCAGACTCTAGGACCTTGTACTCAACTGATCTTCGGATACTATAAGTTTTAACTGCAAATAACACAGCATCATTATTAGGAAACTGTTGCCCAACTTCTAGTTCATTTTCTCCTGCCAATCCCAAAATGTCACCACCATCTATAATACCTCCAATCCCTGCAAAAGTGCTCTCATGCATGGCTTCCAAATTTAAAGAATCATAGTGAGATACATGCACCTATGATTGAGATTGAGATTGAGATTAGGATCGAAATTGAGATTGATTGCTCCATGGTTGGCTTTCAGTTGCAGGCACTGCCTCACCGCTATCATTGTCATCTAGTACTTCATCTGGCTCATCTTCATCATATCCATTATCAACAATAAAGTCATAACCCGCAATAGGACCATACTGCGAAAGTGGTGCCGCTATCTACATCGCAAGCTGTGCAAAACTTGGCTCGCCCATCAAATCATCCACATCTTGTGTATGAGCATTTTCATTTTCAGTCTGCACAGGACTCGCCATCGCAAAAGGAGGTGAACGCTTGGCAAGCGATACTGTAATAGATGCTGAATCTAGAGCAGATTCTTCGGTGCTTACTACCGAGTCTTGTAAAACAATGAATAACTTCATAATACGAATCTCTGGAAACTAGGCACGACAATCAAACATCACACCGATATCCTCATCACAACTGATCTCAAGACTGTTATAGCGAATCAAATCTTTTCCAATTGCTATAAGCAACCGGTATACCATTTGTGTTATGTGCTTGTCATTTTGTTGACATAACTTTTGCAATATTTTACTCTGCAGCTCTAATAAAGAAGTAGAAAGATGAATGTTCACACAAACTGAATTTGAACTCTAAAATGTAACTCCTTTATTTATATTTGTGATTTTACCATTATGATGAACAAAAATATAAAATCTCTCAGCCATCTCACTCCAATTTTTGCAGAAATACAGATTTCACTCTTTGGATTATGGAAAATGAATTACTAGATGGTGGGAAATGAGGCAATGGACGGTAAAATTGAGTATATATAAAGAAAGTGATTTCTAACAAAATTATGCCACCCTTATACGATTTATAGTTGATTACCTAAAATTGTGTGAGGGTCACATGATTTACGTGCAACTTAAACACATAGAAATCATGCCACCCTCCCACGATTTCTATGCGATTTAGTTGTATATAAATCGTGTGATCCTTGCACGATTTACGTGAGTATTGAGCACTGGACCATAAATCGTGTGAGGTTGGCATGATTTGTAGGCAGTGCACAAATACTCATAAATCGTGCTAGCCTCCACTACTAGAATTTGAGGGAAATGCGACCGATTTGGCAACTGATTTTTCAGTCGCAAAAAAAAGCCTTTTATGACCGATTTTTCGACCAATTTGAGTAAAATAGAACAAAATCACGCTAAAAAAATCGGTCGCAAAATCAGTCATAAATTTCATGTTTTGTGACCGATTTTGTAAATAGAAGCAAAAAAAAAAGTTTGAAACAATTTGGCCGCAAAATCGATCACAAAACTAAATTTTGCAACCGATGTGTAAGGTCAATGATAGAGCATGTATGAAGGCAAAATCAGTCGTAAAATCGGTCACAAATTTCATGTTTTGCCACTGATTTTGTGACCTATTTTTCAATGTATATGATTTACGTGTGAAGGCAAAATCAGTCACAAAATCAGTCGCAAAATATAAAATTTGCGACCAATTTTGCGACCAATTTTTAAATGTAGAGGATTTATGTGTGAATGTAAAATCGGTCGCAAAATCGGTTGCAAATTTCAAGTTTTGTGACTGAATTTGTGACCTATTTTTCAATATATATGATTTACGTGTGAAGGCAAAATCGGTCACAACATCGGTCGCAAATTTCATGTTTTGTGACTGATTTTGCTACCGATTTTACATTCACACATAAGTCCTCTACATTGAAAAATCGATTGCAAATTTCACGTTTCAATGTATATGATTTACGTGTGAAGGCAAAATCGGTCGCAACATCGGTCGCAAATTTCATGTTTTGCGACCGATTTTGCTATCGATTTTATATTCACACATAAGTCCTCTATATTGAAAAATTAGTCACAAATTTCATGTTTTGTGATTGATTTTATGACCGATTTTTCAATGTATATGATTTACGTGTGAAGGCAAAATCGGTCACAAAATATGAAATTTGCGACCAATTTTTCAATATAGAGGAGTTATATGTGAAGGCAAAATTGGTCGCTAAATCAGTCGCAAATTCAAAATTCAAAATTTAGTTATTTGCAACTGATTTTGCGATCGAAAAATTGATCGCAAATTCTGACGTCTTTAAAATCAAAATCCCCAAATCAGAACCATTCTTCTTCCTTTCCCTTTTCTTCTTCTTTTTTCTTTCCTAACCCCTCCCCTTCCCCCACCTCTTTACCATCTCTACTACTTCACCCCTTTCTTCTTCCTTCTTCTTCCTTAACCTCTCCCTTTCCCCCATCTCTGTCTACCATATCCACCACTCCACTATCGTCGCCGCTGCCGCTGTCCACCTGCCGCCGCCGCTACTGTCCACTCGTGCCACCACCGCTCTTCCATCCTAGTTATCTTCCATCATTTTCTTAGTTCCTCTTTTTTTTGTTATTGGTAGATCTGTTCTTTTAGAAAATAATGGTAGTTTTGGTATTGTTGGTTGATTATATTGGTTGGTTGAGGTTGTTGGTTGATATTTTGATGTTATTGGTTGAGTTTGAATTTATATTGTTGTTCTTTTTTCTTTTTTATTAAATTTTTAGATCTATTTTTTAAAAAATAATGGTAGTTTTGGTGTTGTTGGTTGATTATATTGATTGGTTGAGGTTGTGAAATTAATTTTTTGATGTTATTGGTAGTTTGGTGTTGTTGGTGATTATATTGGTTATGTTATTGGCAGTTTAATTATATTGATGTAAAATTAATCTATACTAAATAAGTGTAAAATTAATGATCATTAAATATCTACTTAATTTGTTGAAGAATAAATGAATAGACTTGAAGATAATATAGAGATCGTGGAAAATTCAATTGAGCAAGTTAAAGACTCAATTGATTTTGTGGAAGACTCAATAGTTGAAAACTCTATAGATGAAATTGAAGACTCGGTAGAAATAGTTGAAGATTCAATGAAGAAGGTTGAAGATATAATAGAAGTTGATGATGAATCAATGAAAGTTGAAGACTCTATGGAAAGAATTGAAGAACCATGGAAACGAGAACTAGTTAGAAGTATGCTAAAAATTTATCTTCCAAAATTTTATTGAGAAGAACCTTATAGTTTGGTCTACAATGTATGTTATTATAGTTTTATATTGTGATAGTTTATATATATTGTGTTTAGGATATATGTAATTGACAGTGATGTGTATGTTGAATAACTTATATTTCTTATTATCTGTAGTTTGGATTATATATTGTTACTTAAATTTTTATTCATATGTTCTAAACTTTAGATACTAACTCTTAGTTATATATAATGTTAACTAATTTTGCTTATGGATTACTGGATGCTATTTTCTGGGCTATTGTAAAATTCAAGTGTATCAAATTTGGATTTGATAAGATTCTGATTTTTCAATTTTTTCTGTTTTAAAATTTGTGACTGATTTTATGATCGTTTATATTTGCGACCAAAAAATCGGTCTCAAATTCTGAATTTATCAACTGAAAGTTGGTCTCAAAATTCAGAATTTGCGACCAATTTTTCTGTCGCAAAATTTGTGACAAGAAATCGATCGCAAAATCCGATATTTGTGACCGAAAAATCGGTCGCAGATTCTGAATTTTGTGACCGATTTTACAAGTGACCAAATTAAGCATGTCATAATTTGCGACCAAAAAATTCAGTCGCAAATATATTTGCAACCTACCTAAATGCGACCGACAAAATTGATCGCAAAATCAGTCGCAAACCCTCTTTGCCACCGATTTGTCTCATTTTGCGACCGAAAAATCGGTCGCAATTAGACAATTTTCTAGTAGTGCTCACACGATTTACCAATAACTTATCAAAATAGGATATTTACATAAATAATTATTTTTTTATTTTATTTCAGTAAAAAGCCCAAGTTTTCAAGTCTCTTTCTATCGAGAAATTCTTTCCTTCTCATGAAGAAAATCATTTCTTTCTCCACACATTACCTCCTCGGCTCCTCCATCATTTCTTGTTAGATCCCATGACTTTCACATCACCCAAAATTATTTTGATGGTGTATGCTCCACAAGGAGGAAGAATCACTTTTCCTCCGGGTGGATATAAGAAAATTTCCTTCCTCACAGTGTACAGCCCATCAATCAAATTGATAATACTTTCTTGACAGTCGAGATAACCTCTCTTTCATTTAGCCTATCTGTCCTCTCGAACCTCTGTAAGGCAAAGCACAGAACTGGCTTCGTGTACAACGTGTACCGCTGAGATGGTAAGGTTCAAAGTTAGCTCAGGTTAGCATCAATCCGGAGAAGGCAATTTATTATACAGTCGAGAGGAACCTTTTCGTACACGATGCGTGTGTAAAAGCATGTAAGGAGTTAGACAGACTTTATTCAGCTTGAATGTTACCCTCACTAATTTCTTAGAAAGCATTATGAGAGTTCCGTGCCTCTTTTTTCTATTTACTTTTATAGCTATTGGGCTGAAATGGTTTGTGTTTTTAACCAAACAAGTCAGATTGGGCCCAATAACTGATTAAGCCCTAAACTATTTTGACGCAAACTGAGGGAGCAATATTGTTGACCATACCACTAAATTGACCTCATTATGATAAACACGTTTTTCACGTCCTTCTCAACCCTGTCTACCTATCACTTCGAAGGGTTAGCTTATATAATAGGGCTTTTGTTCCATTATTCCCACGGCTCCAGATTTTTGAGACAGGGGCGAGATATGTGGACAGAAATATATATGTGGGAGGAAGAGAGGAATGTAATCTAAGGGCCAAGAGGTTGGTTACTTTGCTAAGCACAGAAATTTTAGATTAGTAGTCACATTTTGAGAGTGATTGTAGACGAGATAATTAACCCCATTGGCTTTGTTTTCATTGAGGAAATTTGGAAACTGTGGGAGAAAGAGCTTGTGACAACCGACAAGTATGTACTAGATATGCATTAGGAAAGTTGCCGGGAATTAGTCTGGTCCAGTACCATTTTGATTCACTTGTCAAATTTATGTACTCTTTGGTACTCAGCATCATTACATGGTAGGAGTTGAGAAACATGGGAGAACCCAAGTATATCTTTGATATACTCAGTGGATCCTACTATAAAGTGTATCTAAGATAGACTTGTACCCATACAAGAAAAATCTCATGGGAGAGAACTTGAGACAAAGTGATAAAGGAGAAGTTTGATTGAATGAGAAATGTTAGAGTATATACAAAACCATGTCACTTGTATAGAAGAAAGATATATAGTGACAAAATATTAACAAGCTGACTTAGCCAGCTAATCTCTAAACTAAGCTAACCAAAACTAACAAAACTGGTAATAGTAAGGAAATTTTGCCGAACGTACAAATTAACTTGTAGCGTAAATTTACACCGAAAATCTGAAATAATACATACAAGAGCTACAATAGAGGTTTAGGTCTCTATTTGTACAAACAATTGGAGAAAAGATTTTATAATACACTACTTTTCATATAAATTTATCATTCAATTTTTTTTGTTTTCTTTTCAAAGGAATACCAAAACAGGACCGCAGAGGTGCACTTGAATCAACGATAGTTAATCTCTTCAAGTTCTTGAGGTTCAGTCTCATTCTCTTCCAAAGACCTTCCCATGGTTTCCATAGTGAAAATGAAGGTGACCCACATGCCCACTATGCACACCCCTCCAAGTATGGACAAAGATGCTACCATTCCAATTCCCTTGGGATACCCCTCCTCCTTCTTGTTATGAGAAGCCCATAGAAACCCCACTGATCCAATGATTGCACCAAGCTTGCCAACTGCCCCAGAAATGCCCTGGCATGTTGACCTAAACCTGGCTGGGAAAAGCTCAGCTGGGACTATGAAAGTTGTGGTGTTGGGTCCAAAATTGGCGAAGAAGAAAGCAAAGCCATAGAGGACCACGAAACCGATATTCTTGTGTTTCTCGTCGTACCAATATGAGTAATAGGGAATCCCTATGGCGAAAAAGGCCAAAGCCATGAAGAAGAAACCCATCATTTGGATTTTGACTCTTCCCACACGGTCAATGAAGTACACTGAGAAGAAGTAGCCAGGGATGGTGGAACATACAGCAATAATAGCTTGAAGCTTAGCAAGATCAATGGCCTCCTCATACACGTCCACTTCTTCTTTGTCTTTGGGGTTGCTATTGTATATATGAGACTGGAATAGGACGTTACTGTAGAACACAATGTCCAGCAAAAACCAATTTAAGGAACAAGCAAAAAGATCACGACCATGTCTACGAAAGAATTCCCTGGAAAAGAGGGGGTAAGCAAGCTGGGGTGGTAGTGGAGATAGATTTTCTTCAGCATTTTGGGTGATTGAGATGTCCAGGATTTTCTCCATGTCCCTTGCTGCTTGCATCACGTTTTGTTCCACTAAGGCTGTGTACCTGATCACATCCTAGTCAGTACCATTTGCTTGGTCAACGGGAGAGAGCTTTTTAGATGCTTGCAAATTACTCCCGGATCATTTTTGATAAAGATTGGTACAATTTTCAATTAAGTTTCTATAAAAGGTATTTTGTTGAATAAAAAATAATTCATATGCAATAGTGAAGAGTTAATAAAAAATTTAAAAATAGATTAAAGTATAATTTATCTTAATTTGTATATATATTTTAAAAATAAAAAAAATAAGAGTGTAATATTATCATCTCTCAAGAAAAATGGTTATATCGTAATTTAATTTTTTATAGAAGAAAAATGTATATTTTAGAAATAAAGAAGAGAAAAGTATAATAATGTCATCTACCAAGAAAGGCGATTGGATTTTACTCTTAAATCATTGTTAATATTATATTAAATTATAGAATGTATGAAAGCATAAAATTAGAAAAATGATAATAATTTTGCATTGAAATATAAAAAATGACAAATAAAATGAAATAATTTTTTATTTTTAAAATGATACATAAAATAGAATAGAGGGAGTAATGAAAAGTTCTTGTTGTGATTTATTATATATAATTTTGACAGTACAGTTTTGTGAATTACAGTTGTTTTTCACTTTTACTGCAATTTTTTTAATAAAATGATTGAGATGTATAATTATAAATGGAACAGAATACTAATTTTTTTTCTTGCTCTATGAGAGAGCCTAAGAATTTTTGTGGTCAATCGTTCCAAAAACAATGTATCATTGAACATAGCAAGAAAGTAGGTGTTATTCCTGCCTTGTCTTTTTAGCACCTACTTGCTACTAATTGGCGAGAATTATTTGAGTGTTCAAGCACTATTAACCATATAAAATGAAGGTTCAACTAGGGTTTTCGAAGTTGACAACTAGTGATTTTTCATTTATCTTAAAAAATCCAAATCATAATTATTACACAGAATTTTTCAATTCAATTTGTATAATTAGAGACACTTGACAACATCCGATTGAATTCAATTCAATTCAATGAACAAAGACAAAGTCATACATAGATAACAAATAGATAAGGACGTCAATGAGAAATGTCAAGGAGAGGCCGCTACCTGGCAGTTTCAGGCATCATCATGCGCCAGTAGTAAGTCAAGGCTGCCGGAACTGAACCCAGCATCAGTATCAACCTCCATGCAACGTCAGCCTCCTTCGGCGTGTTGTGATCCTCTGAGTCTGAGCCAAAGGCACGACGAAATATGGAGCACACCACAATGGTGACGGCGGCGCTAGCCAATATGCCGAACCCCTGCATGGAGAACACCGCCGCTATGAAGGACCCTCTTGTCCTCTTGTTGGCAAATTCAGACATGATGGTTGAGGATAGAGGGTAGTCTCCACCAATTCCTAGCCCCAGCACAAACCTTCACAACAAAATTAACATCAAATTCAACTATTTTTTGTGATTTCATGCAATGGTATATATACTCAAGCTGTATTGTATTGAGTATCATCTCATCAGTATACAGTGAAAAAATAAGCACTAAATTCTAAGGAAAGGATAATTAAGAGAAACCTGAAGAAGCCTAGACTGAGAAGAACGCAGGTCCTTCTGATACAAATGGAGAAGCCACAACCCAAGGAGCCGAAGACCATGAGCATCAAGGCGAGTCCGTAGACTCGGCGACGCCCTTTGAGGTCGCCAAGTCTACCGAACACGAGTTGTCCGATGGCCGTCCCTACAAGCGCGACGGCCACCAAGGCGGACACCACCACGGGAGGGGTGCTGTATTTTTCTTCGTCTGGGCGGTCACTGTAGTATATCCTTCCGAGCATGTTGGTGATGAGGGTGATGGAGAAGAGGTCGTAGGCATCGGTGAAGAGCCCCATGCCTGCAATCATGATAGCCTTGAAATGGTAGTATTGTGTCTTCGCCGTGTCAAGGGCTGTCAGCACCTTCAACCTTGTTCTCGCCATCACCTATTTGCAATTCCCACTTTGCAACTTTCAACTTTCAAGTTTCAATCACCATAGATGTGTGTGTGTGTGTGTGTGTGTGTGTGTGTGTGTGAGAGAGAGAGAGAGAGAGAGAGTGAAGGGGTTAGTGATGGCCTATGTTTATTTTTTTTTTTTCGGATAAATAGTGATAATTTGAACTATTAGTGCAATATAAGTATAAAAAAAATATTAACTTTAAATATAATGAGAGAATATATATACACAGTTGCATGAATAAAAACAATAAGTATAAATTTTTTAAATATTAAATATTGTGGTTCTTAAGCTTTTAACGATTGATCCGGATATTATCTTTATCTATTTTTTTACAGTTTTAATAGAGAGTAAAATCTACTAGTTGTTATATTTTATGATGGACCCTAGTCCATTGTGGATTCGACGTTTTGTTATATCTTGTGTGGTAATTAATTATATTTATTTGATAATTAATTATATTTTTTTTATCATTTAACCATATTAGATCCACCATACGTCTCAAAGTTTAAAATCCACCATAAATTCTGCCTAAAACTTTGCAAACTCCTTGAATTTAATCAAGGTTAAATCGAATTTAACACTATTCAAATGAATAGTATTGAATTCTACTCACCTTAAATCGATTTCTGTTTATCTAGAAAAAAATTGAACAATGATAAATTCAATTCAGCCTCAATCAAATTTATTATTATAAAAAAAGATATTTTTGTAAAAAAAAAAAGTTAAAATGGCATATATCCAAAAATAATAATTTTTTTTAATTTTAAATCAGTAAGAAATCCAACAAAAGTGTACAAGGTGGGTTTTACTCCATAGAGTGAGTATAGATGGACTTGTTCCTATTCAAGAAAAATCTTATGAAAGAATTGCAGTTTTTTTTTATATATAAAAAGTGATCATCTTTATTAAAAGAATTACGTTTTATAAAAATTACTATTTTAACTCCTAATTAAAAAATTAAAAGAAATTTCGTTTTTAGCAACCGACACTTAATTAAAGCATTCCCCAATTCCCATGTCTGGTTAGAGGAAGTTCTGTTGAACTTGAGTTGACTTTCCCTGGTTCTTGCATTGAGCTTCCACTAGGACCCTTTGCATCTGATCTAACTATCTAAGCCATGTATTCTTGTGATGCATTATTGTCACAACTCACGATTACAAGGAGAAATCAGTTCATACTTCATATATTTGGAGCGTCATGTAAGATTTGACTTACTTTATTTTTTTCATTTTAATTTTAATTAATGATAAAATTTACAGACATTTTAATAATTAATAAAATTAATACAATTTTACATAACGTCTCAGAGCATACAAAAACAAGTTGCCTTTCTTGAAAGGCAAAATGTCGCAGTCTTCTCGAGGGAAAGACCATGCAGGAGTGTAGGACCATGATTATTTTAAAGCCTTCGTTAATTTGATTTTCATACCATATACATACTGTCTTTTTTATGGGCATCAATTAATTACTAGAGCACGGCGTAGCAGCTATTGGTTTGGACATCAACATCATCTTGGAAACTTCTTAGAAATGTCCGTCAACACCAGCTAAGAAGAAATACGATTGATGTTCTCCCGAACTTTGCCATTGCGTATTGACTTTTCCATCCTTTCTCCATGAGTTATGTTATTTGTGCATTGAGGTAGGATATCCAAATATAACACCCTTTTATATAAATATATAATTTATTACTTTATCTTGATATATGTACACTTTAATATTCATTTGTACTCATATAAATCTATTATATCCCATACTATATCTATACATAGTATGTTCAAAAAATATTTCTCTTTCTCCATTGATCAAACCGTGTAACGCCTTCCATACATTGGATAAGACAAGTACTTTGATTCATCTGTCGAAATGTAAATATTCTCCGTACACATCAACATCGTATTAATTACAAGGTCCTACTCCACACAGTGAGTATAGGTACAATGGATTTGGGTATTTTAAAATGAATATTTTTATAAAATAAAAAAATAAAAAAATTATTATTTTTGATCAATAATTTTTATTATATATAAATTTTATTTATTAATTTAAGAGTCATTAATTTTTTATTTTTTTATTTTATAAATATATTTATTTTAAAAAATTTAAATCCATATATAAAAGATAGATTGATTTGTACTTATACAAGAAAAATCTTATTGGAAATAATTTCATTTTTTTTAAAATAAAGTGATCATTATAATTAATTTTTTTTATAAAAATTACTATTTTAAATTCTATTTAAAAATTAAAAAAAATTCTATTTTTACTTTGAATAAAACTTCAAATCAATAAATTTTATATGTTAAAAAAAGTCACGTTTTTATTAAAAAAAAGAAGAAGAAGCTAAAATAAACGCACCAAAGTGAGAAAAGAAAAAAGTTTAAATTGAGCTAACCGAAACTAACAAAACCGGGTAAGGCATTTCGTCGAGCTTACAAATTAAGTTGTAACGTAAATTTAGTAATTTACACTGAAAATACGAAATAATACATCGAAGAATAGAAGTTCAGGTCTGTAATTGTACACATTTGGAGGATGAATTTTTTTTTAAAAATTTAATTTTAATACAATGTTAGTATAAAATTTTTTTTATACAAATATCTAATTATATATTATTATATGAGTTTAATTGGTATGCACTGATAATATAAAATTATTTTACACTATCAATCAATTGAAATAGAAAAAAGTGAGAAATTATGGTAGATCTCTCATTATAATGGGTAATTATTTGTGTGAGTTGATACTTTCTACTATTTTTATTAACTAATAGTATAAAACTATTTTATATTGTCAATACATTTAAATTAAATTCTTATTATATTAGTTATAATGTTTACTTAACTATTCATCATTTTAAAAATTTTACAAATAAAAATATGTAATTAAATAATAATGTAAAACTCTCTTACATTGATAATATATCAAAATTAATCTTTTATTTTTATAATACAAAATTTTGAATTTTAATTCATCCTTGAATTTTTCTTGTTTTCTTTCTTTCAACGATAGTTAATCACTTCAAGTTCTTGAGGCTCAGTCTCATTCTCTTCCAACGACCTTCCCATGGTATCCCTAGTGAAAAAGAAGGCGATAAACATGCCCACTATGCACACCCCTCCAAGTATGGACAAATAAGCTACCATTCCAATTCCCTTGGGATACCCCTCCTTCTTCCCCTCCTCGTTATGAGAAGCCCACAAAAACCCCACTGATCCAATGATTGCACCAAGCTTGCCAACTGCCCCAGAAATGCCATGGCATATTGACCTCAACCTGGCTGGGAAAAGCTCAGCTGGGACTATGAAAGTTGTGGTGTTGGGTCCAAAATTGGCGAAGAAGAAAGCAAGGCCATAGAGAACCACGAAACCGTTACTTTTCTTGTGTTTCTCCTTGTTCCAATATGAGTAATAGCGAATCCCTATGGCAAAAAAAGCCAAAGCCATGAAGAAGAAACCCATCATTTGGATTTTGACTCTTCCCACACGGTCAATGAAGTACACTGAGAAGAAGTAGCCAGGGATGGTGGAACATATAGCAATAATGGCTTGGAGCCTAGCAATATCAATGGCCTCCTCATACACGTCCACTTCCTCTGTCATTGAGGTAGCGATGGTATATATGAGACTGGAATAGGACGTTGCTGTAGAACACAATGTCCACCAAAAACCAATTGAAGGAACAAGCGAAAAGATCACGACCATGTCTACGAAAGAATTAAAAGAGAGGGTAATTAGCATGTGGGGTTGGAAGTGGCGATAGATTTTCTTCAGCAATCTGGGGGAGTGGGATGTCCAGGACTTTCTTCATGTCCTTCGCTGCTTGTATCACGTTACGTTCCACTAACGCTGTGTACCTGATCACATCCTAGTCAGTTACCATTTGCTTGGTCAATCGTTCCAAAAACAATGTATCATTGAATATAGGATGATAGGACAAGAAATTAAGTGTTTTCCTACCTTGTCTTAATTTAGCACCCACTTGCTGCTAGTTTAAGTGTTTCGTGAGCATTGAAATCTCTAATTCTTATGTGTTAGGATTAAAAATATACTTAAAATGAGATTAAGTAATAATTAAAATGATATATATATATATATATATATATATATATATATATATATATATATTTAATGATATGCATTAAGAAATTTCTAAAAAAATCTCAATTGAATTGTATATAGAGTTCTGATTTTTTTAGTATAGCTTGAAACATGAATCCCGCCCAAAACCCTTCAAGCGCTTTAAATTAATTTAATCTACCTAGAATTTTCTATTATGTATCGTACGGTCTTCAATTCATTTTTAGCTTAATTAATCAATTTGATTGATGAACGCAAAAATTCAAAGACATGAACACTTACAAGATTGATAAATTCTTACGTACTCTTGAAGTAAGAAATTTTTTTTCAAGACACTAGGTGTAAGTAAGTTGTGAGAGGCTTGGGTTGGTTCCATGAGATCTTATATTCTCATTGTCATCGATGTATCAAAGGAGAAGAATATTGTTTTTTACCCTTCATTATTTGACATGTAGGTCATACATAGATAACAAATAGAAAAGGACGTCAATGAGAAATGTCAAAGAGAGGCAGCTACCCCGCTGTTTCGGGCATCATCATGTGCCAGTAGTAAGTCAAGGCTGCCAGAACTAAACTCAACATCAGTATCAACCCCCATGCAATATCAGCCTCCGACAGATCCTTCGACCCAGAGGCACGGCAGAATATGGAACACACCACCATGGTGACGGTGGCACTAGCCAATATGCCGAACCCCTGCATGGAGAACACCGCCGCTACGAAAGACCCTCTTGTCTGTGTGTTGGCAAATTCAGACATGATGGTTGAGGACAGAGGGTAGTCTCCACCAATTCCTAACCCCAGCAAGAATCTTCACAACAAAATTAACGTCAAATTCGACTATTTTTGTAGTTTCATGCCATGGTATATATACTGATGGTGTCGCTAAAAGAAACAAAAACAAAAAGTTCTATAATTTCTATACATGATCATATGTTAATTAATCAATCTTTGAATGGTAAATTAATTACTTAAAGAACTGTTTAATATAAGTTGCACAAATTTATATGGTCATTTTCTCAATGTATAGGTATGGGGTGAAGATTGTTCCAAGTGAATAATAGCAAAATTCAATCAACTATTGGTGAACTGTTTAGATAGTATTTATAGGGTCATAAGTGTAGTCAAACAATGACCTGCAAAATAAATAAAGCAAGAAAGAAACATAATAACATTGATAGTCTGAGGTGTGTTGACTTACACTACCCTTATGGGATGTTTGGTAGATGGAATAAATTTTTATTGCTGGGAATAGGATTCCCAAGAATGTTATTTCTTGGAATAACTTTTTCGGGTATAATATTTTAGAGTATTTGGTATACAAATTGAATTTCCGGGAATATTTAATAAATTTTCCGAAATACACTTGATGGAGGTGGTGGCAAGTGGCTGGCCGGCAGCAGCATCGGCAGGGCCGGCGGCCAACAAATGGCGTAGGAAGGTGGCAGATAGTGGCGGTGGCCGGCACCTGAAGGTGGCGAATGATGGTGGCAGGCAGCGAACGGCGAAGGCGGTGATGGCTAGTGTCGGAAGGTGGTGAACGGCTGAGGTGGCGATGGCCGGTAGTGGACGATGGATGGCAGAGGTGGCCAACGCCGGAAGCGGTGGCGGGTGGTGGTTGGTGGAGGCCGGCGGTCAGTGGCAAGTAGCTTTGGGTGGTAGTAGGGGTATTTTGGTCTTTTCATAATGGCAAACATTCTCTTTCCATGGGAATATTGAATTCTCATAGGGGGAGGTGGTAATGTTTTGGAGATGAAATTCATTCTTGAAAATGTAATAGTCCCAGGAATATTGCTTCAAACCATCTACCAAACATGAAAATATTTTCACATTCCTGAGAATATAAAAAGATGCATGCATACCAAACGTCCCTTAAAGGATTATTCCGATGCAGTGGATATGCCCCAGAGTACAACAAACTCTTCTAGTAAGACCAAGATATCAAGAACTGGCAAGATGATTTTAGTGTTAAAACCAAAAGAAAAGAAAACCAATAGGAGAAGAATACATAAAATTAAGAAGAAGAGTTGGTATATGTTTTTTCATATATGCCAGTGATTTATGAAAAATATATAATTACCTTATTGTAACATAAAGAAAAAAAAAACTAAAGAGTTGAGGGATTGTGGGCGAATTTTTTGCAATGCAGTCACTGAAGAGATAAGAGCAAAATAGGTCAGTATTATAACTTAAAACACTCCGCGTAATACTTGGTAAAAAAAAAAAAAAATCAAGGAACAACATGTTGTATGTGTAGAATTGAGAGCTAATTTATGGAATCTTTTTTTCCTTCGAATTCCCGAGATATAGGGACAGAGGGTGTGCTCAAATTAGGATATGTATCAAAACTCAAATTGAGTAATTTTAAAATAACTGTTGCACAATCACATAAACCACTTATCGACAACAAAACTCGTCCGTATGTTAAGGCAATAACCCAATCAGTTTTGAGTCATAATTTCCAACATGCAAATAGATCACGTAGCCAACATTCTAAAGTGAATATTTGATAGTTAGTTTAAGAAGGTAACGCCCAGCAAATCTAATAGCCAATGGATATAGCACATAGTCATTATCATTAGATAAACTAAAATATATATCCACGTAAAAGACAAGAAAATTTGAGTTTGACATAAAAATTAATAAAATAATATAACAACCCCCCACTTATTTCAAAATCAAATTTATTTATTATTAAAAACAAACTATGGGTTAAACATGAGTGCAAATGCTTCGAATCTACTTTTGGACTCTGAAGTAGACCTAGATAAACAAGACTTTAAATTACAATATAATTGGTGAAGTTTCAACTTCTATGAACCAATATATTTTTAGTGTAAATCAGAGTCATATTTGATCACATTTACAACCCCACTATTTCCTTGTTGTTAATGTTGTTTTGCGCTTTTCAGCCATGTGTGTGCCTGGTTGTTCGTGAGTGCTCAAGAAACTTAGCCACATTCTCATAGGAGCAGCCTCAATCCACACTCATAAAGGTGATTTCGTCAAGTGTATGCTACACTTTATATACTACTCATAAGAGCTATGAAATTCATTAAAATCAATTAGCTTACCCTCACTTAAATGCAATCTAGAATAACTCATATTTCTCACACCATAAGAAGGGACATTAGTTAAATGTGCTAGCAAGAACTAAAGAGTGACTTGTTATTATCCATATGAACCTTTTTCATGGGATCTCCACTCACGAAGGTTAGGATCCCATTGTCATTAATTTCAAATTGGCTTAATCCCATTCCCCTTGATGTGTCATTTACAAAATTTCTCTCAAAAGATTTAGTTAGAGGATATGTGATTCACTTCTAACTTAAAATTATCCATGGATACAATTAGATCTTCATAGTTGCTTTATCAGTCTATATTTTAATCTTATGTCTCTGTTTAGTTATACATATCTACTTGGATGACTTCCAAGTGTGAATACCAGATTTTATTCAAATCTTTTGGTAAAAATAAAAAATTAAAAATTAAAAAAATTCTAAAAGTGCAAAAAAAAAAAAAAAGAGAGACAAAAAGAAACAATAAAAGAGAAACAAGAAAAATAAAAGAAGTCTAATCTTTTGACCCAACTCTAAGTAGCATCTTAGTCCAAAATAAAAAAAGCATCCATTTAGTGTTAATTAGTGTAAATCAGCATATTTTAATTTGTCAATTAGTACCAATTAGCATATCTTAATTTGTCAATTAGTGTCGATCAAGTATATCTTAATTAGTCAATTTGTGTTAATTAGTATCTTTTAATTAGTTTTAATAAGTGTCAATCAAATCAAATCTCACAATTATTATCAATTTAAATTATTTTGTCATTAATTCTATTTATTCCCCAAGTATCTATAAATAGGCATCAAGCATCAATAACAAGGGAAGCCTCAACAATAATAAAAAATCAAAAAAAGCCATCAGTTCCTATCCTCTCTGCCAATCCTTGATTGAGTATCAAGTGCTATTATAGTGGCCTTGGTCGTTTTCTTTGTCGTGAGGGTAAATCTCTTGGTCCATAATCAGTTTTTGCCGTAAAGGTTAGTAGCTCTTTATCTTGTTAGTTCATTTTTTTTTTCGATCACTTTTCTCTATTTGCCATCATCAAGCGTGTCTCATCTTCGATCACATAGTATTTATATGCAATGCACAAAGGGAAAAATCAAAAAGTGCAATTCAAAAAGTTCACAGCATCTACTATTGCATAGCATTGTTACTTTTACTCTTATGGTATTGTAGTTTTTGGTATTAGTATGATAGGTTTTTGGGACTCATTATTTCTTTTTCTTTTCATGTGTGCTGAAATCCTTTTTTTTTTTTTGTATTCTTTCGTTAATTCTTTATTCATGTGCGTCTGTTTGGTTAGACCTTTTTTTTTTCAAAAGAATAAAGTTGTTTTATTATGTGTGTGCCAAAAAGTAATAAGAGGACTGAAAAAGATAAAATGAAAAAAATGCAAAGAAAAAAAATATTTGAGTTTTGAATTATTTTATGATTCTTAGTAACAAATTTTTTTGATAAAACAAAAAAAAAATTCATTTTTTCATAAATCTTTTTATCCACGCAACAAATTTATGAAATTGATGTATGGTTTAATCATCTTCAAGAGTTGTAAAGATTGTAAAGGTTTATTATATAGCTTATACTATCTTAAATCCTGTGCAAAGAGTGGATTTTGTATTTTTATCTTTCTTTAAAAATATTTTTTTTCTTGTAAATAAAATTAACTAACACACAATCATCTTCTACAAGAGCGATGATGGCTTTGAATTCCTCATTACACCAGAGGATGCGTAGGAGCGGATAACCTCCGTCAAGTCAAAAATTAAATTTTCTTAAATTTTATTTCTTCTTCAATTTTATCTCTTGTGAATAATTGTAACATTAATTTTACTTTTGTAAATAATTGTTATATTAATTTTGCTTTTCTATTCTTTTATAAATAATTGTTATAATTTATAAGAAGAAAAATAAATATTATTATAGTTATCAATTGATTTGCATAATAAGCTCTAGGGTAACTGTTGTAAGACAGATGTATTAGGGATGTAGTAGGATTAAGTTTCCACCCTTCCTTATGCATAACTAAACTCATAAACTCAATCTCTATAAAAGACTAGTTTTGCAAAATAAAAAAGTTTTTCCATTTTTTCCCATAATAAAAATTGGTAACAACTCCATTGAATTATTTTTCAAATTTTTTGTTGCCTCTCGTCGCAATGCCCTCTATGCTTGTTGTGACACCATAAAAACCAAGATCTTCTCCTTAAAATATGCTTGATAGGTGTACATGAAGAGAGATATCATAAACTAACTAAACATTCAAAGCATAAGAAAGAAAATTGTCAAAACTAAATTAAGGAATATTGAACCTTTAAAGCTTGCAAGTTTATGCCAAGTAGATTCTGATCAATTAACGTTCAGAATATGAAACAAACCATTAACATTTTGAAAACATGTTAAGCTGTGAGTAGTAGAGCTAATATTAAGGGATTCTCTCAATCGAAAAACAATGGGATAATGGAGCCAAAAACTGCATAAGTTGATATGATAAGACTAAAAGACCAAACAGTTTGAAATTCAAAACTATGCACACCTACAGAAGAGAAAACCACGGGATTGGATCAACAAGTCATCAACGTGAACAACTCTCATGTAATAAGAAAACAAATTTTATTAAAAACTTATAGTTCAAAAGGATGACATTGTAAGGCTTATAACCAATTTATAAGGCACATTACAAAATAAGAAAACACTGTTGCACATACATCAATAACGAAGCTATACACAAGTAAAATCAATAATGAAGTTAGTTTTGAATTTTAAAATCCAATGTGTAGAAGATCATATAGCCAATCAACATTCCAAAGTTTGACACATATATATTTGGGTTTTAAAAAATAATAACTAAATGCTTTGTTTTCAAATTTATTAACACTATAAGAAAATTTGTCATTTGTGACAGACTTTGTCGCCGAAAATGAGCTAAAATCGGCTACAAAATGCTCATCTGTGGCAGACCTCAAGATGCCCCATAATTAGGGGCTACTAACCATTTGTGGCAGCCTTAGCCCCTCAAATGTTAGCAGCGGTCCTATCCCTCCTTTAATTTACAGCGGACTTTACCCCCTCTAATTTGCAGCAAACTTTGCCCCCTTTAATTTGCAGTGACAATTTCCCTCTCTAATTAGCGGTAGCCAAATTAATTAGTGGCATAAATGGCCGCTGCAATTGACCAATTTGAGAAAAAAAATAAAAAAAACATATTCATACAAATATTATATAGCAAAGCAAATCCAATCCAAATATTTAAAGTTCATACAAATAAACAAGATAGACAACTTAATAAAACTTTTGAAGCCATATTTTTAATATAGTTCGTGTAACACCTTTCTAAGTATAATATCATGCTTAAGTTATAGTATCATACCTAGGAATTGTTACTAATAAATAAACGGGCATTTTCTGACAGTAGCTTTCGATCGTCCATCCAATCTCGATCAACTTCATCCAGGATGGCCATCACAAGGTCTCGAGTTAGCTGGAGATAACACGTGAACACATATAGGGGTGAGAATTATAAATTCTTAATAGGACATTCTAGACTATCACATATAATGTCATTGTCATCATCCCTAGCTGTTTTGGTTCATTATAAAAAAAAATAAGTTATCATGACATATCAACTATAGATTTCATTTTTATAAAATTCAAAAATATCCTTCCGAAACAGGTTAATTTTATTTACACATTTGTTAATTAAGAAAACAGTTTAATAACGATGATAATGGGTCAATAAGAGAATATATTTTATGCATATGCAGATGTACATCATATAATTATGCAAGTGCACTTATCTTTCTTTAACTTTCTTTACTTGACACACCTAAGTGTTACGTATCTCATCCATAGGGTGTCTACATATGCCTTTAATCTTTACTACCTTTGGGTAACCTAATCTAGGAGTGAGCTCAAATCGTGACTGTCATCACATAGTACTAACTTATAAGGGGACCCACATGCTCTAAATTGGAGGGATCACATTTGGCCAACTACCTCCAAGATAGAGAGACTCTTCATAGGGAGGGATCTCATAATTGCCTCTATGTGAAGGAATGTTTTAGTTGGCTTCGGGTGATGAACAGACTCTTCATAGGAAAGGATTTCATAATTGCCTCCATGTGAAGGAATATTATTTTATCTATTCATATACTTTTTAATTCATAGATTCATATGTAGTTCTTCATTGAGATGACAGTCATATGAACATATAAGGCTCATGATCATGCTACAAAACTCATTTGTAACTTACTTATGCCAAAAATCTGGCAGCATGACAGTTGTAATATGAAGGTTGTCAAGACAGATAATAGAAATAATAGCCAGCCAGTCACAAAGAATCATGATTTTAACATAATGCCAATAATAGTTCAAGCATAATCATCATAGACAATACTCTAACATGACATCATTCTAGTATGTAATTGCATAAATATTCAATCCATTTAGTCTCACATAATTTTGGGACCTCTAAATCATGTAATTCACAAATTGTTTTTCTTTTCTTAAAATCTGCTCAGAAATTCTAAATTGTACTAAAATTCCATTTTAATCTATTTTAATTTCAAATTTTAATAGAATGTAGCCTTATTAGTCTACTTTAAAACCTCTTTAGTTTCACTAAATTTTGAGGTGTATAACTTAAGTTAATAAAATTTTACTCAAAACTATCCTATTTCATACATGACAGACTTGCCCACTTAAACTTAGAAAATCACTAAAATTCATTTTTCATTATTTTAGTTTGAAATTTTACCAGGATATACATATATGGACTCTCTTTCAAATTCAATAAGTTTCACTCTAATTGAATAAGTAGAACCCAAGTTATGAACTCTTTATTTGGGGTACCTTGTTTCAACCTAAATAGAGTATAGGTCAACTTTAAGAATTCACTGGGAACAAACCACTAAAGATCTGACTATTAAATTTTAGATGCATGATGTACTATGTGTTAGCTTCCTAGAAAAAGTGGTTACACTCAAATCGAAGTTTTATAGGGTGAGGTATGTCCACTTCATCACTTACTAGTCAGGACCAGAGGTGTTAACTAATAGTCTACTTCTAAAAATCATAACTCTTTCATCCCAAGTCCAATATATTTTATATGGTTGGATTTATCTTCAAGTCAAGTTTCATCTAAAATTAGTTTTACTTCAATTTGAATTTCATAAGTTGAGAAACACCCCTGGCTATATGGACTAATCCTAAGTTCCCTTACAATAGGTTTTCTGTTTTTTTGATTATTTTGATTTTCTAATCTATTCTTCTACACTAATCAAGTTTCCCTAACCTTAAAACACTAGAAAAGGATATATTAACATCATAAAAAACACTAAGTGAACATATCATAAATGATACAAGAAAACCCTAACTATAAGAAAACCCTAGAATACCATAAGTCTTAGGAATCCTACCTTTAATCCAAAGCTTGTAGTTTTTTAGCTTTGATGCTTGTGGTGCCTTTACTTCGCTAAAGCCTCAAGATGAGCATAAGTCCCTTCTTGCTTCTTGCTTGATTGAATTTATATGACTCAAAAGAAGGAGTTTTTGCCTAGTATTAAGGCTTCTTGATGATAAACAAGTGAAAGATGTTGGATATTTGGACAAAAATAAGCAAAACTCAAGAGTTTATATGAGTTGAAGATGAAAAATGGATATGAAAAGAGAAAGGGAGAGGATGCATGAATTTGGGAGAGAAAAATGAGAGAAAATGATGATGATAATGAGTCTTCTTCTCTTTTTAGTGGCCTTACTTGACAGATGATACTCATTGGTGGATATGAAAGGAAATTTAAATTTCCTTGAGCTTGAAATTTGGGTGGTCTCCATGTGGCCACCAAGAAGGTTTGGGTGGCTAGTTTCTAGCCACACATCTTAGGGTTTTTAATTGATATTTATGCCATCCTATAGTATAGGTTCATACCAGATCGGTTCTTGTATTACAAGACACTATTAGTATGACAATTCCTTTGGCTAGCAAAATGTTACTATTTTTCTACAGAGAAGATTTGAAATCCTATTACCCTATAATTAATATTTCCTTATTGTTGATTACCCTCTAATAATGTTAATTAGCTAAATCAGGATATTACAGCTAGTTTATGATCTCAAAGCCATTCGGGTTCATTTTCCTCCATTGAATGTTGAACAATTTCCATTGAGTCTTCAACAACTTCTACCAAGTTTTCAATAACTTCCACTGAGTCTTAAACTTTCTCTAGTGAGTCTTGAATAACTTCTCCTAACACGTCAAGATCTTTTATTGAATCTTCAACAATTTCTACCGAGTCTTCAACATATTCATCCAGTGAGTCTTCAACTACCTCTCTTTTTTCTAATCTGTCCATTAAATATTTAACAAAGAAATACACAACAATCATTAACAATATCAACAATAATAAAATTAGTAATATATATTATGAAAAAAATTAAAATCAATAAAATAAATTAAAAAAAAATAAACCTGGTGGCTGAGGTGACAAGCTGGTGGCAGCGGTGGCTGATCAGTGGCATCAATAGGTAGTCGGTTGCAGTGGGTAGAGGTGGTTAGGGAAGTGTAAAAGGAAGAAAGAAAATGGAAAAAAAAATAAAGAGAGAGAGAGAGAGAGAGAAAGAGAGAGAGAGAAGGAATAAGAGAGGGAAAAGGAGGTGGAGGAGGAGGAAGGTGGTGGATGAAGGAGGAGGAGAAAAGGTGTGGAAGGAGGAGGAAAGGAGAATAGAAGGAAGAGAGAAGAAAGAGAAAAGAGAGAAGTGTAGCACATATAAGTTGCTATGTGTATCAGTTCTAATATAAATTTGTCTATGGCGGCAATTCTACAACATCCTTTTTGGGGTTTTTCTAATTTTCATTTTTTAAAATTATATGAAATTATTAGCGGCAGCAAGCACCATGACGCTTTTTATTTTTTACATCATTTATGTGATTAAACATTTTTCCAATTAGCGGCGGCAATTGCCGCCACAAACTAGTAAACATATCTTTTTTTTTTTTAAGTTCACGTAATAATTAGCAACGGCAAACATTTTTCCAATTAATGGCGGCAATTGCCATTGCAAACATGGAAACAAATCTTTTTTATTTTTTTAGGTTCACATATAATTGCCACTGCAATCATTTTTTCAATTGCCACTGCAAACTATTCCACATATCTTTTTTTTTTCTCTCCCTAAAGTACAAGTAATAATTCGCGGCAGCAACAAACATTTTTCCAATTCCCATCGCAAACTATTTGACGTATTTTTTTTTGTCCCTAAAAGTACAAGTAATAATTAGTGGCGGCAAAAGCCACCGCAAATTACCATTTTGTCAATTAGCGGTGGCAAGAAATCTTTTTTTGTTTTCAAAGTTCACGTAGTAATTGCCGCCACAAACTATTTCACATATCTTTTTTTTTTTTTTTGAAAGTACATGTAACAATTAGCAGTGGCAAATACTTACACTAAACTTCTAGGTTCAACATTTAGTGATGGCATAAACTGCCGCAAATATTATATCAATTAGCAGGGCCATTTGCTGCTGCAAATACTAACACTAGCATTCCACATTCAACATCTAGCAGTAGCATAAGCTGCCATAAACATAATACCAACTAGCGGGGGCATTTGCCGCTTCAATTTCTTACACCAGAGCATCGGTTTCAACATTTAGCAGTAGCAGCAAATGTAATCCTATTATACTAGCAGCTATGGTTACTGTAAATTTATGTTGCAAAAAAAAAATTACCTTATATGCTGCCACAATTTTTTTTTTCTGTTTGGCTCACTTTGTGTTCGTTTTCCACCTCTATTCCGCCAAAAATTTGCGACACCACCATTAATAGAACATTTTCTTATAGTGTAAAACCATTATCCTCCGTGTGAGGAATTGGTAAAATATCATTTTGAAATAAATAATAATAATAAATGAAATGATAAAATTGAATCAAATTGATTGTATTTAATTTGTACATGAATTATATTTAAATTAAATAACACAAAATATTTTATTTTATTTTAGTAGGAACACAACACACAATCATATAAGCAGAAGAAAATGCATTTCGATTAATTATTTCAGAAACATTGAATACAAAAATTTGTTGGTTGGAATAGCCTTTGTCAACAAAGATATTGTTTCATGTCATCACAATTTTGTCAGACTCAAAAGAGATCTTTACACCGACTTTTCCTAGCAAAGCCTCAGAAATTAAATTAGCCCACATACAACATGAAGAACATCATTCAAAGCCAATGTCTTCCCAGATGTCAGCTTTAGCATCACTTTGCCTTTTCCTTGAACTTGAATAGTTTTAGAATCACCAAGGTAAACTTGACTCTTTTCATCCCCTACAGAAATGTAGGAGGTAAACACACTCTTATTGGCACAGCTGTGCCTAGTAGCTCCAGAGTTAACTACCCAATCATTGACGTTGGCCATCAATAGAGCTTAAGAAATGACCGCAGCAATAATATCATCTCCTTTAACCAAATTTCCCTTTGGTTTTAGAGGATTCTCCCTTGTGGTCATTGCTCTTTTCCTACATTGTGATGCACGATGACCTGGCTTACCACAAACATAACATTCTCCACTTCTTTTCAAAGTGGGGTTAGCAACTTTTTGAAAATAAAGTATTATTGGGCCTATTGTAATCAGATCTTGAATTTTTATTGTCATGCCTTTCTTTTTGACCTTGAAGTAAATTTGCCCTAGAAGCCGATGCTTTTGCTCTAGCCTCTTCTATTTCCTTCCAGCTGGTGTCCTCAATGATTATATGTTTGATTAATTCTGCTAGTGACATATGTTTATCATTTTGCTTCAGTTGTTGCTTGTAATCCTTCCATGAGTTAGGCAGCTTCTCAATCAGTAACCCAATCACGAACTCATCCTATAGAAATATCTTTTTCACTTTGAAATTCTCCAACAATGTGTGATATTCATTGATTTGATATGAATATCTTTGTCAATGGTCATCTCCCATTGACAGAATTTTCCAATGACAAACTTCTAGCGTACAGCATCCCCGGTAGTGTACTTCAGCAACAACAATTTCCAAATTTTGTTTGCCTCCTTGTAGGAGCAATAAACATCAAACAGCTTATTAGATAATGTTAAAAGAGTAGTATGACAACAAACCTTACTAGAACTAGTCCAATTCTCAAGTTTCTTAAGTCCTGCATATGAGTTAGGTTTGGACATCTTCAACTCCATATGCATGTCTAGGATTGATAGGATCCTCTCATGCCAACGTTTGAATTCTATCTTAGATACATTTGGGAAAGGCTTTGCATATGAGGCGGGTGCAACAGTAAGGGAGGTTGGACAATGGAGTTGTTAATATTGTCAGATGAGTTGTTAGTAGTGTTGTTGGTGTTGCCTTGATCTGCCATAATCCTTAAGATTGTAGTCAAACAATATCGTGCAAAACAAATAAAGCGAGAAAGAAACACAATAGTACTAATAATCTGAGGCGTGTGAACTTGCACTACCCTTAAGGATTATTCCGACGTAGTGGATATTATCCAGAGTATAGCAGACTCTTTTGGCAAGAGCAGGATATCAAGAACTGGCAAGGTGTTTTTAATGTTAAAACCAAGAGAAAAGAAAACCAATAGGAAAAGAATATATAAAACTGAGAAGAAGAGTTGGTATATGTTTTTGGTGCATGCTATGGTACCATAGCAAAAATGTGCATTTTGTGCATTTTTGTGATGAACGGTGAGGATCGTGCCATAGATTGTGAGGTGTATCAATGCACCAATCACCTATAATGCACTATAATAATATCTAATTTTATGAAAATTTAAAAATATAATTAAATATATTTTAAAAATTAATTATCATACACTGTCAGTATAATCAAAAAATTTTATCAGTATAATTTTAATTATCATACATTGACAGTGTAAAATTATACTGGCAGTATAAAATAGTTTTATACTGTCAATGTAATCAAAAAATTTTATCAGTATAATTTTAATTATCATACACTGACAGTTTTACAGTACTGCCAGTATAATTTTATACTGTCAATGTATGATAGTATGAGGTGTGTTGACTTACGCTACCCTTATGGGACGTTTGGTAGATAGAATAAATTTTTATTGCTGGGAATTTTATTGCTGGGAATAGGATTCCCAGAAATGCTATTTCCTGGAATAACTTTTTCGAGTATAATATTTTAGAGTGTTTGGTATACAAATTGAATTCCCGAAAATATTTAATAAATTTTCCGAAATACACTTGATGGACGTGGTGGCAAGTGGGCGGCCCGGCCAGCGGCAGCGCCGGTGGGTATGGCCAACAAACGGCGTAAGAAGGTGGCAGACAGTGGCGGTGGTCAACATCGGAAGGTGGCGAACGACGGCGGTAGGCAGCGAACGATGGAGGCGGTGATGGTCGGCGTTGGAAGGTGGTGAACGGCAGAGGCGGCGATGGCCGGTAGTGGACGGTGAACGGCGGAGGTGGTCGGCGCCGGAAGCAGTGGCAAGCAATGGATGGCGGACGACAACGGTGGCCGATGCCAAAAGGTGGCTAGCAGCGGTGGCGGGTGGTGGTTGGCGGAGGCCGGCGATCGATGGCAGGTAGCTTTGGGTGGCGGTAGGGGTATTTTGGTCTTTTCACAATGGCAAACATTCTCTTCCCATGGGAATGTTGGATTCCCATAGGGAGATATGGTAATATTTTGGGGGTGAAATTCATTCCTGGGAATGTAATATTCCCAGAAATATTGTTTCAAATCTTCTACCAAATATAGGAATATTTTCACATTTTTGAGAATATAAAAAGATGTATGCGTACCAAACGCCCCCTTAAAGGATTATTCCGATGCAGGGAATATGCCCTAGAGTACAACAAACTCTTCTGGTAAAACCAAGATATCAAGAACTGGCAAGATGATTTTAGTGTTAAAACCAAAAGAAAAGAAAACCAGTAGGAGAAGAATACATAAAACTAAGAAGAAGAGTTGGTATATGTTTTTTCGTATATGCCAGTGATTTATGAAAAATATATAATTACTTTATTGTAACATAAAAAATAAAAAACTAAAGAGTTGAGGGATTGTGGGCAAATTTTTTGCAATGCAGTCACTGAAGAGATAAGAGCAAAATAGGTCAGTATTATAACTTAAAACACTCCACGTAATACTTGGTAAAAAAAAAAATCAAGGAACAACATGTTGTATGTGTAGAATTGAGAGCTAATTTATGGGATCTTTTTTAACTTCGAATTCCCGAGATATAGGGATGGAAGGTGTGCTCAAATTAGGATATATATCAAAACTCAAACTGAGTAATTTTAAAATAACTATTGCACAATCACATAAACCACTTATCGACAACAAAACTCATCTGTATGTTAAGGTAATAACCCAATCAGTTTTGAATCATAATTTCCAACATGCAAATAGATCACGTAGCCAACATTCTAAAATGAATATTTGATAGTTAGTTTAAGAAGGTAACACCCAGCGAATCTAATAGCCAATGGATATAGGACATAGTCATTATCATTAGATAAACTGAAATATATATCCACATAAAAGACAAGAAAATTTGAGTTTTAAATAAAAATTAATAAAATAATATAACAATCCCCCACTTATTTCAAAATCAAATTTATTTATTATTAAAAACAAACTATGGGTTAAACATGAATGCAAATGCTTCGAATCTAGCATCTTTTGGACTCTGAACCAGACCTAGATAGACAAGACTTTAAATTACAATATAATTGGTGAAGTTTCAACTTCTATGAACCAATATATTTTTAGTGTAAATCAAAGTCATATTTGATCACATTTACAACCCCACTATTTCCTTGTTGTTAATGTTGTTTTGCGCTTTTCAGCCAGGTGTGTGCTTGGTTGTTCGTGAGTGCTCAAGAAACTTAGCCACATTCTCATAGGAGCAGCCCCATTCCACACTCATAAAGGTGATTTCATCAAATGTATACTATACTTTATATACTTCCCATAAGGGCTATGAAATTCATTAAAAGCAATTAGTTTACCCTCATTTAAATGCAGTCTAGCATAACTCATATTTCTCACACCATAAGAAGGGACATTAGTTAAATGCGCTAGCAAGAACTAAAGAGTGACTTGTTATTATCCATATGAACCTTTTTCATGGGATCTCCACTCACAAAGGCTAGGATCCCATTGTCATTAATTTCAAATTGGCTTAATCCCATTCCCCTCGATGTGTCATTTACAAAATTTCTCTCAAAAGACTTAGTCACAGGATATGTGATTCACTTCTGACTTAAAATTATCCATGGATACAATTAGATCTTCACAGTTGCTTTATCACTCTATATTTTAATCTTATGTCTCTGTTTAGTTATACATGTCTACTTGGATGACTTCCAAGTGTGAATACCAGATTTTATTCAAATCTTTTGGTAAAAATAAAAAATAAAAAAAATCCTAAAAGTGCAAAAAAAAAAAAAAGAGACAAAAAGAAACAATAAAAGAGAAACAAGAAAAATAAAAGAAGTCTAATCTTTTGACCCAACTCTAAGTAGCATCTTAGTCCAAAATATAAAAAAAAAAATCTACTTAGTGCTAATTAGTGTAAATCAGCATATTTTAATTTGTCAATTAGTGTCAATCAAGCATATCTTAATTAGTCAATTTGTTTTAATTAGTATCTTTTAATTAGTTTTAATCAGTATCAATCAAATCAAATCTCACAATTATTATCAATTTAAATTATTTTGTTATTAATTCTATTTATTCCCCAAACATCTATAAATAGGCATCAAGCATCAACAATAAGGGAAGCCTCAACAATAATAAAAAATCAAAAAAACCCATCAATTCCTATCCTCTCTGCTAATCCTTGATTGAGTATCAAGTGCTATTATAATGGTCTTGGTCATTTTCTTTGTTTTCATGAGGGTAACTCTCTTGGTCCATAACTCAGTTTTTGGTGTAAAGGTTAGTAGTTCTTTATCTTATTAGTTCATTTTTTTTTCTTTTTTCGATCACTTTTCTCTATTTACCATCATCAAGCGTGTCTCATCTTCGATCACATAGTATTTATATGCAATGCACAGAGGAAAAAATCAAAAAGTACAATTCAAAAAGTTCATAATATCTACTATTGCATAGCATTGTTACTTTTACTCTTATTGTATTGTATTTTTTGGTATTAGTGTGATAGGTTTTTGGGACTCATTATTTCTTTTTCTTTTCATGTGTGCTAAAATCCTTTTTTTTTTTTTATTCTTTCATTAATTCTTTATTCATGTGGGTTTGTTTGGTTAGACTTTTTTTTTTAAAAGAATAAAGTTGTTTTATTATGTGTGTGCCAAAAAGTAATAAGAGGATTGAAAAAGATAAAATAAAAAAATGCAAAAAAAAAAAATTTAAGTTTTGAATTATTTTATGATTCTTAGGAACAAATTTTTTTGATAAAATAAAAAATAAAAAATTCATTTTTTCATAAATCTTTTTATCCACGCAACAAACTTATGATATTGATGTATGGTTTAATCATCTTCAAGAGCTGTAAAGATTGTAAAGGTTTATTATATAGCTTATACTATCTTAAATCCTATGCAAGAGTAGATTTTGTATGTTTATCTTTCTTTAAAAATAATTTTTCTTTTGCAAATAAAATTAACTAACACACAATCACCTTCTACAACAGCGACGATGGCTTTGAATTCCTCATTACACCAGAGGATACGTAGGAGCGGATAACCTTCGTCAAGCCAAAAATTAAATTTCCTTAAATTTTATTTCTTCTTCAATTTTATCTCTTGTAAATAATTGAAACATTAAGTTTACTTTTGTAAATAATTGTTATATTAATTTTGCTTTTCTATTCTTTTATAAATAATTGTTATAATTTATAAGGAGAAAAATGAATATTATTATAGTTATCAATTGATTTGCATAATAAGCTCTAGGGTAACTGTTGTAAGACAGATGTATTAGGGATGTAGTGGGATTAAGTTTCCACCCTTCCTTATGCATAACTAGACTCCTAAACTCAATCTCTGTAAAAGACTAGTTTTGCAAAATTAAAAAAATTTTCCGATTTTTTCCCATAATAAAAATTGGTAACAACTCCATCGAATTATTTTTCAAATTTTTTGTTGCATCTTATCGCAATGTCCTTTATACATGTTGTGACACCATAAAAACCAAGATCTTCTCCTTAAAATATGCTTGATAGGTGTACATGAAGAGAGATATCATAAACTAACTCAACATTCAAAGCATAAGAAAGAAAATTATCAAAACTAAAATAAGGAATATTGAACCTTTAAAGCTTGCAAGTTTATGCCAAGTAGATTCTGATCAATTAACGTTCGGAATATGAAACAAACCATTAACATTTTGAAAACATGTTAAGCTATGAGTAGTAGAGCTAATATTAAGGGATTCTCTCAATCGAAAAACAATGGGATAATGGAGCCAAAAATTGCATAAGTTGATATGATAAGACTAAAAGACCAAACAATTTGAATTTCAAAACTATGCACACCTACAGGAGAGAAAACCACGGGATTGGATCAACAAGTTATCAACGTGAACAACTCTCATGTAACAAGAAAACAAATTTTATTAAAAACTTATAGTTTAAAAGGATGACATTGTAAGGCTTATAACCAATTTATAAGGCACATTAGAAAATAAAAAAACACCGTTGCACATATATCAATAACAAAGCCATACACAAGTAAAATCAATAATGAAGTTAGTTTTGAATTTTAAAATCTAATGTGTAGAAGATCATATAGCCAATCAACATTCCAAAGTTTGACACATATATATTTGGGTTTTAAAAAATAATAACTAAATGCTTTGTTTTCAAATTTATTAACACTATAAGAAAATTCGTCATTTGCGGCGGACCTCAAGATGCCCCATAATCAGGGGCTACTAACCATTTGCGGCGGCCTTAGCCCCCTCAAATGTTAGCAGCAGCCCTATCCCTCCTCTAATTTATAGCGGACTTTACCCCCTCTAATTTGTGGCAAACTTTGCCCCCTTTAATTTGCAACGACAATTTCCCTCTCTAATTAGCGATAGCCAAATTAGTTAGTGGCATAAATGGCCGCTGCAAATGACCAATTCGAGAAAAAAAATAAAAAAAACATATTCACACAAATATTATATAGCAAAGCAAATTCAATACAAATATTTAAAGTTCATACAAATAAACAAAATAGATGGCTTAATAAAACTTTGGAAGCCATATTTTTAACATAGTTCGTGTAACACCTTCCTAAGTATAATATTATACTTAAGTCATAATATCATACCTAGGAGTTGTTACTAATAAATAAACGGACATTTTCTGACAGTAGCTTTCGATTGTCCATCCAATCTCAATCAACTTCATCCAGGATGGCCATCACAAGATCTCTTGAGTTAGCTGGAGACAACATGTGAAAACACATAGGGATGAGAATTATAAATTCTTAATAAGACATTCTATACTACCACATATAGTGTCGTCGTCATCATCCCTAGCTATTTTGGTTCATTATAAAAAAAATAAGTTATCATGCCATGTCAACTAGAGATTTTATTTTTATAAAATTCAAAAATACCCTTCCGAAGTAGGTTAATTTTATTTACACATTTGTTAATTAAGAAAACAGTTTCATAACAATGATAATGGGTCAATAAGAGAATATATTTTATGCATATGCAGATGTACATCATATAATTATGCAAGTGCACTTATCTTTCTTTAACTTTCTTTATTTGACACACCTAAGTGTTACGTATCACCATCCATAGGGTGTCTACATATACCTTTAATCTTTACTGCCTTTGGGTAGCCTGATCTAGGAGTGAGTTTAAATCGTGACTGTCATCACACAGTACTAACCTACAAGGGGACCTGCATGCTCTAAATTGGAGGGATCTCATTTGGCCAACTACCTCCAAGATAAAGGGACTCTTCACAAGGAGGGATATCATAACTGCCTCTATGTGAAGAAATGTTTTAGTTGGCTTCAGGTGATGAAGGGACTCTTCACAGGGAAGGATTTCATAATTTCCTCCATGTGAAGGAATATCATTTTATTTATTCATATACTTTTTAATTCATAGATTCATATGCAGTTCTTCATTGAGATGACAGTCATATGAATATATAAGGCTCATGATCATGCTACAAAACTCATTTGTAACTTACTTATGCCAGAAATCTGGCAGCATGACAGTTGTAATATGAAGGTTGTCAAGATAGATAACAGAAATAATAGCCAGCCAGTCATAAAGAATCATGATTTTAACATAATGCCAATAATAGTTCAAGCATAATCATCGTAGACAATACTCTAACATGACATCATTCTAGTATGTAATTGCATAAATATTCAATCCATTTAGTCTCACATAATTTTGGGACCTCTAAGTCATGTAATTCATAAATTGTTTTTCTTTTCTTAAAATCTGCTCAGAAATTCTAAATTGCACTAAAATTCTATTTTAATCTATTTTAATTTCAAATTTTAATAAAATATAGCCTTATTAGTCTACTTTTAAACCTCTTTAGTTTCACTAAATTTTGAGGTGTATAACTTAAGTTAATAAAGTTTTACTCAAGACTATCATATTTCATATATGACAGACTTGCCCACTTAAACTTAGAAAATCATTAAAATTCATTTTTCATTATTTTAATTTGAAATTTTACCAGGATATACATATATGGACTCTCTTTCAAATCCAATAAGTTTCACTCTAATTGAATAAGTAAAGCCCAAGTTATGAGCTCCTTATTTGGGCTACCTTGTTTCAACCTAAATAGAGCATAAGTCAACTTTAAGAATTTACTGGGAACAAACCACTAAAGATCTTACTCTTAAATTTTAGATGCATGATGTACAATGTGTTAGCTTCCTAGAAAAAGTGGTTAAAGGTGAGTTATGTCCACTTTATCACTTACTAGTCAGGACCAGAGGCGTTAGCTAATAGTCTACTTCTAAAAATCATAACTCTTTCATCCCAAGTCCAATATATTTTATATGGTTGGATTTATTTTCAAGTCAAGTTTCATCTAAAATTAGTTTTACTTCAATTTGAATTTCATAAGTTAAGAAACACCCCTAGCTATATGGACTAATCCTAAGTCCCCTTACAATAGCTTTTCTATTTTTTTGATTATTTTGATTTTCTAATCTATTATTCTACACTAATCAAGTTTCCCTAACCTTAAAACACTAGAAAAGGTTATATTAACATCATAAAAAACACTAAGTGAATATATCATAAATGATACAAGAAAACCCTAACTATAAGAAAACCCTGGAATACCATAAGTCTTAGGAATTCCACCTTTAATCCAAAGCTTGTAGCTTTTTAGGTTTGATGCTTGTGGTGCCTTTACTTCGCTAAAGCCTCAAGATGAGCATAAGTCCCTTCTTTCTCCTTGATTGAATTTATATGACTCGAAAGGAGTTTTTGCCCTTGTATTAAGGCTTCTTGATGTTAAACAAGTGAAAGATGTTGGATATTTGGACAAAAATAAGCAAAACTCAAGAGTTTATATGAGTTGAAGATGAAAAATGGATATGAAGAGAAAGTGGGAGAGGATGCACGAATTTGGGAGAGAAAAATGAGAGAAAATGATGATGATAATGAGTCTTCTTCTCTTTTTAGTGACCTTAGTTGACAGATGATACTCATTGGTGGATATGAAAGAAAATTTAAATTTCCTTGAGCTTGAAATTTGGGTGGTCTCCATATGGCGACCAAGAAGGTTTGGGTGGCTAGTTTCTAGCCACACATCTTAGGGTTTTTAATTGATATTTATGCCGTCTTGTAGTATAGGTTCATACCAGATCGGTTCTTGTATTACAAGACACTATTAGTATGACAATTCCTTTGGCTAGCAAAATGTTACTATTTTTCTACAGAGAAGATTTGAAATCCAATTACCCTATAATTAATATTTTCTTATTGTTGATTACCCTATAATAATGTTAATTAGCTAAATCAGGATATTACAGCTAGTTTATGATCTCGAAGCCATTGGGGTTCATTTTCCTCCATTGAATGTTGAACAACTTCCACCAAGTCTTCAATAACTTCCACTGAGTCTTCAACTTTCTCTAGTGAGTCTTGAATAACTTCTCTTGACATGTCAAGGTCTTTTATTGAATCTTCAATAATTTCTACTGAGTCTTCAACATATTCATCTACCCCTTCCAGTGAGTCTTCAACTACCTCTATTTTTTATCTGTCCATTAAATATTTAACAAAGAAATATACAATAATCATTAACAATATCAATAATAATAAAATCAGTAATATATATTATGAAAAAAATTAAAATCAGTAAAATAAATTTTAAAAAAATAAACCTGGTGGCTGAGGTGACAAGCTGGTGGCGTGTGGTGATCAACTACAAAGAATAGGTAGTCGGTTGCAGTGGGTAGAGGTGGTTAGGGAAGTATAGAAGGAAGAGAGAAAATGGAAAAAAAATAGAGAGAGAGAGAGAGAGAGAGAGAGAGAGAGTGAGTGAGTGAGTGAGAGAAAGAGAGAAAAGGAATAAGAGAGGGAAAGGGAAGTGGAAGAGGAGGAAGGTGGTGGATGAAGGAGGATGAGAGAGGGTGTGGAAGGAGGAGGAAAGGAGAATAGAAGGAGGAGAGAAGAAGGAGAAAAAAGAGAAGAAATGTAGCACGTATAAGTTGCTATGTGTATCAGTTCTAATATAAATTTGTCTGCGGCAGCAATTCTACAACATCCTTTTTGGGGTTTTTCTAATTTTCATTTTTTAAAATTATATGAAATTATTAGTGGCAGCAAATGCTCGCTGCTGCAAACGCCATGATGCTTTTTATTTTTTAAATCATTTATGTGATTAAACATTTTTCCAATTAGCAGCGGCAATTGCCGCCACAAACTAGTAAACATATCTTTTTTTTTTTTAAGTTCACGTAATAATTAGTAGCGGCAAACATTTTTCCAATTAATGGCGGCAATTGCCATTGCAAACATGGAAACAAATCTTTTTTATTTTTTTAGGTTCACATATAATTGCCGCCGCAAACATTTTTTCAATTGCCACTGCAAACTATTCCACATATCTTTTTTTTTTCTCTCCTTGAAGTGCAAGTAATAATTAGCTGCGGCAACATAGAAACAAATCTTTTTTCTTTAACGTTCACATAGTACTTAGCGGCAACAAGCATTTTTCCAATTCCCATCGCAAACTATTTCACGTATTTTTTTTATCCCTGAAAGTACAAGTAATAATTAGTGGCGGCAAAAGCCACTGCAAATTAACATTTTGTCAATTAGCGGTGGCAAGAAGTCTTTTTTTTTTTTCAAAGTTCACGTAGTAATTGCCGCCACAAACTATTTCACATATCTTTTTTTTTTTTTTTGAAAGTACATGTAACAATTAGCAATGGCAAATACTTACACTAAACTTCCAGGTTCAACATTTAGTGATGGCATAAACTGCCGCAAATATTATATCAATTAGCGGGGCCATTTGCCGCCGTAAATACTAACACTAGCATTCCACATTCAACATCTAGTGGTAGCATAAGCTGCCGTAAACATAATACCAACTAGCGGGGGCATTTGCCACTTCAATTTCTTACACTAGAGCATCGGTTTCAACATTTAGCGGTGGCAGCAAATGTAATCCTATTATACTAGCGACTATGGCTATTGTAAATTTATGTTGCAAAAAAAAAAATTTACCTTATATGCTGCCACAATTTTTTTTTTTTTTCTGTTTGGCTCACTTTGTGTTCATTTTCCACCTCTATTCCGCCGAAAATTTGCGACACCATCATTAATAGAACATTTTCTTGTAGTGTAAAACCATTATCCTCCATGTGAGGAATTGGTAAAATATAATTTTGAAATAAATAATAATAATAAATGAAATGATAAAATTTAATCAAATTGATTGTATTTAATTTGTGCATGAATTATATTTAAATTAAATAACACGAAAATATTTTATTTTATTTTGGTAGGAACACAACACACAATCATATAAGCAGAAGAAAATGCATTTCAATTAATTATTTCAGAAACACTGAATACAAAAAGTCGCTGGTTAGAATAGATTTTGTCAACAAAGATATTGTTTCATGTCATCACAATTTTGTCAGACTCAAAAGAGATCTTTACACCGGCTTTTCCTAGCAAAGCCTCAGAATTTAAATTAGCCCACATACAACATGAAGAACATCATTCAAAGCCAATGTCTTCCCAGATGTCAGCTTTAGCATCACTTTGCCTTTTCCTTGAACTTGAGTAGTTTTAGAATCACCAAGGTAAACTTGACTCTTTTCATCCCCTACAGAAATGTAGGAGGTAAACGCACTCTTATTGGCATAGCTGTGCCTAGTAGCTCCAGAGTCGACTACCCAATCATTGACATTGGCCATCAATAGAGCTTAAGAAATGACCGCAGCAATAATATCATCTCCTTTAACCAAATTTCCCTTTGGTTTTAGAGGATTCTCCCTTGTGGTCATTGCTCTCTTCCTATATTGTGATGCACGATGACTTGGCTTACCACAAACATAACATTCTCCACTTCTTTTGAAAGTGGGATTAGCAACTTTTTTAAAATAAAGTATTATTGGGCCTATGATAATTAGATCTTGAATTTTTATTGTCATGCCTCTCTTTTTGACCTTGAAGTAAATTTGCCCTAGAAGCCAATGCTTTTGCTCTAGCCTCTTCTATCTCCTTCCAGCTGGTGTCCTCAATGATTATATGTTTGATTAATTCTGCTAATGACATAAGTTTATCATTTTGCTTCAGTTGTTGCTTGTAATCCTTCCATGAGTTAGGCAGCTTCTCAATTAGTAACCCAGTCACGAACTCATCCTACAAAAATATCTTTTTCACTTTGAGATTCTCCAACAATGTGTGATATTCATTGATTTGCGTATGAATATCTTTGTCAATGGTCATCTCCCATTGACAGAATTTTCCAATGACAAACTTCTGGCGTCCAGCATCCCCAGTAGTGTACTTCAGCAACAGCGATTTCCAAATTTTGTTTGCCTCCTTGTAGGAGCAATAGACATCAAACAGCTCATTAGATAATGTTAAAAGAGTAGTATGACAACAAACCTTACTAGAACTAGTCCAATTCCCAAGTTTCTTAAGTCCTGCATATGAGTTAGGTTTGGACATCTGCAACTCCATATGCATATCTAGGATTGATAGGATCCTCTCATGCCAACATTTGAATTCTATCTTAGATACGTTTGGGAAAGGCTTTGCGTATGAGGCGGGTGCAACAGTAAGGGAGGATGGACAGTGGAGTTGTTAATATTGTTAGATGAGTTGTTAGTAGTGTTGTTGGTGTTGCCTTGATCTGCCATAATCCTTAAGATTGTAGTCAAATAATACCATGCAAAACAAATAAAGCAAGAAAGAAACACAATAGCACTAATAATCTGAGGCGTGCGAACTTGCACTGCACTTAAGGATTATTCCGACATAGTGGATATTCTCCAGAGTATAGCAGTCTCTTTTGGTAAGAGCAGGATATCAAGAACTGGCAAGGTGTTTTTAATGTTAAAACCAAGAGAATAGAAAACCAATAGGAGAAGAATATATAAAACTGAGAAGAAGAATTGGTATATGTTTTTTCGTATATGTCAGTGATTTATGAAAAATATATAATTACTTTATTGTAACGTAAAAAAACAACTTGAAGAGTTGAGGGATTGTGGGCGGATATTTTGCAATGTAGCCGCTGAAGAGATAAGAACAAAATAGCTCAATATTAAAACTTGAAACACTACACGCAATACTTGATAAAGAAAACACGGGACAACCTATTGTACGTGTAGCATTGAGAGCTAATATTATGAAATCTTTTTTTCCATCAAATACACGAGATATATAGGGATAGAGGGTGCGCTCAAAGTGGGATATATATCTAAACTCAAACTAAGTAATTTTAAAATAACTGTTGGACAATCACACAGACCACGCATTGGCAACAAAACTCATCCGCATGTTAAGGCAATAACCCAATCAGTTTTGAATTATAATTTCCAACATGCAAATAGATCACATAGCCAACATTCTAAAATGAATATTTGATAGTTAGTTTAAGAAGGTAACACCTAGTAAGTCTAATAGCCAATGGATATAACACATAGTCATTTTCATTAGATAAAGTAAAATATATACCCACGTAAAAGACAAGAAAATTTGTGTTCGAAATAAATAATAATAATAAAATAATATAACAATAAGTACTACCGATGAAAAAAAAAATCAATTGATACACATTGATAATCAATAATCATCTCATCAATTTGAAGTGAACAAATAAGTACTAATACTTGAAGAGAAGGAATTTAGAGAAACCCGAAGAAGCCTAGACTGAGGAGAATGCAGGTTCTTTTGATACAAATGGAGAAGCCACAGCCCAGAGAGCCAAAGATCATGAGTATCAAGGCGAGTCCCTACACCCGGCGACGCCCTTTAAGGTCGCCGAGTTTACCAAACACGGGTTGTCCAATGGCCATCCCTACAAGCGCGACGGCAACCAGGGCGGACAGCACCATGGGAGGGGTCCTGTCTCGATTTATGTCCGGGCGGTCGCTGTAGTATATCTTTCCGAGCATGATGGTGACGAGGGTGATGGAGAAGAGGTCGTAGGCATCGGCGAAGAGCCCCATGCCTGCAATTATGATGGCTTTGAAGTGGTAGTACTGTGTCCTCGCCGTGTCAAGGGCTGACAGCACCATCAACTTCGTTCTTGCCATCACCTATTTGCAATACCCACTTTGCAACTTTCAAGTTTCAACCACCAAAGGGGTGTGTGTGTGTGTGTGTCAAAGTGTTAGCTTATGGGGCTTTTTTGTTCAAGTATTCCCACGGCTCCAGATTTTTGAGACGTTGGTTGCTCTGAATGAATGAGGTGTAAGATATGTGGACAGAAATATATATGTGGGAGGAAGAGAGGAACGTAATCTAAGGGGCAAGAGGTTGGTCACTCTGCAGAGCATAGAAATTTCAGATTAGTTGTCACGTTTTGAGAGTAATTGTAGACAAGGCAATAAACCCAATTGGCCTTGTTTTCATTGAGGAAATTTGGAAACTCTGAGGGAAAGAGCTTGTGACAACCGACAAGTACGTACTAGATATGCATTAGGAAAGTTGCCGGGAAATGAGATTAGTCAGCTCTAGTATCATTTTGATTCACTCGTCAAATGTATGTATTCTTTAGAACTCACCATCATTACATGGTAGGAGTTGAGAGACATGGGAGAACCCGAGTATATCTTTGATAGACTCAGTGGGTCATAGTATAAATGTTTCTAAGATTGACTTGTACCCATAAAAGAAAAATCTCATGGGAGAGAACTTGAGACGAAGTGATAAAGGAAAGTTTGATTGAATGAGAAATGTTGAGTATATACAAAACCATGCCACTTCTATAGAAGAGAGATATATGGTGACAAAATATTAACAAGCTGACTTAGCCAACTAATCTCTAAACCAAGCTAACCAAAACTAACAAAACTGGTAATAGTAAGGACATTTTGCCAAACGTACAAATTAACTTGTAGCGTAAATTGACACCGAAATCTGAAATAATACATACGAGAACCCCAATAGAGGTTCAGGTCTGTATTTGTACAAGCATTTGGAGAAAAGATTTTAAAATACAGTACTTTTCATATAAATTTATCATTCAATTTTTCCTGTTTTCTTTTCAAAGGGATACCAAAACAGGACCGCAGAGATGCACTTGAATCAACTGTAGTTAATCTCTTCAAGTTCTTGAGGTTCAGTCTCATTCTCTTCCAAAGACCTTCCCGTGGTTTCCCTAGTGAAAAAGAAGGTGACCCACATGCCCACTATGCATACCCCTCCAAGTATGGACAATGATGCTACCATTCCAATTCCCTTGGGATACCCCTCCTCCTTCTTGTTATGAGAAGCCCATAGATACCCCACCGATCCAATGATTGCACCAAGCTTGCCAACTGCCCCAGAAATGCCATGGCATGTTGACCTAAACCTAGCTGGGAAAAGCTCAGCTGGGACTATGAAAGTTGTGGTGTTGGGTCCGAAATTGGCGAAGAAGAAAGCAAGGCCATAGAGGACCACGAAACCGTTACTTTTCTTGTGTTTCTCGTTGTTCCAATATGAGTAATAGGGAATTCCTATGGCAAAAAAGGCCAAAGCCATGAAGAAGAAACCCATCATTTGGATTTTGACTCTTCCCACACGGTCGATGAAGTACACTGAGAAGAAGTAGCCAGGGATGGTGGAACATACAGCAATAATGGCTTGGAGCCTAGCAAGATCAATGGCCTCCTCATACACGTCCACTTTTTCTTTGTCTTTGAGGTAGCTATTGTATATATGAGACTGGAATAGGACGTTGCTGTAGAACACAATGTCCAGCAAAAACCAATTTAAGGAACAAGCAAAAAGATCACGACCATGTCTACGAAAGAATTCCCTGGAAAAGAGAGGGTAAGCATGCTGGGGTGGAAGTGGCGATAGATTTTCTTCAGCAATCTGGGTGATTGGGATGTCCAGGACTTTCTCCATGTCCTTTGCCGCTTGCATCACGTTTTGTTCCACTAAGGCTGTGTACCTGATCACATCCCAGTCAGTACCATTTGCTTGGTCAATGGGAGAGAGTTTTTAAGATGCTTGCAAATTACTCGCTCTCCGATCATTTTGTTTGACTCAATTTTTAAATATAATTTAAAAGTTTTTAATCAAGTCTTTGTATTATATAAATTTTTGTAATTAAATTTCTGGAATAATTCATAATTACAAATTTTTTTGTTAGATTAAATAAATTTTTACCTTTGAGATTAAAAATTTAAGTGAAAACCTGTTAAACTATATAAAATTTTAAAATATTTTGTAATATTAAGTTGTTCCAAGGACTTGATTATAAAAGTTTATCCAATGTAGGAATTTGATTAAAATTTTTAAAGTATAAGAACCTAGTTAAAAATTTTGTCAAACTATAGGGATTTATTGATTAATTAAATAAGTAAAATAAAATTATTCTCTTGAGAGATTATATTATTACACTTCTTTTCCCTCTATTTCTAAAATATACACTCACCTCCCTTAAAAAGTTAAGATAAGGAATACAATATAATCTCCTCCCTTGAGAGATAATAATATTATACTCTCTTCTACTCTATTTTTAAAATATACACTCCCGTCCTCTAAAAATTAAGATAAGTTACACTTTAATTTATTTTCAATATTTTCATTAATTTTCTATTATCTTACTATTTTGATTTTGATCAAAATATCCTTTATTAATAATATGCATTAAATTTGTTTTTACAAAATAAAATATATATAGCTAATAATAATATAAAATATTGATATATATATTAATTTGATTTTTAAGTTATTACTATTTTAAGAGAACAAATTATTAATAGTAATAATAATTTATAATAATTATTTTTTAAAAATAAAAATTATATATTTTTTATTTTATTAATTCTAGAATATTAATATATATAAAAATATAAATTATTTATTAGTATCGTATATAAAGATGAATCATGGAGAAGATAACGAAAAGAACTTTGTGATTTTACTATAAAAAATATATGTTAATATTCCAAAATTAATAGCTGAGCAAACATGTGATTTTTATTTTTTAAAAAATAATTATTACAAATTATTGTTACTATTAATACTTTATTCTCTTAATATAGTAATAACTTTAAAATTAAATTAAGCTATATATATATACATACATATTTTTATATTATTATAAGCCACATATATATTTTATTTTGTAAAAAATTTAATATGCATAATTATTATTAAAGAGTATTTTGGTCAAATATAAAATAATAAACATGTGATGCTGGATAGTTAATGGAAAACTGGAAAATAGATAGTTTATCTTAATTTGTATATATTTTAGAAATAGAGGGGATAAAAGTGTAATAATATCATCTTTAAAAAAAAAGAGTTTGTATCATAATCTAATTTTTTAGAGGAGAAAAATGTATATTTTAGAAATAAAAAGGAGAGAAGTATAATAATATCATCTATCAATGAAGAGGGTTGTATTTTACTCTTAAATCATTGTTAATATTATGTTAAAATATAGAATGTATGAAAGGGTAAAATTAGAAAATTAATAATAATAATAATTTTGTGTTAAAATGTGAGAATGACAAATAAAATGTAGCACTTTTTTTTTTTTAAAGTGATAGATAAAATAGAATAGAGGAAGTAATAAAAAGTTCTTGTTGTGATTTATTATATATAATTGTGATGCTTCAATTTTGTGAATTACAGTTGTTTTTCACTTTTACTGCAATTTTTTTAATAAAATGATTGAGATATATAATTATAAATGGAACAGAATACTAATTTTTTCTCGCTTTATGAGAGAGCCTAAGAATTTTTGTGTTCAATCGTTCCAAAAACAATGTATCATTGAACATAGCAAGAAAGTAGAGTGTTTTTCCTGCCTTGTCTTCTTAGCACCTACTTGCTGCTAATTGGCGAGAATTATTTGAGCGTTCAAGGACTATTGACGGTATAAAATGAAGGTTCAACTAGGGTTTTTGAAGTTAACAACTAGTGTTTGTCATTTATCTTAAAAAATCCAAATCATAATTATTACACAGAATTTTTCAATTCAATTTGTATAATTAGAGACACTTGACAACATCCAGTGCAATCTAATTCAATGGATAGAGACAAAGTCATAGTAGGTGTGGAAGAGAGGCAACTACCTGGCAGTTTCGGGCATCATCATGCGCCAGTAGTAAGTCAAGGCTGCCGGAACTGAACCCAGCATCAGTATCAACCTCCATGCAACGTCAGCCGCCTTCGGCGTGTTGTGATCCTCTGAGCCAAAGGCACGGCGAAATATGGAGCACACCACAATGGTGACGGCGGCGCTAGCCAATATGCCGAACCCCTGCATGGAGAACACCGCCGCTATGAAAGACCCTCTTGTCCTTTTGTTGGCAAATTCAGACATGATGGTTGAGGATAGAGGATAGTCTCCACCAATTCCTAGCCCCAGCACAAACCTTCACAACAAAATTAACATCAAATTCAACCATTTTTTGTGATTTCATGCCATGGTATATATACTCAAGCTGTATTGTATTGAGTATCATCTCATCAATATACAGTGAAAAAATAAGCACTAAATTCTAAGGAAAGGATAATTAAGAGAAACCTGAAGAAGCCTAGACTGAGAAGAACGCAGGTCCTTCTGACACAAATGGAGAAGCCACAACCCAAGGAGCCGAAGACCATGAGCATCAAGGCGAGTCCGTAGACTCGGCGGCGCCCTTTGAGGTCGCCAAGTCTGCCGAACACAAGTTGTCCGATGGCCGTCCCTACAAGCGCGACGGCCACCAAGGCAGACACCACCACGGGAGGTGTGCTGTATTTTTCTCTGCCTGAGCGGTCACTATAGTATATCCTTCCGAGCATCTTGGTGATGAGGGTGATGGAGAAGAGGTCGTAGGCATCGGTGAAGAGCCCCATGCCTGCAATCATGATAGCCTTGAAGTGGTAGTACTGTGTCTTCGCCGTGTCAAGGGCTGACAGCACGTTCAACCTTGTTCTCGCCATCACCTATTTGCAATTCCCACTTTGCAACTTTCAACTTTCAAGTTTCAATATATATTGTGTGTGTCAAAGTGTTAGCTTCTAGGGCTTTGGTTCCATTATTCCCACAGCTCCAGAATTTTGAGACGCGGGTTGCTCTGAATGAATGAGATGTAATATAATGTAATCTAAGGGACAAGAGTTTCGTCACTCTGCCGCTCATAGAAATTTCAGATTAGTTTGTTTTCTCTCTTGTCTTGTTCTAGGAGTAATTGTAGACGAACACATGGCCTTGTTTTTATTGAGGAAATTAGGAAACTGTGGGAGAAAGAAAGTTTGTGACATCGACAAGTAGCAGATATATTAAGATATGTATTAGGAAGGTTACTGGGAAATGAGATTAGTCATTTCTAATACTAGAGCGAAGCAATTGGCTTTTTAAGTCAAACTTGCAAAATGCATTATTCCATTGAAGATGCGGATCACACCCATCCTTAAAATATTTTTAAATTCATATTATACTAAGGGTTCAGCTTTGTCGTCTGCCACATTTTTTAGAGACAAAGTTTGAATCTTACACACTGCATTTTTGTAGCTAGCTCAACAATATATAGGATTCTATCAAGAAATAAAGAAAAAGGTTGAAGTCAGATGTTTTTTAGTGGTAGATCGTTAAATTCAAATATAATGTAGTGCTTCAAGAGCACTTACCTTGGCAGCTTTACGTCGGGAAATCAATCATTGATTACACTGAACTGGCCTTCTATTAATAGGCCCACATGACAGGTTTCCATATGTTTATTTTATTTTTTTCATATATTATTATCCTCAATATATGAGTTGTAATATAATAAACTATTTAATTTTGACCTTTTTAATATCAGGATGTTCCAATGTAATATCGGTATATATTATATAATTAAAAAAATTAATTTTAATATACTGATAATATAAAATAATTTTACAGTATTAATAAATAAAATCTTATTATATACAAGATTTTTGAAGTAATATATGAGATAGTCAATCAAGTATATTCATTAATATGATAATATATGATTGAATGATAATGTAAGACTCTTTTATATTTTTATCACATCTAAATTAAATTCATATGAAATAAAGTGTATAATTGTATAATATTTTAAACATATTACACCAAAACAAATGCAAATTTGTAGCAGTTATTTGTCATCGTCATGTGTTTGATTGCACTAATCTTTCAAATCCCTTTACATCCCAGCCGAAAGCTCGTTTGAAAACGCTGTTACAGACTTTGTTCTTTCAATTTCATGCATTGTCACCAACGTTTCACAAACTAAAGAGAGCTTTTTTAAGAGTGACACTAATTATTCATTAACTAAATCAACAGGGCCTTATCTAATTAGTCACACTAACTACATATTTCTTTGTCTTGTTATTGGCAACACTAGTTATTGCATATCCTCATTGTGGTTTTGTCTATTCCAATTTTCCGGTTTTACAAGGCAAAGTTATGACGGTCCTCCTTTCACATATAGTAGAGGTTGTTTTAGGTAAGAGTAGCTTGATTTTGGAGGCTATTTCCAGGTTTTCAGGCATCAATCAAATGTAACCATTATTATTATTATTATTTCCTAGTTAAAACTAGTTTTTAGTTCTTGCACGTATTCTAGACTTTGACTTTAGTTCTTATACTAAAAAAAATTTGATTTATGTCCTTATAGTGGTACTCCATTAGGATTTAGTCTTTGCAATTAGAAAATTATTAAACGGTATTAGTTTTTACTAAAGTGGATAATAAGATTTAACATAGATATGGTATGTTGTTAATGTAGTTTTGAAATAACATTTTTTAGGCATTTTTTGGGATTGAAATTACCTTTCTGAAAATAAAAAAGTAAATAAAATAGTATTAAAATGACCTATTTTTAAGCTGAAATGGCTTCAATCGAATTTCATCATGTCTTATATCAGCTCTCATTAATCATGTTAACAAAAACTAATACTATCTAATAATATTTTAACGACAAAGACTAACTTATACCAGTATAGGGACTTAAACCAAAATATTTTTAGTATGTAGAGACCTAAATCAATATTTTTTTAGCATAGAAATTAAAATCAAAATTTAGGACATATATAGAAACCAAAAACTAGTTATAAATTTTTTTTCATTTTGGTTCAAGAAAGCATTATGAGAGTTCCGTACTTCTCTTTTCTATCAGCTTTTATAGCTATTGGGCTGAAATGTTCTATTGTCTCTTCATTAACTGAGCAAATCAGATTGGGCCTAATAACTGATCAAGCCCTAAACTATTTTGATATTGTGGACCCGAGCACTAAATAAATCCACGACCAAAAAAGAAAAGGCACTATATTAACCAAATTACATTACACACGTTTTTCACGTCATTCTCTACCCAGTCTACCTACCATTTCAAAGTGTTAGCTTGTAGGGCTTTTGTTCCACAATTCCCACGGCTCCAGATTTTTAAGACGTGGGTTGCTCTGAATGAATTAGGTGTAAGATATGTGGACACAATATATAAGTGGGAGGAAGAGAGGAACGTAATCTAAGGGGCAAGAGGTTCATCACTCTGCTGAGCATAGAAATTTCAGATTAGTTGTCGTGTTTTGAGAGTGATTGTAGACGGGGTAATTAACCCAATTGGCCTTGTTTTCATTGAGGAAATTTGGAAACTGGGGGAGAAAGAGCTTGTGACATGGTATTGTTCACGTGATTCTTGGAAGATGTGTGCAGTTCGAACCTCAAAGCCTCAAACTTCTACGTGTTTTATGTGTTTAAATATATGTCTTTAGAAGTCTCAAAGTCTCACATATGTTTAGGGGTTCGAACATGTAACACTAGTTGATAATAAAGTTGAGGATATAAATATTACACATAAAATTCTAGATTGAGCATTAATGTAAAACATTAATGTACATAAATGCTAAAGTGTTCACAAGGTAAAATAAGATTATGCTAGCCATAGGTTGGAAGGGTGTTACTTGAGCTATGATGAAGAGTTTTAAAGTATCTGAGTTATGATAGTTCTAGTTATATCTTAGTATAGAAATTTACACGGTTACTGTATTATAATCCTATCACATTACTTATAAGCAAATAATACTTCATAATATCATGAGCAATCAAAGCTAAAATCATGTTATAAAATTTCAAAATGCAACAAGCCTTACCAAGGGTATAATCTCTTTATTTTAGTTTCTACTTTTTTTTGTCTGTTTGTCTTACACATACTAGAAGGCCTTTTCTTAGGAAATTTCTATTCTCTGGTATTGCTCATAACATCATGATGACAAAGCAAGACTTTAACACCATATTAACCAATGTAGGTAACATGAAAGGATCTTATATCTTATCCTTCCGTTTTTTTAGCAGTTAGCGACAAATCTTAAATGTCTGAGTTTTATAATTACTTGCTTGCCATTATGCATAAATCATAATAAATATGGAGATGCATAAACTTAAGCAATAAAACTCAAATAATGTAAAATAATCAATAAACTTGAAAAATATAAATAAATTCATCACATAATAAATTAAATAATGGAACATAAAATTAAGCAATAGAATAAATTGATTAAAGTGCAAAAGATATAAATTAATTCATAATCTTAAAATAGATAAAATGCACTAGAATTGAAATAATATAATTTTGAATAAAATATCATAATATTTCAATAAAATTTCCTAAAACATAGAGTTGTATAGAATATTAATTTCTAAATATACGGAATTTTAAAATTATTTTTATTTAATTTCTTTTTAAACTTTTTTATTATGATCCATGAGTCTATCATTGTCATCATGGCACATTCAGCGCATAACAGTAATATCCTTGCAAGGGTCACTATAAAATCACAGTAATGTCTATAAGTCAAGAGTCACCATATAGTCCATAAGTCAAGGTATAAAATTTCCAGTAAAGGTATCAATAATTTAATTAGTTCATATTTATATATAATAAATTGCACTTATTCTAAGTGTTAGTTACAACATTTTATTCTTAATATTGGTCACTTAAAGAAATTACCATAAAATTAACAACTCAAAATAATATATCATTATATAAATAATATCTTAATAATAATAATAGTAATAATAATAATAATAATAATAAGTAACGGTGTAAAAGAACATCAAATAAATTAGCTTGAATAGATAAAATAAACTTCAATAATAATGAGCAATAAAATAAATTAACATTAAATAAAATAACTTGGAATAAATAAAACAAATAATAATGAGCAATAATATGATGGAATATTTAATAAATTGTTGTGATAAATATTAAGGAGTAACTTTAATATAAAGGAATAGTAGATAAAATATTTGCAGTAAGTAAATATATCTATGATTTTGTTTCGTAGATAATTTCATTATTTACCTCAAAACTGTGCATCCACCAAGGTCTTTGCTAATCTCTAACTCTTCTCTTTTGTATTTCTTTCTCTTCTCTCTCTCTCTCTCTCTCTCTCTCTCTTCTCTTGCTCACATATGGTAGAACAACTTTATCGGCTTCTTTGCTTTTGTTTGTGCAAGAAATTTCTCATGTCTACATGCCTATTTATAGGCATCATATGAAGTACTCATTGTGAAAAAATTAGATGACGGTGTGGTGTTTCTACTGCTACCATATTTTCCATATGACTTTTACGGCCATGGTTAAAATTTCCTACAACTATCACCATGCTCCTTTTTTGTCAACAAAGACTTGGCCAAGCAAGTCTTCACGTGATTGACATGAACTTTCACCTTTTTTTTTTGTCCTTGCAACACTGAGATCAAAAAGCGAAAACTCTGAAATCGGAAATTCTGATTCCACATTTGGTGGCATGTGCTCTGTTATCGCATAGGGAGCAACATTGCGACACTAAAATTGGAAGTTGGGGAGCAATTGTACAACACTTAAATAAAAAATTGAGCAATAGTGCAACACTTAAATTGGAAATTAGAGAGCAATAATGCAACACTTAAATCAGAAATTGGAAACTAGAGAAAGTGAGCTCCTCCAATGCTCCACTTAACCGGCATCACTAAGTTTCCCTTCCTTTCATTTAATCCATTTCGAAGATATGATGCCATTTCTACTACCATCACTTATTACATATGACTTTACAGTCACCTTGGTTAAAAACTTCCACAATTGCATGACTTTATAGTCATTTCGAAGCACATCATCTACAGTGCTTGTATGATCTTATCTTTTACTTCGTTATCTACTTGTATTAATAGTTTAGATACAAGTTTTTCTACAAAAGACTTAACTTCAAATCTTCATCAACGTAATAAATTATTATTATTATTATTTTGTTATATTAGTATTATTATAATTGTTATTATTATAGAGTAATATATTTTGAACTTTATAGTCTTACATTAGAAAGTATATATTAACTATATAAGTTAAGAACTGTAAGTTACACAAAATTGAAGAGAAAGAATATTTTCAAGTTTTTAGACGCGTGCAGTTGAAAAGCAGAATAATAATAATAATAATAATAATAATAATAATAATAATAAAATCTGAAAAGGTTTGGATCCCAAAAAATTTATTAGTTAGTGTCATGCAAAAATGTGCAAAAGTATAGTACAAATAATATGCCTCAAATTGGAAATGAATTATCTCATATCATAATTTCACATTATCTTTTTTATAAGTTAATTTTTATTATTGATTAGATGTTCTTATTGTCCTATATTTAGTTTCACTTTCTTAATTAATGCTAAACAAAGTCATATCATATTTTCACATGAGATTATCTATTTTTCTCAAATCTTTATAGTCATTTTTTCGGTGCACGTGTATAGAGTGAAGATTGTTCCTTGTGTATAATAGCAAAATTCGATAAATTTTTACTTCATTAATCAATTGATACAAATTGATAATCAATAATCATCTCATCAATTTGAAGTGAAAACATAAGGGATTTAGATATTTTATAGTGAGTATACTTATAGAATGAGAAAATAAGATTTCATTACTTTTAAATTATTTAATAGAGACTACACATAACAAAAATTATTGATCTAAGAGTAATTAACGCCTAATTTTTTCATTTTACAAGGATACTCAATTCAAATGATCCAAATCCTATTTATTTTTGAAGAAAGGGTAATTAAGAGAAACCCAAATTAAGAAGCCTAGATTGAGGAGAACGCAAGTTCTTCTGATGCAAGTGGAGAAGCCACAACCCAAGGAGCCGAAGACCATGAGCATAAAGGCAATTCCATAGACTCGGCGACGCCCTTTGAGGTTGCCAAGTCTGCCAAACACGAGTTGTCCGATGGCCGTCCCTATGAGTGCGACGGCCACCAAGGTGGGCATCAGCATCACCACGAGAGAGATGCTGTATTGTTCTCCATCGGGGCGATCACTGTAGTATATCTTTCGGAGCATATTGGTGATGAGGGTGATGGAGATCGAAGAGGTCGTAGGCATCGGTGAAGAGCCCCATGCCTGCAATCATGATGGCCTTGAAGTGGTAGTACTGTGTCTTCGCCGTGTCAAGGGCTGACAGCACCTTCAACCTTGTTCTCGCCGTTAACCATTTGCAATTCCCACTTTGCAACTTTCAACTTTCAATTGCCTAAGATAAGCATATATATACACAATATGTGTGTGTGTGTGTCAAAGTGTTAGCTTATATGACTTTTGTTCCATTGTTCCGCGGCTCCAGAGTTTTGACATGTGGGTTGCTCTGAATGAATGAGATGTAAGATAACGTAATCTAAGGGACAAGATCTTTGTCACTCTGCCGAGCATAGAAATTTCAGATTTGTTTTGTCTTGTTCTGTGTTTAACTGATACCCTTGTTATTATTGATGAGGAAATTAGGAAACTGTGGGAGAAAGAAAGTTTGTGACACCGACAAGTACATACTAGATATTGAGATATGTATTAGGAAGGTTGCTGGGAAATGAGATTAGTCATTTCTAATAAGCATTTGGCGCTTTGTAAGTCAAACTTGCAAAGTGCATGATTCCATTGAAGATGCGGATCACATTGATCTCTAAAACATTTTTAAATTCATATTATACTTGAACTTCGTAGTTGCCGGGGTCATCGGCAAACGTTGGCACAGATTCTCTTTACATGTCACTAAGGGTTCAGGTTTGTTGTCTGCCACATTTTTTGGAGACAAAGTTTGAATCTTACACACTGCATTTTTGTAGCTAGCTCAACTATATATAGGATTCTATGAAGAAAGAAAACAAATAAAAGTTGAACTCAGATTTTTGAGTGGTAGATCGTTAAGTTCAAGTATAATGTAGTGCTTAGAACTTGGCGGCCTTTTTTTTTTTATTTTTCTTTTTTGGGTCAACTCATGCACCCGTCAAACCCATGAGAGTCGAACTCGCTACTTCTTGGATGCACTATTGCAAAGGTGGACATCACCACTAGTAAGACTAACGCCTCGCATGTGCTTGGCGGATTTATGTATAGAAATCAATCATTCATTACACTGAACTGGACTCCTATTAATAGCCCCATATGACATGTTTCCATACCATTTAAAGAAGTGAGCTCCTCTAATGCTCTACGTTAACCAGCATCATAAGTTCCCCTTCCTTTCATTTAATCCATTCCAAAGATATGATGTCATTTCTACTACCATCACTAATTACATATGACTTTATAGTCACCCTGGTTAAAAATTTCCACAATTACATGACTTTATGGTCATTGAAAAGCAGATCATCTACGGTGTTTATATATAGCTTATCTTTTACTTTCTTATCTGCTTGTGTTAATAGTTTATATACATGTTTTACTACAAAAGACTTGACTTCAAGTCTTCATCAACGTAATCAATTATTATTATTATTATTATTATTATTTGTTATATTAGTATTATTATAATCGTTATATTATGGAGTAATATATTATAAATTTCATAGTCTTATATTAGAAAGTAAATGTATATGATTTAACTATTTGATCAATCAATTATTGTTACAAAAATTAACTTAAACAATGTAAAAATAAAGTCAAAAGTGAATTTATATTGAAAATATTTTGAGTTTAGAGAGAAACAAAAAATTAGTATATTTAATCTTGTAGGTTATTAAATTTAATATGCTCTACTAATTTTACTTGTTGATTCATATTAATAGATTTAGACATAAGATGGGAAGATGAATTTCTGGCTGATTGTCTTATATCTTATATCAAGAGAAAGATTGATGAAACATTTGACAGAAATTCTATTATTGGTAAGTTTTATGATTTAAAGGAATATTGTGCTTGACTTCGTACATATTATATTATTTATTTAATAATACATTTTTTTTTTTGCTAGGAAATGAGATTAGTCAAGTCTAGTACCATTTTGATTCACTTGTCAAATGTATGTATTCTTGGTACTCAACATCATAATACATGGTAGGTGTCGGGAAATATGGGAGAACCCAAGTATATCTTCGATACACTCAGTGGGTCCTACTATAAGTGTACCTAAGACTTACACCCATAGAAGAAAAATCTCAGAGGAGAGAACTTGAGATAAAGTGATAAAGGAGAAAGAAGCGTTATATGTACCCAAAGATAAACTGAAAAAATCACGTGGGGATAAGAAACAGCAGGGGTGTCAGGTGTCAGTAGAATTTAGTATGTTCAAAGAGTATTTTTCTTAAGGTAAATTCTCTGGTATCATATCAAAAGTGTATATTTTATGTATTTTTGTGTTGAATGGTGAGGATTGTGACATGTCTTATGGTGAGATTGTGAGGTGCATCAATGCACTAATCACCTATGATGTATTATAATAATATATAATTTTAAAAAAATTTAAAAATAAAATTAAATATATTTTAAAAATTAATTATCATATACTGACAGTATAAAATTATATTAACAGTATAAAATAATTTTATATTATCAGTATAATTAAAAAATTTTATCAGTATAATTTTAATTATTATATACTGACAGTGTAAAATTATACTGGCAGTACTGTAAAATTATACTGATAAAATTTTTTGATTACACTGATAGTGTAAAATTATTTTATACTGCAAGTATAATTTTACATTATCAATGTATGATAATTAAAATTACACTGATAAAATTTTTTGATTATACTGACAGTATAAAATTATTTTATACTGTCAATATAATTTTACACTATCAATATATGATAATTAATTTTTAAAATAAATTTAATTATATTTTTAAATTTTCTTAAAATTAAATATTATTATAGTGTATCATAGGTGATTGGTGCATTAATACACCTCATAATCTCACCATAAGACATGTCACGATCCTCACCATTCAACACAAAAATACACAAAATATACACTTGTGACATGGTACCATAGCATTCACCTTCTCTTAAAGGAGAATGTTGAATTAAATGAGAAATGTTGAGTATACAAAACTATGTCACTTCTATAGAAGAGAGTGATATATAGTATAACAAAATATTAACAAGCTGACTTAGCCAACTAAACTAAGCTAAGCTAACCAAACTAACAAAACTGGTAACAGTAATGACATTTTGCCGAACGTACAAATTAACTTGTAACGTAAATTTACACCGAAAATCTGAAATAATACATACAAGCTAGAGATCCGATAGAGGATCAGGTCTCTAATTGTACAAAACAATTAGAGGAAAGATTTTATAATACAGAACTTTTCATATAAATTTCCTTCAATTTTTTTTGTTTTCTTTTCAAATGGATACCAAAACAGCACCGCAGAGATGCACTTGAATCAACGATAGTTAATCTCTTCAAGTACTTGAGGCTCATTCTCATTCTCTTCCAAAGACCTTCCCATGGTTTCCCTGGTGAAAAATAAGGTGACCAACAAGCCCACTATGCACACCCCTCCAAGTATGGACAAGGATGCCATCATTCCAATTCCCTTGGGATACCCCTCCTCCTTCTTGTTATGAGAAGCCCACAAAAACCCCACTGATCCAATGATAGCACCAAGCTTGCCAACTGCCCCAGAAATGCCCTGGCATGTTGGCCTAAACCTGGCTGGGAAAAGCTCAGCTGGGACTATGAAGGTTGTGGTGTTGGGTCCAAAATTGGCGAAGAAGAAAGCAAGGCCATAGAGGACCACGAACTCTTCTTGTATTTCTCGATCGTTGTTCCAATATGAGTAATAGGGAATCCCTATGGCAAAAAAGGCCAAAGCCATGAAGAAGAAACCCATCATTTGGATTTTGACTCTTCCCACACCGTCACTGAAGTACACTGAGAAGAAGTAGCCAGGGATGGTGGAACATACAGCAATAATGGCTTGGAGCCTTGCAAGATCAATGGCCTCCTCATACACGTCCACTTTTTCTTTGTCATTGAGGTAGCGATTGTATATATGAGACTGAATAGGACGTTGCTGTAGAACACAATGTCCACCAAAAACCAATTGAAGGAACAAGCGAAAAGATCACGACCATGTCTACGAAAGAATTCCCTGGAAAATAGAGGGTAATTAGCATGTGGGGTTTGTAGTTCCTCAGCAATCCCGGCGATTGAGATGTCCAGGACTTTCTCCATGTCCTTTGCTGCTAGCATCGCGTTATGTTCCACTTCCACTAGCGCTGTGTACCTGATCACATCCCAGTCAGTACCATTTGCTTGGTCAATGGAAGAGAGATTTTTAGATGCTTGCAAATTACTCCTTCTATCCTATCCTATTTTGTCTGATCACTTTAAATTTATGTACAAGAATTAAAAGAATTTAAAATTAATGCTTAATTATATAACATATTTATCAAAATATTCTTTTTTAACTTTTAGCATATAATTAATTTATTGTTAATATCATATTAAATTATAGAATGTGTGAGAGGGTAAAATTAGAAAAATAATAATAATTTTGCATTGAAATATGAGAATGATAAATAAAGTGATCTTTTTTTTTGTGTGACAAATAAAATAGAATAGAGGGAGTAATAAAAGTTCTTATTATGATTTATTATATATAATTGTGATGCTTCAGTTTCGTGAATTATAGTTATTTTTCACTTTTACTACAATTTTTTTAAACAAAATGATTGAGATATAAAATTATAAATGGAAAAGAATATTAATTTTTTTCTTACTCTGTGAGACAGCCTAAGAATTTTTGTGTTCAATCGTTCCAAAAACAATGTATCATTGAACATATATAGCAAGAAAGTAGTGTGTCCTGCCTTGTCTTAATTAGCACCCACGTGCTTCGAATTGGCGAGAAATTTTTGAGTATTTCACCAGTAAAGAAATCTCTAACTCTAATGTGATCTGACATAACATTAAACATATACTTAAAAGGAGATTAAGTAATAATTAAAGTAATACACATCTTAAATGACACGCAGTAAGGAATTTCTCATTAAATCTCAATTGAATCATACTTAGAGCACTTCTGATTTTTCTTTTTAGTAGTTTGAAACATGGATCACGCTCAAGCCCCACCAACCACTCTAAATCATTTGAAGAGTTTAAGTTTGATACATTAAATTTATAAAACTTTTTACATTGTATCTAATTATATAATGTTAAATTATTAAAAATATTTGACTTTCACACTAATAACTTTAAAAGTCATGCATATGAGAGAATTTGTACTTGTTTGAAAGATATTTTGTTTGATTAAAAAAATCTTTTAATATATTTGGTATATTCCATTATTCCATTCGTATATTATAGGGCTTTTGTTCCATTGTTCCACGGCACCAGAGTTTTGACATGTGGGTTGCTCCGAATGAATATCGTAATCTACGGGACAAGAGGTTTGTCACTGTGCCGAGCATAGAAATTTCAGATTTGTTTTGTCTTGTTCTGTGTTTAACCGATAGCCTTGTTTTTATTGATGAGGAAATTAGGAAACTGTTGGAGAAAGAAAGTTTGTGACACCGACAAGTACGTACTAGATATTAAGATATGTATTAGGAAGGTTGCTGGGAAATGAGATTTGTCATTTCTAATACTAGAGCCAAGCATTTGGCGCTTTTTAAGTCAAACTTGCGAAGTGCATTATTCCATTGAAGATGCGGATCACATTCATGTTTAAAACATTTTTAAATTCATATTGTACTTGTACTTCGTGGTTGCCGGCGTCATCTGCAAAGGTTGGCACAGATTCTCTTTACATGTTACTAAGGGTTCAGGTTTGTTGTCTGACACATTTTCTGGAGACAAAGTTTGAATCTTGCACACTGCATTTTTAATTTGTAGCTAGCTCAACTATATATAGGATTCTATCAAGAAAGAAAACAAATAAAAGTTGAACTCAGATTTTTTATTGGTAGATCGTTAAATTCAAGCATAATGTAGTGCTTAGAGCACTTACCTTGGCGGCTTTATTTTTTTTTTTTTTTGGGCATGCATGCACCTAGGGGAGGAGTCTTAGACTCGTGGGAGTCGAACTTGCGACTTTTTGGATGCACTATTGCAAAGGTGGACATCACCACCAGTAAGACTATCGTCAAGGTTCTAAAAATTGGATCGATGCTAAATCAGATAAAGTACTAATTTAAATATTTAATAATTTAATCAATTCAAATAAAATATAATAATATATATTTACATAAATATAAAAATATATATGATCATTTATAAAAGTATATAATTTAATTATTTTATTGGCAAAGATAAAAGATTTTTTTTTAGATAAACGATTTCATTACTAATAACATAATAGAATCATTTTAAAAAAAATTTTTAACACAAAAATTTGGTCAAACACAAGAATCAATATTTTTCTTTGGTCATGATTTGTTGGCCGTGCAAGAGAATCATGTTAAGGCCCACAAGTATCTTATTCCTATATATTAAGAAAGAAGAGTTGCTCGTTTAATTGGCCCAAAACCAACCCAGGCCATTAATTCCCAAATGAAAACTCTAGATTATACTACCTTCCTTCCTTCCTTCCTTCCTTCCAATATGAGCTCCCAGCCACTCCCTTTCTTCTTTCTTCTTGAGTTCGTTCTTTTTTCTTCCTTTACACTATGAACAATGGCCATGACACTGACTAGCAACGGCTACGACGTGCGAGCTTGAAGACTAGGGGCAAGAGTGCAGGGGCTGCAGCGGCGAGCTTGAAGACTAAAGCAGAAGTGCGGGTGGCTGCTTCTCTCTACTGAGGTGCTGGCAGAAACAATAAATGCGGCAGCCATCCTCTCCACAGTGATTCGAGCAGCTTCATTTCACTTCATTGCTTTTTTTTTTTTATATATATAATTTTCACTAAACCGGCGGATCATTAAATCGCCTCCGTTTCAAACGATTTCCTGGTTTTTAACTAGTTTTCTGAGCCAACGATTTTCAACCATTGACCGAACTAATGAGGGGTCCGGTTGCTGGTTTAACCAGTCGGATCAGTCCGTTTGGTCCGATTTTCAGAATTGTACTAATGCCTTGCGTGCGCTTGGCGGATTTATGTACGGAAATCAATCATTGATTACACTGAACTGAACTCCTATTAATAGGCCCATATGACATGCTTCCATACATTTATTTACTTATTTTTTCATATATTATAAATATTTTATCATTGATATATGAGTTGTAAGATAATAAACTAATTAATTTTGACCTTAATATCATGATGTTCCAATGTAATATCAGTATATATTATATAAAAAAAATTAATTTTGATATATTGATAATATAAAAAAATTTTACAATATCTTCTAATCAAATCTTAGTATATACAAGACTTTTAAAATAATAAATATAATAGTTAGTTAAATATATTTGTTGACATGATAATTTATGATTAGATAACAGTGTAGAACTCTTTTATATATTTTCAGCACATCAAGATTAAATCCATGTTAAAAACAAAAGTGTATGGGAGTGTTTGACAAAATAAAATAAAAAAATCAAATAACTAGGTATAATAGGGCTTAATTTTTAATAAATATTACTTGATAATTATTTAAATATTTTAAAATTAGTTTATATGTGAATCAATTTGGATCTAAAATCAATTCTTAAAAAAATTAAATTTTAAATTAGTTTTATTTCATTCCAATTTTTCTTTTTTTATTTTATATCTACTCACTATTTTTTTTTTTTCATTTCATACCGATTAATTCTTTTTCCATAAACCTTGTCAATTGTCCGCCACTGCTATCCACCAACGTCCACCACCAACTACTGCTACCGGCTGTAGCCAATTGTCACTGCTGGCTACCATTAAGTGTTGCTGACAGCCACACCATTTGCTAATGTTTACCATCATTCGTCGTCGCCGTTGGCCCCATCCACCACCATCAGCCACCAACAACCACCTTTGTTCGCTACCACTGACTACCCCAGTTCACTGCCACCTTCTGTTGCAGCTAGCTGCCATTGTTCGTCATCGTCGGCAGGCACCATCTGCTGTTATCAGCCATTCCTGTCCACCACCATTTTGCCTCGTTCATCAACGTGCCAACCACCACCATTTGCCAGCATTTGTTGTCGTTGGTTGCGACTATCCACCACTGCCGACTGCCATCATCCACCACTACCGGCCGCCACCATCGGCCACCGTTTGCCAAATTGATTTTTTAATGACATATTCATAAAGAAAGAGGAACATGAGGAAAAATAAATATGTTAAAATTAATTTTAAGTTGTTAAATCAAATAATATTTAATAAAAGAACTAGTTTATTTTTATATCAGTTAATATAATCGATTTTACTTTATATCATATTATCTTGATTTTTGATATTGCTAAACGTCCCCTATAATTTTATAATATTTTAAACATGTCACACTAAAACACATGCAAATTTGTAATCGTCATTTGTCATCGTCACGCGTTTGCTTGCACTAGTCTTTCAAATCCCTTTACATCCGAGCCAAAAGCTCGTTTGCAAACGCTGTCACAGACTTGTTCTTTCAACATATCATGCATTGTCACCAACGTGTCACAAACTAAAGAGGGTTTTTTTAACAGTGACACTAATTATTCATTAACTAAATCAACAGGGCATTTTTTTAATTAGTCACACTAACTACATATTTCTTTGTCTTGTTATTGGCAACACTAGTTATTGCATATCCTCATTGTGGTTTTGTTTATTCCAAATTTCCTGTTTTTTTTTTATATTTTCTTTTATAGCTGTTGGGCTGAAATGTTATGGCGTGTTTCCATACCAAACAAGTAGATTGGGCCAAGTTACTGGAATCAAGCCCTAAACTAATATGACCCAAACTGAGGGAGCAATACCGTTGACCCTATCACTAAATTCATCTGATTACGTTACGCACGTTTTTCACGTCATTCTCTGCCTTGCCTACCGACCATTTCAGCCAACATTTTCTCCTTTTAATATGCTGCGTCACTTTCTTCTTTTTCACTTTTTAATCATGCAAAAGAGGTTTACATGTCAAGGGATGGTGAGCTATGGAAACGAGAGCGATTTCAATGAGTGCTTTTGGTGACTTCCAATTTAGGAATTTTCAGTGAGATATTTTTGTTTGTTTTTTTTTTTTTGGGTAGAAAATTTTCATTGAGATCTTGAGTATGATCCCATTGCTATTCCTTGTGATTGTACACTGTAGCTGATTGACTAGAGTTAAAAGTAAATTTGATAGAGTAAACTGAGTAACATATATCAATTCAAGCATTGCGGTAATAATAAATGTGTGTAAAACATACATAAAAAGAATACTAAAATTTAATGCAGAAAATCCTCACATGCCTAATAAAAAACTATAAGACAAAGTTTAAAAAATATTCTATTATATATTCAAAATTATTACAATTGTAATATCTTTTCTACATTTTCTCTGATATAAATATAGCATTTTCTAGTAAAAATCCTGCTATTCAAATAGGAGAGCTGGTGCCCAAGATTTATCTTTATATATTTTTTTCTACACCTAATAATACTCGCAATCTCTATTTACCCCTTCAAAAAAAATCTCTATTTATCTTTATTGAAAACATTGCATCGCTTCGGCTGAAGCTTGATATTTCTACGGTTCCTCTTATCAGCCTATTTCACAAGGCCGATCATGTTGCTATATTTCATTGAACTTTTGCTGTCTTCGGTTAATATGCTGCACCATTTTTCTTCATTTGTGTTCCTCTCTCATTATCATTTTTTTCTGACTCCTGTTGAGTTTATAACAGAAACCGCGTCTTGTATATATTTATTTTTTTGGTTTATGTTTGTTTCTTATGCGCCAAGAGAGTGCAGGGTGTGCAAATAGCGACATTTCTATGCTTTTATATGTCTAGTGTTGGGAGGGAGCAACATATCCACCCTTCAATAGTTCTATCATTTTGGTGAGTACAATAATTCTATCTTTCATAACAAGTAAGGGTTACGAAAAAAAGAAAGAAAAAAGAAGAAGAGAGAGAAGGGGGGGGGGTGGTTTTGCTTTTCCTAGTTAACACCTTGGATTACGTTAGTATTGTTTAAGCTCAGATTAAAATCCTCTGTACTCATTTTTTATTCCCTTACTCCCCGCTTAAAATTTAGCATATGGAAAAAAATTTTCACATCATACTAATTTTGAAATCTCTAAATTTTGTTCAATTGTTAAATTTTAAGTAAGAAGAAGACAGAATGGGTACAAAAAATGGGGATAAAAGACTTTAATCCACTTGTTAAGACAAATATTTTTCCTCATAAAACAAATAGCTTTATGGCTGGCCAGAAGGACATTTAGAGAAGAAAAAAGGAAAAGTTAAAGAAGTTAAGGCTGCTTCAAGATTTAGCCCAGCTCAGACATCACAGATTCTCATCTATACTTTGTCACGGAAACACTAGATGCATGGTTCTTTACCCTCTTTACGCTGTCTTCGACGGCACTATAAAATTCTTCTCGCATTGTTATATGTACATCCACGTTCAAGACTTGTGGCCAACAATTTGAAGTTTGGAGCAGAACTTACACGTAATGGCACCGGAGCATAAAGCTGCTAACCCACATTGGAAGGGAGTAAGTGCTTTCTTACACTTTTATTCATCTTCCCTTAATTATCTGCCACAAACAAACTCACTTATCTATTAAATTACATGTATAACCGTAAAAACTTTATGTTACACTGAGTTATTAGAAAATATAATATATATGTATAAATTTGTTTTTGTCAAGGATGGCACTTATGAAATCGTCCTAGACGACAGAGAGTTATTGTTCAGAGTCCCTATTAGCGCTCTAGACATTACTTGGGGCAATGATCCCCGATTTTGGCGATTGAATTATATCAAGGATGAAAACTGTGGGTAAGACATCATTTGCATCACTTCCTTTGCCGTTGCTTTGTTAAATGTTGTGCCTAATTTAGAGTAATATAACCTTTTGATATGCGTGTTATTATAAAGGTTGAATGGGTTCAACGAAGGGGCGTTGCTTGTTCAAGTGAATTGGATCGAAGTCACAGGGAAACTGCCTATGAAAACCTTCAGGTCTGCCTCAGTTAAAAGATATGAGATATACTATGTTGTTAACTTCAGGGAGGACGCATTTGGTTGGCATTCTGCACCAATCAAGTTCAAGGTGAAAGTTGGTGCAGAAGAGACAGAGAAAATCATGAAGCTTGAGTCATACCGGCAGAAACATGATGAGTGGCATGAAATCCCTGGGGGTCAATTTTCAGTTTCAGACACTGCTGAATCTGTGGAGTTTGGTATGTATGAAGTTGAGAGTGCATGGTGGAAAGGTAGCATGGTTCTTGCAGGGGTCAAGATTAAGGCTGTGAAAGATGAGGAAGTTGTGAAAGAATTTCAGATGGCAGGCTAGTTTGAAAATCTTGCTTCACACTTAGATTCTTCTAGAAAAACTTCTGACCATGGTACATCGTTTAGATATATTAATAATTTTACGAAAGAGAAATATTATTTGTACCATTTTATGGGATATTTTTAAAAGAAGATAGTAAATTATCTCTTAATATTAGTTGAATACTTTTTCTCTCAATTAATGTGTAAAATATCTCTTTAAACATATCTCCAAAAGTGATATAAATAACATATTAATCTTTTAAGGACTGTCATTTAAATATCACTATCCGACATCAATCTTGAATATCGTATGGTATTTATAGTTTTATACACTTAGAAATTTCTTTTATTTTATCTCTTTCCCGCCCAATCTAGAGTGTTCAAAATAAATTGGTGGTGTTCGGTAGCTGTATTCAGTGATTAGTCGAGGGGATATCTATTTCCGAGTGTGGCTTAGTGTTTTGCTGGCGTGTCCAATTTTGTAGTGTTGGGGTTTGTTTTCATTTTTTAGGTTTCCCATTGTGTTCTTGTGTGGATGGTTATTTATCTTGCTATACCTTGTTCTATGTACTTCTCTTGTTTTGAGATCTTGAACCTTTTTCAAATTATCAAAATAAATAAATAAATAAATAATGTTCAAGATAATGCCCACGAAGTCACTGTCCGACATTAATCTTGGATATTGTATGATATAATAGTTAAAAACACTCTTTTTTTTATTTTATCTCTTTTTTACCCAATCTATAATGTATTCGAGATGATCTTTACTTCACTATCCGATATTAATCTTAGATATTGTATGGTATTTATAGTTAAAAACACTCAAAATTATTTTATTTTATCTCTTTCCCACCCAATCTATAGGATGTTTAAGATAATGTGCATAAAGAAAAATGTTACGTAATGTGAAAATATTTTTATGAAAGTGGAGTACGAATCAGGTGGCACAATAACAATGGAGAAAAAAAATGATTTAAACATTAATTGCATAACAATACACAGTTAAAGGCAATGAATAAAACACATTATTTATGTGTTGTCGTTTAAAAATCTATTTATACTATGCAGTATTTTCTGTCCATAAATAATGTACAAAAAATCATTCATATAATTTTAAATCGAGTTTACTGCAAGGTTGCATTGACTCAATTACCAAAAACCATCTACCTAGAGTGTGTATTTGAAATTGCATGATACTATCACACTAAAATCTGTTTTTTTTTGGGGGGGGGGGATCACATACAATTTTAGATTTAACTATAGAAAAGGAGGTAATTGCTATTAATTGGAATTGAGAGACGCTAACAAAATTGTTAAAAATTGCTAAGCTCAAGAGCTATTTATTTAAGATAAATTTGTGGTTTTCGTTGTAAATATATACAGTAAGTCCATCTTTCAAGTGAGAAAGTAAATGTGTATTACACCTTTAAATCATTTAGTGAGTTATAATTAATTACAATATATTTTAGAGACAAACTCATTTCACAATCATTTAACAATAAATACAACCGAAAATCAATATATTTCCAAATCCAACCTAAAGAGAAATAAAGAGTACTTAATAATGCTTAACTCTCTTCCTACGAAGCACTCAAATGTGAACTCATTTATATCCTTCAGAAAAGGTTATAATAACAACAAAATGTCATTTAATAATTAATAACTTACATGATGGTCAATGAGAACTTTATGACAATAGAATTTGTATAAATATTTTTTTTGAATATAAACAAATTCAAAGCTATATCCACTGAACTAGCTAGCTGGGCTGCACCAGATTCATATATATATATATATATATATATATATATATATATATATATATATATATATATATATATATATATATATATAGGTAGGGCTGTAGCATCAAAACAAGGACAAATTTTAAATAAAGTTTTTAAGGTTCTTGTCTGTGGTTATTTCCTATATGTGTTTCATGGTCCTCTTGTGTAGTGTTGATCAGTTTGATGCTTTTCCTGTTTGTATCTTTAAACTCCAAGACAAAAAGAGAAATTCTTTTCAGTACTTGTAATATTGGTTTTTTAATAATAACATAACTTTTTTCAAAAAAAATAAAAATTCAACTCACAAAACATCAAAAATGAAAATTGAAGTGCTAAAAAGTAAAATATGATATATCAAGGATAACAACTAATCTTTATATATATATATAAAGATTTTGTTTTAACTTTTATTTTATCTTATTATATTATTCTTAGTTGTAAAATTATCTTTTATCTTAGAGTTATCTATTAAGCTATTTTTGTAACTACTATCTCTATATAATAAACTCTCTGATACAACTTATACTTGAGTTCAACTAGCATTAATCATTCAAAATGTTTTCATGACAGTCTTTTAATAATAAACATCAAATGTAACACCAAAATCTTTGTTGTCTTTTTCTAAGGAAAAACTCTAATACCTTTTGATTTTAGTGGCTTTATTGACTCTAGTGCCCTTCTTTCTCATGGATCACTTCAAACTAGATATGCATGTCACTTAATCGGAGGTTTGATTATCTCATCATTGGCTTTTGCTGCTAATGCATATTTCATCATCTTATTTGAGCATGACTCAAATTGTTTTATTGAAGATCTCAACCATTTGAAGATTTTTCAAAAGATTTAGTTGATACTTCAATATACTTTCTTACCTACATATGGTGCATCAAGACCGTTTTATGTTATCAATCGAAGTCTTCCATCTTTTTTCTTGATCTCGACCCATCAATACTCAACTTGTTATATATTTTGCTCAAATTGCATGTTGTTTTACGGCACAATCCGTAATACTCCTTAAAACTTATGGTGCTTCATGCAGCTTCAAGATTAAACAACTAAGATTTAATGGTGCATACACTCACCAATCACCACTCAACCATAGTAGTAGAGTCCATTTGCCTCTTTCAATCTCCACCTAGAAGCGGCCTCTACGGCAGCCCCTTCCCCATGGCCTCGTCGTCCCAAACCAACCCCCTCCCCCAAACAAAAAAGAAAAACAACACTCTGGGAGGCATCTACAACCATCGGCTGCCACCCTCCTGACGCCCACTAGGGGAACAATTTGATGTGGTGGAAGCTCGATCCCAGCCTCCTCATCACGATGGCAACAATAACAGTGATGGTGAAGTGAGAGTCCATGGTGGAGCGAGAGATGACGAGAGTGGTGGAGTGCAGTTCATAAGGATGACAAGAGAAGAAAAAATGATGGAAGGAGAGAATTTTAAGATATATTTGCAGTGATTAATTGTGTATATGCATCATCAATGTTCACCTTTAGATGGACAAGGTGCATGGTGCACCAAACTCAATGGGAGCATAGCATATGCTGCCATTGTTTTACAATCTAAACTTGGCTCTGGGTGAACAACATCCAATTTGATGGAGATGATAGATCAAGGATAATAACTTCTCTATAAAAATGTTATTTATACTTATAATGTGAACATATCAAGGGTTAATAAAGAGAGAGAAAGACTCGGAAATAGCAAATGTAGAAAGAGAAATGATGGTGGAGCTATTATTTTTGTATTTTTCTCTCTACTTGTGAATATATGATGTGTCTATATTATGAGTATAAATAACATTATGTTTTTTTTTTTTTTTTAAAGAATAGAGACATTTACCAAGTTCGCCTTATGAACACTTCTAAATATTCTTCACATGATTTTCTTTTTCTTTAGTATTTGCAGTGACGTCTTTTAAAAATGCTATTCTAAATAATAAAAAGTATGTTAATTCGATTATGTTTTTTGATACATATTTTAATTCAATTGATAAGCATCAACAACTTTTTTCAGTTACAAGAATTCTCCATTATTTATTGATTTAATTTTTTTTTTATCTCGATACAGATTTCTCTATTATATGTAGGTATGATCATCACTCGATTAGGATTAGTGTGACTCTTTCTCTCTACGAGTGTTCTTAATTTGACACGTTAATTACAATCCTTGTATATCGGATATCAATCGCGTGAAGTTCCAAAAGAGAATTACATTACATCCTCACCCTTAAAATTAATTCTTTTAATTCTTTTTAATGTACTAAAAATATTATTTCTTTTATATAAAATACTAACCCAATGTACACTTGAAAAATACGTACCACCCTTTAAATTATCAATTGCACAAGGTGCAGATTCTTTTGGAATTGTAGATCACTTCTATATACAAGTAACGGGAACCAATAACTGGTCCTTTGTAATTTTTAAAATCCATTTTCATCTGCTGCAAATTAAGTTTGTTTTAATTCAAAAGTGTTTAGGCCGGGCCTTTGATCAGGTTTTGTTAATGTTCTGACGGCGTTTACCATGAATTGCGAATTTTTATGACATGGAAAATTGAAATTAAAGAACAGCTGTAAATTACAAAAGATCTATCTGTAGGTGTCAGGGAAAGCAAAAGAAGCTCCCAATGACAGATGTACAGAGTCAAGAAGAACCATTAAAGATGTGGAGGAGAAGAGAAGGAATCAAGATAATATAGATTAGTCACCCACCAAAACCAGAACCAGATGCATGCCTTATCTTGGAATAAACATTTAGCTTTTCTCGTAAATATGTACAGAATTTGCTTTTTATGCTGGAAACTTTGTCATAAGGAATACAGCTTTCATTGCTGGACAAGAAGAAAAATGGAATCCATCAATCTTAACTGTACCTTGCCACTTCCTGTTAGTCGAGTCTTAACTAGAGGGCTAAACCTGAAGTTTCGTTTCCCAGGAATATTTTTTGATCTCATATTGTATAGATATATAGTATATTAATGTGAATGTGAGTTATTATTAAAATAAGTGTGTAACTAAAGAAGAGAGGTTTAGTGCATATTTATGTAAAAGAGGTGTTAGATGTCATTAACATGAGAATTGCTATTTGGTACAAAGACATGATGTACGAAATTAGACAAAATAATATCGTAAAAGTTAAATTACATCACATCATTTTTTGTTTTATGATGTACACTGTGTTATCGAATAAAATCAATTGGTGCTTTCTCCGGTGAAGTATAGTTTGGAAACTCATGGTGAAGCTGTGAGTTGTCTTAAATGAATAAATGGCATATGGACATGTGATTTGGACGTTAGGGCAAGTAGATGTAGATTAGAAGATTCTAAAGTAGGATACACTGATTTAGTGACTATGGTGGTCACTAAATCACAACCTTTTGGATTTTTTTTTTTAATTAGAAGTTTAGAACAGCCTTCTTCCTCCATTTTTTCTCTTTCCTTCCCTCTTCCCTCCCCCTCTTCCTCCTAGCTGCTCACCAGTCACTATGCCGGCACCAAACACTACACTGTTGTGGCCTCAAATCCAATGATGCATACAATCCACAAACAATAACTACATCTACTTCCCTCAAATAGTAGGTGATGAAAAATTCATATTCAAGAACTTCAACAAAACGATGAAGGAAAGAAAAAACACAACATTACAAAATATATCAAATGCAAGGAAAAAAAATGGCGTTATGACAGGTGATGAGCCTAATAACAAATTGTACCAACTAGTAAATATAATATCCAAAATGTAGCATTATAATCCAAACAAATCCTAAAAAGTTCACAACAAAATCAAAAATCAAAACTTTCTTCCTTCAACAATAAAACTAGATCAAGAACAAAGATTGCAAAATAATCCCGTTTTAGCCAAATTGAAGGAAAAATAAGAGAGAAAAAAGACTCAAAATCTGAGCTTGGTAAAGAACCAACTGTTCTTGCCGGTCTTGAATCGAACTTCTTCTTGGTCTCCTTGAGCGCCGTCACCTTCTTCGATTGCAGGCAGTCCACAGTGACAATGTTGGAGTTCATCATTGTAGCGGAGTTTGCCAAGAATGGAGGCTTTGGGGCTAATGGCATCAACGTGACAGCCCTCTTTGTCGATGACGCGCCCCATGTCTCTGTCGGTGATGTGCAGCACGTCAGCACCGAACCTAGTGATGCAATTGAAGTGAGTTGGATCTTACCATTGGAGTAGAGGAAAGAGTCCCCAGGCTGGGCTGTGATGAAATGATGAGATGATTCTTATGCCAAGTGAAAAGAAGCTGATGAGTAACGAGAAAGGAAATGTTCAGGGAAGAGAGTGGAAAAAAAAATGGTGGGTGAAAAAAGGTTGTAAAGACTACAATAGTCCTTAAGTTGTATGGACCATTTTAAAATCTTCTTTGTTATTAACACTGAATACGTGTAATATTTTTGTTCACCCACCTCATAACTTTACCATTAGTTTCCAAAACTATACTTCACCACAGAAAACACCTTAATGATTTTCCTTAAAATATATAATCTCCAAATAATGTCACTCTTACCTTAATAACATATTTTAATGTTGCTAATGAAAAGGCAAAAGTAGTTTACCAAGATTTCAGCCTTATGTGTCTCATTCTAGGGTCACCTTCATTGTGTCTCTATCCCTTGGTGGGAGCCTTTTTTTTTTTTTCCTCTTTCTTCTTTTTGAGTCTTTTCGGCGGCTTTTTTTCTCGTTTTCTTTCAATTCTACGACTCGGTTCAGCTATAAAAGGTATCTTATTTAGAAGAATATGGAAGTATAGCACAGGAAGAGACATGGGTGCCGAATTTTCACGAGTAGGACTTGAGGAAGAAGAGCAGCAAAGGACACAGTCACAACCACAGCAACAACAGCAGCAACTGCAAAGGCCACAGCAACAGCAAAGGCCACAGCCTCAGCAACAACAACAACAACAAAAGCCTTTGCCACATGAAGGAACCAGTAGGGATGCATGGTTACTGCCTCCTCATAGTGAGGCAAAACCCTCCAACAACACCCCAAAGGCAGTAGAAGATGTCGCTGTTGTAAAACCCAATGGGACTGAATCCTTGACGCCAGTGAAATCTTCCAAAGAACTGAATCTCCCACGCAACCATGAAGACATATTGAAGCGTGCAGACTCACCAGTTGATAAATCTTCCAGGGAGAAGCTGCTTGATCAGCTATATGCTGGGGTGTTCTTAGACCATAAAACTAAGGCAAGTTCAATGCAATTCGTTCCATGGTTTCTTTTCTTCTCCTCATTCCGTCTCCTTAGGGTCCTAGATATTAGGTATGCATAGAAATGACTTTAGTCTATAAGCTCATGCTAGCCTAAGTCTTATTTGATTAATAAGGGAGCTGAAAGCTATGCATTAAGATATCGGCATAGTGAAGTAGGACTAGCACAATAATGCACAAATAGCAATGGTATTGAGTGCCTGCGGAAGAATGTTCAGGTGTGGGCTTGATCACAAGACCAGTTAGAAAATATTCTTATCCTTATGTATAGTATCCATATTTACGTGTCAATGTTAATAATAATATGTACTTCCACGTAAAATTTGTATATTGGCAATCATATATAAAATTTTTAAAAAATAATAATAATAGGTTCTTGAAGCCCAATAATTTATTTAGTTCTTTAATACCTGTGCTATCCTTGGTTAAGCAATGATCGCACTTTGAACTGATTTGATTTAAGATTTTATTGATTGAACCAAATTTTCGTTTGCTCTTTATTGATTATCATTATTTGCAGAAATACTGGGTAGAAAAGAAGTCCAACAGTAACTGTTTCATGCTGTACGCAAGAGCACTGTCAATCACCTGGGCAGAAAATCAACACTATTGGAAATGGGTACCCCAGAAAGAAGCAAGGTGCGCATATATCAGGAATGTTAAAGAGATTTTTTTTTTTTTTTTTGGGGTTCTTTACTAGCTTTGGAGACCTAGGGAAGAAAAGAAAAAATGAATGAGGGTAGAAAGGGAATTCAAAACATCAAACACTTGATGGTCAAAATAATCGTGATAGCCATGTAAATAGCTCATCATAGACAATTTGTTTGGAATAATTTTTGGGAGAAGGTCTTTTAAAAGAAGACTTTTTAGAGGAATTACTTTTAAAAGAATAATTTTTATTTGATTTGAATATGTCAAAAATAAGTTTAAGAGAATAAGTTTTATTTGAATAGGATAAAGTAAAATTACTTTTAGTTGTTGATATTAGAGTAATAGTAAAATTTCTTTTCAAAAGATCTTTTTTCTAGAATAAAAAATAACTTCAATAATATTTTTTTTAAAAACCTTTTAAAATTTCAAAAGGCCTTCTAAACAAATATCTTTACATACCAAAACATATTAATTATTATATATTTTCATTCTTATTTCAATAAAAAGCCTTCTAAACCTTCTAAAAGTACAACCAAACGGGCACTTAATTAATTCCACTGACAGCACATTAGTTCAAACTAAACTCGAGGAAAATTGTTCATCGGGTTAGAGATTTGAAAGTCACTGGCAAGAGGTAATTATGTCATTTGATTTTGCCTTTATAACAACTTAGGTTTAGTTAAACTGACTCTTCTAATTTAAGCACATTATATTAACCTTACACAGAACTACTTCCAATTAATTGGAGCAAGCTATGATGTTGCAGTGGCACATTAACTGAGGTGGCTGAACTGAACAGAGTTTGTTGGCTAGAAGTGCATGGAAAATTTGATACTAGAAAGCTTTCACCAGGAACACTGTATCAAGTATCATTTATTGTAATGTTGAAAGATCCAGCTCAAGGGTGGGAAGTTCCAGTCAATGTTAGACTTGTCCTTCCAGGAGGGAAGAAACAGCAACGCAAGGAAAATTTAATCGAGAAGTTAAGGGTGCGCTGGATAGAGATTCCAGTTGGTGATTTTGTAGCATCTGAACAAGATGTTGGTGAGATGGAGTTCTCTATGTATGAATATGAAGGTGGTATGTGGAAGCAGGGGCTTGTCATCAAAGGTGTTACCATCAAACCAAAGGAACTAAGCTAGACAACTGCAATCTCTTTGTGATGTACGGAGAGATCTTATTCCCATGCATGGACATCAAAGCAAATTTGCGAGATTCAAGCCATAGGACGTATCAAAATGGAGAATGAGAGTTGTACAGTTTATATGGTTTTAGTATATGATATATGTTGGAGTACCTTCAAAATAATAATACAATTATGACATGTTTAAGTACGTTAATTGCTCTATTGCAGTCAATACAGAAAAGTTTAAACAGACTTTAATGGCATATAACACGTTAACACGGCTTACAATAAATTAGCATTTTTTTCCAAGTGGAGAAGGATGTGTGCCTTATACTAATTAATGTTTCAATAACAGAATCGAAAATTGAACTAACTTCCAAGGCCTCTGGTTTATAAAAGAATTCAGTTAGTTTAACTAAATAAATTTATAATTAAACTGTGTAATTAAACAAAAGCATTTTTAAATTCAAACATAACGGATCTTCTATCCAAATAGTTCAAATTAATCAGATTGGCTATTGCTATTTTTTTTTCATATGTAAAAGTGCTCCAACTCACTAGATGTGAAGAGTTAAAACATGAGAGCAGGAATCCAAGAAAGGAAATCTCAAAAAGACTGCACCAAAACACCAACAAAGACACAAAGGACAACACCAGAGGAAAACAACACCAAGACACAAGGCTAAAACAAAAGGAATAGAGTCAAACACCTACCCCAAGCCCACTCAAACACCAAGAGCCAATCCCCTCACTAGCAAACAGCCCGAGACACCAAGCATAAAAGCCGCTCAACACCTACACCACCACCAATCAACCAAAATCAACAAACAATCAATCTAAATTATTTGTTGTGTTCTTCTTTCTATGACCCCTTCTCTTAGGAAGGACGAAATCTTGGCAAACCTTAATCTTAGAGATAGCATCAATCATTGCCATTTTATTACTAACCTTCAATCCCAAAACTTTCCCAATGTTCCATGTATTTTGCGCTTCCACAAGATCCTCCTCAAACGGAAGCACAATTTCGATAGCTCCACTTTGAGGGCTAGAGCCTGATAAGAATAATTGAGATTCGAGAATCCTCTCTGTTGAGTTTGGGCTAGAACCATGAACTGCCCCAAAGAGAGAGTCTGCTCCTGCAACCTCTGCAAACAAAGGCTCCACTGTTTCCCCGGCAACAACTTGATCACTATTTTGAAACTCCTCTACATCTAGCCTACAAACTGATTCCATCTAGCTTTCCAATTCAACTCTCACTAAAATTGGTTGGCCCAGCTTTAGCCCAAAGAATTGAGAAGGTCCAGCCTAGGTCCCTGAGGAAGGTTAACTTCCTTCACCCTTTCCTTTGTTGGCCCCAACTCTGGAAAGATTTGACTGATTGGACCTGAACTTTCAAACTCACCAATGGGAAGCAAGGACACGTCACATCTCTTGTTTATCATCGAGGTGAGCAACTCTTCTTCCTAGAACAACCTTCTTTGTCCGGCTTCTCCTTCCTTCTACCGAATTGATCTTTCCCTCCTGCATCCAAGATTCTCAGCCTCCACCGTTTTTTGATCAGGTACAATAGAGTCGTAAGACTTCTGTTAATTTCCTCCACTTTGATCGAATTGGTGGTTTCTGCATTCCATCCCGTTCTCGTTTCATTACTCCTCATCTAAATGTGTCTCCTCCACTCCTCATCGTCCCAAGATGTTTTCATTTCTATACTATTTTTTGGCCTCCACTCATTAGTCTTCTGCTTCCGTTGAGCTCCTTCCACCACCTCCTTGAAGTTCCTTCCATCTCTATCATTGAAATTTTCCTTTGACCTTCCCCCTATCTATTCTGCTTCTCTACTCAAAACCACCTGGGCTAGCCCTCTACTATGCAAGCCTTTATTGGCATATTTCGTGAAGGAGACCTCCATTCTCCTCCCTCCTAATCTCACCCGATTCAGGTTCCTGGCTGCTTTCATTGCCTCCTCAAGATGCTTATAACGAACAAACCCAAACCTATCGCCATTGAACTGCCTTCTCTTTTTAGAGACATATATATCTTATACTTCACCTTGCTCTCTAAATATATGTGACAGTCTTTCCCAAGAAATCTCTCAAGGTAGACCATTGATGAACAGCATATACACCTCTTCCCTTACCGAACCTACTCGTCGCCTTCTGTCTTACCGTTCTCCATTCAGTATCTTGAACATCTATAAAAGCTATCTTGGATGATAGCTTTGGAACCTTATAACCTTATGGACTTTCCCTTTTTGGGTATAGGACGATAGGACGATTCTTCATGCGTGGTTTTTTGTAACACGTTTAATGGGTTTTTTGCTATTCTTAAGCGTTTATTGCCCAATTCCATTCAATTATCATTTTTTTTTTAACTTTTTTCAAAATATTCTTCTCTTTGTTTATTAATTGAAATGGTAATCAAATATGGATTTAATTTGAATACACTGTCAGTGTAAAACTTTTTTACACAGACATCCAATCATATATTGCCACATCAGTAAAAGTCTTTGATACAACTACCCACTACTTGAATAATCATGCAAATGGAAGGTTTTGATTGGATGATAATGTAAAAAATTTTACACTGTCAGTGTACTCCAATTAAACTCATCAAATATTCAATATTTGTTATAATTTATAAGTTCATTGAAATTTATTATTTTAAATTTAATTCAAAATAATTTATTTTTATCTTTAATATTATCAATTTTCACTTTTATATGCAGTAAATTTATTTAACACAATTATTTTGATTTAAATATGAAATTATTTTTCAAGTTTTGATTAATATAATAATTATCTAAATAAAATAATAAAAGTGAATAACAGTAAAATAATGAATTAGTATTTTATAAGTACGACACACATATCTACTTTTTTTTTATATCTAAAATTAATATTCACATGAAAATAATTTTTTTTTTTTTAAAAAAAGTAAGTGAAAGATAAACTTTTTTTTTACAGAATTTAAAAAGTTATTTGTTAATTAAAACGATAAAATGATATAAAATAATTAATACTATTACATTTTGTAAATTTAATGTGAAATTAACATATTTAACTCAATATTTGCATCTAACTATTAAATTTGTTTCTTTAAGTTTATTTTCTTAATATAAAACTATCTAAAATAATATATATAATAGTGAGTATTCTAAAGAACAATGAGTAAAATTGAATAACAATAAATAAAATTTAATATAGCTATCTAAATATTTTGAATTTTTTAAAAAAGCTTCTATAGTGTTCTATTGCTTTTACTTTTGTGATCTATTATTTTTATTTTCTGTAAAAGCATTAATCTTTCACTTTTTTTTCATAAAATATGTTAAATTTATTTTTTCAATGAAAAAGAATTTTTTATTTAAATCGCAATAACATATCTTCCCAATTTTTTATAAAAATATTAATTTAATGTGTTTTTTTTTTTAAAAAAAGAATACGTGAATGATATGTAAGATTTTCTAAAAAATTAAAAAAGAATAGATTACAACAAAAATGATAAAACTTTAGAAGAAGTTTTGAATATTAAAAATGTTAATTTTAAATAAACACTGGATATATGTGTCATATATTATAGCATATTAATTTGCCTTTATTATTATTATTATTATTATTATTCACTTTTCTTCTTTTTTAATTAATAATTATCATATTAAGAAAATGTTGAAAAAATAATTTAACATTCATATTCTAATAATTGTGTTAAACAAGCCAATTAGTCATAAAGTGTTAAATAAGTTTTTTTTTTTTCAAACACAAGTATTAAGAGAGTTGAAACAATATTAAATATTTTATCATCATTTCAATTTAAAAAACAAAGAGAAGATTATTTTGGAGAATGTGAAAAAATAATAGTTGAGTGGGAGTTGCAATAGACATTTAGGAGTGATTAGTCAGGTTTTTAAAACATTACTTTTAACAGTAACATTGTAGGCCAATAAATCACTCTAAAAAAAAACATAAAGGCATTAACAGTAATATTATAGGCCAATAAATAAGTATATGAGATGTGGGACATCATACAAACTCACACTCCATGCATTAGAAGGGGTGTAAATTCAATACAAGTGAATGGTGAATGGGATATGAGCCGGTATCGTGTCCCACACCTTATATTTATACATAAAATTTTTCCTTTTAATATGAACTTTGCACGAAGCACGCCACTCTTTAACATCATAAGTCAAATATGGCAGAAAGATGGTCATAACTGATACATACCATTCACATATCACACAAAAAGGATGGAGGAATATGGCAGCATCATCATTCCAACATCCTTATATACAAGAGATGACGACCACATACATCAACAGAAACTGATTCATGAGGCATCAACTGAAACAGCTCGCTAGAGCATTCAGTTCAACATGCTGTTTACCCTCACTGCCAGGGTGAACGGTGACGTTGGCACTAGCCTCAGGATAAGATTATATTGATCGGCTCCTCTTTAAGGGATGCTACTTGTAGACCCTTCTCTTTGTGCCTCTCCATTTCAAAAGCAGTGGGTGGAATCACATAATCATTGAAGGGATCGTGAAAAGGATCTGGATCTCCATTCTCCAACTTTCAGCCAGTGCTTGAGAATCCGGGATACATGAAGGTCACAAAGGACCTGGAACTCCAACATAAAGATATAGTAGCTTAAACATACGGTACAATTATAAGATGGTGAATCAAGGCATAAAGGTCAGAGAAAAAAGTTGAAGGGGTAGAATGATGCAGGAGACGTATTAATTAGGATTTTGATCCTCTAACATTAGCTCCTCTATAATGTTATAGGAAACTACAAAATAGAATTAAACTTATTTGAGAAGCTAAATGGATGTGTTACCTCACTTTGCAGGCACGTGAAACATTTCACCAAAGACCGTCTATAGAATGAGTTATGATGTTTATCTTTTTCTCCCCTGCAGCATTATATTTTGCAGGCAACTTATCCATTGTTTCCTGCAGCCTAAATGAAAATAAATAGAATAGTTGTTAGAGAAATTGCTTTCATTCAGAATTTATAGATAAAGAGTAAATGGTTGTTATGTTGAAGCCTGTGACACTTTTGCTGTAATATCTTATATCAGTAATTTTTTTGTACTTAATATTACTAGTCTGTGTTAAGTTTTGTCTTAGCAGTGATATTTGGAAGCTTGTAATGATTAAACTTGTAGTAGACAAGACTAAAAACTTAAAGGAGAAGTTTGTGTAGTCAGAATACTTGCTGTATGTATATATATCAGCAAACTAATACATAACTAGTTTCAGATCTTTTTCAACAAAACTGACTTTCTTCTCCATTCTTCTTAGTTCAAAACCAACATTTGGTACCAAAGCCTTCTCGGGTCTTTGAGGGGCTATGGGTGTGAGTCTGAGAGAAAACAAGAAAGGTTCCCTTCACTCAAGAAACCAGAAAACCTTCATCAATGGCCTCATCAAGTTTTTTCAAAGACCTCCACCTCCTATTTTCTCGTGGAGAAAATTACCTAATATAATGGTCAAAATGAGAACCTATTTGAGTTCTTATGATCTTTGGGAAGTTGTGGAAACGGGAGCAAATCCACCTCCATTGCCTGCCAATCCTACTGTAGCCCAGATGAAGCAACATAGTGAGGAGCGTGCTAAGAGATTCAAAGCACTGTCGTGCATCCAAAATGCTATATCAGATGAAATATTCACAAGGATTATGGCTTGTGAAACTGCAAAGCAAGCTTGGGACGCTCTCAAGCAAGAGTTTGAAGGCAGTGAGAAGACAAGACAGATGCGGGTCTTGAATCTCAGAAGGGAGTTTGAACTTTTGAGGATGAAGGAGATAGAGACTGTCAAAGAATATTCTAACAGGATTATGAAAGTGGTGAACCAGATTAGGCTTCTTGGAGAGGAACTCACAGAAAAGAGAATTGTAGAGAAGGTACTTGTCAGCTTGCCTGAGAAATATGAGTCAAAAATTTCCTCTTTGGAAGACTCTAAAGACTTAGACAACCTAACCCTCTCAAAGCTAGTAAGTGCTTTGCAAGCACAAGAGCAGAGGAGATCATTTAGACAAGAAGCTGTTGAAGGGGCTTTTCTAGTAACCAATAAAGAAAAAACTCCATCAACCAGCAGTGGGAAGAAATATTCTGGAGAAAAAAAATATAAAGAGAAGAAAGAATGTCAAGAGAATAAAGGTGGTAACAAGAAAAACAAGGTTCAATTCTGCCCACATTGCAAGAAAAAGGGTCATCCACCACTATTCTGTATAGACTGAGTTCAATGCAGGTCATGCAAACAATTTGGCCATGTGGAGAAAGTATGCAAAAACAAGCTTAAGCAGCAAACACAGCAAGCTCAAGTGGCAGAAAATGAAGTGGAGCAAGAAGAGAATTTGTTTGTTGCAACATGTTATGCAGCAAATTATAGTTCAGATGCTTGGTTGGTGGATAGTGGTTGCACTCACCATATGACTCATGATGCTGGCTTGTTTATAGAGCTAGACAAAAGCTACACTTCAAAGGTGAAAGTGGGAAATGGAAAGCATGTGCAAGTCAAAGACAAAGGTGTCATTGCAGTAGAGACCACCTCAAGTACAAGATTCATTTCTGATGTACTTTTTGTGCCTGAGATAAGCCAAAGCTTGCTTAGTGTTGGTCAGCTACTTGAAAAAAATTATGCAATACATTTTGAGAATAACTCATGTAGTGTGCTTGATCCTACTCGAGCTAAAATTCTTGCTGTTAAAATGATTGATAGAAGCTTTCCAATTAATTGGAAGCAAACTAATATACATGCTTTTATTGGCTCAATTGATGAATCCTTATTATGGCATAAAAGATTTGGCCATTTTAACTATTTTTCCTTAAAATACATGTCTTGCAAAGGCCTAACTCAAAATATGCCTATTGTTGATGCATGTAAATCTATTTGTGAGGTATGTTCACTTGGAAAGCTGCATAGGCTGTCTTTTCCTAAAAATGGTGCTTGGAGACCTTCACAGAAGCTGCAGTTAATTCACATTGATGTGTGCGGGCCTATGAGAACACCATCACTTAATGGAAGCAAATATTTCATCTTATTTATAGATAACTTCAGCCGCATGTGTTGGGTCTATTTTTTGAAGCAAAAGTCAGAAGTTGCTGATGTGTTTAGGAGGTTCAAGAGCCTTGTTGAGAACCAAGCTGACTGCGGAATTAAGGTGCTCAGATCTGATAATGGTACTGAGTACACATCAGAGAAGTTTGGGAGCTTTTGTGAGGAAGTTGGTATTCAACACCAGCTCACAATTCCTTACACTCCTCAACAAAATGGAGCGGAGTGAAAGGAAAAGATCTTGTCATGGAGATGGCAAGATGCTTGTTGATTGAGAAGAAGCTTCCAAAGAATTTCGTGCGAGGCAATCTGCTGTCTACCTACTTAATAGGCTGCCAATAAAAGCTCTCAAGGATAAAACTCCATTTGAAGCATGGTTTGACGTCAAGCCAGCTGTGGATCATCTTAGAGTCTTTGGATGCATATGTTACGTCTATGTTCCAGAGGCCAGAAGAGAAAAGCTTGATCAAAAAGCTGATGTAGGAATTTTCTTGGGTTACAGTTGCAATGCTAAAGGTTATAGGGTGTTTAACTTGAAAACAAAAAAAATTATGGTCACTAGAGACATTAAATTTGATGAAGCTGCTATTTGGAATTGGGACAGGAAGGAGATTGAGCAAGTTAGTGAAGGCTCAGTCAGAAGAAGCATATCCAAAGAAGAAGTAGATGAAGGTTCTGAATTTGGAAGTGATACTGAAGCTACTGTAAGAGGAACCAGATTGCTATCTGACATTTATGAAAGATGTAATGCTGCAATATTAGAACCGACCAGCTTTATTGAAGCTGCAAGTTCAGCTGGTTGGATGGCTGCAATGAAGGAGGAGCTGAGCATGATTGAAAAGAATGAAATTTGGCAGCTAGTAGACAAACCTAAGAACAAGAAAGTGATAGGTGTCAAGTGGGTATACAGAACCAAGTTAAATTCAGATGGTTCTGTCAACAAACTCAAAGCAAGATTGGTAGTTAAGGGTTATTTCCAGCAATATGGAGTTGATTTTACTGACACATTTGCTCCTGTACCAAGATATGACACTATAAGGATGCTAATAGCCTTGGCAGCTCAACAAGGTTGGAAAATTTTCCAACTAGATGTTAAATCAGCCTTTCTCAATGGTTACTTGGAGGAAGAGATTTTTGTTGAACAACCAGAAGGTTTTGTAGTTGCTAGTGATGAAGACAAAGTTTATTTACTCAAAAAGGCTTTATATGGGCTGCAACAGGCTCCAAGAGCCTGGTATAGCAGAATTGATAGTTATTTGTTGCAATTTGGATTTGACAAAAGCATTAGTGAGCCTAAACTGTATGTCAAGCAAGCTGGTTGTGATTTGATTATCATATCATTATATGGTGATGACTTGTTGGTGACTGGAAGTAACTCTACTCTTGTAGAGAAATTTAAATATGAAATGAACAATGTATTTGAGATGACAGATTTGGGAGAGATGACTTATTTTCTTGGAATGGAGATTCATCAAACTCAACAAGGAATCTTCATAAGCCAAAGAAAATATGCCATGGAAGTTTTGAAGAAGTTTGGCATGGCAAATTGCAAACCAACAAGACCCCATTGATGCAAAATGAGAAATTAAGCAAGGAAGATGGAGCCTGGAAAGGTAGATGCTGGTGTATATAGAAGCATGGTTGGTCGCTTATTGTATTTAACAAATACAAGACCAGATAATCATGTTTTTCGCAAGCTTGCTCTCTAGGTTCATACAAAATCCAAGTGAAAAGCATTACCAAGTTGCTAAAAGTGGTGCCGAGGTATATCAAGGGAACAATGGAGCTGGAATTTGGTTTAGAAAATCACTAATATGAAGTTGATTGGGTACTGTGACTATAGTGACCGCTGGTTCTCATGATGATATGAAAAGCACATCAAAGATATGTGTTTTCAATTGGTTCAGTGCTTTCAAACCGAATTTAAGAATAAGAAACTATTGCTACCATCGCCAGGCGCAATATATCTGTCACTTTGCCAGAAACCAAGCAATTTGGCTGAGAAAAGTGCTGGAAGATTTGAATCAAAAGCAAAAGGAAGCAATTGAAATTTTTTGTGATAACAAATCAGCAATGGCAATGGTGAAGAACCCTGTATTCCATGGAAGAACCAAGCATATCAAGATCAAATACCATTTTGTTAGAGAAGCAGAAGAGAGAAGTGAAGTCGGGTTCATTGTAATTCTGAGGATCAAGTTGCTAACATCTTGACCAAGGCCTTGCCTAAAGCAAGGTTTGAAACATTAAGGACTATTCTTGGTGTTTCCAGCAAAAGTGCCAAGGAGGAATGTTGAAGCCTGTGACACTTTTGCTGTAATATCTTATATCAGTAATTTTTTTGTACTTAATATTATAGTCTGTGTTAAGTCTTGTCTTAGCAGAGATATTTGGAAGCTTGTAATGATTAAACTTATAGTAGACAAGAATAAAAACTTAAAGGAGAAGTTTGTGTAGTCAGAATACTTGCTGCATGTATATATATATCAGCAAACTAATACATAACCAGTTTCAGATCTTTTTCAACAAAACTGACTTTCCTCTCCATTCTTCTTAGTTCAAAACCAACATGTTAAGAGACTTCATCCTCGGAATTGTGGGAAATTAATCAAACCATACCACCAGGAAACTAACACCCAACAGATACAACGGAGAGATGCAATTCAGATTAAATTAATTTGCCCAACTATAATCCACTTCATGCTATGCTTGTTTGTCAGATAATAGCTTTCTAAGAATACTGATCCTTTTGTAAAAGTAATCACAAATTATAAAAATACTCTGTAAAAATCATATAAAAAATCAATTTCATTATGTCAATGTGATAGAATACATTTTTTCTGCAGAAATATAAAATAAAATAATCTTAAATTTAATTTCATTATTTGGGTAAGGGACAAGAAGGGAATTGATTCCTGCTTTTTCAAGTTTGATCAAATTAATGTCATTAAACACTTAACATTTCCACTTTCAAATTAATCATAGTTACCTGTTGCTTTGACATAAGTCATAGCCAAAGCCAAAAAGTGACATCCTACTAAAGAGTACTTAATGATACTTAACTTTTTCTTCCTAGCGATCACTCAAATGTGAACTCATTTACATCCTTCAGAAAAGGTTATAATAACAACAAAATGTCATCGAATACTAATAACTTACATGCTGGTCAATGAGAAATTTATGACAATAAAACTTGTATAAATATTTTTTTGTGAATATAAACAAATTCGAAGCTATATAAACTTAACTAGTTGGGCTGCACCACTCAGTAGGGTTGCAAGCCTGGAACTTAACATCAAAGGACAAATTCTAAATAAAGTTTTTAAGGTTCTTGTCTGTGGTTATTTCCTATGTTTCATGGTCCGCTTGTGTACGTGTTGTTCAGTTTGATGCTTTTCCTGTTCGTATCTTTAAACTCCAAGACAAAAGGAGAAAGCCTTCTAAGTACTTGTAAATATTGTTTTTCTAATAATAACATAACATTTATTTTTCTTTAATTCAACTCAGAAAACATTAAAAAGAAAAAATAAAGTCCTAAAAAGTAAACTATGATATATCAAGGATAACAACTTTTTAAGGGAAAAAAAAACATTTTGTTTTAACTTTTCTTGTAATTTTATTTTATCTTATCATATTATTCTTAGATGCGGGTTTATCTTTTATCTTATGGTTATCTAATAAACTATTCTTATAATTACTACGTCTATATAATAAACTCTCTCATATAATTCATACTTGAGTTCAACTCGCATTCATGCAAAATGTATTCATGATAGAGTCTTTTAATAACTAACGTCAAATGTAACACCAAAATCTTTGTTGTCATTTCTATGGAGAAACTCCAATGTCCCTCAACCTAGTAGCTTTATTAAGTCCAATGCCTTTCCACTGATCCCTTCCAACTAGACGTGCATGACACTTAACTAGATGTTTGATCATCTCACCATTAGCTTTTGCCACTAACACATATTTCATTATCTTATTCTAGCATGACTCACAAATCATTTTGTTGATCTCAACCATTTGAAAATTTTTCAGAACATTTAGTTGATACTCCAATGTACTTTCATGCCTACATCTTGTGCATCAAGATCATTTTATGTTATCACAAAGCCTTTTATCTTTTTTCTTGATCTCAACCCAAGAATCCTCAATTTGTTTTATATGTTGCTCAAATTAAATATGTTGTTTTACAGTCCAAACTTGGCTTTGGGTGATAGCATTTAGTGTGAAGGAGATGATAGAGAAAGAATAAGAACTTCTTGTACTTATAGTGTAGACACATTATGGACTAATATCGAGAGAGAAAAGATATAAGGGGCATTTGGCAAGGGGAATATTTTCACATTCCCCTATTTGGTAGAAGAGTTGAAAAAATATTCTCAAAATATTACATTCTTGAAATTGATTTTAGGTGAAAATTCTCAACAAAACATTCTTATCTTACACATGAGATTATAATATTTGCATGGAATGAGAATATTTTTCCCTATAAAAAGGTCAAATTACCCCTATTATCACCCACTGCCACCTACCACTGGCCGCCACCTACCCGCTCCCTCCGCCCTCTGCCAAAGGTATTTTTGGAGATATGCAAAATTTTTCCAAAAGTTAAATCCATTTACTAGACGCTCTAAAAAACATATGCCTAGAAAAAGTTATTCCTAGAGATAGTATTCCGGAAATCTTATCCCTAGGAATTAGAGATGGTAAATAGGCCAACCCGCCCTCTCTTGCTGCTAGTCAAGCCTTAAGCAGGGTAGGGCAGGCCAACTTGCCATAATAATATGGTTTGAATATACCAACCCACCCTGCTTTTCTGTAGATTGGCGGGTTGACTTGTCAAACAATAAAAAATAAAAAACTTTTTTATGTAAATTAATTCATTTTAATTTTTTTTCAAAAAAAGATAAATGAATTTTTAATGCTGCTGCAACCATCTTTTTTTTTTTTGGATAATTTAAACTGATAGACTTCTGCCGTTTCAAAATCATTTTATCTGTAAAGTTATTTGCCAACACAGAAACAATCATCAACCAATTTTTGAGTCATGAAAGAGGAATCCACACCTCTCTTTGGGCATTATTAATTATCTAAAACTCGAGGTTCTGTCCTCGCGGTTCCAAAACCTATAGCAACTATAGGATTATGAGGATGAATAGCTTATCAAATACAAATAACATGTTTCATAATCTGATTTAATTTGTTCTTAAAAATCAACCATAATGCACTTGCAATAAGTAATAAGCATAAATAAAAGTGCAACATTTTCTTACCAATCACGGTCATATATGCTCTTCCCATAAATTTTATCATACTAAACTTACAGAATACATCATGATAAGTATAATAGTTCTTTGTTTGTTTCACTCATGTAACTGTTTGTCTCATGTAACTCATGTTGTTTGTCTCATTAACATAATTGTTTTTTTTTTTGGGGGGTATGTGACACGATACTAGAGAGCAGGAGGCAATGGCATGTGAGGGCCCAAATATTAAGTTTATTTTGTGGCCAAAGAAAAAGAAAAAAAAAGAGACCGCAGTTATGTAGGTCAAATTTTTTTTACGGATTGAAAATATCAACCCACTTCACCAAGGTATGTGGATTATGTACGGATTCGACCCGTTTTGTCATCTCTACCGAGAATGAAAATTCAAACCTCTTATCAAACACTTTCTAGAAGTGATGAATATAGAAAAAGAAATAATTGTGGATTTATCACTTTTGTATCTTTCTCTCTTCTTGTGAATGTATAATGTGCCTATATCATAAATACAAATAATGTTATACATTTTTAAGAGTAGAGACATTTACCAAGTTGGGCTTTGTTATGAGCACTTCTAAATATTCTTCACATGATTTTCTTTTTCTTTAGTATTATTACCTTGCAGTGACGTCTTTTAAAAATGTTATTCTAAATAACAAAAAGTCTGTTAATTCGATTCTTTTTAATACAGGTTTTAATTCAATTAATAAGCAACACAACTTTTTTCAGTTACAAGATTTCTCTATTATTTATTTTATTTTATTTTATTTTTTTGGACACAGAGTTCTCTATTATATTTAGGTATGAGATCACTCTATGCTTGGGATTGACCCTTTCTCTCTAGGAGTGTTTTTGACAATTAATTACAATGTGCAGCAGTCCTTGTATATCGGATATGAATATCGTGTGCAGTTCCAAAAGAGAATTACATCAAACCCTTAAAATTAATTCTTTTTAATGTACTAAAAATATTATTTCTTTTTATATAAAATACTAACAAAATAAGCTTGAAAAATACGTACCACCTTTTAAATTATCAATTGCACAAGGTGCAGATTCTTTTGGAATTGCAGATCACTTCTATATACGATTGCATAAGGTGCAGATCACTTATATACCCGAGTAATGGGAACGAATAACTGGTCCTTTGTAATTTTTAAAATCCTTTTTCATCTGCTGCAAATTAAGTTGTTTTAATTCAAAAGTGTCCTTTGATCAAGTTTTGTTAATGTTCTGAAGGCGTTTACGATGAATTGCGAATTGTTATGACAGGAAAAATTGAAATTAAAGAACAACTGTAAATTGCAAAAGATCTATCTGTAGGTGTCAGGGAAAGCAAAAGAAGCTCCAAATGGCAGATAAGAGTTAAGAAGAACCATTAAAGATGTGGAGGAGGAGAGAAGGAATCAAGATAACATAGATTACTCACCCACCAAAACCAGAAGCAGATGCATGCCTTATCTTGGAATAAGCATTCAGCTTTTCTCGTAAATATAAACAGAATTTGCTTTCTTATGCTTGAAACTTTGGCATATACGGAATACAGCTTTCATTGCTGGACGAGAAGAAAAAAAGGAATCTATCAATCTTAAGTCTTAACTGTTGCCACTTCCTGTTAGTGAAGTCTTAATTAGAGGTCTAAACCTGAAGTTTCATTGCATGGAAATGTTTTTTGAGCTCATATTGTATAGATATTTTATAGATGTAGTATATTAATGTGTGTGTTAGTGATTATCAGGATAAGTGTGTATTGAAGTGAGAGAAGTGAGTGCAAATTTATGTAAAAGAGATGTTAAACCTGACATTAAAATATGAAAGTTACTATTTAATATAAAGACATGATGTTCGAAATCACATCTCGTAATATGACAAAAGTAAAATTATATTGCATTATTTTTATTGTTTTATCATGTAAATTGTGTTATGATATAAAGTCAATGGCCAAAATTTTTCATAGCTGATTTCGTACATATTCTTTCGTAACATTAATTATTTTTGTTAAAATATATAATCTTTAAATAATATCACTCTTACCTTAATGACATATTTTAATATTGCCAATGAAGGCAAAAGTAGTTTACCAAGATTTTCATCCTTGTATGTCCCATTCTAGGGTCATCTTCATTTTTATTCTTCTTTTTGCTTCTTTTTGACGGCTTTTTTCTCCTTTTCTTTCAAGTCTACTATGATTATTGATTTCTCAGCTCTTGTCTTATCTCATAGCTATTGCCAAGTAAATAAAAGCATATCGCTATTACCTGTCAGTTATCTTTGTGTAGATCAAAGATGAGCTCTTTATATATTAAAATGGATACGAAGGAAAGAGGGAAATAAACAACCCATCAGGACATTGTATGTATATTGATATATGTTATAATGTTAACTGCCTAACTGGTTTAAATTTTCATATAAATATTGAGATTCTACTTGGTCGAAAAATGTCTTATAGTTGCATGCAGGGCTTTGGCAAAGAATGCAAGCCACGGGGCCAGGGCACATTTGGAGCACGTTTGGAAGATGAAGATATCAAAATATTGGCCGAGTTTGTTAAGTCTCAGGCAGATCAAGGGTGGCCAAGGATAGAAACTGGAGAAAAATGATTCAGCTATTAGCATTTCTCTTTTGGGCACATTTAGCTATTAGATTTTGTTCTACTGTTTCATAACTAGTCGGGACCGTGCTAAGCAGCTCATTCAAAATAACATCTATTAACAAAATATTACAAACACCTAGTTACACATATTTGGTCAAATAATTCAAGTTATAAACATAATTTAAAAAATAAACACTTACAACAACATATAACAAATAGCATCTCTTTTTACTAAAAACACATCTGTAGGATGTGATTGAGTCAGTATCTAGTAAATAAAAATGACACAATTAACATCTATTAAGAAACAATAGACAACAAAAGACATCTCACAATCCAACTAAAATTTATCCACCTTGCAAATATTCGAATTTGAGTAGTGTAATAAATTAAAAAAAATGTCATGGGATTATGAAAATCACTTAGTATTATAAATTCATTTATATCGCTTAATAAATTTGTATGCAATTAAAAAAAGCATGACCTTAATAGAGATAGCTATCTATGGGCATAAGGATATATCCCTCACCCCCATCCCCATTATCATCATGGGTTCCATTCCCCGTTACTTGTAGGAATTTGTATCTCTATAGACTTCCGTAAGTTTATATAAAAGGTTAAAAAAATTCAAAAAAGAGAGAAATTCATAAAAAAAGTTTTAAACCTAAATAAAATCTATATAATATCCATAATTTGTTACAATTCTATTAATACAACACAAATAACAAACATGATGAAAATTCAATAGTTATAATAATAATTATAATCATAAAAAATAATTACAAAAATTAAAATAAAAGAAATCTCCACTAATGAAAATTCAATAGTTTTAATAACAATTATAATCATAAAAAATAATTAAAAAATCAAAATGATGGAAATCTCTACTAAGGTTTGAGTATGTGTGTGTGTGCATGTGTGCACTTGTGTGTGTGCGTGTAGTGTTATTTAGGTAGTTTTACATATGAGCAGAGATTTCATAGATTTCCATACAGCAGAATCCCCATTCCATTTAGTAAATGACGATGGGATTATGATTTCCCTGGGAAATATAACTATCTTTATATCCGCTCCTATCATAGGTAATTTTTGTGGATAACTGTCTAAATGGTGCTATGCACGGTTCATAAAAAATTACTTTTATTAGAAAAAAAAAAGATTAGTTAAAAAAGTATAAATAAATGAGTTAGATAATTTGTTATTTATATATAACACTTGCAGTATAAAAATTTATTGGCAAATATAATATTTCTAAAAATTAATTTGATTACACAATTTGATGATAAAAATTGCTTAATTTGATATGAAACTAACAAAATGATTACTAATATAAAATTTAGTATATAATTTTAATAAATAAAAATAAAATTTGATATGAAAGGTAATAAAAAATAAAAATAAAAGGAAATAATAAAATAATTCTTATGCCGTAAAAATGAATTCTTCATATTTGATGTTTAGATAAAAATTCAAACTTTTTGTATAAAACACCGAATTAAAATAAGTATAAATATAGATAATATATGTAATCAATTATTAAACAATGATAATAAATAAAATTATTAACTTCTAATTTTTAAATGAGGAGCAAATTACTCTGTACAAAAAAAAAATAATTTTCACCTCTTTTCCTATTCTTCAACATTCTATAAATTAATTTAAAAAAATTATACAAAATTATTTCATATAACAACTAATTATTAAAAGTATAATTTTTTTAATCAAACTCTGTACTTTAAATATTTGAATGACACAGAACTAAAAATAATTTGTTTTTCCTCTTCCTCTCTTTTCTTTTGCCTCGTAGTGATGTAACCAATTGCATTATAATGAATATCTTTTAAACATTATAGATATATGATTACTTAATGAATTTTTATAATTAATTAAAGTGCAAGTTTTATTAAAAGTAGATAGTTTTTAAATCCTGTTTCACATGTAAATATAAAATATCAAATGCTTGTATAAAACTTAATTACCTCAAAATAATTATGAAGGCGTATGTTTTAATTCAAAAGTGTCCTTTGATCAGGTTTGTTAATGTTCTGAAGGCGTTTACGATGAAACGCGAATTGTTATGACAGGAAAAATTGAAATTAAGGAATAACTGTAAATTGCAAAAGATCTATCTGTAGGTGTCAGGGAAAGCAAAAGAAGCTCCAAATGGCAGACAAGAGTTAAGAAGAACCATTAAAGATGTGGAGGAGAAGAGAAGGAATCAAGATAACATAGATTAGTCACCCACCAAAACCAGAACCATGATGCATACCTTATCTTGGAATAAACATTCAGCTTTTCTTGTAAATATAAACAGAATTTGCTTCTTATGCTTGAAACTTTGGCGTATACGGAATACAGCTTTCATTGCTGGACAAGAAGAAAAAAAGGAATCCATCAATCTTAAGTCTTAACTGTTGCCAATTCCTGTTAGTGAAGTCTCAATTAGAGGGCCAAACCTGAAGTTTCATTACATGGAAATGTTTTTTGAAGTCATATTGTATAGATATTTTATAGATGTAGTATATTAATGTGTGTGTTAGTGATTATCAAGATACGTGTCTATTGAAGTAAGAGAAGTGAGCGCAAATTTATGTAAAAGAGATGTTAAACCTGACATTAAAATATGAAAGTTACTATTTAATATAAAGACATGTTCGAAATCAGACCCCGTACTATGACAAAAGTTAAATTATATTGCATTATTTTTTGTTTTATCATGTAAATTGTGTTATGATACGAAGTCAATGGCCAAAATTTTTCACGAGTGATTTCGTACATATTCTTTCGTACCATTAATGATTTTTGTTAAAATATATAATTTTTAAATAATATCACTCTTACCTTAATGACATATTTTAATGTTGCCAATGAAGGCAAAAGTAGTTTATCAAAATTTTCATCCTTACGTGTCTCATTCGAGGGTCATCTTCATTGTGTCTCTACTGGGGCTTTTTATTCTTCTTTTTGCTTCTTTTTGGCGGCTTTTTCCTCCTTTTCTTTCAAGTCTACTATGATTATTCATTTCTCAGCTATTGTCTTATCTTATCGCTATTGCCAAGTAAATAAAAGCATATCGTATCATTTGGATTTTTTGTTTCAAAAAAGACGCAATTATATTGGCTAAGGACTTAGTTCAGCTATAAAAGGTATTTTATTTAGAACACAATGGAAGTATACCACAGGAAGAGACATGGGTGCAGAAATTTCACGAGAAGTACCTGAGGAAGCTCTCTCAAGAAGCAACAACAACAACAACAACGGCCTCTGCCAGATGAAGAACCCATTTGGGATGACTGGTTTCTGCCTGCTCATGGTGAGGCTAAACCCTCCTCTAACACCGCAAGGGTAGTAGAAAATGCAATTGTTGTAAAACCGAAGGGGACTCAATCCTTGATGCCAGTGAAACCTTCCAGCGAACTGAATCTCCCACATAACTACGAAATATGGAGTACGGATATTTTAAGACAGGTGTATCCGTACCATAACGGATTCGTATCATATCATATTATAAATTTCGCAAATACTTTTAAATACTCCTAATTATATTTTACTAAGTTTTTTCCTTTTATTTTTTTTTTCTGAATTTTTACACTAATATGAATGGAAGTTCTATAACAATAAACAAATAAATGCATTTTATTATGTAAGTAGCCCATAGAGATATATATTTATTTGTATTGCATACTGACATATCTGTATCTTGAATTTTTTTTTTTTTTTAAATACCGTATCCTCGTACCGGATGCTCGTACCCATATCTATGCAATATAGACTATGAAGCCATATTGATGAATGCAGACTCACCGGTTGATAAATCTTCCTTGGACGAGCTGCTTGATCAACTACAAGCGGGGGTGTTCTTAGACCATAAAACTAAGGCAAGTTCAATACCATTCAGTTTCGTGATTTCTTTTCTTCTCCTCACTCCGTCTCCCTCGTGTCCTAGATATTAGGTACGCATAGAAATGACTTTAGTCTATAAGCCCATGCTAGCCTAAACCCTAAACCCTAGGGAGCTGAAAGCTATATGCATTAAGATATCAGATTATCAGTATGGTAAAGTAGGACTCGCACGATAATGCACGAAGAGCAATGGTAGTGAGTGCATGTGGAAGGATGTCTCAGGTTTGGACTTGGTCACCATAGTACTAGATTTACGTTCAAATGTTAATATATACTTCCACATGAAATTTGTATAGTGGTAATCATATATAGAAATATAAAAACATAATAATAGGTTCTTGAAGCCATTGAGTTTATTTAGTTCTTTAATACCTGAGCTATCCTTGGTTACGCAGTCATCGCAGTTTGAACTGATTTGATTTAAGATTTTATTGATTGAACCAAATTTTCGCATGCTCTATTTTATTGATTATCATTGTTTGCTGAAATACTGGCTACAAAAGAAGTACCATAGCAACTGTTTCATGTTGTATGCAAGAGCACTCTCAATCACCTGGGGAGCCGATCAACGCTATTGGAAATGGGTACCCCAGAAAGAAGCAAGGTGCGCACATATTACGAATACTAAAGGTTTTCTTTTTTTTTTTTGTTGGGTTATGTAATAGCTTTGCAAACCTGGGGAAGAAAAAAATGAATGAGAGTTGAAATCGAATTCATAGCATCAAACATTGCTTGGTAAAAATTATGGTGATAGCTAGGCATGTGAATATATAGCTCATACACAATTTAATTAATTCCACTGACTGCACATTAGTTCAAATTAAACTTGAGGAAAATTGCTCACCAGGCTAGATCTATGAAAGTCACTGGCAGGAGGAAACTATTTTGATTTTGCCTTTATAAAAACTTATGTTTAGTTAAACTGTATCTTATAATTTAAGCACTATTCATTTATGATCTCACACAGACCTAGTCCTCATTAGAGCAAGCTATGATGTTGCAGTGGCACAATTACTGAGGTGGCTGAACTGAAAGAAGTGTCTTGGCTAGAAGTGGAAGGAAAATTTTATATTAGAAGGCTTTCACCAGGGATAGTATATCAAGTATCATTTATTGTAATGTTGAAAGATCAAGGTCAAGGGTGGGAAGCCCCAGTCAATGTTAGACTTGTCCTTCCAGGAGGGAAGATACAGCAGAGCAAGGTAAACTTACTGGAGAAGCCAAGGGCGAGCTGGATAGAGATTCCGGCCGGTGAGTTTTTAGAATCTGATCGAGTTTTTGGCGAGATGAAGTTCACTCTGTATGAATATGACGATCATACGTGGAAGCGGGGGCTTGTCGTCAAAGGTGTTGCCATCAAACCAAAGAACTAAGCTAGACAACTACAAACTCTCTCTATGATGTATGGAGAAATCTTGATCCCATGCATGGACGTCAAAGCAAATTTGCCAGACTCAGGCCATAGGACGTATCAAAATGGAGAATGAGAGCATTATAGTTTTAGTATCTGATATAATGTTGGAGTACTTTCAAAATTAAACAATTATAACGTAGTTAAGTACGTTGCACTGTTGCAGTCAATACAGAAAAGTTTAGACAGACTTTAATGGCATATAACACATTAATATGACTTACAATAAATTAGCATATTGTCCCACCAGCGAAGGATGATTACCACCAACGAATGTTTCAAAAAGACAATGGAAAATTGTACTTCCGAGGCCTCTGATTTATAAAATAATTCATTTAGGCTAACTAACTTTATAATTAAATTGTAATTAAACAAAAGACTGATCTTCTATCCAAATAGTTCAATTTAGTCAGTTTAAAAACATTACCTTCCTTTTAAAATATTGTTGAAAGCCAATAAAGCAAACTTAACAAGTTTTGTGTGTCACTTTCGAGGCACTGAATTATGTCAAATAAGTTCCATTTTCCCCATCTCCATTTACCACTTAAATCCAATAAAACAGTGCTGTATAACAGTAACATTATAGGCCAATAAATAGTAACATTTAATATGAACTTTGCAGTTTCCACCAAGCAGGCTACTCTTAACGTCATAAGTTAAATATGGCAGAAAGATGGTCATAACTGATACATACCATTCACATATGATACATGAAACACGGAGGAATACGGCAGCATCATCATCCCAATACCCTTAAATACAAGAGATGGCGACCACAATCAACTATACAGAAAGTATTCCCTCCCAGTACATTCATACGTCAACAGAAACTGATTCATGAGGCATCGACCGAAACAGCTAGAGCATTCAGTTCAACATGCTGTTTACCCTCATTGCCAGCGTGAACGGTGACGGTAGCATGAGCCTCAGAATAAGATTGATCGGCTCCTTCATGTAAAACTGACATGGAGCTCATCGACATCTTATCATCAGTTTTGCTTTGGTCATCTTGGTCTTTGGAAATAATATCCCATTCCTCTTTAAGGGATGCTACTTCTAGACCCTTCTCTTTGTGCCTCTCCATTTCAAAAGCAGTGGGTAGAATCACATAATCATTGAGGGGATCGTAAAAAGGATCTGGATCTCCAGCTTTCAGCCAGTGCTTGAGAATCCGGAATACATGAGGGTCACAAAGGATACCCCGGTGTTCACCTGGAACTCCAATCCTTGCCTCGGCTTTGAGCCCATCAGCCTGCATTTGGGATAAAGACATAGTAGCTTAAAACATAAGGCAGAATTATAAGATGATGAATCAAGGTAAAGGTCAGTAAAAAGTTGAAGGGGTAGAATAATGAAGGAGACGGATCAATTAGGATTTTGATCCTCTAATATTAGCTCCTTAACTGAATGTATAATTTATGGGGTGAATTGTGCCAAATAAAAAAAAACCTTTATCGGTGTAAATTGTGGCAAACTCTATGGGGTAAACAAGGTTTTCTAGAATATATCCAACAACAGATTTAATCAACCTATATCTTGAAACTTTTTGCCAGTCTGTGCATGTTTGTTTTGCAAAGTCAAACCGGAAATCCTGAATTCCAATGCACGTTTGGTAAAAGGAAGGGGTGTCTTCCTTCCTCCAAACGAGGGTTTGCATTGAAAAAGTAGTTAAACCAAACACACACTTTAACAGGTTCACATACTTCACGGCATATTTAGATTCAACAAATCATCAATTGCATAAAGATATGCATAGGAAAGTGAGCAAACCTTAGCTGACTCTACTGGAACTGTTCCATCACCGTCAACACATATATATTTAGCCTGAATATTAAAAAATGTTAGCAATGGCAACTGAATTGGGGGAAAAAAATAAAAACAGTGTAGGTTTTTTTTTTTTTTTGGCTTTTGTGTTCTGTTTTTTTTTTGTTGGGGGGGGGGGGGTAGTTTAAAGAGTTTTAACAGGATACACGTTCAAATAAAACTGGTGTTTCAATTATATTGCAACACAGAGAGAAGACACTAAATGTGTGTCAATAAAAGAATTAAATATTTTGAAATAATTAAACAAAATGGAAGAAGAGAAAAGGAAAGGTGAGGTGAACCTATCTAAAAGAATCCTTTTTTTAGAGAGATAAAGTTTAAGTAGAGTGCAAGTCAGAGGATGCCGCATTCCAAGGTCAGGATATGGCACAAGTCTCAACTGAGGGCTTTAAATTTTTTTTAAAAATTTACTAATCACATTCCCATTTTATAGAAACAGTTTTAATTAACTAATACAACAAATGCTAAAACTCTAAAATAAATAAGGACAGACCAACAACGCAGATGAAAAACTGCCCAGATTTCAATAGTAGTAAAGAAAAAAGCTGCATTGCAAATTAGGGGAACCAATTCTGTGTGCACCAAAGCATATAGTCTTCGCTTTGACATATAACATGCATCACGATACATATATTTAGTACAACTACAAATGTTACCTCATAATATCGCAGCTCTTGCAGATCTGAGACAGGGTTGTCCTCACTTCCATAGCTGCAGAATTGTAATTATGTAAAGTAAAGGTAACATATTTTCAAAAGAATTATATAAACCTACATGCGCTGGAACATTCTTAGTACAGTTGATAAATTCCAATTCGGGGGCAACAATGGTATCATCCAAAGAATTGATAGAGGCATTACCAAATAGTATGAGCTGTCTCAAGATTGGTCCCATAAATATTGTAAAATTTAACTTGTGAGGGAAGTTTGGCAGAGGACAGAATCTCCCGTGTTTCATTTGCCCATTTCAAGATGTCTGAATTGAAGGGCAGGGGCAAATCCTCACCATTATAATTAACCTGTATCACAGATATCATGGCAACCTAATTCACTATAATACATTCACGGAAATGTAGGAGATACTCAAATTTAAATTTTAACTAAAATTAATCTGCATTCTAAGCAACAAAGAGCTAGGAACTCACTGTGTTATTTGCAAGAGCTTCCTTCAAAACCCCAACGCTATCACCTGGCCGATATGACTCCAGAATAGTATGAGATTTCCCATCAGAATGATGTTTCTCGCGCCACAATTCCAGACAAGGAATATGTTGCCAATGAAAATTAGGAGAGCCCATCAATTCATATATTGATGGACATGCAATCAGCTGTAACATTGTAACAAGGTTCAATAAATAACTCTACAATGTTGAAGAATCTATATATCAAGATAAAAACAAAAAATAACAAAATAAATGGCAATAAGATGCATGCATGCAAAAAATCTGCATGCAAGATTATGCTTAAATAATATGGTGCACAGGAAACAGCATAAGCAATAGAAATAGAGAGCACAATACCCACCAATACATACCCTGGAAAATCAAAATCATCTAGTCAAATGTCAAGTGCTCATGCACTATGTGCAATGGAGTTATCAAGTAACTTGTACAAAAAATTGTAAATAATAGCAGCCAAAACTCTTTCCTTTTTATTTTTTCTTCTCATATAACCATACATCTCAAAAGTATGATTGTTAATTGTGATAATTAATATAATTTATTAAGCTTTTTAGGTTTTTGCCCATGGTTTTAGCCTATTAAGTCCCACACTGCTTGGGGATATGGCTAATATAGCCTTTATGCCTTTATAAGAATTAAGGCAACCCTCCCCCATAAGCCAACTTTTGAAATTGAGTTAGGCCCACTTAATTTAAAGATAGTATCAGAAATTCTATGATCAAGTGATATAGAGTTTGACCCTTATTTGCCTCCCCTCTTCTAGATAAAAATTAAATTCAGCATAAGGTACGATGGGCCTGTGTATTGTTCACGCCTCAAGCACAAAGAAGCTCTTACATAAGGGGGTATGTTAAGATATAAAACCATTCATGTGCCTCCACCCAATGGCTTAAACTTTTGGGAGAAACGATTCATGACAACCTTTAGCAAGATTCATCAATATTTCCCTGTTTCTTCATATTGATTACTAAACACTTAATCTATTCCAGATTACTGTCTGTTGCCAGCACAGAATGGCAACGATAAATTGCCAAGACAGTCAAGAAAACAAACTTTGACATTGTTAAGAAGTGCACAAGTACTCTGTGCTCAGCTCCCTCAAATTTCTGTATCTAACAGAGAAAACGTCATGAATAATAATGATATGCTAAAAGGGAAAGGCGGGGTGACTCCGAGAAGTTTCCATAATAGGTGTTGCACCAATTAGTGAACTCAAAACACAAATCCAAAAGCTTAAAATAACAAAAAAATTATTTGTACCAACTGGTGCATGCTCCATTTGGAAATATAAAGCCTCTGCTCCCATCCCTCCACAAATGACATTCCGTTTAAAAAAGTAGAATTGATACATCCAGGTGCACCTGTAGAACAACGTATAACTGCGCTATGATGCACATGCAATGGCAAAAAAGATTTAAGAAACCTCTAACAAGTTGAAACAATCAATATGACATATAAAAAGAGAACCAAGTATGTAGAAATCTGCCAAGTGTTATCTCTAGATTATGCCACCAGCATGTCATCATCACAAATTTAAATCAGAATTTAATTATTATCTTATCAAAGGAAAATGTAAATTTTTTAAGCATTCATTCCTTATTATCACCAAGTGTCATTTCTAGATTGTGCCACTAATATCTCATTTCAAATTTAAATCTTTTTCTTTTCAGTATTTATCTCAATAAACAATTGTTATGCCGTTCAACATAATCTATCCCGTAGAGTTATATTGTTAAATAAATTATTCTATGAAATTTACCTCACTATGATTTTTGGTCTGCTAATATTATCATTAAATAATTATTTTAATGCTATTTAGTAGTTTATTGTCCCGTGCATCACACGGGTGTAAAGCAAGTTCAGGACAAAAACCAATACATGAAGACAACCAAAGCAAACCATCAAACTATACATTGTTGTTAATAAGTTCAAGTCACAATGATCAAACAACTTTCGACACTGTTTTTGCATCTCTTTCAACAAGGCAAGCTAAACATCATAACAAACAACTCATTTTCTGTCATATTTTCTCTTGATATATAAAAATCATCCTTTTATGCACATTGTTTGTGCATCAACTATTTTAGTCGATAAAGATAAGATGATATTGCCATCTTCAATTAGAGTTACTGAGGAAATTAAATTTTTAACAACAGCCCTGGCTTTATAAATTGTATTGAATGCTACAAGAGGCATTTCCAGCCAATATCCTTACTTTTTACTTCTGAACTTCTAAGTCAACATAGAATAGAATAATAATAACTTACCCTGGAATGGTGCAGCAATTGCAATCCAGTTCTTAACATATTTCTCAAAAATCTGCAAAATGACAAACAAAATTGTAGGTTTACCTTTCACAGGTAAAGAAATTCCAGAGATAGAAGTGTAAACCATAAATTGACAATGGAACTGAAAATGTTATAGGAAACTGCAAAATAAAGTTAAACTGATTTGAGAAGTTCAATTGATGCGTTACATCACTTTGCAGGCACATGAAACATTTCACCAAAAGACCGCCCATGGAATGAGTTATGATGTTTATCTTTTTCCCCCCTGCAGCATTATACACTGATTCTAATTTTGCAGCCAACTTATCCATTGTTTCCTGCAACCTAAAAGAAAATGAATAGAATAGTTGTTAGAGAAATTGCTTTCATTTTGATAAAGAGTAAATAGTCGTTAAGAGACCTTATCCTCAGGATTGTGGGAAATCATACCACCAGGAAACCAACACCCAACAGATTCGACAGAGAGATGCAATTCAAATTGAATTCATTTACCGAATTAATAGCTTTCTAAGAAAACCGCACATTTTGTAAAAGTAATCACATTATAAAAATGCTCTGTAAAAATCAAATAGATAACCAATTTCATTATGTAATTGTGATAGAATAATTTTTTTCAGCAGACAGAAAAAATAAAATAATCTCACATGTGCAAATTTGAAGACTGCACTGTTTGAATTTTTTTTTATTTCATTATTTTGGGTTAGTGACAAGAAGGGAATTGAATCCTGCCTTTCTCAAGTTTGATCAAACCAATATCATTAAGCACTCGAACAGTTCCAGCTTAAATTACTTAGTTACCTGTTGCTTTGGCGAAAATCATAGCCAAATCCAAATAGTGTCTTCCCCTCTTGATACCCCCACTTAAGCATTTCAACGATCATGTCATGGAAATAATACACAGACTCAGATCCAATTACCTGCCATCACAAAATTTACACAGGATCCAAGAATCAACTGTTTAGCCATCTGCATTGCAGTTCATGCACATCAGCTTAGAAACAGGCATACCAAGTCAGGGTCCAAAACATCAATTGCATAGAGTCCATGCCTATCTTCAGGAACCGTAATTCTTGTATTTGTATCCATGGATTCGGTTTTCCCTGGTTTCAAGAAAAATCACCAGAAATGTTATTCACTGAATTTAGAGTTTACTGTCGCACACTCTTCAGCATGAAACAAGACAATGATTACAGTAAAGAAAGAAATAATCTGAACATCTGTGGAAGCCCAGATACTGCATAAGCATCAAGGACATAACAATTATTCAATCATGAGGCTGCTCCATTGTCTGACACTCTCACTGCAATCGCTAATTGTTGCAAATATTAAATTAAATGGAGAAAATAATATATTTAATAAGCAATTTGTATTTTATCTTATTGAGGGTGCATTTGGTGTAAGGGTAAAAATAAGAGGTAAATCTTCATAGATGAGATCTATTCGTAGTTTTACACATAAATTTTATCCATAAAATTTTACCTTCCATTTTTATCCCATACTTATCTCATTCGAAACATACCCTAAAATACAAAATTTCAAAATATATGCATACTAATCATATTCATCAGCTTTTACTCCAACAATGAATTCAGAACCTTGATAGTATCAAGAAATAAAACTTACCTATTTTAGCAACTTATACATAACTAAATAACACGAGCTTAACGTACTTTAATTAATTAATTAATTTTCCCCTAATTTCCCGATAATCCAAACAAAAATTAGCGTTTACCGGTAGAAGGATCGTAGCGTGACCAGAGCTTGGTCTTCAACTTGTACTCAGCGGCGAGGAATCGAACCCAAACCCGTTCATAGCTACCATCGCTGTCGTCTACGGCGTGGAGAATGGAGCCAGCAATACCAGGAACCAACAAAACAGGGTCGAGATTAGTTTTCACGTGTGGCTCTGCCTGTGGCTTGTTGGCGAGCTTCAGCCAGAGCTCCAAGGATCGAAGGATATCCTCCAATAGGATCGCCATCTATCTGAAGATGAATATCCTAGCAACGAGCAAACGGCGAATCGATCGAGGAGCTCGTTGAAATTGGGGGAGTTTCCGGAGTGGCTGAACAAATGGAATTATGGACACCCTTAATTGGTAATTGAATTTGGTAATTAGGGTTTGGAGATTGAGGGAAGATGTTGCGTGGTCGCCAGATCTGATTTCAACAGGGGACAGCGTAAGGGAGGAGACGATTACGTAAAATGGACAATTTCTTGGATAAGTGCCACTTGTTTCGTTTGACTCTTCCACCATTGTTACTGCTTTTTCCCTGTATTTTACGTTTTCTTTCTAATCTCCTTCCATGTGTTATGAATGCGAATACAATAATAATAATAATAATAATGACGATGATGATGATTATAAAAAGGCAATTAAGCATTTGTTTTCTCCCTGTCAAAAAAAAAAAAAAAAAGGGGCATTTGTTTTCTCAAATATCTCAACATTTTTTCAGCATAAAATTAAGAGATTAATTTTTCCTTAAATATAAAATTAATACTTTAAAGTGCTTGATAATATGGTAAAAGTTTTTTTTTATAAATGATACTTTTAAAACTCAAACCTTTATCATTTTAGAAAAACAAAAATTGATCTCTTTATGTTTTTTATTTAAAAAAGAGATAGATTTAAATAATTAAAATGAAATATACAAACCTGAACAAATTTTTATTTATTTGAAATGTTTGTATTTATTGCGATTTTTATATGTTATTACTTTTTTGGGATAAATTTTTATATGGTATTATTATGCATCTATAAAACACGAAAAGATAAATTTCCCTTAAAAATGAAGTATATTTATCATTGCGCCAATCAGAAATGTTAAAGAACTATATGCCAAAGTTGCTAATGAGCTTTAATTTTCATGGCTGAAATATATGATGCAATATTCCATATTTCATTTTTTGATGGAATATTCAATATTTCATTCACTCACGTATCTTACTTCTCTTGCTTAAATATGTACACTTTCCATGAACTATTTTGGTCAAATCTTTCGTTGACTTATCCTATCAAAAAATGGCGTAGGCTAAACTTGGTGGGCCGGTTCTCTTTCTGGGCTGAAACCTGTCAAAGACCTGACCTTTTCCATCCGACGCCTACTTTGTTGAAGTCCAAAAAGAGGATAAAGCTCAGACAAAAAAAAAGGATGAAGCCTGCTTTGTTTTCTCTCTTTCGTATTATTATTATTATTATTATTATTATTATTAATAATAATAATAATAAGAAGAAGAAGAAGAAGAAGAAGAAGAAGAAGAAGAAGTGGCCGAGACTTTAGCTTAAGTGGCAATCATTTGCCTCTAACAACAGCTACACCTAGGTTCGATCCACAGAATCAGCCCTTCCCTTAGTGTGTGTGTGTTATGATCGAATAATAATAATAATAATAATAATTTATATGTCAATATCAAAATTTTTTTATATAAATATTTAATTATATATTACTATTTTAATAAAAATATTTGATTTAACTATTTATTATTGTAAAAATTTTATAAATAGAAGCTTATAATTAGATAATAATATAAGCTTTTATATTATCAGTGTATTAAAATTAATCTTATAATAATAATAATAATAATAATAATAAATATACATTTTTGCTTCTTAAAAGATGTATAAGATATTAATTTAGTCTCTAGTCTCTAAAAATCCTTTAGCATCAAATAGATCTCTAAATATTAAAATAACATTCCATTTTCATAATTATAATTTAACATAATGGTAATTTTATGTTTAATTTATATTATTTTTATGTAAATATTTCTTACTTCTTACGGTAATTTGTATTCTATTATATCACTATTATTATGTAATTAGCATTTTCTTTTGGTTAATTCTTACACTTTTTTACTTTTACTATTTCATTTCTTCTTTTATAACATATGTGTTGAATTAAATGACTCTCAAGACAATTTTATCAGCGTGTTTAGATTGATTAAAAATAAAAAGTAGTTTGAATTGATCCCATATTTAAAATCTGTTATAAAAAAATAATTGATCTAAAAATCAATTTTTATATTTAAAACTCATTAAAGTAAATATTAATTTGATTTGATTTGATTTAATTTGATTTATTTTTATATTATCATCTTGATGTATATTTAAATTTAAATCTCTAATAAGAGGAAATCAGTATTTAGTATTTTTTTTATATAATTAAGTTTAAAATGAAACCAATTTCAGTGAAATGTGATTAAATTTATTAGAATTTCTAAATTACAGCAATAAAATTCTATATATCTGAATAGATTTTTCAAATCAAAATATTTCTCATCTTTTAAAAATTTTAAACACGATATTTATTTTTCAAATAAAATCATTTCCAATTTTTAACCATTCTACACAAATTCAATTCTATATAATGTACACGTGCAGGGTTACGACATTTCACATTTGGCTTCTCCAAGTCCAATATCCACTCTTCTACTCCTACATTATCGCGCGTGTTAGCTATATCCATTATCCCGAAGAAGCATTATGGAGCTTGCTGGCCTGATTTCAACTTGCACTGATTACTCTCGCATCCTCTCCACTAAGGTAAAAACTCTTGTTCTCTCTCACTTTTTTTCCCGTGTGTTTTTCATGAATTATAATAGACTTAGAGATAAGCCAAAAAAACCGAGAGAGACTAACAAGAAGAACGCTTGATGTTGATTAAAGGATAATGTGAAAAGGGAGGAGAACAACTACACTCCTAGAACGGCCAGTGAAGTGAAGTTTTACAAGAGATTGGCTCCTCCACTTGTGGCTGCGCTTCTCGCCTTATCTCCATTGTCAAGTACACCAGGTGAGGTGTCACCCAATCGCAATGCCACCCTCATTCTGTCTAAAATACTATAATGCCCCTGCTCTTGATTTGATCTGCATTATTGCCCACGTATGATACTGTAATTGGCCCTAGTTTTATAAGAGTTGTAAAACTCCCTTTCAAATTCAATATTTTTAGTTGTGTGATGTCTGTGAATGCAATAATAAGTAGCATAATTCTGGAAACTAATTTCTTGGAAGATATTTTTCAATGCAAAGCAATATATTGTCAGCGTCTGATGGCACCCAAAATAATTTAAATTTCATAATGTCTGAGTATATTAATACAATCGTATGAGTGCCTCACATTAATTTAGGACCAAATACTGAAATGCATGCTTCTACTGGAAAGATAAATCTAATAGAATAAGAACCTAACAGAGTGCAATATTTCTATGAAAGAACTATATTCTGGGTAGCATTTGTAATTTAACCATGTGGGACCTTGGTAGTTGGCACATTACATGAGAATATCTCAGTTGAGGAAATGCATGGCTGCTAAAATGTTAGTGAACAATGTAATGAACAATAGACAAGATCAATATTCAGGATTCTGATTAATTGTTGTTACTTGTTAGTGATAATGCCCCTTGCTAAAGTCATTTTTGGTGCGCCCCAATTGACTGAAAATTGTTTCCTCTGCTTTATAATTTCTGATCTAGCACTTCTGCAATTATCAGCTATTCTAAGCGTAACCTGTATGTTAAAGGTTAAAGAAATACTTAGTCTATGTTTCTGAGCTTCTTCTGTTCTACAGTTTCAAGTGGCCAAACCTTAGATATTCAGAGAGGAGCCACATTGTTTAATCAAACTTGTATTGGATGCCATGATGCAGGTGGAAACATAATACAACCAGTAAGCATCCCTTATGCTTGACATCTCTTTGTGTCCTTGAAAAGCCAAATTAATTTCTTCTTCGTTCCTTATTCTCTTTCATTATTTTCCCTTCAGGGGGCAACTCTATTTACAAAGGATTTACAGAGGTAACTGACAACCAACTGAGGACCCTCGTCATGTGATTTCAAAATATGATGGAGTTAGAAAACACTGAAGTTTTTAAAGATAGACATCAAATCCAAGTTGAAACTGAAATTTTTTGAGGGCTTGTTTTCTTTCAGACTTTATGATGATAATCTTCAAATATTTCATATGCAAATTTCGCAGCTGGCCTAAATTTAAGGCAACAAACAATATTTCTTTCTTGTAAATTGCTTGCTTAGCATTGGAGGATCACAAATGTGAATTTATTCTCTTGCAATAGTTGTAGAAAATTTCTGAGGTTTTTGCTAACTATCTTTGAAATAATCCAAATGTTGCTACAACAGAAATGGAGTTGATACAGAGGAAGCGATCTACCGTGTCACATACTATGGCAAAGGAAGAATGCCTGTAAGTTATCTTGTGTAGAACAAAGATGAGCTCTTTATATATTAAAATGGATACGTAGGAAAGAGGGAATAGACAATCCATCAGAACATTGTATGTATATTGATATATTGCTAATTTGCTTCGCCAGATGCCTAAATATTTTGTCTTTAATCAATTATAGTTTCTGTTAACTGGTTTAAATTTTCATATAAATGTCGAGATTCTACTTGGTCGAAGAATGTCTTACAGTTCCATGCAGGGCTTTGGCAAAGAATGCAAGCCACGGGGCCAGTGCACATTTGGAGCACGTTTGGAAGATGAAGATATCAAAATATTGGCCGAGTTTGTTAAGTCACAGGCTGATCAAGGGTGGCCAAGGATTGAAACTGGAGAAAAATGATTTAGCTATTAGCATTTTTCTTTTGGGCACATTTAGCTATTAGATTTTTTGTTCTATTGTTCCATAATAAATGGGTACACAATGACTGTATTTAGAGCCTCTGCACTTATTTTGTACTCAGATACATGATAGGGAGCCGAGATTTTGGCTTGCACCTAATACCTATGTAGAAATTTGTTTTGTGTTAGGATTCTGTCATTTTAGGGTTTTGTTAATGAGTTTTATGTAAGGACACTTGTTAAAATATGGCTCAAGAGCATTCCGTAGCAAAACTTATACCAATGTTATTATCATTCTTCGTAAAATTTTTCACATTTCCCATGTTTAATATATATATAAAACTATGTATACCTGCCACCTGCCAAGGCTCTTTTTGTTGTTTTATTTTTTATTTTTTTGGGTCCTGTGTTTTATTTTTTTTAATCCGCTTTCCAAATCCTATTCTTTTTCACTTTTTGCTTTGCGTCTGACGGTACTGAACTGATGGGCCTATTTCCCAGGCCAGCATCTCCTTTGTTGTGGGCCTGGCTAATCACTCTGTGAGGAGTATAGAGCTACCCATTTTAGACATAGGTGTTGCTTCACGACCCAGAAAAATACACAGGTGTTGCTCTCTTGTGGCTGTAATACATTATGTAATTTGCATATATCTGTTTTCTAATTATATATGTATATTTATTTACATATGATTTTCCTTCTCGATACACGCATTTGAATCTGATATATATATACATCATTCAGTGCCTATTGAGTAATGTATAAAAATATAATTTAATTTTGATATATTATCAGTCTAAAAATATTTTATACAAATACTCAATTATATTTATCTATATCAATAAACATATTTGATTTTTATATAATATAATAATATATAATTAAATAATAATATAAAAATTTTTTATATTATTAATATACAAAATTAAACTTAAAAAATATCTTTTTCATGTATAGTAAATGTGAGGTAGTGGTAACTGTCTCATTCAGTTTGGTACACCAACTGAGGCGTAGTCTGACTTTGGCTTGAGAAGCAGAGCAACAATCAAAAGCGGGAAAACGTAAGTCAAAATTAGCCATGCGTGGGGGTTAAAAAGGAAAGATTCTCATTAAACACGACGTAACATGATGCATTGAACTAAATTATCTGAATAGAGCTCCCAGCATTAGGAAACTGTATACTCACAAATCAGACATTAGCGATGACTCCACGTTTTGTGTTCTCCTCTTACCCTTTAACTATAGAAAAATGATAAAAGATTCCCATAGCAAGAGAAATGGTCCTCTCAAGCTGCAACACGTAGCTCAATATAATCAACATGGGACAAACTATCTCTGTTCATTTTTCCAATGCGTAAAATAAACAGAAAAGTCAAAAGCCAGACAAATTAAGAGTTTTAGGTGGTACAAGTTGTCACCTTGGTTTGTTGCCATACGTGCCACTTTGTGCTTGGTTTCATGGAAATTTCTTGAAGGCATAAAGGGTTTCATCTTTGTGGCATAGGGTCTTTTCAGTAAAAAGCAAATTTTTATTATTAATTAAAAATATGACCCTTAACATCAGCATAGATTCAACAGAAAAATTTAATTAATAGTAAAAATTTATATATAACAAAATTATATAAAATTTTTACATAAATGAATCTATTTTCCATTTTACGTATATTTTGTGTATTTATTTTTAATTTTTTTCTTTGAGTTGTTGGTTGATAAAATAATCTTGAAAATAATTTTCTACAGATTAGTGGTAGTATTTTTTGAGGAGATACGTGCTTATAAAAAATATAAATTATTTTTTTTCTGTTGATAAGCAAAAAATATGGAGTGCTTTACTCCTTCCTTTTAAAAGTCAAAGTGCTCTTGGGAGCATTTTACAAGATACTTTTTAAAATTAATTTATACTCTTTAAAATTTAAAAAATTAATATAATTTTAAATTTTAATAAATTTAGTTATTCTCTTTAATATTTATATCTATTATAATTATTTTAAATTTTAAAAATAATTTAATAATATATTTATTAAATACTACTCTTATTATTTCTCTTTATTAAGAGCAATTTTTATATTTTTTTTATTAAATAATATTACTATAATTTTTTTATAACAACTTTTATAAAATTCAAAGAGTTCAACGGCTTTAAAAAGCCACAACATAAATAAATCAAATCAAATCAAATCAAATCAAGCCTATATAAAGCGCATTTTTCCCCTTTAATTACAGTTTTTTTAATTGAATCATAAAAACTATTTTGAACATTATTGATTGTTAATTTTCAATTATTTTCTCTATATAGAACAATACTTTTTCTCTTCATTCCCTCCTAATCTTGTTTTGACCTTTTGCCTAGAGTGTATATATATATATATATATATATATATAGGGTTTGTCTATGATGCACCTCATAAAGTGAGGTGCATCATACATCTTATATGATTGATGGACACAAACGCTGGCTAGCACTAACACATTATTCAGATGTGAGCAGCACCAATACACATGTATTAGTGCCAGACAAGACTCACATCTGACTATCAATCATACAAGATGCATGATGCACCTCTCAAAGTGAGGTGCATCATAGCATTCGCATATAAAACCATGTTATTTGTTATTATATTCAACAATAATTCTCGAGCCATGTTATTGGGTAATCCCTGCTCTATCCGTGCCAAGTTGGCGGAATATAAAGAAGTATTTTGTCTCAAAATCAATCCTTTCTATTTTTATTCGTAGCTCTGGCACATAATAAAGGATATATTCCCCAGGGCCGCTCTTTGCCAAGTTATCCATCTATCTTCAAATTCAATAATCTCAATCGCTACCCGAATTGCCATTTTTTCTAAGGAATTTCGTTCTGAAATATGTTACAAATATTTCACATTCTCCCTTGCGGAAACAAAACCTATTATCCGTACACATCTTACTAAAAATGTAAATCATCAAATATTATACTGGCCAAACAAAACTCACCATCCTAAAATTTAACAAATAAAAACCATTTCATACATAAAAGTAATATTTTTTTAGACAATATCCAAACATACTTATTGTCCTAAAATCATTTCTAAATTATCTTATTGTCCTAAAATCATTTCTAAATTATCTCTAATTTTGTATAAGCCGAAGTACTATGGCGTACACCTAAGTTAATTAGTATGTAACTTCTCCTTTATTTGCTAAAACTGGAAACAGTTGACTATACATGTTAATTGGCAAAAGCAGCACACAATCTCTTGCTCTCTGCTTGCCTATGTACAAATTTTAAAAATTTCAAGTGTATTTGGCTCAATTAATTAGTTTATGTAGCTCGTCATTAAAACATAGAGTATCACGAGCTACCAACTTGTGCATATGCCACGTGAAGAGTCTTTTTGATGGGTCCAGAGTGCAGCTTTCAATTACAAGGTCGTATCAGCAATTTCATTCATCGCGTTAAGGCCCACTTTTAAGATCAAACACTTGACCAATGTATTACAATTACAAATCAATTAATTTTTAGATTAAAAATGAAAGCTATTCCTGTCAAAATTTGGCTGCGTTCTCTTAGCTAGCTACTAGTTGGGCGCCAATGAGTAGTCTTGCTAAAAAATCCCTTGGTTTTTGCATTAAAATAAGCAATTAGTACTATTTTTTTGTGTATATCAATCAATTAATAGTAATTTATATATAAATAAATAGAAAATTAATGTACACAGATGGAGAATTAACGTGTATAATTAGAGAATAAAATGAGTAGTGCTGTTATAAATGATAATTATATCACTCGATTCTTTAGTTATGTTTTTGGTAGACAAAAATTTAGTGTGAGAGGATAGTGTCCTAATCTAAGGTAGGGAAAGCCATCTAGCTCATAGAGCATTTATAAAGGAACTTACATTTACTTCATTTCAAATAAACTAGTAGGGGCTCAAAACTAGGGGTGTAAGCGAATCGGATTGATCCAATGAACCCAAAGATCCAAACCAAGCCAATAGAATTGATTTGAATCGGTTCGAATAATCAGTTTATTTTCAAAGTGGAACCAAATCAAATCAATTATTATTGGTTCAGTTTCGAATTTATGATTTTTCAATCCGATTACCTAGACACTCAACCTGATCCCCCAATCAACTATTTTTATTTTTAAATTTCTAATATTTTAAAGTTTTGCACTTAAGTTTTTAGTAACATAGTCACTTTTTATCTTTTTGTTAATATTTATTTAAGAAATTTGTCTATTTATACTATTATTAAGTATATCATAATCAAGTTTTACTTTATTATTAGTTATCATATTTTTTAAAAAATATAATTTTTTATTTTTTACTTCGATCCAATGACCTAAACCAAACCAACCCGATTTTAATTGGATTGGTTCGGTTCGGTTCGGATTTGTTGAAAAAAAATTTTTAAATTCAAACCAAACCAATCCAATTAAATTTGATCGGTTCAGATTTATTTTTCACTCAAACTCGATCCAAACCAATTCGTTTACACTCCTACTCAATACAGCGACTTGTCAAATGTGAGATCCTATTTTACTCCATCAGTAAATCCCTTGGGTTTGATTCTTGAGTTATGTACATAAATTTTTCACTTATTTATATATAAATTATTGGTAGTCAATTGACACAAAAAAAATATCCAAATAGCATTTTTCGTAATGAAAATATGGTAGCAACCTTTTCAGAATCGGAAGGGAGGAGTGGTTTTGGTTGCAAAATAAGTTGATTACATATCTCCAGCTACCAAATTTTGAATTCTCCTTCATTTATGACTTATTAGAGTAAGAGAAGAATATGTACCAAAGAAATTTATGCTCTTCGCCGCTTCATTATTTGGATTTTGGATATAGTGATAAAGAGAGATGAACCAAAACTTGTGACACATGACCTCACATGAAGCACGGGTTAGCGCAAAAAAAAAGCTGCAATTATCTCTCTTGACAGGGTTTGTCTCACCGCCATATATATCCATTATGCAAGAGTTTCCAAAGAAGGTAGAAGATTCATTGCTTTTGCATTGAGCTCCATCTTGTTTTAGTCTTAGTCATAATTCCATTCACTTTGTCTTTTCCAATGCTTCGCTGTCCACATTCTTCTTTGGAATGCATAAGTCCTTGGTTCACAAACTAAAATTTGATTTCTACTGTGCATGCAACCATTTCAATATGTGCAGTTGGTTTGATAGAAGAATCATAGTCTAGTGATTGATTGAGCTTCAGGAACATATCATTCATCAAACTTGTCATTTACCGACATTTTCTTCCTCAAACTATTAGGCCTTTAAAAGAAATAAGCTCAAGTATCAAATAGTAGAACCAGTAGAGGGTGATAAATATGAAAAATGCTAGATTTTTCAAATTTACATAAGTCTACAACGTGAAAAACGAGGTCAACATTATGCAGTACGAATTCTAACTTGCACAAACTTCACGAATAGTCAAACGTGAAAACCATTTTGCTTTTTATTTTTATTCCAACTCATAATTTTCGTAATTCTCTAATTATGATTGGATGAGATAATTTTCATACTGTTTCATTATTTTTATCTTCCTACTATTTAGCATCACTCAATCTTTATACATGTGCAGCAAGAAAAAAATGGGTATGATTTTCATAGCTTCGTTTTCGTTTTCCACTTGGAAGTCCCGCTTCACATTTTTATCAACTATAGCCATTACAGGGATTCCTATCTTAATTATTGCATAAACCATAACTTTCGCTCATTTGAAGTTGGTGCTTCTAACTCAGTCATTGCCGTTTTGATAGCAAATTTACTTAAGCATTTCAAGTTGGAGAAAAAACTTAGATCAAATTTTTTATATTCACTCTATCTAATTTTTAAATCAAAGAATAATAAATGAACATTTTAGTTGAAAAGATTATATATTTTTAATTTTTAACTTACTCATTTGAAAAAAAAAAACCCATATATCATTATTAGATTTGAAAATTGATTAAAATGAATATAAACAATTTTATATAAAGTCTTTTCCAAGTTTGTCTCCGTATCATTATAGATAAACTCCTATACACGTTCAGCAACCATTTACGATATGTAACCTTCTAGTATAAACTTGGTCATCTTTAATCCATATAGAGTCACCCAGGCTAGTATAATAACTTAGCTCTTCCCTACATTTAGTACACGTGTTTAACGTAAATTATAAATGCACAGAGTTGAATCAATCAGCTAAAGGATTGGTCAATAGCAATTTAACTTCAATGGTAAGAAAAGCATCACATCATACGAACGGAAAAGTTATTCTCATATACTATTCAAAAACCGGAACGACAATGACTATAATTGGAACGTTGATTAAAAGCAAGGAAAAGAGAAAGAGCTAGAAAGGAGAAAAAAGGCGATGATTTACTTTTATGATTTTTGTGTTACATTTTTCTGTACAACTATCTTTGTTTTACGACGTACTTGCTCATTTCAAATATAATTATTGATTTGTCATGTAGGTTAACAATAAATTTACTAAATTACACCACTGACAACTTGGAATTAGAGGTACCGTAAATCATACGGATAAGTAACTAGAAATGGAGGCATACTTTCATTTTTGTTTCCTTATATATTTCGTATACCTAAAAAAAATATGCTTCATTTTTTTTTTTTTTGGAGAACAAAATGCTACCGAAAAAAAAAAAACGTAATTGCTAATGAACTATTTTCTTTGTGATTTTTCTTTCCTGTTTGTTTGCTGTGTGTTTCTAGTGATCTAATCGAGTGCTTCTTTTCTGTGGTTGAATTGAAATGGAGCAGGTGAAACAAAAGTTGGCCGTGAGAAATGAAGACGATAAATGAGATTTTCTCAAAAATGGAATCTTTACTTTGATTTAGGTAGACGCTGGGACAAACTGAGATTGAAGGCATGGAAAGCAAAGGGCATATTAAAAAACGTATCTATGAAGGAGTTAATTGAATTATCAAACCCACAAGTGGGACCAAATTAAGATAAAGAAAATGAAAGAAGAGAACCCTAATACGTTTGGTAAAGGAAGCAGCCCTAATATGTAGGGTTTTATTCACAACCACCTCATACAAGTCACAACTACCTTAATCAATTGACGATATAAAATTGATTGAGCTAAACTACAAAAGCAAAACCATGTGACGCTATCCACTAATCAGAGGAACTATTTAAAAAGGTTCATATCTGTGGTCCTTGCCTTCCATTTGGTCTGTCCATATGTCACTGTTTGTCAACCAAATACACCAAAGACAGAGAAACCACCCAAAGCTAAAGACAAAAAGAGGGCATCCTCAACTGATTCCACCAACCTGGCCAATTTATACCCTTTTATTACACATAATTAGCAGACATTGTTTAATTGTGATTATGTGGGTGTAGGGACGAAGTGGACTCAAGGCACATGGGAACAGTATCTTCACTACTTGTTTAGATTAAGATTAATCAAATCCAAAATTAACTCTAATTGGTGCCAAAATATTGCGAAGCTTTCTAGTACCGCACTTCTATGGCTTGGAGGACGACCCTGCAGTCACAGTTGCAGCATAAACCTTATTCTGTTCTATATACCAAAAAATCAAAATCAAACATCATTTTGACTATATTCATAATGTTTTATTAAGATCCAAAATTACTAAGGCTTAGTTGATTCAAACGATTCAATATTTGTTCTTTTTGGAGTAAAGTATCCGATTTGAATCTCATGAATAAAAAAAATTAACTTTGGGAGAATTTTACCTTTATTATAAACCAACCTAACTCAAATCATGCAAATTAATTAAAATTCAGTAAATTTTGAATACTAGTGATTTAGATAAAAAAAAAAAAAAAAAGATATGAAATTGATTTGGACTCCATCACTACATCAAAATAATTACATAAAAGGCATATTTTGGATACATCAGCAGTAATAAAGTTTGAACCTATGACCTTATACTATCCAAACCTCTCACTATAATTTAAAAGCATCCAAATTATGAATGTTCAGTGTTTTTTTTTTTTTTTTTGGTTAAATTCCAATCGATAGGTTTATGTATCCAGACTGCAGCGTGTAAGATTAAGGACAAGTAATCGATCTCAACATGGTTATCACCAAAAGTCAATTTTAATCAGAAACTACTTGGATTGTGCAAGAGTCATAAACTGTTATTGATTTTTTTTTTATGGGATAATTTTTGTTTTCTGTTGAAGATTATGACTTGTCTATACAAAATTTAATTTAGACACAATTTATATGCATTTATGTATAAGTTTAACCATTGATATATAATTGCTTTTATGAGCATGATTTAGATAATGTCATCTATGATATAAAAAAAAGACAGTGTTATCTATTAATCTAATAATATATTTTCGAGAGGAATTTACCCTTCAAGATATTTTTGACAATACTATTAAGACTGATTTTGTTTTATTTTGAAGTATAATAGAAACATTTTTTTTTTTTTTGTTTTTAGACTAAAAGAAGGATTTTCGCTCTTTTTTAGGTTTGCTTTAATACTTTTTTATTTTTCCACTAGATTTAGCATGGTTGATGACTTTTTGATTTATCAAATTCTAAACAATAATTGTTTTGGAGGATATTGATAATTGCACAAAAAATGTGCATAACATAAATCGCGTGAGTGAATCTTCACCATTGTTCTTTTTTTTTTTTTCCTATTTTCTTCCTTCTAATTAACAGCTAAGCATGATCTGTTTTCTATTTTTAAAGAGTTTGTGAGAATAACTTTCCCATTTGGTTGGATATTACTAATAATAAGCCTGCATGTAATTTACAAACTCCCAAACGGTTAACTCCAAATCTTATCGGACAAATTTCATCGAACATCACTTTATCAAACTAACTGCATATTGCAATCGTATAAATTAAACATACCTTGCATGCCTACTAAAAAATCTCTCATCTCTTCCTCCAAAGAAAAGGATTACCAATCCAAAACAAGGACCAAAAGTACTTTTCGGGCTAATAATTACATAGCTTATAAAATAATTTTCTCCTACATTGTTTTCTTTCCTTTCTTAATTAAGGACCATCAGGTGGTCCCCCTTTATATAAGTTATTATATGATCAACAAATGTAAACCCTACAGCGTGAGAGGGAGAGGGGAGGAAAGGAGTCAGTGTCAATAGCTGTAAGGAGGACCAAAACCCACCATTAAATACTCCTTCTTATGGCACAGTGATGAAAGAAAAAAGAGACATTGATGAGCTGCACAAGCATTCATATGGGATCAGGAGAGAATCACGAGGGCCTTTCACTCCAAACATGCATGGCTTGTACCTCTTTTTGTCAATTTCTATGTCTGTGTCGGTCTATGTATCAAGATATTGGCAGTAGTACCCTCTTCCATCACCCGCCACCAAGAGGTTCATCTTCTTTGCTATTTCACATGTATGTTGGTTTGAGAGGTTGAAGCTGCCAGCATGATCTGGTAATTAACCAAACTTCATATTCTCATGCCTGGCTAATTCATCACAAGAAATTAGAGAAAAGAATAGGGTGAAAAAAAAAAAAATTCCATCTATACTTTTGATTCAAGTTACCGGTACGGCGGCATACCAATCGTGAAAAAGCAATGGATTCTGTAAGAACACGTGTAAAAGTTTACCTGGGGCTTGGTTTCTTTAGTGGTTCCTGAGCCAAGCAAAAGGGACTTGTTGGAATCCTTAAAGGATTCCACTAGGGTAATTTGGTTTTATGATGTGGTTCCATCAGGTCATCTTGCAGCTTCAATCACTCAATCACCAACAGATTAATTAGTTTCTCAACATGAACTCTGGGGTACTGTTCAACTACAATTTCAATTTCAGGTACAGGCTTTCACATACTTGAGACTTTCAATCTCATTATTCTTTTCTGTTATGCAATTTCTTTTTTAAAAATTATTCTCAATTATGTATAGTTCCCTTGTCAGTTATTTCCCTTCTCCAGTAATTATTATTAACTTTTCCATATATCCATGCAAGCGTATTTGTTAATAAAGTATATGTGGAAAAATTAACTGGTTGGCTAGCTGTAAATTAGGAACAAAAGAAGAACAAGTTGGGAGAATATATGAATATAAAATAAAGTATGAGCGTAAATTGTTATAGTGAAGAATCTATATCTGAACAAATTCTGTAAAGGCAATGTATGGCATAGTATATGTATGAGTGTATGTATGGTTCTACAACATGAAAGTGGTCGATCCCACAGCTACAACTATGCATGTATTTTTTTTTTCATAGTCGTACTCATTTGTCTCAAGATTTCAACAACCTTTATCTAACTTTGTTGGGATGCGTTTTCTAATAAGAGATACCATGAGTTAGAGACAAACGGGGAACGGCTTAATTTGTTAGTTTCTTCGGTAGACAACTGTACGTGGTCCAATATTTTGTCTTCAAGATACTGTCCCAATCTGCCTAAGTCCTCTGGAATTCATTTTATTCGGCATCTGCTAGCTAGAAAGCTTGGGCTAATGTCTATCTAGTAGATAAAGATTCACCGACTGATATGGTCTGAATTGAAGTAGAGGCAATCGACTATTTTTTTGCTTCCCTTTTTTTTCTGTTTTGGCCTTAAATCTTGTTTAGGTTACTTCATGCTGCATCTCAGCCAAATTCTAATCTTATATATTCGTCACGCACGAATAACGTGTTGGAGATGTAAAACATACTCAAACTTCTATAAAACTGATTAAGATTTTAGTTACATGCATGGTGGCCTCTTCAACTAATTAGTCCTTCATATTATCTTAAATCTCCGTGTAAGCAAATGCTAAGATTTTGTTTGTCCACGGCTCGAAGCTATAGGGTTTCTATTTGAAGGAATGTCTTAAAATCATATAGGTAGTGTTTGGAATAGTTTAAAATAGGATTTGATTTGAAATAATTTGAATTGATTTGATTTATAAGTTAAATTTTATATTTGGAATAATTATATAAAATAGGATTTGAAATGACTTAAAAATTTATTTTTATGTTTAAAATATAAAAGATAGTGTTTGAAATAACTAAAAATATAATTGATTTGATTTGATTTGATTTGATTTATACTTAAAATTTAAAATTAAATCAATCCCTATCAAATTTTTTAAATTTTAATAAATATTTCAAATGCAAAACAATTAAATCCATAAGATTTAACAGATGAAATTATTTCTTAATTTTAAAATATCTAAATATAAAATTTGATTTATAAACCAAATCAATTCCTATTTATTCTCATTCTAGACACACTCAAAGAGAAATAAAATTTCGCCTACTCACAGGCATAAGTTTAGATGTCGCATGTATATGGTTAGCTGGTGTTATGAGGAGGATGTACTAACCTTGATATCCATTATTGGTAGTCTAAGTTTTGATGAAGATTAATTAACCTTGCCCTACGATTGCATTTGATAAAAGATCTAATCCAATTACTAATTTTTATGCGTTACATCCATTAGAAATTATTTGTTTGGCCATATATTGTTACTTTTATTTTAGGTATATGGTAAAGGGGAAATGTGCAAATAAAGCGGGTTGGCACTTGGCAAGTAGGTTGTGTTACAAGCGGCTAGGCTGATTGGCGTATTTCATGGTAACCTGCACGAATATCTAGAAGTGGCTCATATATCATTTCTCGTGGCAGGTATCTTTCCTCTTAGCTTGTTATCCACCTTTGTCAGCAGTTTAGCAACTATTTTTTGTTTTTATTTTTTTAAATATATATCATTTGGGCTGCTCTAGTTGAACCAAAACGGTGCAAAATTGTCTCAACGAGCAAGCACAACTTGGTCCAAATCCAGAACATGCATGCATCCACGCTTATTATGCTTATAAGAAGCTAAAATCAGGTCCGTTCCAACTTGAATTCCAGTTTCTGATGAATTAATCACACTTTACCCGATTTTTGCTACAGTTAATTGTGACACATTCTTTGTAGACAATCGCATAGTAAAATTATATGCTGCTTTCTCGAAAATGAATATTGTAAAACAACTAGAGAGGAAGTAAAAGTTTGTACTCCACGCACGAAATTAGGGTCTTTCTTTTGTCATATTTGTACTAATATATATATATATATATATTGGTATGCAATGTACGTGTTGGCTTTTCTTTCTAGCTAGTTACGGTTCTTCGAGAAATCTATTGAATGGTGAGCTAGAACTCCAACATATTTGTATTCACTAAGCTTCAACTCTTCTTGGTGTGGTTGACCGTTATTAAAATTCATTGTTCTATATGTCACTTATGTTAAATGCGATTCTGTTTCAAGTTGAATTATTGCCGTACTTTGTGTTTCTATGACTCATGGTGTTCGAGTTCACAATGTAAACTTTCTCATCAAGCTGGAATCACTTCAATCCAAGTTATGTTCTTTCAGATAATGTTAAAAATTTGATGTGAAGATCCACATCCGAAACTATGAGGAACAACTTGATGAATTATTGGATTTTGGCTGTAAACAGTATTGAACCATTCTTTGAGTCCCAAGGATCAAAAGGGCAAGTTGGTTTCCCTATATTCGTGATTGAATTTGAAGGAGCACACCCAAAAAAAGAAAAAAAAAAAGGGAGAAAATGAAGTTAAAAAAGTTCTTGCTCGAAAACAATAAATGGATATGTTCATCAAACACCGAAGTGTACAACAATTTTAATAAAACATGAGTGTGAAAGAAGTATTGAGTTTAATCACCTCACGTTATATTAGAGAAGCAAACCATTTTATGTTATTTGAGGAATTTGAAATGGGACATCAAAGATATAGATAGTCCGCTAGCAACCATGCTAGTCCTTCAATAATGTGAGAAAGCTTGCCAGTTGCCACGATGATACTATAAAAGCAGCAAAATACCACCTCCTAGATCATTCCCTTCCAACCAAGGGCACCACTCTCTTTGGAAAGTAGAGAAGACTACGTATAATATCACAAGCATCTTTGGAAAGTTCAATCATCTGAAACGAAAAAGAAATCTCTACTTTGTCTAAACAGTTAAATTTACGAGTTTTATCCTCATTATTATTTGAATGTTCGTTAGATAAATATAATTTATTTGAATAAAATTAGTTTTTTTGGTACCCAAAAAATTATTTTGAAAGCACATTATGATGAAAAAAATAATAGTTTAGGCGAGTTTAACTAAGATTTGAGTCACTAATAAAACTAGTTTTATAACCCTTCTAGATTTGTATTTTGTCAAAGGTGAAAATTGTGAATTTTTTCATGCAAACGTTAGTTCATATACAGCATTTGCTAACGAAGTTGCAATGATGTTTTGTGGCTACATCTCGTTATTTTCTACTTTATTGAAAAAAAAAATGGCAAACTCAAAATTTATATACAGAAATTGCAGACATCTCGGCATTTGCAAATAATTAACAAAGTTATGTATAATGTGTTATAAAGAAGAACATTAATTTACGATAATTTATACAAAATAATTAAAAAAAAGAACAAATTTTGTAATGAATAGTGCCAAGCCACACATTAAGCACCAACAAAAGCGTTGGCATAGTGATAGAGGTATACTACGATCGTGAGGATGATCTTAATTTGATTTTTAAAGAAGATATCAGTTAGAAAGGCAAAATTAACTACGATCGAAATGGATTAGCCTTCTTATCTGACAATAGGAACGGGGGATATCCTCAACAAATCCCCCCACAAAAACAAAACCACACATTAAGCCGTAGAAAAAGCCATACCTAATCAAAAGGTGATAGTTGTCTATTTCACAGTTGACTTATAGTTGTCCAAAAAGTTAAAAAAGGCAACACCAGTAGAACCAGGAACCAACAGCCATGAATACACAGATCCACAATTTGGATTCAAGGTGCTGTCGAACTGAAATTCAACACAAAATAGATTAAACAATGATGTTTTAATAGACTCATGCGTGGACTAAGTCAACAATAATGGCTACATCAAGTAATTTGAATGAGCCTAATTAAATTTCAATTTATCTATTAATTTAAACAATTTGATACACTTTTAAATTAATATACCTGAATATAATTAATTGTAGGGATAATGATTCTTTCACAGAGTTATTGAACTTTGTTAATTTCACGAGTTCAACGTAGGCCTTTGATTGGAAAGAAAATGAGAGAGAACGTGAAAGTTGAATCACGAACGATGGAAGATGAATGGGTTTGTTTCAGGGTTTTTTTTTTTTTAATAAAAAATTTTAAAAAAATAATTTTTTATTAAAAAAAAAAAAACCCTGAAACAAACCCATTCATCTTCCATCGTTCGTGATTCAACTTTCACGTTCTCTCTCATTTTCTTTCCTATCAAAGGCCTACGTTGAACTCGTGAAATTAACAAAGTTCAATAACTCTGTGAAAGAATCATTATCCCTACAATTAAAAAATAATTTTTTATTAAACTTTTTTATAGTAGTTATTTATTTTAATTTTTACTAAAAAATTAAAAAAAAAACTAATTTTAACTTCTGAATAAAAACTAAAATAAGTAATTTATTTAAAAAATAATTTTTTTTGGTAATTAAAAAATTACTTTTGAAGAAAAAAAACCTAAAACCCACTTGTCAGTGTGAGAACCGTGGATTTTTTATATGTGAGAGTAACATCCTTTTTGGTCAATCAGAGCAATATTAAATGGAAAGAGAAGACTCAAATATAGAAGAATTTCACCTTAGTCCTACTGAGCTCAAATTAATTTTTGTCAAGCTCAAATTCAAAATACCAACACAAGAAAATTCAACTCATCCTTCACTGCACCATCAAGAGGGAATAGAACATCCGCAGAGGACTACCACACAAGGCTAATGAATTGCCTTTTACATAAAATTAGCAGCTGCCTCATAAAAAATGAACACATCAACACCAAATAAACTGATGCTAAGGTATGTGAAGGATAAAACAGCATTAGTGATTACACTGAAGCTGCTTAACAAGTATCTATTTTACATTCCTTTAACTTACAATAGCGGCTCCCCCCTTCAGGAGTGCTTATGATACCAAGTGGTATAAATCAAAGATTCATTTAACACAGTGCAAGCTAAGGGCCTGTTTGGTTTGACAAACCTAACAGGTCCTGAATGTCCTCTATAAAATATAATCCACAAGTGACTAATATTCTCACTTTACCAAAACATGAAAAGAAACAAAAAAGAATATGAATTTTATCCAGAAGTGAAGCTTGCTTGTCCTTTGTTTTTGAAGCACCTCTCATATTAGCCACCACATGCAAAATGCCCTTCTGTTTCTTAAGTGCAGAGAACAGCCATGCAATGAGACAGTTGCTTCAGCGAGTTTATATGCTGCATTATACTTCAATTTTAAAATTTTAATCCTACTAGTTACTTTAATTCATCGATGCAAAGAGAAGAATTTGAATGCTTTCTTCTCTTTGATTCAGGCTCTCCTAAATGCAAGGAAACGAAATTATCTTCATCAGGGCCATTCCTAAGTTCAGAAAGACTTCTAAATTCCAAGCCTCCTTTTGGGTAGCTTGTATGTGCTGGAGACTTGCCTGCATAACTTGGAATGAACTGGTGTTCCACATTTGGAGCTGTTTCAATCTCATTTCTGTTGTGAAATTCACACAGCTTTAAAGATGGGTTGACTCTTTGGGAGGGTTCATCTTCAACTAGAACTTTATTCAAGCTAAAAGGCTCAAAGCTCTCTTCATGCTTTTCTTTTGTTGGCACAGTGGGAGAGGATTCACCTACTGTAGAATCGATTCCAGCAGCAGAACCATTCCTTTGCTCTTGCACCGCAGCTATGAAATGGCCAAAGAAAGGAAAAGTCAACTGTAAATGTTCTGCAAATAAATAAATCATCGAAACTAGGATATAGTCACTCATGCTCCAGCCCGCTTAGTAAACATGTTTTTGACAGCAAATGGGGATCCCTGCCTTGGAATATCTAAAAGGCATGGTAGCTTCAGTCCGGTGGTACCATGACATCCACCAGAGTGAAAGTGGCAGACTGGCATATTACAGGCATGCACATTCCTCTTTATCCAATACAAGCAAGATTTTCAATATTTGAACACCCAGCCAGAACCTGACAGGCATCACTAGCACACTAAGTATTATTTACCATATGCTTTACATTAATGTGTTTTTATATATTTTGGAAGTTTTGAACCTTAGGAGATGGCTACATGAATTCTGCAATTGAATTAAAACAAGTCAGTTATCTTCATCAGCTGCTGAAAGAGATTCCACTAATCTAAAGTTATCCATGCATGGAGATACCTTAAGATTAATAAGTTAAGCATATCTATCCAATTAAAAAAATATTATTAAATAAAAAAAAAAAGCTTTAAAGTTTGAAATAGAAACACAAATTTAAAAAAGAAAAAAAAAAAGGGAAAACATGCATGTCAATTGATGTAGAAATGAAGACACTCAGATAATTCCTAGTACCTAAAGCTTCCTTGATCTTTCTGTAAATCATAAATAATCAAATTTCACTATTTTACATTATCAGCATTCTAGAATCACAATCTAGGGTTGGCAATTGAAACAAAAACTGGATATATATTTGCATGAGTCATAAGAAGAATTAATGAAGCGAATTCATCTAAGGAATAATAAGGCAATCAAAAGAGGGACAAGGAAATAAAAGATCAAATTGATAGCTTGTTAAAAAAAATTCTATGAACAAAATGAGAATGAGACAAAAACAGACGTGAATTTTGCCTAAAACAGAAATTGCTAGTTCTTAAATACTTCAAGAAAAGCAGCAATAAATAGTATTTAGAGGTAAACATAAACATACCTTCACAAAATTTTAAAAGTTCAACAGCAAGATAAATAATAGACATTCAGCATCACAATTCAAAGTCCAGGGCACTACTTGCAGGGAAGAACCTTGTTTTGAGATCAGAATAAAATCCAATCACAGAAGAAATTTCTTCCACAGAACATCTCACCAGTCTCAAATCCCAAATATCATTGGCCAGATTTTCTTATGCAGAAGTTCTCCAAAGAGAGTGTCTTTATCAAGCATAGGCAGAATTAAAACATACTTTATCAAGTTATTAATTTTTTATCACAAGAATTTACTTATGGGTGAAACTATCACAATAAGAATTCAAGTTGGGTATGCTTCTTATATCTTACATTCCCTCTCCCTCCCTAAAACCTGAGACTCCAGCCAATTCAGTCAAAATTTCAGTCAGAACTCAGAAATTAGCACATTTGGCATGTATGCCAAATTCCTACATCTTAGCATTGAATTAGCTAGCACCATAGTCATTTAAACCCTATTCTATTAATATTGGGAATTGAATTATGAACAGAATGTTTCAGAAACAAACCTTGGAGTGCCTCATTTGTTGTTATGAGGTCAAGTTCAAGTAGATCAAGAAGTCGGCCAAGGTCAACTCCACTTGTCCAATTTTCTGGGGGTTGGCCAACTTTTAGTTTCAAACGACCCCGATTAGCTGTCCCACCCCAGATAATGCCAACAGGCCGTGGCTTCTCCCCATTCTGACCAGTCAAGAGAATGAGGCTTCCACTGTCACCTTCAAGATCAAATGTCTGCTGATTCTCACCAACAACTAGAAAATCTGTGAGAAAACAAATCCCTTTCTCATCATTGTACTCTAGAGCATAGGCCATTATAGTCCCCGTAGTCAAACCAGAACTTCTTCCAACTTTAATCACTTGCCTCCCAATGAGACTGTTGATTGGAGACTGCAAGTCTATGACGTTGACATCACCAATCTCACCCACACCTTTTACAGATGTAGTTACATTGTTCATATTGAAATCTTCTGCAAATGGTATAAAGGCCCCGTCGGCTCGCACAAATGTTTCTGTAGGATAACAAAATTGTTATGTGCATGTGTGGCAGTGAAGGGATCAGGAACCAATGGAAAATTCTAATGCAAAATCATAACCATCAGATTTGAAATGAGATTTATCATGAGTTTGATAATCAAATGTACTTTATTAATCCTGTTAAAAGAATTGAGATCACTATGAGAGTGCAACATCCCCAAGCATCAAAAGAGAGCAAAAGAATTATATGAAGTGGATGATGTTGGGATGAAACAAATATAAAGCATCATTTTGTAGGATTCAGTTTGTCTAGCATAATCTAGACAAAAGACTGGCAACTTAGCCATTGCTGTAGAGAAAGTGCAGAGTAAAAAGTTTTGGATTATTTGGCACAAATTTTTTTCCAGTTGAGAGCTAAACAATATAATAGTTTACCAATGAAACATTTAGCAGAAAAATCCAAGACTGTATTTGTCCTATATAACAGCAGGATTCCACCTCTAAGATAATGCTCTAAATGAATATATTTAACTCAACTGTAAAACCATCTTACTAAACCCCTTGCATAACCATTTGGGTTGCAAAGTATGATTATGAAGCACTCCTCCAGGAACACTAAATTAAACCAACAGGAACCTTTCTACAGTCAGTTACTTCTACTTTTCATTCTTCCTCAAAACATTTTTCTAAAGAAACTCCACTTAGTTAACTTCTAGGCGACATCAACATAACACCTATTATTTTGACATTAAATCCATGAAGTTAGAGACCAAATTCTAAGATTCACAAGTAGCTCTTAACTGAGAACTTCTGGTTGTTGACCACTGTAGGCAACATATTCAGGATAGTCTGCAATTCAAAATTTCATTACCTGGGTTTGTTCCTGCAAAAATGCCATACCAAAGATCATCAGTAATAAATGATGTTGCTCTCTCAACAGCACCAAGATATACTCCAGGTCCAAGGCTGGGTGGTAATGGATGAAACATTTTCTGGTTTGGGTAGTCCAAATCAACAGCTACATGTCGATTAGTAAGAAAACCAACTTCTTGATTTCCTGTTCGACTTTTTACAATAGCCCCCAAGGTTCCATATGTCTCTTGGCTTGCAACCTCAAGGACAAGAAATAAAAAATTATAAATGAAAAAAACAAAAAAAAAACTATCAAGGCTTCAGACAGATGCCAGCATTGGACCAAGGTTCAAGGTAGAAAAGAACTCAAAGCAATATATGGAAGAGTTTGAACTATAAAAGCACTATCTAAAACAAGTCTAAGAGTAAAACAAAAATAGAATGTGAGTTCTATATACTATCACCTATTATAACTTGTAAAAGAAAGAAGCTTCTGGTCAACCGAATAGCACAGTCATTAAGGCCCAAAAGAGACAAAAAGAATTATTTGTTTGAAACTATGTTTGCTCCACCATGTGGATGATTATCTAAAGAAATTTATTGCTTTGATGGAAAACTATTATCTCATTCCATTGAAAACAAGAAATTCAACACTTCATTTTAAATGAATTGATAATATATACAGATCCAAACAACCACACATAAAAACTGGGAACAAGTAAGACAACACCTAAACCCTGAATTGGTAAGGTCAAAAAAATTGAAGAAAATTTTCTATTTTGAATCCAACTTATAATTGCTAATTTGGTAATCCATCTTGTATTTAAAGCCAAATTTACCAGCTGCATGCACTTATCGCTACTGCAAACTCTATACCCATCAACAACACTTGCTTCATATCATCTACACTAGATCAACAACACTTTATTAAGACTAAATTTTACAACGAATAACTTAAAACATAAAATCAAAGCTGCAACATGTATAATAAAAATAAAACAACGATGATGACCATGATGGCAAGATGACAAATAATATCAAATTAAGAAACGATCTTTTCCTTTGACCTGCATTTAGTATACAGAAAATGAAACACACAAAAGAAATTGATTCTTCAAGGCAAAAGTACCTGGGAACCAGAGCCAATACCGGAATCACTTCCCCTTAAGCCATCAGCAAGCTCTGTATATAATTGTTCTTTAGGAGTTTGCGCAGGTGCACCATAATAGGAGAACTCCACAACATCCACATCACACCAAACACCTCCCGGCCCCTGTTTGGCAAATTAAGAAATGACTTCAACTTCATTAAATAGAAAAGGTTCATTAAAGAATATAACAACCTTTAGATCTTAAAGAATACTGATATAGTTCCACTGTTGTTTTAAGATGGTATTTTTCAGAAAAATAGCTTTTATAATTAGCTAGCTTATCACAATAAAGCATTTGTTTGTTGTCCACTAATTCATAAAACTTGCCTAATCAAATTATCCAAAAAAAAAAAAAAAGAGAAAAAAGTGCACAATGTAGTTTGATAGACTACAACAATGCATTGGACAAAGCATCGAAAAATTTAATGTTAATGCCACACAAATTACATTAGCACAGATTAGTTTAAGTCAGAGATCAAAATTAACCAACTGAAAGGTAGCTGGAAACATGGGGAAGCTTAATTTTTTATACAGGCAATTTCTTAACCATTTATCATACAGGACCATTGTAGACCAAAGATGAATTCAGTTCACTGCCTCACCAGCATGTGGAGGAACCACCCTACTTTTAGCCTCAATAAAACATCTTTCGATGTCCCCAACTACTTGTGCATGATTTAGTGAAAAACAACACCTCCCTCAAGTTAAAAAAATTAAAATTAAAAAGGAAAAAAAAAAAAAACTGCATCTTTTGATATGCCAACTCATAGGTTTTTTTCTTTTTTCTTTTTTTTTTGGGCAACTCAGCACACTCCTGAACAATTAAGAAGAACCATGAAAACTTTTAGCAAGTCAGTATTCTAAAGGTTTCCCCTGTTTGGTATGCTAAAGGTCCTTTTTTTTTCCCAATTTACAAATCCAAATCAAGTGGCAATATATTGCCTATTCGTAAAGAGTAACTACAAAGACAAGTGAAATGGAAACAACAAAAGTACATAATCAATAGTTCAATAGAGGAGAGAAAGGAGATCCACTAAAGCCATGTAGAAACCTGCAACATAGCCAGAAGAACCAAAATTCCCCACCTCAAGGGCAGCAGGTAGGCTCTGAACATGGTTGAGCCATTGCCTGTGAACTTTACGGGCAACGAAGACGAGAATAGCTGGAATATTAGTCAAAACACCTCCTCTAATCCGAAATCCAATGGCTGTGCCAAGACTAAATCGCCGTAAGATCTTGCTATGAAATGCCCTAATAGTCATCAGTTCAAGCAAGGTAGTAGCTTGCTGTCCTGTTGGCAGTTGACCCAAAGTTTCAGGCAGCACTCCCTTTTGAAGATTCCCAAAATAGTTGGCCCTATCTTCTGCTGCATCATTCCAGCGAGTCAACGTAGGCCAAGAAAAGTAGGCAGCGGTGCTCTCAGAATGCTGAGCACCTGCTGCAAAAGGTTGCACAGGGGAAGGACTGGATGAAGGATTAGGACCATAGTAGTTCCTTTCCAGGTCCAGGGCCGACTCCTCCGATTGTGTTGATCCTGAGTGATGAATTCTTAAATCCAATCGAGGTCGATTCATCTGTCAGCTCTCCTACATCATGCTTAATGTAGATTAACAATCTTAAATAATTAAAGATCCAAATCAAGACACCATTCCTGTTATGATTGAACTTCAATGACTTTTCAGCTAACAAAAAAAGCTTCAACATAGACGGAGAAAGTTCTTCAGAAAGTATATTTCATACAGAGTTTTATATAGATTTATCCAGCAAAAGAAAAATGTTTGCTCAAAATCAAATCTATCCCCATAAAGTAAACCTAACAGGTAAAAGAGTATCATTTCATGTACATACAAATAACGCAGCACCAGAAGCTTTTAGAAAATAAATAACAAAAACAACAGGCAGGAAAAATACTAACTATTGAATATATAGAGATCATTTAGCAAGTTATTCCAGCCTAACTCTAGAAATTTATAACATGAGGACATGAAATATAAGCTATCAAATATAACAGTATTTCAGACTTGTATACAAAATATCAACATCACTTTGAGCACCAAATTGAGAAATTAGGAGTACAACCTCCTCAAAACCAAATTTTCAAGCGACGCAGACCAAGTGAACCCCCAAGAAGAGAATTAGTAAGAAATTTACAAATCGTCATGCAGGGTACACAGGAGAATAAAAGAATCTTCATTTCAATAAACAGATTAAAAATCTGAAGCATATCAAAGGCCAGAAAGAGAGAGATATTGAAACAAAGCGAACCCAGAGAGTCATATCAAGAAATGGGTAACTGAGAATGGAACAATGGGCAAACACTGTATGCAAAAACAACAACAGACTCATCTCAGAAAAGAAACAGAAGAACACAAAGTTTCCCCGCTCAGGCACAATCAATCAGTGTGGAAAACAAAACGCAACCCATTGGAAAAAGGGTTGTTGAAAAGATGCAATTTTGAAGGCTGGTTCATGGAAAACTCACCGATCAGCAATGTTGTTGGAGCTACGGAAATGGACTCAGAACAGATGAGCTTGAAGGTTTTCATGCCCTAGTACATGTAGATTCTATGCCAATCATCTATCAGATTAAGATTGCACAATAATAATAATAATTAATATTAAGAATCACTTAATTAATCAGAACAAGTTTAATAGGGTGCATGAGATTATAGTCAGAGGTAGCTATGGCTGCTGAGCTCCTCTTCCTCTTTGGCCTCTCAAGTTTGTTGTGTACTGTACGAGAGAGAAAGAGAGAGAGAATAGTGATGATGATGATGATGATGAAATAGCACTAACTCTACTTGTGGAATTTCAAGCATTAATATATCTGTATCTAGTATCTACTATATACTATGTTTACATAACAATACAAAAATAACTATGTATTAATATTAATTCTTTTAGCCCTTTTTCCGTTTTTTTATATTTTGTTTGCTCTTTTTTGTTTAATTTTATTTTTTCCTTTGAGCTATCTATCTATGGATCCTAGTGATGTCACAAGTAACAATTATGAGTGGGGAAATTGTAATGGAGGAGAGATGGGCACCTGGGCAATACGGAAATTATTATATAATTCTTGGGATGCAGATGACATTTTTATGAAATTTATTTATGGTTATGTGGGTGGGGTTTTGGGGGCCATCCCTGTTTGCTCCCCAAAAGTCGCACACCCTTTCAATCTAGTAATTCATTTCCCACCTAGCTTTTAAACCAAAAACCTAAAGTGGTGTGTCCTTACTTATTTGTGCACTCCATTAATCTTCTATCCTCCATGTTGCTACATATATTTTCCTTCCCTAATTTGTGCTTTATTTTATTTTATATTTTTGGTCGGTTTTATTTTTTCCCTTTTGAGCTTATTATCTGGATATAAGCAAGGGAAGGCAATCGAGAATGACAAATATTATCATTAATTAAGAATGAGTAAAATGATAGCAAAATGATTGGCCCCGTCCCAAAGTCCCCTCCAGTGTTATTGGGAACTCTCGCATTTTGATTATCTCCAAAATTAACATGGCTGCAAGCGCTATACAATATTAGTATTGTCAGAAACATTGTCGCATATCTCTAGCCACCAATATACAAAAGAAGCAACATTAGACACCTAATTAAGGAAGAAAATAAAATAAACATGTTTGGCACAGCAACAAGTAGAAGAGTGAGTCCTGTGTTACAAACTCATGTTTTAAAAATTAAATGATTGAAACAGCAGAAGCTTTTAAATTACGATTTAATTAATTTATTAGGTTAAATTGATATTTTAATGTAAGTCAAACTGAATCAGGTAATAAGGAATTGTCAAGTAAAAGCTTGACTCGGGTTAACTGATTAAACTGACAACAATAAACGGGTGTTTGCATATTTTATATATGGTTTGATTAATTCTAAGTTTAAACATGGTTTATACATGGTTTTGGAGTGTGGTTCTTCAATGGCCAGGTGTTCTCTACCGGGAAATGCATTATTATGAATAGCTAGCTCTGTACAGAAATAATGGGGGCCCGTGCTCGAAACTATAAGAAAAGACAGGTGAAGGAATGTACATCAAATAAGCAAAGTCAATACTCGATAGGAGACTGGAAATTTAGGGAGGAAAGGATTGCCACGACTGGTGGGTGAGGTGATGAGGTATAGAACCAGATGACAAAGGGAAGAAGTGGTTCTAAAGAGGTCTTTTTCATTTTAGAGTTGTGCAGTTTGAACTCATAAAAATAAACGTATTTGATGTATTATTAATTTTTTTTAATTATTAATATTTTAAATTAAAGTTATTAATTTATTCGATTAAATTATTAATCAGTTATAATATAATATTATAAGATATTTTATATTCAATTAATTGGTAATTCAATCGAATAAATTGGTAATTTTAATTTAAAAAAGTGATAACTAAGAAAAAAATTAGTATTTATATGCTGTAATTGATTAATAAGTCAATAAAAAAAATTGATAATTTTAATTTAAAAAAGTTGATAACTGAAAAAAAGAAGAAGTTGGTAATGCATTAAAAATACGTCCCAAATATATATACAAATAACATTATTATTCATATAAATCATCAATTTTTTAATTTGAGTTGGATTAATTTATTATGTAAATAAAATACTTTTTATTTTGGTTTCTATATTTATAAGACTTTAACTAAAAATAATATTTAAAGAGAATAAATATTGAATCACTTATATTCGATTTGAAATTATCTTTGATTGAGGATTTTTTTAAATTAGTTGAAAAAATATTTTTTTTATGATTATTACATATAATTGATAATTGATTTCATTACAATGAATTTTACTTTTAAATATGTTAAAAGTAATTTTAAAATAATATATACTTTTAAATTGTATGAAGAAATTATTTTCATATAATGATTTATTAATAAAAATTTTGACAAAGATTTAAAATTCTAATTAAAATCAAAATATTGAAAAGAATTCAAAAAAAATTTCGTTTAAGATAAATAACTTTTAGAATTGAATTTATTAATTTTTACGAAACATTTTAGGATCCTTAATGTGATACAGCCTTTTTTTAAAGATTTTACGGTGTTATCCACCAAAAGAATTATACAGTATTACCTTATGTAATATGAAATTATAAATTGTATATATTACTCATCATTTTATGCCATAATACATGAACAAGAGAGAAATGAAAAAATAGATAAAAAAAGAGTGGTGTGATATAATATACAGATCTAACAGCTATTTTTATGGTCGTAACTTATATAATATAATTTTAAATAAAGTATTTAAAATTTGTAAATATTTTTAAATATGATATTTGTAACTATTTAAATTTACATAATATAACTATTTTTATTCAAATTTGTAATTTTTAAATAAAGTATTCCATATAATTTGAAAAGATGTTATACCAAAATAAACCTCAACAGTTTACAATGCACTCAAAATAGCTTTTACCAAGAAAAACCTGTTATTGAAGAAAATAAGAGTGCATTTATTTAGTTTTTGAAAAAAAAGATACTTATAAAATTTTAAATTATTCTTATACCTTATAAATAATCTTTTAAAATATTAAAATAATTTATTATTAATTTTTATATTATTATTTAAAAACTTTTTATACATACATTTAAATAAAAAATAGTTTTTTAAATTAAAAAATTAATTTTTTTTTAAAATTGCAACAAACAAACTCTTAGTATTTTTAACAGAGACATTAATCAGTCCACCAATTAACACTAGACAAGAAATTGCATACTATGTCTGAGAAACCCTAACAGTGGTTAATGATATTTTTTAGAAGTTAATATATAATGTAACAACTAAAATTTGATAACAAAAATCACATTGTCACATAAACTGAGACTCTTAATTTACAAAACTGAATAATGGATCATTAATGATGATGAAGAGGAAAAAAAAAATACTTATAATGAGAATTATATGAGTTATGTAAATAAATGTAGTCTAAAAGATGGTTTAAAATTCCAAAAAACCCCGTCAAGACTTTTTTTTTTCTTTTGTTTCTACACCGTCCTCTTCAAGAAAACTTAACAACAACCATTTGTCTCTATCTCATTTTCTCTCTCTCCGTCCCGTCGTCTATTATCCTTACATTATCTTCAATATTATTAGTCACATCATGATTTTTAATTTTCAATCATCAAATCATGGTATCTTTCAACTCACATTATTAAATTATTAACGCAAGGACTTTGAAGAGACTTATATTACAAAGAGTGACACATATATCCCAGCCTGTCACTCGTCTATGGTGCCGCTTGCATTATCAAGAGTCATCAATTCGGATTTTTCTAGGCATACATGTAAGAATTCTTCTATCAAATGGAAAGGTGTATCTGAAATCTGAGCCACTTAGTCATAGAAAAAAGGCAAATATGATAGAAGTCATTGATCTTTCAAATAGATCTGCCAGAGACCATGACCAAGACAAAGATGGCATAATACCTTATATTATACGAGCAACAAGATATTCCAGGATATGCCTTCGAGTCTTTGCATTTGCATTTGCCTTTGCCATGTATATTTCAAGATTGTACGTGTTTTTTTTTCTTTTTCAGTGAAAAATTTAGCTTATAGGTCTTTATTCACTTGTCCTGATCAAGCATGAAATTATTTAAAACCGATTTTGTCAATATAAAGGAAATGAAAAATGTTTTATTTTTCCCTTTTTTTATTTATGGAAGAACGGAAAACTTCAAGAAAGCAATTATTGGACTGGTATATACCGTGTAGATGGGCTCCACCACGATTGGGTCTCTTACGCATGCTGATAATATGGTCAGCGCACTCTCTTCCAGCGGCCCAAGTATGCACTAAAATATCATCAAAAAGTGTAATGCCATACATTTCTTTCTTTCTTTCTTTCTGTATTAATAAATAAATAGTGCTGCAAAATGCTCGACCGTACATGCTGTGAAGTGTGAACACGTAAACGCTCCAGATATATACACGTTACATATTCTTCATTTTTATTTGTTTCTTTTAAGAAACTCACAAATTTATAATTATCTGTCAATTCAACCGACGGATGCAATATCCAAACATGTAAACGCACCACTTAGGATATACATACTAGACGGGCCAAACCAAAGGATTTTAATATAAATATCTGTGTAATAGGGGGAAAATATTCTTTATTTAAGATAAAGTGATTTGGTAATACAAGTAAAATACTTTTTGTTAGAAAAAAGATATAAGTGATATTAATATGATTAATATAAAAATAATTTAGTAGATTTTATTTTAATAATTTGAAGTTAAATAACTATGTTATAGAAGAAAAATATTCTTTATTTAAGATAAGGTGATTTGGTAATACAAGTAAAATGAAGGTATTTGTCTGTTATAATTATTTTAAATACAATGAAATTATATATATATGATATTTAAATTAATTTCATCTTTTTTATGCCATTTTTATCTTTACTCTTTATTTAAAATTACATGATGTGTATTTTATTTCTATTGATATCCTTCTTGTACCTTTATAAATACACTTTTAATACGAAAATGATGTGTCTTATGTTTACTTGTGACATTTTTTTCTTAATACTTGTATAGATATGGGCTCCTTATTTGATGATATTACTGTTGGTGAATATAGTTCCTAAATTATGTTAAAAATAAATGTTAAGAGCTAAATATTTGTTTACTTTATGTGAAAGCAATTATATGCTTTCCATTTATTTTTCTTTGATTTTTTTATTTTGGAATAACAAAGAGAGGTTAGGGTTCAAAGATGATGTTTAGAACAAAAGTTTTTGTGACAACATATTGTTTTCAAATTGTGATTGTTCATATTTATTTGGAGTATAAGTGTGCGATAACAAAAATTTTATAATAGTGATGGTATGTCAAAATTAATTCATATAATATTCCTTATTTAGGGTTTAGGGTTGTAATTTTACTTATTCATGATGTTCTATAAATTTATTTTTTTCTTGTTTGGTAAAGTTAAAAGGAAAATGTTAAACAGTTGATTAATGATTAGTAGAAGGTTGATATTTTTGTAAAATTATTTTTTAACATTTAAAATAAATATTTAATTGTAGTGCTTTTTTATTGAGGATTCATTAGAAATTAAAATTTGGAAAATATTAACTTTGCATAATTTTGAGTAAGGAGTTAATGATATATAATTAATTGTGTTAATATTGATGGATTAGTGCATCTTACTATAATTAAGTAGTAGGGCACTAAATGTTAGCATAGTTGAATGATAACTTGCATAATAAAATAATATGATAACATTATGTGATAGAAGATAAATGAAGTGTTAATGCCACAATTGACACTTTACTTTTTCGTAATGTTTTATAGACTTATTCTTTTCATATTTGGTTGTGAGATCATTAAAAGAGTAATAAAGTTAAAAGAAAAAGTTAAGCAATTGATTAATTGTTGCTGGGAGATTGATATTTTTGAAAAATATTATTTTTTAATATTTAAAAAATAAATATTTAATTGTATTATTTTTTGGTTTATTGAAGAATCCATAGAAATTAGAAATTTGAAAATATTAACTTTGAATAATTTTGAGTAAGGAGTTAATGGTATATTATTAACTTAAAATACATATAATTAATTGTGTTAATATTGGTCTTGATAGAACCACCGGTATCCGGGTCTTATTACCGAGAATCCAACTAATTTGGCCTAATCCAACGAAGGTCCCTGAAGGGGGTAAGGGTCTCCTAGTAAGAATTTTTTCCATTCTCAAGATTTGAACCCGAGATCTCTAATTAATATTGGTAGCTTAGTGCATTTTATCATGATTAAGTAATTGGAACTAAAGATTGGCATGGTTAAGTAAAAACTTGTATAATAGGATGATATGGCAATATTATAAGATGAGAGACAAATAAGTGTTAATGCCAGAGTTTGTACTTCAATTCTTTAATTGGAGTATGAAATTTGATTTAAGAATTAGATAATAAAGATGTAAAAAGTGGCCTAAGTTTTTTTTTTTTTGTCTAATATGATTTGGTTTGGTTTAGTCCATCCAGTTTGGTTTTGTTTAGTTTGGTCCGGTCCAATCTAATTTATTTTGGTCTAATTTAGTCTAGTTTGGTTTGGTCTAAGTCCAGTTTGGTTTCTCTAGTTTGCTTTGGTTCAATTCGATTTGGTCCAGTTCAGTTTGATTTGGTCCAATCCCATTGTTTGGTTTGATCTTGTCTAGTTTAGTTTGATATGGTCTAGTTTGCTGAGAGAATATATGGCTTTATAAAACTAAAGAGATTATATGAGAAGATGACACTTTTAATAAGAAACAAAATGACAATATTATGAAGCATCTAAATATAAACCTCTTATAATGTCACAACTTAGGTTTCAGAATTAATATATTATAAATAAATTTAGTGTGCCCCTAGACTTTTCCTTATCAATAATGAAATGAATAACCGTGTTAAGCAATGCATATTTTTTACAAAGATAGGTTTTATTCATACTATAAACATTGGGGAAAATAACATGGCAGGAGAATACTCTATGAGTCGTCATTAGGAAATTAAAAACATCTATTTATTTTCAGTAAATCCCATAGACTAAAGACGCTTCAAGATCAATGTATAGCAATACTGCTAAGGCTAAACTAGATTTATTAGTTGCTTATCCTTATTTTTAGTCACCCCAACATTATCTTCATTTAAATCCTCTGATAACAGATACGCAGCCCCATCATTTTCAACTGGCAAAACTCCCTTGAGCTGCATACTAATTGGTGACTGCCGCACAATTACTAGTGGTCATATATTCACAAACTATTGGCAAATATATATTTTGGTTTTCCCGAATATCCCCTCACCTAAGGCGGATAAGAGAATAATCTCTCAGATATAATCAGAGCATAAATAGGACATATTCCAACAGTATTTTTTTCATACGCATAAATCTTGGATCAAATCCAGGATCACATGGTTAAGGGACTTGAGTCCCTTTTACTCGAATCAATACTTTGTTGGTCTATTGGCACATATGTTTTAAGACTAGAACCGTTACACTCAAGCTTGCCATCAGAAGCGAGTCAATGCTTGCCAATAATAGCCAAAGTACTTCACTAAATCGTTAGCCCTACTACTCTGATCTCATGTACTGACTTTCTTACCGTTTCATGAGAAATGTGTTGTTTGGGGCTATTAGAGCACGTGCCAAAAAAGGAGAACATGCCAAATCAAAAAGTTAGTTAGTGGTTGAGCTGGCGTTAGTTAGAGAGCAGTTACATTGGTAGTTCAATTAGTTAGAGAGTTTATCACACTTCTCACTTGTGCTTACTCTGTATATAAGCTAACATTACTGTAACCAACGTTCAGGAGTTTTAGTTCTCATCAGTATTGCTCACATCTGCATTTTCTTCCTAGAAGACATTATGTGCTGAGGATCCATTCTTGAACTTGAAATGAGGAGGGAAGCCATGCTTCCTGTAGCACACATCCACAGTATGCCCAATCTTCCCACAGTGTGTACACACTTTGTTGGCATTTGCACCTCTACCTCTGTCGTATCCTCGATTACCTGCAACAGCTGCATTGATCAGGATTTTCGACTCATCCTGGAAGTGCACAACACCATAAACTAGCTTCTCTTGCTGCAGAATCTTGGAGAAAACTTGATTCATAGTAGGAAATGGATCGGTTTGCAGAATTTGAAGCTTGATCTGTGAGTATTGGTCATCTAATCCATTTAGGAATTTCACCACATATTCTTGCTGCTTAAACTTCCTAGCATTTCTTATCGCTTCACAACTACATTGAACCGGATAGGAACAGAAAGGAATCGGTCTATAATTCGCCAATTCCTCCAAAAAAGGCCTTAGTGTGATATTCGGTTACGATCAACATTCCTTGTTTGAATGCATCAAACTCTTTCATCAATTCAGCAATTCTCACCATGTCTCCTCTAGAAAATTTTTCTTTCAAGTCTTTCCATACATCTGATGCTAATTCTAGTGCATCCACACTCCTAACTATTGAAGGTGAAATGGAATGCATTAACCAATTATGTACCATATTGTTGCATCTCTCCCATGCATCAAACAAAGGATGAAACTCATCTGGCTTAGAAATTGAACCATTGACAAATTTGAACTTATTCTTTGAGATCAACGTTCTCTTCATAGATCTAGCTCAAGTATGATAGTTAGAACCAGTAAATATAGGAGAAACTAGCACCTAGTTTGGGCTTTCATTTGGATGAAGAAAATAAGGATTCTGTGATGGATCTAGAAGTTGATTTTGGTTCTGCATCTGCGCATTCTGATTTGATCCACTTCCTTGATTCTGATTTGCAGGTGTAGTAGTTGAACCTTGATGTGTATTTCTTGCCATGATTGCAGTGATGTGCAGCAGAGCTCTGGAATTAGAGCTCTGATACCATCAAAGGAAAATGAAAATATGGAATTGGAAGAAAGGTTGAGAGAAAATTGAGAAGATACAAAACTTGAGAACTAAAACTCCTGAATGTTGGTTACACTAATATTAGCTTATATACAGAGTAAGCACAAGTGAGAAGCGTGATAAACTCTCTAACTAATTGAACTACCAATGTAACCACTCTCTAACTAACGCCAGCTCAGCCACTAACTAACTTTTTGATTTGGCATGTTCTCCTTTTCTGGCACGTGCTCTAAACCCTGGATAAAGAAATTTTATTAAAGATAGTTGAGTTCATCACATAGATCTTTGCAAAAGTAACCCTGGAGAAATAGCTTAAAAAAGTGCTTGAGCAAACAAAAAGCAAACAATCTTTATAAATATTATATAAATAACACTGAACAGATTAAGCAAACATGATACAATGAGAACCAACATGGCATCCTGTGACATCGTCACGTTTTAATTATTTACCCTGATAGAAGCCTGAGGCTTCAGGAAGTGTGTATATGGGCTCAGCTTAGTTTTCATATACCATTGGGTTTGGAATTGGTAAACCTTTTCTATATGAAACAGGAATTTAGGGAGTCAGGAGCTCTTTTGAAAAACTCAAATCAACGTTTACAAGCTTACAGTAAGTACACTGTTTACATATGCATAGAGAGTTTATGATGAAGGGCCAATGATGGAACTCTCAATTGACAAATTCTCGTTCCTTCGGGTCCAGGAGAGAAAACTCTTCACAATGAACTAAGTTCACCTAGACAGGTACAATTCACAAATGAGTCACGCTAACTATTGTAGGCTTATTTACACACTAAACTACTACTAACTACTAATATTCCTGTCAGCCAAGTACCTGTACAAAAAAGATTTAGCAAAATACATCTACTACACGCCAATATGTTCTGCTGCATGATATGCACACCTATTTATCCCAGATTTTGCCTATCTACGACAGCAGTGAACCTGTCTAGCCTTTCCTCACCGCAACCCCACCCAACAAGTTGATTATTATTCATGGCTTAAAAGTATATACGCACCCATTTGTCTCACTTTATGTTGAAAATGTGTTACACCTGCTTGGTTGTTTCTGCAATACTTCAATAGAACATACCCTTAAAAGAAATAGAAAATTTCTCATAATCTATGCAGAAAACCTCTCTCTGTCATGAGGGGAAGAATAATCAATATTTGGCCCCACAGGGATGATCCCAAACGGATTGATAGAAGGCTGGCTTCCATAGTAATGCAACTTTATATATTCCATGTTCACTGTGCTACTAATGCAAGGAATTTGGAAGACGTCCTTAGTGTAATTGAAGAGATTTGGATATTCCCGCTGCAGCTTCTTGTTGCACTAAAAGTGAACTGCAATGCTTGAGTTCTAAAAGGAGGCTCTAACTCAATGCAATGCTTCTCTGAGTGGGTGGTTTGCATAATACAAGTGAAATGAAAGAATATAAGATATTCTCAAACATTAACAGCAAATGCCTAATAAAACACACACATACAATGATACAAACACATTTTACCTCATCAAATCTGATGAGAGTGACAAACAAACGAATGTCTGCTTCAGTAATTTTGTTGCCACATATATAGCGCTGCTTGCTTAGTATATTTTCACATTTATCCAAAGCTTCATACAATTGTTTTACAGCCTGCAGAGTGGGCCAGGTAAGCAGTTTCAATTGCCTAAGCAATAGCAACCTCTTAATTAATGTATTAACTAGCACTAAAAATTAACCAAAGCTACATACCTTATTGTATGGTTCTTGCATCTTTGCAAATCCACATTTATAAACACCATTGTTTATACTATCATATATCCACTCATTAATCTTATCAATTTGGGCTCTCAAATGAGTGGGATATAAGTCCATGTGGGATTTTCTGCAATACTGTTGAATTCAGTATTAAACATGCGGATTATCTCTGAGCTCTCATTGTCAACAATGGTCTCGAGTTTCTTATCCCACAGAACCCGAGCAGATAAAAATCCATCAATTGACAATAAACATCTGCTCAGCAAAGCAAATCACACAAGCCAAGAAAGAAACTAGTCCATCCTAAAGAGAATACTTACTGGAACAGTGAACTTCCCAGTGTAGTTGGTACCTGCAATTTCATAAAGTTCTCTAAGACTCTTTGCTCCATTCAACATATCAGGTTCAGCTCCTAGCACCTCAGTTTTCGAATCAGGAAAAACCCATCCCATATGGTCATCTGATTCTTTAGTTCTTCCCCAGATGGGTTTGACTGACTGAGAATTAAACATGTGAAATATGAAATTCCTACTTTGAGGGACAATAACTAATTGAAAATATTCAATTTAACATGAAGGCTAACCTACTAACCAATAAACCAAGGGCTTTGTGAAGTCCTTTGATGTTCAAGTAAGCGCGGCACCTGCAAGCCCAAGGACAAGCGTATGATATGTACAGATGATACCTTCCTGGCTCCGCTGGAAATTGGGAATTTGAGTCCCTTGAAATGAACTGTCAGAATGTGGAAGAAGGTCTCACAAAAGCACCAGAGTCTGATATCTCGCCGAATGCAGATCGCGCCATTTGAACAATAAGCTAAGCAGTAGATATTTCTTTTAATAGCAGATCACACCGCCAAATCTTCAAAGTAAAGAACGCTATAAGACTTAGTTCAACAACAGATACACTTTAAATTTCAATTTATGCAGCATGCCTATCATGCCACCTACTCAATGAATTTAAAAAAAATTAAGAAGCCAAGCACACACTGGATGGAATCATGGAACTACAGACCACAGGCTCAACCAGATTACAGTAACAGCACCTGTTTTGTTTCAACTTTCAAGTGTCATGACTCATGACTATGGAAACATTGTGCCTATACTCCAATAACACTATATAGTCGATCTTTTATCTTTTGGTTTAAGAATAAATTTGCCAGTCAGTTCATTCCATGGTTAAGAAAATTCCTCTTAAGAAAAAATTCAATTCAGACCAAAATACAAACAAGAATCTATTGAAATCAAATCTTGTGTAGTTTATTTTCGGTAGAAGGATCATCATGCAAATAGGAGCTTTCTACTATGTAGATAATCGATTATACTTATTTCACCCAGAAAAATATACAATCTTTGGAATCTATAAAGTATACCTGTATAAATTTTCAGAGCACATAAACAATCAACCATTTTGACATGCATGACATGAATAAAATAATAAAATTTAACATTACCTCAACTGCAATATTGCTTCCCAAAAAAGCAATAGAGAAACACAGACAGAGAGAGAAGTTTGCTGATAAAAGAAACGTACCTTCTTCACATTGTAGTTGTAGTTGTTATTGGCAAACTCAGGGAGAGTAAAGTAGCTCCTGTGGTGCAGCAATCTCGGACAGAAACAGAACATAATTTCAATCCAATACGGAAGTGTTAGCGGGGAAAAAAAAAATTTTTTTTTCTATACCCATGTTTAGAATTAAGGTACTGGTGCCCAGAACCCAAACTCACTGAAATCAAAACACGTGCTTGTGCTGGCGGTCAACACAAGGAGCTACCCATACTTATCATGACAAAGGTTGTAGGGGATTCCAACAGAAGAAAGTCACCAATAAAAAATAATTAAGCAATGGAGATGGCTAATCATTAGTTAGTTGAAATAATTTATCAGAAAATAATCACCGTATTGTAGGATCCTACGAAGTAATGTAGCGGGAAGTGCTCAACATTAACAGCATCAGTGTACATGTGCAGTTTCATTTAGTTTCTTCTGCAGTCTACTAGCTTATGTCCAATCGTGGAAAGTCTATTTCATGCGTTACATTCTTTTTGTTTCTAATACATTTTTCTCTTTTCTTCTAAGGTAAATAGCTCTGTCATTAAATATCTATCTTGCTTTCCATTTTGTTCTTCCTAATTTTGCTTGTGACGCAAGTTTTCATGGACAGAATCTAAACTCATTGAGGAAATCGTCAAAAATGTTATGCAGAAACTGAATAATATATATATCTCACTGAAGTAAAAGATCTTGTTGGAAATTGACCAAAATCTTGCTCCCATTGAATCATTGATGAGAATCAGATCAACATGATTTATTAGCTGCTTATCCTTAACAAAAGCAACCAACCTCGAGAAACTCACTATCAAATTCCCACATGGACCAGTAGAAGGTACTGAAACACATTTCCTTAAAAAGAATATCAATGCTACATGTTGAGTAGTTGTCTTGGAGTCCATGCATGCTTCTGGGCTTTGCATGGTTTGATGCAATAAGCATTGGCACAGCACAAACCGAAGCACTAAATATTGTATAACACTGAATAGAGTAAACCAACATGATATAATGAAGACCACCGGTGACACCGTCACCTATTAATAATGAGATGTGTTATTTTGACATTGCTTTGCGACATTATAACCGACACACACGGAGAAAAGCAATAGAGAAAGCACTGACAAGAGACGAAATAGATAGAAATATGGTGAGGTCACTGAAGTTTATGAGGTGTTTCGAGTATTCTTGTCGATGCAGTGTGTACAAATAGTTTTTCTCTTTAATGATTTACCTTGGTAGAATGTTAAGACTTCAGAAAGTGCGTGTATCAGCTCAGGTTAGTTTTCATAACAATTAGGTTTGGAATTTGTAAACCATTTCGTATTAAACAGAAATTTAGGGAGTCAGGAGAGTCCATTTAAAAAACTCAAATCACCGTTTACAAGCTTACAGTTCACTGTTACATAGGCATAGAGCCTTTATGATAAAGGGCCAAGTTGCTGTACGAAAAAGATTCAGCAAAGTCTGGTGCTGTAGCAAACACATCCCCTACACACCAAAGGAAAATTCTAAGATGCTCTCGTAATAAGAAAAAGGGAATGCTCTATATCATTTATCATTAGACACATCAGTCTTATGGGTTATCACCGACTCATACTTTTGTTAAATTTTTAATGAAATAGTTGATGTGTCAAGTGTTAAATAATATAGAACAAATCTCTCCACTCGAAAATGGTCTCCTGCCTTATATGCACACCTATCTATTTATAATATATTAATGGTGCATTTGTTTAAACTTTTAAAAGAAGTGATTTTGAAACTTAAATTTTCTATTTGATTAAAAAAGTTGAAAACTGATTTTTTTTAAAAATTACTCTTTTTAGCTTTTCCAAAAAATTTGAAAACAGATTTTTTTGAGATTCTGTTAATTTTTAAAAAATTATCCAAATATACGAAAACTGATTTTTTTAGGTGAAAAAAGTGATTATATGCTAAAATAATTCCAAACAAACGCACCCTAATTCTAAGACTCAAGTTATGGCATGCTACAAAGTTGACATTTAGATGTATTATAATATTGCTATGCCAGCTTCTTATTAAAAGTGTCATATTCTCATATAATCTCTTTAATCTTATAAAGCTACATCTTTTCATGGAAAACTAGATCGGACTAGACAGGATCAAACTGAACCGAAGCAGACTGGATTGAACCACCGGACCAGACTAGAATGAACCAAACCAATCAGACCGCACCAAACCAGATCAAACCAAACTAGATTGGACCAAACCAAATCAAACCGGACCGAACCAAACTGAGCCTAACCAAATCAAATTGGATCAAATCAAACTAGATCAAATCGGATTGGACCAAATCAAACTGAACTGGACCAAATCAAATCAGACCAAACCAAACCAAACAGAATCGGACCAAACCAAACGAGACCAGACCGAATTGAACCATATCGGACCAAACCAAACCAAACTAAACTAAACTGGATCGAAATAAACCAAACTGGATCGGACTAAACCGAACCGAACTGAACTGAATTGGACTCGACCGAACCGATCCAAGCTGGACCGAACCAAACCAAACCGGACCAAATTGAATTAGACCGGACCGACCAAACCAAACCGAACCAAACCAAATAGGGCTGAACTGATCAAACCATACTAAACCAGACCAGACCGAACCAGATCAAACTGAACCAAACCGGACATGATCAAATTGAACTGGATCGAACCAAACAAGATCAAACCATATCGGACCAACGAAAAAGATTTAGACTTATTTTTTTACATCTTTACTATCTGATTCTTAAATCAAGTTCCATACTCTAGTTAAAGAAGTATAGACTTTGGTATTAACATTTCATTTATCTTTCATATTATAATAGTGCTACATCATCTTATTATACATGTTATTACTTAACCATGCTAATCTTTAATTTTGGTTACTTAATTATGACAAGATGTAGTAAGCTACCAATAGTAACACAATTAATTATAAATACTTTAAGCTAATTATATATCATTAACTTCTTACTCAAAATTATTCAAGGTTAATATTTTCAAAATTCTAATTTTTAACAATTTTTTAATAAAAAAATATTTATTTTTTAAATATTAAAAAAATAATATTTTACAAAAATATCAACCTCCTACTAACAGTTAATTAATTGTTTAATATTATCGTTTTAACCTTATTATCCTTTTAATGGTCTCACAACCAAATATGGGGGAAAAAAAATGAATCTATATAAAATCACGAATAAATATAGCACAAATTATAATATTAACACTTCATTTATCTTCTATCTCATAATATTATCATATCATTTTATTATGGAAGTTATCATTCAAATATGTCAACCTTTAGGGTCCCACTACTTCATTATGGCAAGATACACTAAGCCACCAATATTAACACAATTAATTATATATACTTTAAATTAATTATACACCATTAACTCTTTACTCAAAATTATTCAAAGTTAATATGTTCCAAATTTTAATCTCTAATGATTCTTCAATAAACCAAAAAAAAAAAATCCAATTAAATATTTATTTTAAATATTAAAAAATAATTTTACAAAAATATCAACTTGAATCAACTATTTAACATTTTCTTTTTAACCTTCTTATCCTTTTAATGATCTCACTATCAAACAAGACAAACATAAATTTATAGAATATCACAAATCAATAAAATTACAACACTAAATAAGTAAGAAATATCACATAAATTAACTTTGACATACCATTAATATCATAAAATTTTTGTCATTACACACTTATAATCCAAATAGATATGAACAATCAAAATTTGAAAGAATTATACCACTATAAAAACTTTTGTTCTAAACAACACTTCGAACCCTAACATCTCTTTGTTATTCCAAAATAACCAAATCAAAGGAAAACAAATGGAAAGCATATGATTGCTTTCACATAGAGTAAACAAATATTTAACTTTTAACATTTATTTTTAACATAATATAGGAACTAAATTCACCATTAGCAATATCATCAAATGAGGAATCCATATCTGTATAAATGTCAAAGAAAAAAAATCACAAGTAAATATAAGACACAATATTTTTATATGAAAATAGCATTTATAAAGAGACAAGAAAGATATCAATGGAAATAAAGCACATAGCATCTGATCTTAAATCAAGAGTGAAGACAAAAATAACAGCAAAAAGATGAAACTTGTTTGAATATATATCATATATGTATATAATTTTATTGTGTTCAAGATAACCATAACAAATCAATACCTTTGTTTTATTTATATTACTAAACTATCACCTAATCTTAAATAAAGAATATTTTTCTTCCATTACATAATTATTTATCTTGAAATCATTGAGACAAAATCTACTAAATCATTTCTATTTTAATTTAATTAATATCACTTTTTTTTTTCTAACAACATGCAGAGTCATTTCTATGCCCACACAACGAGTGGGTCTAAATTTAGTTTATCCCAGATTTTGCGTCTATGTGACAGAAGTAAACCTGTCTAATCGATCCTTACCCACAACCCCACCCAACAAATTGTGTATTATTTATGAAGAAATGTTTTTTGTACCACTGGGGTAGGTAGACACCTTGGACACCCAGAGATAGAAAGGAGAAAAAAAAATTGTAAAAGAAAATAAAAGGAATGAAATGATTGATGAAAAGAGAAAAAACTGAAAAAAAGTATTGGGGTGTTGGAGTTTTTGGTATGTACAAATAACATACCACTTATTTATGCCTTAAAAGTATATACACACCCATTTCTCTCATTTTATGTTGAAAATGTGTTAAACATGCTTGGTTGTTTCTGCATCCTTAGAAGCAGAAAATTTCTCATAACCTAGGCAGAAAACCTCTCTCTGTCATGAGGGGAAGAATAATCGATATTTGGCCCCACAGGAACGATTCCAAACGGATTGATAGAAGGATGGCTTCCATAGTAATGCAACTTTATATGTTCCATGTTCACTGTGCTACAAATGCCAGGAATTTGGAAGATGTCTTTAGTATAATTGAAGAGGTTTGGGTATTCCCGCAGCAGCTTCTTGTTGCACTTAAAGTGAACTGCGTAAACCTACAATTCCAGCAAAGGCTAATTACTCAAAAGTTAAAGCATTGAAACAAATAGATAGCGAAATGGAGAAATCCTTGTGGTGCGCTCAAGCTAGGTGCATTTGGTTTATAAATAATTGAAACATCACTAATTATGATATTTAATCATTAATTAGCTCTTAATTGATGATGTGTCAATCATTTAATGACCTAGTGCACAGGGTTTAAGAAAGTGCACGACACCAGAAGCCAATAAGGTGTAGCAGTCATGCTAATTCTTGTATATCCCTCCAATACCATAAAAAAATTTGGGAAGATAGATAAGAAAATCGCAAGAAAAATGGAGAAAAGCCTTTAAAATTTAAGTTCCACTCCAGAGATTTACAATGAAAATGATTTACATGGTTTAAACCATTAGTATTCATGTAATAACAACTAAGCAAGAAGAAAAATTGTGAAAATGATTTGTCACTGTGGTACCAACCCCCCCCCCCTTTCTCTTCTTCTTCTTCTTCTTTTTCTTTTTTTTTTTCTCCCTCCAAAACACACACACACACACACACACACACACAGATACACAGAGTTTAAAATAAGAAGTAGGAATTTGAGAAGTTTATATTGTTGCACAACATATAGGCGATATAAAATTATAGAACTAACTGTAATGACTTCTTTTAAAAAAAAATAAAAAATTCATAAGCCTAAAGTATAATACTTCACCAAAAGCATAACAGGGAAAACTGACTGTTTTGAACAACAGAATCTTTTTCTTTTTCCTCATTTTTTCTGTTTAGTGTTAACATTTGCAAGACTATTTCTCTTCCCAAGTGGGCAGCTCAATCCAGCTAAGTCGACAGGGAAGCAAGAAGGGGTAAAAATGGTTTACGATTTGAAACAGATATTTAAGAGGTTCCATTTCCATAACAAAATATGTAGATCATTCTTTTGTTGCATTCGACTCAGAGGCAAAAATTCATAAAATTCAGAGCCCAAAACAGAAATAATGGTTTTTATCTAAAAGATATGAACGTTGACTGGACAAACTCCATATTTTTAGCAGAAATATGGTCTTAAAACCAATTGTGATTTTGGTATTATGAAGTCCCTAGATACCAGCTCTCCACTTACTAACTTAGGTCTGTCAGTGATTTCATTTTTGAGTTCTAAAAGGAGCCTCTGACTCAATGCAATGCTTATCTGAGAGCATGATTTGCATAATGCAAGCAAAAGGAAAGAATATAAGACATTCTCAAACATCAACAACAAATGCCTAATAATAAACACACTATACATCTATACCTCATCAAATCGGATGAGAGTGACAAACACACGAATGTCTGCTTCAGTAAGTGTGTTGCCACATATATAGCGCTGCTTGCTTAGTATATGCTCACATTTGTCCAAAGCTTCATACAATTGTTTTACAGCCTGCAGAGAGGACCAATTAAACAGTTTCAATTACGAAAGTAATAGCAACCTTTTAATTAATTTAAACACTAAGGTATTAACTGGCACACAAAAAATTTAACCAAAATTACATACCTTGTTGTATGGTTCTTGCATCTTTGCGAACCCACATTTATAAACACCATTGTTTATGCTATCATATATCCAATCATTAGTCTCATCAATTTGGGCTCTCAAATCAGTGGGATATAAGTCCAAGGTGGGATTTTCAGCGATATCATTGAATTCAGTATTAAACATACGGATTATCTCTGAGCTCTCGTTGTTAACAATGGTCTTGAGTTTCTTATCCCACAGAACCTGTGCAGATGAAAGTCCATCAATTGAATAAAAATCTGCTCAGAAAAGCAAATCACACAAACCAAGAAAGAAGCCAATCCATCCTAAAGAGAAAACATACTGGAACAGTGAACTTCCCAGTGTAGTTTGTACTTGCAATTTCATAAAGTTCCCTAACACTCTTTGCTCCATTCAACAGGTCAGGTTCAGCTCCTGGCACCTCAGTTTTTGAATCAGGAAAAACCCATCCCATATGCTCATCTGATTCTTTAGTTCTTGCCCAGATGGGTTTGACTGACTGATAATTAAACATGTGAAATATGAAATTCCTCCTTTGAGGAACAATAGCTAATGCAATTATTTCATTTGAAATTGAAAATATTCAATTCAACATGAAGGCTAGTCTACTAACCGAGAAACTAATAGCTTTGTGAAGTCCTTTGATACTCAAGTAAGCAAGGCACCTGGAAGCCCAAGGACAAGCGTATGATATGTAGAGATGATACCTTCCTGGCTCTGCCGGAAACTGGGAATTTGGGTCCCTTGAAATGAATTGCCGGAATGTGGAAGCAGATCTCACAAAAGCACCAGAGTCTGACATCTCATCCAATGCAGATCGTGCCATTTGAACAATATGCTAAGCAGTAGATAACTAGATATTTCAATAACAGATCACGCCACCAGATCTTCAAAGTAAGGAATGCTACAAGACTTAGTTTAACAGATACACTTCAAAATTTCAATTTATGCAGCACGCCTATCATGCCACATTGCCACCTACTGAATTAATTCGAAAATAATTAAGAAGACAAGCACGTACTAGATAGAACTATAAACCACAAACTCAACCAAATTAGAGCAACATCTTCTGTTTTGTTTCAAGTGGCATTCCTATGGAAACATTGTCCCTATACTCCAATAGCACTTTATAGTCAATCTATTATCTTTTGGTTTATGAATAAATTTCCTAATCAGCTCACTCCATGGTTAAGAAAGTTCCTCTTTAGACAAAATTCAACTCAGACTAATATCCAAACAAGATCTAGTAAAATCAAATCTTGGGTAGTTTATTTTCCGTAGAAGGATCATCATCCAAATAGAAGCTTTCTACTATGTAGAGAATCAATTATACTTATTTCACGCAGAGAGGCATCCGATCCTTGGAATCATACAGTATAGATGTATAAATGTTCGGGGCATATAAAAAGTCAACCATCTTGACATGCATGTCATAAATAAAATAATAAAATAATAAAATTTAACATTACCTCAATTACAGTATTGCCTATAGAGATACACAGAGAGAGAGTTTTTCTGATAAGAGAAAGGTACCTTGTTCACCTTGTAGTTGTAGTTGCTGTTGTAGGAAAACTCAGAGAGAGTAAAGTAGCTCGTGGGGCGCAGTGATCTCGGACAGAAACAGAACATAATTTCAGTGCCGATTTGGAAAAGTTAGAAGTTAAAAAACATATTTTTTTTCCTGTACCCATGTTTAGAATATAGAATCAAGGTAGTGGACGCGTAGAACCTAAACTCACTGTAATCAAAACACGTGTTTTGTGCATAACAGATCAGCGGTCAACAGAAGTGGCTACCCATACTTATCATTACGAAGGTTGCAGGGGATTCCAATAGGAGAAAAGGCACTAGAAAGACATAATTAAAGTAATGGACATGGCTAATAATTAATTAGGTGAAATAATTTATCAGAAAATAATCAGGGTATTGTATTTGTAGGATCCTACGAAGAAATGTAGCGGGAAGTGCTCAACATCAACAATGAATAGTCTTCGTGTGCAATTCAATTGTTGATTTAGAAAGTAAAGCCCTCCACAACGGATATAGACAAGAATTTCTTGGTTACTATAGTTATATCTGTTTGACATCGTCCTTTCTTCTTCCTCTTCTTTTTTTTTTTTGAGAAAAAATGATTCTTCAATTCTATGGATTTATTTAATTTTTTTTTATCGACTGTTTCATTTAATGAATAATTCAATAAATATGCAAGAATATATGGTGAATATTTTATTTAAATTCATTAAGGCAAAATTTGGAAGAAATATTTTTTAAGACCAATAGTGTTTGACTCAGAAGGGCTCAAACAAAATGTATACTTAAACTAAACAGCTGAAGAATTTGAACACTTGTGAAGTGAGGTGATTTCGATACTTATAAAAATAAATTATTTCACATCTATGAAAAAAACTGTTAAGATACAGTTAAGATAAAAAAGGTTAAATGTTGGACAACATGCCTGGTTCAATCTTCAGTAGAGAAAAGGGCGTTCATAAATTTTTTGAAACATTTTTACTGGAGGCACACATCCCTTGATAGTCTGTCTTATCTCACGGTGTGAATCCAAGATTATAACAGGAACTTCCAAGAGAAAAGTACAAAAAGAATTACATCAACATTGAGCAATTTTTTATTCAAGACTGAAATTGAATAGTCGATATATGCTAATATGCATTGCATGGAAGCTAGCCAATGATAACATTAGTCGCTTGAAAATTGCAACACGGTTTCTTGGTTCTTTCCCATTCAGGTTCCACGAGACTTTCAGACAAGTCAAGTCCGGCGTAGCGAGATGATCCCTACTCCTGTTACGTCTACATCTCCAAACTTCCACATTGTAGCGTTGTTGACACAAGGGAGCTTCTTTGCACTACCAACTCTGTAAGACTAGTCAAAGATACTAGATCTTACTATTTCGGAAAGATTTAAGAGAATAAACAAAAGGCTTATATAGGAAAGGAAATAAGAAATACTAGATCAATTGCCACTTTCACTACCCATAGAAAAGCCTACACATGAATATTTATACTATTGTTTAGAAAAAAGGCGACTCAGTGCATGAGGCTTTTGTGCAGCAGGGTTTAAGAAGGGTAGATGTATCGAAAGATACTACTATCCAAGGCTGTTTCTCATTTATACTGTTTATAAAGAGGGGAAAAAAATTTAATCTAGAAGATGTTAGAGTTGACTCTGTTTATTGACAATTGATTAATCTTGCTCACATAAATTCTACCTTGCAACTATTCTAATTAACACATATTGGCAGATAGCCACAACTGCAAGAAGTGTATAGTTATTGCAAGCTTGTTCATACAACTGTTACAGTATGCTTGTAAGGAGCAGCAGCAGCAGCAGCCGAAGACTTGGACAATGCTCATGTCCACCCAGAATGGCTAATCGGACACTTACAGCCGAGGCTGCTTCTTCTTCTTCCTCTTCCTATGCTGCAGCACCTCTCAAAAAACATGATGTTTTTATCAGTTTTAGAGGTGAGGATACCCGCAACAACTTCACCAGCCATCTTCATGCCGCTCTTTACCACAACAAAATCCAAACCTTCATAGATAACAAAATTTCCAAAGGAGATGAGAACTCTCCCTCAATTTTCAAAGCCATCAAGGAGTCCAGTGTGTCAGTGGTTGTTCTATCCAAGGACTATGCTTCCTCCACCTGGTGCATGCATGAACTCACCACAATACTCGAGCACAAGAAACATGGCGGGCACATTGTTATACCTGTGTTCTACAAGGTTGACCCTTCACATGTTAGGAAGCAGACTGGCACTTATAAGAAAGCATTTGAGAAGCATGAGAGAGATGTCAAACACAACATGGCCAAGTTGAAGAAGTGGAAAGCTGCTCTGACTGAAGTAGCCAATTTAGTTGGGTGGGATTCACGGAATTACCGGTAACAAATTGTTTTTTTTTTTTTTTGCGTTGATAATTTTTAAGAAGGACGAATTGTTGAAGAATTACCTATCAATTAAATCTTTCTTTCCCTAAGGGACAAAAACTCAGAATAGCTCAAACATGTGCAGTATAAACAATCACATGGTTTAAATAGGTTTTGCTAATTATTGTGATTTGTTTTCCTTTCATATTGCTTTACTTGATTTTGATCTAAGCGTTATACATACACTTGTCTCTGTTTTGTTTTTCTCCAAGAAAATATGGATGATAAGGTTTCATACCTAATCTACTAGCTTATGTTTTCAATCATTGGAAGTCTATTTCATGTGTTACACTTCTAATACAATTTTCTCTTTTCTTTTAAGGTAAATAACTAAGTCACTAAAAATATATATCTTGCTTTATTTTTAGTTCTCTCTAATTTTGCTTGTGATGCAATTCTTTTTATGCATGCTAGGACGGAATCTGAACTCGTTGAAGAAATTGTCAAAGATGTTATGCAAAAACTGAATCATATATTTCCCACTGAACTAAAAGATCTTGTTGGAATTGACCAAAATCTTTATCCCATTGAATCATTGCTGAGAATCAGGTCAAGAGAAGTTCGAATAATAGGAATTTGGGGCATGGGTGGAATAGGTAAAACAACCATTGCCAATGCTTTGTTTTCCAGGCTATCTTCTCAATATGAAGGCAGCTGCTTCTTGGCAAACGTAAGGGAAGAGTCAGAAAAGCAAGGCACTAGTTGTTTGCTGAATAAACTCCTTTCTGAGGTACTAGAGGATGTAAAACTCCATGTCGGCACACCCATAGTAAGATCCACTTTTGCTATGAGGAGACTTGGTCAAAAAAAGGTGTTAATAGTGCTTGATGATGTGGAAAATCCACATAAACTAGAAGATCTTGCTGCAAAACATGATTTCTTGGGACCAGGTAGTAGAGTCATTGTCACTACCAGAGATAAGCATGTCCTTAGCAAAGGGGTAGATGAAATCTATGAGGTCAAAGGATTGTCCCTCTATCATGCTATTAGACTTTTTAGTTTAAACGCCTTCAACAAAAACTATCCTGAAACGGGTTTTGAGATGCTATCTAAAATGGTGGTTGATCATGCAAATGGCAATCCATTGGCTTTAAAAGTTTTAGGCTCAGTTCTCCATTCCAGAAATGTGCAACAATGGAACAGTGCTCTAAGAAAACTCATGAAGATTCCTAATGTAGAAATTCAGAATGTATTAAGATGGAGCTATGATGCATTAGATGATGAAGAAAAGAATATGTTTCTAGACATCGCATGCTTTTTCCAAGGAGAGAATAAAGAAATTGTTATAAGGCTACTAGATATTTGTGGTTTCTTTGCGGATATTGGGATAAGAATCCTACAAGACAAAGCTCTAATAACTTTTTCAGATGCAAATGAAGTACATATGCATGATTTGATACAAGAAATGGGCTGGGAAATTATTCGTCAAGAATCTATCAAAGACCCTGGAAGGCGCAGCCGATTTTGGGATCCTGAGGAAATCTATGATGTACTGAAAAATAACAGGGTAAGGGAAAGATGTACTGACTTCCCTTCCAAAGCACATGTATCTGTCTGGAAAGCTGGCTAATATGATACTTTCTGTTGACTAACATTCTAAATTTTGCTTGTCAGGGAACTGATGCAGTTGAAGGCATAATCTTAGATGTGTCTCAAATAAGAGTCTTGCCCTTGAGCTATGAGAGCTTCTCAAGGATGATCAATCTAAGATTTATTAAATTCTATATGGGTAGGGGTAGGACATCCAATTTGTTCCTTCCTTCAGGTCTTGAATCATTGTCTAATAAATTGAGGTATCTCCAATGGGATGGATACCCTTCCAAGTCTTTGCCATCAACCTTTTGTCCAGACAACCTTGTCGTGCTTTCCATGATGGGAAGCCATGTTGAAAAACTTTGGGATGGAGTCAAGGTAATTTCTTGTATTATATGGAAGAAGGTCAAGTTGAATATTTGTGTTGTTAAAGCCTTTTTTTTTTTTTTTGGTCACTTTTTTGCTGCTGCAGAGTCTTCCAAGCTTAAAAGAGATCAACCTCCGTGCCTGCAACAATTTAACTAATCTTCCAGATTTATCTCAAGCACCAAATCTTGAAAGGGTAGATCTTTCTCTTTGCACAAGTCTGCTTTGTGTTCCCTCATCTATCCAGTCTATCAACAAACTTCTTTTGTTTAACCTGGAATCCTGCAAAAGTCTTAAGAGTCTTCCAAGAAACATTCACTTGTTTTCTCTTCAAATGTTTATTCTCAAAGGCTGTTCAAGTCTTGATGAGTTTTCAGTGACTTCAGAGAACATGACACGCCTGGACTTAAGAGGGACAGCAATTGAACATTTTCCAGCATCAGTTTGGCAACATCTGAACCAGCTTGTTTACTTGAATCTGGAATCCTGCGCTAAGCTTAAGAGTCTTACAAGCAACATTCACTTGTTATCTCTAGAAAGACTCAATCTTAAAGATTGTTCAAGTCTTGAGGTGTTTTCTGTGACTTCGGAGAACATGGAATACCTGAATTTGGGAGGGACATCAATTAAAGAATTGCCAACGTCAGTTTGGCGCAACAACAAGCTTTTTACTTTGGTTCTTCATTCCTGTAAAAGACTTGTGAATTTTCCAGACAAGCCAAAACTTGATGAATTGCCTCTTATCTTCAATGAGGCATACTCTTTCAAAAGGCCATATATGGATGAACCATGGAATTTGTCGTCCTTAGCAGATTTGTCACTAAAAGGAAGCAGTATTGTGAATTTACCTGCAAGCATCAAAGATCTTCCAAGACTGAAAAAACTTAGCTTGACGGAGTGCAAGAAGCTTCAGTCTCTACCAAGCCTTCCACCATCTTTGGAAGACTTATCCCTTGATGAAAGAAATATGGAGTGTCTAACTGTAAGTATCAAAGCTCTTTCTCACTTGAAAAAACTTACCTTAGTTAACTACAAGAAGCTATTTTCTCCACCAGAGCTTCCACCATCCTTGAAAGATATATTACTAAATGAAAGTAAAATTGATTCCTTGCTTGTGAGCATGAAAGATCTTTCTCATCTACAAAGGCTTCCTCTGATTAAGTGGAAATGGCTTCATCCTCTACTAGAGTTTCCACCACTATTGGAAGATTTATCGATAAATGAAAGCAATATTGAGTGCTTACCTGTAAGCATCAAAGACCTTTCTTATCTGAGAAAACTATCCTTAATAGAGTGCCAGAGGCTTCAGTATTTGCCAGAGCTTCCACCATCTTTAGAACATTTGTCTGTAAATGGATGCAACATTGAGAGCTTGCCAATGAGCATCAAAGATCTTTCTCATTTGCAACAAATTACCCTAGTTAAGTGCAAGAGGCTCCGGGCTCTACCGGAGCTCCCACCATGCTTGCAATCGTTTTGTGCAGCTGATTGCAGATCACTTGAGATTGTTCCAAGTTCAAAGACTATCTTAATAGAAGATAGGCATGCATTCTATTACAATTGCATAAAGTTGGATCAGAACTCACGCAACAATATCATTGCAGATGCACCCTTTGAGGCAGCTTTTACTTCTTTGCAAGAAAGAACACCTCTTGGTCCTTTGATATCCATTTGTTTGCCAGGGACTGAAATTCCAGACTGGTTCAACTACCAAACACCAAATTCTTCACTGGCCATAGAAATACCTCAACAGTGGTTCGTTGATTCAAAGTTCTTAGGTTTCGCACTATGCCTTATAATTGGTGGTTTCCATCAAAACAGTAATGAAGGCTATGATCCAGATGTTAATTGTTATCACTTTGTGAAGCCTGCTAGCAACTCTGATCCCAATGGTCCCTTTCTTGGCCATTGCACAACAATAATGCAGGTGCCACAGGGTTTCAATTCAGATCATATATTCATATGCTATTACCCACCTTTTAATGTTCCCATAATGCAAGATTTCAAGGACTTAGCCAAGTACTATGATGCTAACAACCTGAAGCTCAGAGTCATTTTTAAATTTAAGGGTCCATCTCAACGTGTGGACATTGTAAAGAAGTGTGGGGTCAGACCACTATTGATTGCTAATAGTGAGAGGTTTCACATTGAGAGTGAACTACAACCTGGAGAAAAGGCAATGAGAAAGTGAAACTGGGAATTTTGATGAGATATACTAGTCGTAAGACTAAGAAGAGGAAGAAGCACAACCTGAGGCAAAAGAAGGAAATTGTATCCAGTGGTTGCTCATTAATATAGTTTATTCTTCAAATCAAAGGTATGTCACTTACCCTCAAAATCAGCTTCCAACCATCTTATTTCTCTAGCATCCATTAGTTCTGTAAATTTTCCTTTTAATAGCAACTCCTGATCATGTTGAGGGAAAGGAAAAAACACACACACACACACACACACGCAAGAATCATGTTATCAATTTTTTAATAGAACTTTATTATCAATTTAACAGCCTTCAAGTATTGAACATGTTATAAAAAGAACATGCCGATATTTAGCATCAATTGTATGTAATCCATTTAGCTTTCAAGCACGGAAGATAGTGAACGACAGGTATCTCAGGGTAGATCCTTCAGGGAGGCATATGTCTCGATTGACATGAAGGATGACTCCAGGAATAATACCCTTACCATTAAATAAACAGAGGAATATATTGATTTCTTATTCATGTCTGACCAGTTAGTATTATATTTTGTAGGTCCTTTTATATGCTTAATGCATCATAATAAAATTGTAATGGAATAACAGTTTCCATGAGCAGGTCATTTTTTCCGAAGACCTTTAGAAGGCAAGTAGTAATCCAATAACCTGGTCTCATCCCTGGCGGTGTCCAGAATGGTTGGTCTGGTACAGCAGAGCTATGACTTCAGATGTAAAAAGGAGCTATATTTTTGCCTTCCAACTGAGGCAAACACTTCAGTTGACAAGAAAAATAAAAAAATCTGGAATCTTCAGTGGATTTCTTGTGACGGACCTAAATAAATACCAAAAGTTAGTTCTTTTTACAAGCATTTACATTTTACCTACAATTTCATTCCATTCATTAATTCAAAAGAATTAATTCATTCCTGTTGTATAGTTGTCTTTTTTTCCTTCTCTTCTAGTAAAATTTCTCCTTCAAGGACTAAATTAGTTATACTTTAAAACTATTACAACAACGTATTAATTTTTCTTAAAAAAGAAATCATCAAAAAAAGAAAAATGACAACACATTATTAAGAATCCAACTTTCAGAGCGTCAGCTACTAGATGTTACATGTGTCTCAAATGGAAAATTCTAACCATGGCCTTCACACAGTTTAACCAGGATACCATACTAGATATAACCTCATTCATTATCACAACAACTTTTGTTTCTATTGTAGTTAGAAATTCTATGGTTCATGGAAGAGAGCAGAACCTGGCTTCATAATTTAAATAACATTAAAATTTAGGTGCAATGCTTCCCAGTTTTGTGCTTCAGCCCTTCACTATCTTCTAAACTGATAGTTGTTCTTAAAGCTGTTGCGGCAACTAGAATGAATTTCAGTAATGTCATTTAATTTGTTTCACTATTTGTATTGACATTACAATAATCTCCCCAAGAAGAGAAGTAATATCAGGCTTGTTCACTGCAGGTCCTTAGGGATATTTTGTATCTCACTGATGTCCATAAGATTTGCTCAAGTGTCAGAAGTCCATAGACAGGACAATACAGCCAAGTTTCCTTCACTTGTGTAAGTAGGAAACTGTTTCTTATGACAAATGGTTTTCTTGTTTACTGAAGAGGAAAAATCAAACATCATCTCAAAAAGTTAACAATCATTTCTCTAAAATATCAGCCAAGAATATTTTCAAAACCACACTAGAAGTAGCAATTAAATGTTTTAAAAGGGCTATCAATCCACGGGCTCATTCATTCCTGATGAAATCTCTAAAAGAATGAGAAGCTTCCAAATTAAAGGGACAAGGGCAAAGAATATTGACCAAGAGATTCACAAGTACATATATTAAGCTTGCATAGGTATAAATTTGTGTTCATCTCTATGAGAACATAGCAGCCAGCATAAGTGAAATTTATCAAGCTAGAAAAGTAAACATGTTAATCAATAATAGAATAGACTTAGGGTGTTCATGATCCTTATATTGATATCTAGAAAGTTACAAGCCAAGCTAAAAATACCAGTGCCTTCCAAAGGCCATCACAGCACCATTCAAAGCACTTTCCAGCGCCGTTATCCTCCTCCATACCCACAGAATTGTTAAGGAAAGAAATTGGCTTCTGAACTATGATATCTGAGTCTAGATAGATCCCACCGTACCTGATAAAACAAACAAAAGTAAATACCATGAGCATGTCAAATACATCACAAAATTGATTTACAACTAAGAAGTTTTAACCTTTTTATGCTGTCACTTGATGGAAGGTTTATTCCAAGATAATAATTAAAGCACTCCTCTATAGTATTAGTAACACAAACATATGTTACTAGGCCGTTTGTTATCATTTTTTCAATAGAACTTTATATATATATATATATATATATATATATATATATATATATATATATATATATATATATATATTTGTTTCCTAAAGTACTTCCTAATTTAATAAATAAGGGATTAATCTGCTAAATTACAAATATTTAAATAGAACCCTTCGCAACAATACCTTTTTTATGTATATAAATCTCGGGATCTAAATAAAAATATATGCTTAAGGGATTTAAACTCTTTTTTACTCCGATCAACACCTTATTGGATACTTTATTATCAATTTAATTAATATGGCCTTCAAGTTTTTAGAGAATGTTATAATTAAAAAAAAAATGCCGGTATTCAGCATCAATCAATTACATGTAATCCATATGTCCCGCTAAATTGTGAACTCAAACAATATATATATGCTTCGTTCCACACTTACCATTTCTTCGAAAGCTAGAAAATCACCTACAGTTGATGGAGCCTTCCAGTTCCTGTTCCGGGCATGTTTTGTATCGAAGAAGAACACGGTGGGCGTGGACACACAGGAGGAGGAGGAGATGTACTCAAATCTGTTGCGAGGATATGCGCAAGACCGTAACTTGCCCATGGGAACAGCAATTCACGCTAAATTCATCAAAGGGTATCTTCCTCTGACTCTTTTCCTTCAAAACCATTTGCTTAACATGTACATCAAAATCGGAGACCTTTCTTCCGCTCACAAAATGTTCGAAGAAATGCCCCACAGGAACGTGGTGTCCTGGTCTGCTGTCATGGCCGGTTTTATCCATAATGGCTGTGCCTCGGAAGCTCTTTCTTTGTTCAGCCGTATGCACCACGAGGGACTCACAAAACCAAATGAGTTCACATTTGTTAGTGCCCTCCAAGCATGCTCATTATCTGAGAATGTGACTTGTGCTCACCAGATTTATTCGTTAATTGTGAGGTATGGACTTGAGTCTAATATCTTCTTGCTGAATGCGTTCTTGGCAGCCTTAGTGAGGCATGGTGCATTGGTGGAAGCCTTGCAAGCTTTTGAGACAATTAGGGACAAGGATATTGTGTCGTGGAATACCATGATGGGGGGTTACTTGCAGTTTTCTTGTAAGGACATTCCTGGATTTTGGTGTTGCATGAATCATAATGGTGTGAAACCTGAAGACTTCACATTTGCTAGCGCCCTTGCCGGATTGGCTGCTCTATGTGATCTTGAAATGGGAATGCAAGTTCATGGACTCCTTGTGAAGAGTGGTTATGGGGATGACATTTGTGTTGGGAACTCTCTAGCTCATATGTATATAAAATGTCAAAAGTTGGTGGAGGGTTTCAGAACTTTGGATGAGATGCCTAAGAACGACGTGCGCTCTTGGTCGCAGATCGCTTTCGGATGTTTGCAGTGTGGGGAAGCAGTAAAGGCACTTGCAGTCTTTGCACAGATGATGAAAGTTGGTGTAATGCCAAACAAGTTTACCTTGGCAACTGCACTAAATGCCTGTGCAAGTTTGGGTTCACTAGAGGGAGGGAAACAAATTCATGGCTTGAGGATCAAACTTGGAAGTGACATTGATGTATGTGTTGATAATGCTCTTCTTGATATGTATGCAAAAGGTGGATGCATGGATAGTGCATGGGATATTTTTCGATCAATGAATTCCCGTTCTGTCATCTCATGGACAACAATGATAATGGCATGTGCACAGAATGGCCAACCCAGAGAAGCTCTTCAAATTTTCGATGAAATGAGGAAGGCGAATGTAGAGCCGAATTATATCACCTTCATTTGTGTTCTTTATGCTTGTAGTCAAGGTAGGTTTGTTGATGAAGGGTGGAAGTACTTTTCCTCTATGACCAAAGACTATGGAGTCTGCCCTGGAGAAGACCATTATGCTTGTATGGTGAATATCTTAGGCCGAGCTGGACTTACTAAAGAAGCTGAGGAGTTAATCCTAAGAATGCCATTTCAGCCTGGTGCACTAGTTTGGCAAACACTGCTTGGTGCATGTCAAGTTCATGGGGATGTAGAAATTGGGAAACTTGCAGCAGAGCATGCCATACAACAAGACAACAAAGACCCTTCAACATATTTATTATTGTCTAACATCTTTGCTGAATTGAGAAATTGGGATGCCGTAGTGAATTTGAGAGAACTAATGGAGATAAAGGGTGTAAAGAAAGTACCTGGATCAAGTTGGATTGAAAAGAATTAATTCCATTCCTTTTAAATAATTGCCTTTTTTCTTTCAAGGAGTAAACTAATTATAATTTAACTATTAAAAGACCGTATTAGTGTTTAAAAAAGTCTTTAAAAGATTAAAGTAATGACAATACATTACTAAATCATTAAATCAATTTTAGAAATCTTTTACGAACAAAGCTAGTGATACTTTTTTTTAAAAAAATAATAATAATAAAGTAGTGATACTTACATATCGAAAATGCTAAATCCTCCTAATATATCCTCCAAATAAAGGAAGTATTAAATTCTTTTTATGTTCACAAGATTTTAAATACATTACTTTTTCATTTAATATTTTTTTTATTAAGTATTAGAAAGATTATTAAGAAGATGTTTTACGAGAATATAACAAAACTCCTTTTATATATAATATAAAACCAAAATACGGTTTACTCTTGACAATAATATCTTGCTTTGTTTCTTCATTGGCTAATGATGATAAATATCAGTTACACACATTTTCCAATTCCCCCAAAACCTTGCAGAGATGAACCATGCAACTCTAATGCATACAATATCGTTAGTTATATTACAATACATGAGCATTAGGTAAAGCTGGCTGTACTCTACTAACTCTAGAAAGTTTTTATTATATTTTAGCTCTCTTATGGTAATGAACTTCAACCCAGTATTTCTCCACAACATATACAACAAAATTGTACAACTACATGGACGAGAACCAGTCGGTGCCTTCTGGACTGCTATGTTAAGAGCTGTAATATGGCTTCAAGGATAATAATGTAGAGTATTAGCCAAAGATCGATAGCCTTCCTAATATGCGGTGCTGAATGGAAGCTCAAGAGAGGATTGGTGTAAGTTGACATTTACAGTAACTCCAAGCATCGGAGACATGCATAATTCATAAGCCTATTCACAAGGCTATCTGGTTCTGGGATGAAAGCAAATGTCAAGCTGTTCCAGAAATGAAATGTCAATGACTGGTGCAGTATTTTTTCTAGCAGAACATCTTGCTGAGCTTTCTCGGTCTCTGTTGCCGGTGCAATAAAGAATCTGTTTGCAGCTAATTCAGTTAAGGTATGAAAGCACCCAAAAAGAAAAAAGGTAAAAAATGCCTCTGCTATTGTTTCTAATCAACCCTATGTCAACAATGCATTCCCAATCGAGAGAAATGTTAAAGTTACCTTGTGATATTCTGAGAACTGATAGGGAAGAAGATATAAGAAGGTTCCACTTTCAACTCCAACTGGTTAACAGATTTATTCTCCTCTCCCACAAATTTTTGTGCAACCCTTGTCAACAGATCAGCACCATTACCTCTCAAACTTTTATCATCATATGTCATATAGAACTCTTCCAAGCACTTCTTTATGAACAGACTGCACAGAACAAAGAATCAATCTCAAAGAAAGTGCCATATGCAAAACAAATTAATTGCAATTGCACCTATCATTCAAATCGTTTACAGACACGCATGGGAAGACAAAACATTTCAATCAGAATGTTCATATATAACCTCAAAAAAAATTGGTCACATAATATTTCAATAGGATTTCCTTTGGTACCCTTGTTTTTATAAGGGTGCTAGTATCCTTTCGTATTCAAGGCCTGTGATTTAATCATAAATTTCAAATATCTTAAATATAATTAAAAAATAATTTTAAAAATTTAATAATTTAAGTTAGTGGAACATGTAAGTTCTTAGCCACAAATAACTAAAAAATATTGACACCCTTGAATTTTATAAGGATACCGGAGAAATCCCCTATTTCAATCAAATCAATGCAAGATTTTGTTGATCAAGGTTTCAGATTCAAGATTTTAATCAGGGTTTCCCAATTAAAGGGACACAAGCAAAGAATATTGATAAGGAGATTCACAAGTCTATATATTAAGCTTGCCTAAGCATAAATTTGTGCATCTCCGCAAGACAATAATGGCGACAAGAGTGAAATTTATCAAGCTAGAAAAGTACACATGTTAATCCATGATAGAATAGACTTAGGGCATTCATGATCCTTATTTTGATAGAGGGTGGCCCAGTGCACAAGGTTCCCACCTGGTGGGATCTGAGAAGGGAAGATGTATGTAGCCTTATCCTCGCAAGCAAAAAGGCTGTTTCTAAGATTTGAACTCATGACCTTCATGCCATAAGGCAGCAACCTTATTCTTCCTCCAAGGCTCACCCTCTAAAATCCTTATTTTGATAGCTCCTAGAAAGCTCCTAGAAAATCATATTCATAAAATGCACTCATTTTGGAAAGTTAAAAACCATGCTAACAATACCTGTGCCTTCCAAAGGCCATCACAGCACCATTCAAAGCACTTCCAGTTCCGTAATCCTCCTCCATACCCACAGAATTATTAAGGAAAGAAATTGGCTTCAAAACTATGATATCTGAGTCTAGATAGATCCCACCATACCTGATAAAACAAAAGAAAGATGTCTTGCTTTATTTGATCATCTTCATTATGCTATTCACAATAAAAAGAGAGGGAATATCAGAAGTAGCAAGTTCACAGCATAATCTAATTAACACACAGCAAATCTGAAGTCAATACTCAATACCATCAGCATGTCCAATACATCACAAAATTTCTCTATAACTAAGAAATTTCTACCTACTCATGCTGCCAGGACTATAAAGAGTATCTCAGGAAAAAAGGAAGCAACTGAAGGAGAAAAGAGAAAGGGTAGAGAAGTAGAGTAGAGCAATGGAAGGATTAATTTCCTTCTATGTCACTGATTTTATCCTCACAAGTCACAGGCCATGAAACTGAACAATATAAAATGAACTTATGGCCAAAGCAACAGAGCAAACTTACTTGTATAGAGCTGCAAGACGGACAAGCTCACTGTAATGAGTAGAATAGAATTTAGTCTTTCTCCATTCAAACCACACGGATGAAAAAATATGCGCTGGTGTACCCTTAAGCAGCTCATCAAGATTTGGCATAGCAACAGCAACTTTGTAACTGACAAAAGCAATAACACCTTAGCTAAAAAGGGCGAAATTCAAACAACACAAGCAATGTAGTACAAAAGGAATGGAAGGGAAGATGACTACCGATCCTTGACGAAGCTATCTTTGAAGAAATCGAGCTCAATTGTCTCCGAGAACACCATAACACAGGCATCAGGGTGGTGAAAGAGCAAGCTCTCGAGGCCACGCTGATGCCGAACACTATACATCCAAGGCGGTGAATTCCACACCACGAACACCCTCATACTGCATTTCCCCAACCTGAAAAACGCTTCCATAAACTCTGTAAATGACAAATGCGGAGGCAATCCAGGATAGTATCCCCAACTCTTACCATCCGCATACACATGATCCCCAAGCTCCACACTTTTGCCTTCTATTTTTCCACTCACTGAAAACTTGTCATTCAAATCTCTACCATCATTCACATGTTCCTCTACAGATTCATTGTCATCATTCAAAGTCCTGCGCTCTGCACCTCCTTTGGTTACACCACTCACCCTATTTGTTGTTAACTCTCTGCTATCACTCTTCAAAATATCTACTACATCGCCACCCTTAACATTGATGGTGAGAACCTTCTTACCGGTAAACGGCACCTTCCTGAACTCGTTCAACCACAGCTTCTGCACGATCCGGTCACCCCTGGTGAACCCGGAAACGCCAACACCATCGGGATCTTGAAGCAAGGGATTGTTCGCTGGATTCAGAACATCGAAATTGAACCTGAACATTCTATCCTTCCTCAAAAACACACCTTTTTTATCAAACCATTCGCCCCACCCTTCCCTGAGCGGGGAAGTGCTTCTCAGCATAAGCGCGTCCTCGATGGCGGTTACTTTGGCGGCAATCCTCCTAACGTCGTTCTCGACGGGTAAGTCGTCGGAGCCAAACGCGGCCTTAGCGCGATCGGCTGCTGCGGCCGATCCCACGGTACTGAACCGAAGGAGTTCGTGGTGGGATTGGGGATCGTCCCATTGGTGGATGGAGCGAGGGCTTTTGAAGGAGCGGCGGATGGAGCCGCTGAGAGGGTCGTAGAAGTAGCCGGCGGACTTGAGGGGGTCGTCGGAGGCGGCGGAGGAAGAGGAGGAGTCGGGGTCTTGGTCGTCGAGGAAGTCGAGCTCGTCGATGGGGTCGTCGGAGGAGAGGTCGTCGGGGGTGGAGTCGGAGAGGAGGGAGGGGGTGGGAGGGGTGCGGCGGAGGAGGGAGGAGTGAGGGTGGGAATGGGAGAGGCGGGAGTAGAGGAGGGAGACAGAGAGGAGCAGGAGCACGGCGGAGATCACGGCACAGAGGTAGGCGCCGTAAGGGGAGCGCCGCCGGGATCGGAGGTTTCTCAACATTTTATATTTTATTTATCGGAAAATGAAAACGATGATGCTCTGTGTGAAGTCGGACTATGATGTTTGTGACTTGTGACTGACTACATTTGTGACTCTCTCTGACCTCTGTGTCTGTGTTTGTGTCTGCCTCCTTCTTCCTTCTTCTTCTCCTTCTAGCTCAAAATGGGTCACTTTGTTTTACCAGCTGGTAATGCTGTTATGCCGGCAAATGTTATGATACGCACCTTGATTGATGATTGATGATTGATGGTCAGATGTGAGGGTTTACCAATACACCTTTATATTTGACCATTAATTTTATAAGGTGTATTGGTATATCTTCCCATCTAATCATCAATCATGCTATGATGCACCTCACTTTGTCAATGACAAGTGAGAGAGAGTCATATGTAAAAATAAAAGTGAAAAAAAAATATTTATCTCCTAAATTTTATGTTATTAACATTTTGTTCAATTATTTTGAAAATATGTAAATCGATTATTGAAATTTTCTAAATAAATAAAATGACACTAGTAAACTTCAACCAATGGGTTTAGTTTTAGTTAGGCTTAGGCTCAACTAAAGAGTCATAGAGCCTCTTATACATACATATACGTTGGTAAAAAGTAAATAATAGTTAAAGTAATTTTTTTTAGAAAAAAAAAAAAAAGAAAATTACCCCGGCGATGCTCTAAATTCTGTGCATATCCCGCCTCCACCAAAACGAAGCCAACTCTACCCCAGAACGAAGCCAATTCTTGTTGCATCTCCCTCCTTCACCGACTAGCTCCCTCTCATCTTGGAGTTTGGACTCCCCTCTGTCTCTCTCTCTCTCTCTGTCTCTCTCTCTCTAGGGTAATTTTTTTGGCTCTATTGCTGCATGTTGGTCTTTGTTGTTGCTGCTACGGTTATTTGTGAATCTATTATTTTATGTCCTTACTATTATTGTAGGTCACAATTTGTGATAAGTGTGATTTAATATTTTAATCTACGATTTTGTGGTATTATTGTCTTACTGAGATGGCTATTATTGTGTTGAGTGTTTATTCTGTTGTGTTGCTATTTGCTATTATTGAGATCCGTTGATGCATGTGGGCTTGCAATATAATTCACTAGAACATTTTTGTGATAATTTGACTAGAAGAAGTACTAGGTTTTATTTATTACTTACTTTTATGTAAATGCTCAACCTTCTTTGCTAATTCCTTAATTTGAAGCTTGTATGTGCGGAACTATGTTGCACGGATACGGATAGAGGATATGAAAATTTTGTAAAATTTGAGTGCAGACGTTAATATATATATATATATATGAAAATTTTATAAATTTCATAAAATAAAAACTAAAATTTCATATTATAAATAAAAAAATACACCAACTTCAATATAAAATAAGTTTAAATTGTTTAACATTATATCACAAAATAAAAAACTACAATACTTAAAATATTGGTCAAAACAAATACATAACAATCATTTAAACATAATTAACAATCAAATTCTAACAGTTTTAATTTCATTATTTCCTTTTTCATCATCAATGAAAAGAATAACTCCACTCATTATAAAGAACAAAAAGTAGAACATCAAAAAAATTTTAATCACTCATTATGTGTTTCAAGAATAATTCCAATATATCAGTTCTAGCATGGTATATAGACAAAAAAAAGAATGAAATATTAAAAAATGAGAGAAAGAGTCATACCTCTTTGTCTTTCCAAAAAAAAAAAATGGGTGACAAAACGACGTAATTTAGTTTAAATTCATACCCAAACTGTATCTATCTTTTTTTTCAAAAAAAAAATTTTGTTAGGTACATATCCCGATGTACTCAATGCATACACATACCCAGAAGGTACCAGATACGGATCCTTGTTACAAAAGCATGTACCCGTGCTTCACCGTTGTGGAAGCAAGCTGTCAAGAGAGAGATTTGTTTTCAGAACCCCAAAATGGTAATGGCATTCAAGAAGACATGCTTAATGATATATATGAAAAAGCTACTGAAGGAAGTTTGATTTTTTTTTTTTCAAATGAAGTTTGTTTATTACCATCATATAATATGTTCTGTGTATTTCTGAAAACACATTTGAATTATTTGCTTGGCAAAGTAAACTCTTTCAAGAATTGATGTAAATCCATTGAGATGAAAGAAAAAAATGCAAACTATATAATTTAAGGAATTCTCAAAAATTTGCATGAAGATTGTGAGTAATCTAAATTGTTGAGGAAAAAATTTAAGTTGGGTTGTGTTGTTGTCCTTGTCCTGTAGCATACAGGAAAAAAAACGTTAGAAGAGTGATATTAGAATGCAAGAGTAACAACCCATGCTATATACTACTTCATACTCTCGTATGATTTCATCAGAGTCTACTTGAACATCATTTATATTCGTTCTATCCTTCCTTCTCTTTATGTCTTTTTTTTATTGGTATTTATGCCTTTATTATGACGTATAACGCCATTATCTCTTTAGATCATTGTATATCATTTCAAATCTCAATTCACAAGTCACATATTATCTCATGGGCAACGAAAGTGCAAAAGAAAGCCTTATTCCTAATCTGAAGAATGAAGGCATAATAAAAGCAAATTTTTTCTTTTTTCCTCTGATGTGCTCACAGTCATAGTATGTATTGCAAAGCAATTAAATGATCTTGCATTCTTCTTATATTATGCTGAAGGTGATTTATATGGTACATTCTCTAAATTAAAGGGTTTGAAACCTTTTATATATGATCCAATAAAATTTGATCATGTGTTAAACTTTTATCCATTTACACAATGAGTTATTATTTATAAATTTATATTTAGATTCACTCTATATTTTTTTGGTTACAAATTTATCCCAGGGCTTACTAATAAAATCTGAAATTTCTTTTCCAAACATCAACCGATCTATTCTAAACACCTAAAGAAACTTATTATTTCCAAATCAAGAAGAACCCTAAAAAAATCAATCCCTAAATATTAAAATATGAGAAAACAAATTGTGAAATTATTTCCATTTATGCTCAAGAATGTTTGAATATACTAGCATCAAAACAATTTTTGGTCTGAATTGAATTGAAAGGCGAGAGAAATAAATGATTAGAAATAGCTTTGTGCAAATAGAGGCATCCTGGAGGACAGCAACTTCAGTGTACCTGCGATCATACTGCAAGCACAATTGACCGTTAATGACTTTGCTTACATGCTTGTTGACGTTGTTTCTATTCATATACTTAATAATTTCAGCCACCTTTTCCCTAAACCTCTCAGTTTTGGATCCTTTGACAATCAAGGTGGTGATGTTATAGTATCGATGAAAATTTGTTGTTTCTAGGGAATACTTTTTTTTTTTTTATCTTATGGTAGACCAGGGGATAAATTTGTAACAAAAAAAATATATAAATAGGTCAAAATATAAATTTATAAGTAATGACAAGTCAATACTTAGGTGAATAAAAATTTAACATATGGTCAAATTATATTAGATTATATGGGAAGGGTTTCAAACCCTTTAATTTAGAAAGGGTACCGTAGAAATCACCTATGTAGAATCTGCAAAAGAGGCAAAAACAAACAGTTTTTTTTCTTCATACACAAAAAAGAATGGGTTTTCATCTCTATTAGTCAAATTCATCAACAAAATAAAATGGAAATATGGGCTACTTTTATTAGTAATCTTGCACAAAAGTGAAACGGAAAAAAAATTACCAAATGGAAAAGAAGAAGCAACAGCTACAATTGATGACAGAGAGAAAGAGAGCAAGAGACAGAGTCAAAGACGAAGAATGCAAGGTATGATTATCCTTGGCTGTGAGTTGAAACTGGAACCCCCAACTAAAGATCTGAGCTTCTGCTTCTGTTTAGAGTTTCAAGGTAAGGGAGAAGATGTCTCAGGGGAGGGAAGGATAGCTATGGTTTTAGAGCGATGGAGAAGATGTGTTTCAAAGAGGGAAGGATAGCTATACGCAAGAGTTGAAATTATTCCCTCTCTATTTTTTTTCCTTTTAAAATTTTCTTTTATAATTTAATTTTATTTGTTCCACTGTATATAGAGTATGATATATGGTTTTGTATCCTTCTCCTTGCTTTTTGGTTGTATGCGTTGCGTATGTGTCACAATTTTTGTGTCCACATATCATTTCCCCTATGGGCTTTGGAGCAGATTTAGCTCAAAACACAACAAAAAAATAAAAATAAAGGTACAGATTTAGCTGGATGCAATCTTGAAACAATAATGTTGAACAGAACTATATTAAGAGGTTATTTTTTAATATTACCAACTAATTATAAATCATTATGTATGTGACAACTTTTAAGATAGTTAATGCAAAAATTACACACTTTTAGTGTATATTTAATTCTGCTTTTGCAAAATTAATTCTCGATAAAATTAATTTTCTCAAAATAATTTTGATAAAAAATAATCAATTTTCATTTCTTTCAAAATTAATTCCAAATGCTATAATTGACTTTGAGAACCACTGTTAACTGGAAACCAAACAAAACAAGTATATCAAATTATTTTTACACAGTAAATTAAAATTAAATCCACTTTTTTATTTGCTTTACTTTTGCATTTGCCATTCGGGCAGTCTTGAGATATATTTTGTACAATTAAATCAATTCAGTGCAAGAGCAAAATGCAGCTCATCTGTACGCAGTCATAGTATGTGAAGCACGTAATAAAAATCATTTGTGGCATAAAACTATTCATTGGTAATGAAGGGATGTCGAACTTAAATTAAAAAGTAAACTTCTAGAGACAAAGAAACATAATAAGCAAAAGCGAAAATTAGAACAAAATTGGACTTAATTAAGGTTGATCATTTGGAAGATTACACCCTGAACTTAAAAAACATCATATTTGGGGTTAAAATGGGGGAGGGCTCGGGGAGTTAGTAAATAAAAGGCGAGTAAAATGCCTCTGCCCGCATCAAATAGCCACCACCAATGGGCAAAGAAACTAAAAACTAAGTACCAGGCATCCGAAATTCAGCAGCAACACTTTATGCTAGCTATGCCTATGTGCATTGCATGAGATAGAAAGGCTCACAGCTTTCAATGAGAACCATCTATATTATATATCTTCTATATCAAGTAAAAGGATAGAAGTTTGAAAACAGCAAGCTGCCAAGAAAAATATATGCAGCAGAGTATGCCCAAATCACGTATCCCCATCTACGGCATTTGGCAGGATAAGTCATTATATATGAAGCAAACCAATAGACAGGAGGGCTGGAAGACAAGAAACGGGTTGCAACCTGTCGTATGTCAATTACCAAAAAATTCCCATTAGTAAGAATTAAAACACTTCAGCCACTCCCAAGCAGCAAAAAGATTTAACAACAATTGCCTGGAGGTGAAGTCAATAAGAGTAAAAGTTTTACATGCAAATAATATGTAAATTTTCCTTTTTGGCCTTAAAGACAATGTAATATTGTAAATTATCATTCCCCCATTTTTCACCTCCTAGTTTCACTCCTACTAAGTAGGCCCTTAGTAACCCGGTTGCATATTTAAGCAATATTCAGGATCAGGTCTCCACAAATCACGATGATAAGCAAAGGTTCAAATTGACACTAGTCAGCTTCTCATATCCAGGTATCTTAACATGACAAACAGAAGCAGAAGTCAACAAGACAGTTGACACTAACCTGTACATGCATGACAAGAAAAGCAGTGCCTGCCATGAATCCCAAGTGCAATACGAATGGGAGAACAGATGCAGATAAGTATCCTGGCATAGTCGCTGGCTCAGCTTCTATGGGAACTTCACCAACATCCTCTTTGGTTGCCTTCTTTCTCCTAGTAAGATCGGAATTTTCTGTTACAAGAGTATGGGTGGTGTTATAGTTGCAATGATGGTAAAATTTAATCTATGATTATATATCCAAATCTGCAAGATTATATGCACTTATATATTGCATAGAACAATGGATTAAGGTATTCAGATAGCCTATAACTGTACAGATCACCATAAAGGAATGACAAGACTAACAACACAAATGGCCGCACCATAGATGCGAAGCAATTTGAAAATAGCACCACTACATGGAAACAGTCAAAGTGGATTTAAATGTGAAACCCAAGTCAGTGAATTACATAGCACCATTCCTCGCACAGCAATATACTTCCAAGCATGCAACAAGTGCACAACACAATTATCTTTTTGAATGTTATACCTTTTACCCTAACAGAAGATTTATCCACAGCACCAGCTGCTTTGGACCTCGAGAGATCATCTGACAAAAGCACTACTCCACAGCTCTTCTCTTCAATAGAAGTTTGAAAACCCAGTGAGAAAAAGTTCTGAGGCCTTGACTTAGCATAATGGACAATTGAGCAAAGTGCCAGAGACAGTATCGGGGATGCAAGAAGGAAGTTAGGCAACTGTTTCAGCTGAAAATATCTCAAGAAACCTACACCCCTGGACAATCAGATATTAACAACTTCACTGGAACATCTAAATATTTACACCTCTTTATGGACTACAGAGATAAAATATTGTAACAGGTTACACAGGCTAGACTATAGAGTATTAGTATATATAATAATACAGCGAATAGCATTACCTTAGTAATATAAAATAACAACACTTTTGGAACTTGAAAATGAACATACCAATAATGACTTTGTATGTAATTGTAAAGCAATGGTACCCTTGCCTTGCACCAAGGCCTTATTTCATCAGGATGACGTCCAATACACATGTTGTAATACCCATAAGCTTGGAAAGCTAAAAATGGGGCAAAAATACATGCACTACGTAAAGCTCCAGCAATAACAATCTGCAATGCCAACTGGCAAAATGATAAAAAGAATCAATCAAGAATTCCAGTTAAGAATAGAAAGTAACTATGTTAGAAAACCTTTTCTTTTCAGTAGGAAGCGAATCAATCCTAGAAATGTAGTCTAACTACTTGAGTTAGACCTAGGTGTCAGTCTACAGATATTTCTGTAGCACATGGTTAAGCCCCCCCCCCCCTCCAAAAAAAAAAAAACTTAATGCCAAAAGAAAATGACTGGTTCTTGGTATGTTTACTTTCTACTCTATGATCCCTTTCTCTATGACCTATTACATGTGAAAAAATTCACAACTGCAAGGAAGTATCAAGCTTATTTCTTCTTCCCTTTTATAGCATATAATATTTATATTATGACCCACCCCTTTCCCCTCCTTCCTTCCCCAATGGTATAAGCATCTGCAATCCTTATTAATAAAGTTAGCCATCAAGCATTCCAAATAACCAAGATGCAAATTTATATCTTCATCTAGTAAAAGCTAGAAGCCTTACTCATTGATTTTACCTTCTCTTTCACCATCAAACATCAACAAGTATATTTGCAATTCTACAAGCGCCTCAGGCAGTAATTCAATAGTGAAAAAGAAAAGGACTTTAGCCAATATCAATACAGTGCATAATTCCGTTAGAATTGGACACAGACAAAGAGAAATAAAAATTTCCAAAATTGTATCCCAAAGGAAAACAACAACATAGCCATTGATATCATGAATTTACAGAGGAGAGAGGACAATCGGGAAGGAACTCACAGTAACATGCTTTTTCTGAAACATAGCATCATAAGCCCGATGCATAGTCTGAAAACAGAGATAGCCAGCATTAAGCACCCCATTAGACCTTGCACAGCCAGAGACAGCGAAAAAGACAACGGCTAAATTATTCCAACCCGATACAAAGTGATACAACCCTCCAAAAGAAAGAAGAGCGTACAAACTCTCCGAGTATCTGCAATTGCAAACCCAAAAATAAATTCAGTTTAATCAATATCTAAGCCACAAAGGAATAATTAAACATAAAACAAGCATGAGAGCATTACATTGATGAGTAAAAAATAGAGGCTGGATTAAAGCAGAACAAAATCGTAGCCCGCAACGCAATTTCAGGGTCCTTCAAGATTGTCGTGGAAAGCCTGCGATAGTTACAACCACAACAACAACAATCATCATCGTTTCTCCAACATAACACAACGTTGGACGTGTGGGGAAGCTTTTCTATACAAGCTACACAATTTTCAGAAGTAATTTATTTATTAAAAAAGGGGGAAAAAAAACTTTTCTAGTACAAAAACACAACCATTGCAGAGAAAACTCAATGCTTCAAAACTCCTTGAAATTACCAATGAGTTCATACTCCTTCAAAACTTTTTTTTTTGTTTTTTATTTTGGGGGAGGGGGGGTAAATTTACACTAATCTGCACGATTTCTACAATCACATGATTTCAGCGGTTACATCAGAAGCTTCTAACATTACAACTAACCTGTGAAAGTAAAGAGCTGCGAAGACAAAAGCGAGGTTGTTGATTACGTAACCAGACAAAGCGAAAAGCGCTGTGTGGCCAATGACGGGAACGAAAATGGGAGACAGAGGGCGCGAGAGGAAGGAGATGGAGATTGGGAGAAGGGGCAAGAAGGCGTAGATCTGCTCGTACTCGTAGCCGCACTGAGCGATGCGGACGAAGTACACGGAGTCCCAAACGACGCCGTTTTCGAGTGCGGAAGCGAGTTTGGGCCACAGGGTTGGGGACTGGGAAAGAATGTGAGTGTTGTTGTTGGTGGTGTTGGTGAGGCAGGGAGGGTTTAATGGCGCGGAGGTGTCGTAGGGGTAAGCAAGGATCCGCCAGATGATGGTTAGGGTCAAGACGATAAGCCTTGAGTATATTGCTGATTTGAGTACCAATGGTTGATGATGGTGAGGGCTTGATGTTTGGACCATTTTGGTATGAGAATGAAACAATCCCATGAACCCCGCGATCCAGAAGAAGAAGAAGGAGGAGGAGGTGGTGGTGACATGGGGGGATTTGTCTTTTTCCCTATTCCCTGTGAGAAAATAAAATGAATGCACTAATTATTATATTTATATATTTATTTATTTAATTTTTATGTACTAATATATATATATAATAATAAAAATATTTACCTTAATTATTTATTTATTTATTTAAATATTTTATAAATAAAAATATCTTATTAAATAATAATTATAAAACATATAATTAGTGATATGTCAAAATTAATTTCATATATATTCATGTAAAGAAATTTGTATATCCCTGTAATGTCCTTCTTAAGCATACCAAAACAAAACTTTTATTAGAATGATTTACTTTTGACCTCGATTTTTGTCTTGTAGGCAACTGATTCACAATATTTTTTTTTGTTGTTTTAATCTCTATATGTATTTTTTTTAATTGTCGATTACTGTAAACGATTTGAATCCGTTTCTCAAAGATTTAACTGTTGTAACTTAGCTGCATTTTTTATATAAATAATTGAGCGTAGAAATTTTCGAAAGTTTTTTTAGCTCACCCTTAATTTTTTCAAAACACTTCAAAATGTCATTTTCATCAATTGCAAGTCCTTTTACCTACGATCTGACTAGAAGCAAGTGTTGTTGTAGCAAATAAGCAAGTAAGAACTGCTGAGCTCGCAGAGGATACCATATGTGGATATGTTAGGCCACTATTCGGCATTACAAGATGAATTTGGGCATGCCATGCATGAGAAAGAACATTGCAGAGATATCCATCTCAAGCCAACCATCTCACTCATGTGGATACTCCATCTGATAAAAATTAGAGTTCGTGGTGATGGCATGTTATCAACGAGGGAGGCAGCTTGGATGCACTGGGTATGCATAGCAAGACCTATAAGACCATGCCTTTGGCGTTATGTCCTTCGTCCAATATTGAATTTTTTTTATTAAGCCTTGCCTCCCATGTGTATTCTTGATTCTAAATGGTCATCGTGATTTGCAGCGTTATTGTTTGGTCATATGCATTTGCTATATTTAAGGCATAAGCTCGAAGGGAAATTTGATAGCCTGCGATCATTTCTCCAACAAGACTATCATATCAACTAGCACTTAAAAAAAAAAAAAAACATCGTTCTTTGTTTCCAACATTCGAAGTAAAACCGACTTGCAGACTAGGCAAATAATTTACAACCACTTCATCTCCGACCGTCTGCAAGCTCACCAAACTATCAGGAAGGTCTATTCTATATCAAAATTCTCAGAACTTCCTACTCAACTCTATACTAGCTCTGAACCTAGATGGCCTCCCAAATCATCTTTTGTTCACAAGTTGCAATTGGAGCATTGTTATTGCCCGAGTTATTTAAACAGTCCGATCCATCTGTAACTTCAGTAGTAAAGGAGGAGCTGGCATTTTTTGACATTTCTTCTTCAGTATCAATTCCTCTACCAGCAGATATGATCTTATCTACATGATGTTCTTGACATGTTGAATGCAGTGATTCTGTGTCTCGGGACACTGAATTTATACTCTCAGTCATACACAAGCCTTTCTTGGTATGAAACGAAATTGAAATCAGAGCATTTTCATTACCAGAGCTCCGTAAACAGTCAGATCCATCGTTGACATCAATAGTCAAGGAGAAGCCACCATCTTTTGAAATTGCTTTTTCAGTATCAATACCTCTACCTGCATGATGTTCTTGACATATTGAATGCAGTGCTTCTGTGGCCCGAGAGACCGATTTTATATTATCCACCACACCTGAGGCTTCCTTGACATGAGAATAGGTTTCACTTGGAGCTTTTTCATGGCCAAAGTCCAGTATACATTCAGATCTATTTTTATCTTCAATAGTAAACAAGGAGCCACCATCTTTTGACATTTCTTCTTCCATAATAATACCTCTGCTAGCACAAATGATCTTATCTACACGATGCTCTTGACAAATTGAATGCAGTGATTCTTTGTCCTGAGATTCTGATTTTATGCTATCCATAACATGCAAGCCTTCGTTGATGTGACAAGAAGTTTCATTTGGAGCATTTTCATTACCAGACTTCTGGAAACAGTCCGATCCATCTTTAACTTCTATAGTACAGGAGGAGCTGCCATCTTTTGACATTCCTTCTTCAGTATTAACACCTCTGTCAGCACATATGACCATATCTGCAAGATGTTCTTGAGAAATTGAATGCAATGATTCCATGTCAAGAGATACTGATCTGATACTATCCATCATAGGTAAGCCTTTCCGGATATGGCAACTGTTCTCTTTGCAAGATACTGAAGAAGAACCATTCTGGTTGTTTATGTTCTCCAGACACTCTGATCCATCATTAACTGCAGCAAGAGTACCATCTCTTGCTTTTACTCCTTCTTCGCAGACAAGTCCCCTGCCATGACTACTTCTATTATCTTCAGAATGTGTTTGACCAATAAAGTTTAGTCCTTCAGCATCTCTTTTGAGGTTATCCTCAGTGTCAACCAAAGCACAGCCGTTTTCACTAACATTATTTAAACTAGAACTTTCATGGGACAATGGTACTTGTACATGTTGAGGCACGCCAAGACAAATGCTCTTGTCATCAGAAGTTGCGTTCTTGCTGAAATTTGGGCGTATCAACTTTCTTCTCTTTTGTTGCGCAAGCACCACATTCTCAGTCTTTACACTCTCTTTGGAGCTTCTGGTCTCGCTCTCATCATCGAGTTTTCTAACTTTGCTACGACGCTTGAAATCCACAAAACATGTTTCTTCAGGTGTTTTAGTAGTATTGCCACTGGTTGCAGCAGTCAAATCCATACTTACGTCATTCAAGACACTTTCAAAGCAATCACTCTTGATCCTCGTGCTAATGATTTGAGTTTTATCCCTCAAACTTTCAGCTTTGTTGCGCTTAACTAATGGCTTTGGCTTTCTTTTCAGCATCCATTGACTGTGATTCTGATGAACCATTTCCATCACTTGATCAACTGAGGTGCTGAAACCATGTCCCTCATTCAAAGCATTGTTCCCTTTTTCTTGTCTTTTAACATCCTGCATGAAAGTTAAACGAGAAAACACACTATTTCTTTTCTTTGGATAACCAGACCTATTATTTTGAGAATTATGATAACATTCAGTATCATATTCATGAACTAATGAATCACCATATTGGACTTTGGAATGACCCTCATTTGCCCAAGGAATGTCAGGAATGAAGGATTCATTGTTCTTCTCTGGTGTCATCTCATGACCCAGATTTGCTCTCAATGCTATGGGATGGACATCATTGCCCACATATGATTTGTGATTATGGAACAAGGAAGAAAAGGGCTCATGTACCCTGTCACTATTTCCAATATCTGAAGGAGGGAGAAAAGCTGATGAAGAGTTTAAGGAAGCAATGCCATTGTAAGTCTCGTATACAACAGATTCTGTTGCCAACTGGTTAGCTTTCCGAGCAACATTGAAAGGCATGCAATCCCTGTTGCTACCATACAGACCAGGATTTAGAAAGTCATAACCAACATTGTGGCATCTATTCATGTCATTCAGTTCCGTAGGCATGAGACAAGTTTGATTACTCGAGGAATTCATTCTGCAGTTGCTTGAAAGAGAAGCACTCTCTAGCATTGACTTAGAACCATTGTTAATTTTAACAGATGAAGACTGACTAAAATTTAAATCAGGATAATCTGGATCGTACAGTAGGGTGCTCTTAGAACCCACATCTCCATGTGTTGCACAAGAATCGATCGGTTGAATCTTAGCAGAAGTTGGCCCAAGCTGATTTTGAACCAACGAATTATGCTCTAAAATGGGTGATCTTAGAGCATAATCTGGATCATACAGAAGGGTGCTCTTAGAACCCGCACCTACATGTGTTGCACAAGAATTGTTTAAGATCTGCGCCTGGAGCGGCTGAATCATAGCAGAAGTAGACCTCAGCGGATTTTGAACCAAAGAATTATGCTCTAAACCGGGCTTGCTATAGAAGAACGTTGGATCGACATCGGAATGATGTAATCCAGGATTGTCATCTGAAAATACCATCTTCTGACCAGTCTTTCTCAGATCTTCACTTAACCTATGACTCGTTGATAACATGTCATCACCATGAACTCTAATTTTATCAGACAGACTTCTAGAGTATCCACCTGAGAGGGTTGGCCTGAGATGGATATCCATATAATGTTCTCTCTCATGTGTAGCATACCCAAATTCATCTTGTAATGCCAAATAGTCACCAACATATTGACTTGGAGTATCCACTGGGAGCTCAGCAGCTCTTCCTTGCTTATTTCCTACATCACCACTTGCATTAAATCCAAATTCAGCTCCTCCATAGTGCTGTAAAGAATCTCCTTGGAATATATGCCTCACGACAGGTGAAACGTTAGCACCCACACCTTGCTCATCTTTAACACTTTCTACATGCATCCCATGGTCAACAGATCTTCCAGCTTTACCCACTGGGTATGACTCTGATTTCAAGTCTTTCATTCTGGTCAATAGTCTCCCAGGATCCTCCAGCGCTAGCTTTCTCATACTGAACAAATGTAGAAGTTTACGGACCTACACAACAGCTCAAAAATAAGATTAATGTAAAACCTGTAAGAAAGAATTTCTCATTCCATTGAAAACTAATCATGTACAAGAGCAGACCTGCTTTTCAGACAGCCCGAAGTTAAACTTGTTGGCTGAAAAGTAATTTTCTCTGATTGCATCACGGAATAAACTTTCTGAGAGTGGCTTACAGTGCCAAATTGGAATGAACTTAACCTACAGCAGTACATCGATGAGAAAGTGAGACCACGATATTAATCAAAGTAAGATAATTGCACTAATGTGCTCCGAATCAAAGGAATGTTTTACTCTTCTTCTTTTTTTTTCACAGAAGAATTTTATTAAGATGAAGAGAAGAAGACTACAAGGAGATCCTCTTTACAATAACAAGAACAAACAAGAAAAAAAACTATCAATGGAACAGAGCTTTCCAACCTCCCAATATATCTAAAAGAGAAACCCCTTTTAAAAAGATCACGTTAGTTATACCAAACAAAGGTCAAATGCCTAATCTTATCCCAGCATATTACCTGAGAGGGGATGCATTCTTACCTGAGCCGGGAATTGATTCCTCAACGAACTAAACGCATTAGGAACAATATTCACAGCACCATCACTGGTAGCCTTGAACACACCATGAAGTTGTCTCTTCTCATATTCCAATAGAAACAAAATCATTCCGGCCTTAACCTGTTCTACAAACTGGATTGCAGACATCGGGAGACCGAATAATCCCCTCTTAAAACATTCCCTCTTCGTTGCACTATTCGACATAAAGATTGCGCCAAACTCTGGATCTTTTCCATCGGCATTGTTGTACTTATCATAGAACCCCATTGACATCTTTCACTACACGATGCTGTCACATTAGAAAACAAACATAACGGATAACGGATTGCAGTGCATAAATAAATATAATCACACATAATAATCGCCTTTCAAGCTTCAACCATTAACCAGCATTTTGCGTAATTGTTAAATTTTATAGTCACAATCAGTGAACTTGTCCTCAATAACTGGTAATTTGTGAATACTTACAAGAAAAAAGGCACAAAAGCTTTCGTCACAACACGATACCGCTTTTCCAGTCCAGTATGATTAATCATATATCAAATAAACCTAACCTAAACTATTGTTTCTATTTATTCTAATTTGTTGCTTCTAAGCAAAAAAATTTTAAAACATAAAATAGAAATAGAAATCTCAAACGCTAAATAGAGGGAGAAAAAAAAAAACTACCTCCCAGTCTGATCGGAACACGAAAAATTGCCGAAAGAAATCGATAAATTCATACGAAAAAGATAAGATAATAAAAATATCCAGAAAGAAGAAGAAGAAGCAAAGAGCATGACGCAATGGATAAAGTGCGTAACACGTTGATTGATATGAGAATAAAGAATGTATAATGCAAATGAAAAGAAAAAGAAGTAGGAGTAAGAATGGAAGTGAAAGAAATAGAACAAAAAAGAGCGTACCGATGGCGGAGGGTTTGGTATAGGGAGAGGGAAGGGTGGGAAGCGAGAAAGACGTGATCGAGACTGCGTTGTGCGTGTGGTGTGAATGGTAAAGTAAAGGGCATGGCGTGTTGGTTTCTTACGTTTTCATTATATATATTCGCAAGCCTATCAACCGCTTTGCTCCTTCTAGAGAACCCGGATCATCTGCGGGATCCTATTCTACATTCAAAAATTAAAAGGAAAAAATAATTAGATACGTTCAAGTATTGGAAATGAAAAAATTTTTGCTTAGAGGCCATTATTCTCTTTTAAAACTTTCGTTAGTCGGGTCAGGTTAGCCAAATTTTTTATAATAGAATTTATATTGCTGATTCTATCAAAAAAAGAAAAACACAAATGATGAAGGTGTCAGTGGGCCAAAAGCTAAACAGATACCAATGATTAAAGACTAAAAACCAAATGATAAGGGTTGTTGAGTGGCTAGACAGGTTAGGTTATGGTCTTGTAAATTATAGGCTTAATTAGTTATTTTATCTTGTGTATTACACGCATAGAAGAGAAAATCGGACCAAACCAACTGGTCGGACCGAAAATCGGCAGGTCGGTCTGATCATTATCCTTAAACTGGTGGTAAATCAGATTGAATCGAGTTAAACTGCTAAAATTGGTGTGAACTAGACTGATTTCGGCAATTCATCGGTTTGGTTGAATTTTTTTTTTTTTTTTGTAAAATGTTGCTTTTCTCTTTTCTTTTTAAAAAATAATAAATTATATATATATATATATATATATATATATATATATATATATATATATATATGTTATAATTTTTTGTATTTTAATTAATTACATAGATATTTATATATATAAATAATTAAAATTTTGCATTTTAATTAATTATATATATTTTATTATGTTCCGGTCGAACCTCCAGTTGAATCAATTGAACCTCTGAACCTTTGAACCCTTACCTTGACCAGTTCAATATCCGGTCCGATTTTTTTAACCTTGATTACATAAATTATATAAATAAAATATTTCTAAAAAATCTGTAATTAAAATATTTGAATAGGAATATTTAGTTAATAATTTTATTTAAAGAAATTTATTAATGTTAATAATTTGATGATTATTTGACTGATTTTTTTGTTTGTTTAGAATAATATTTATATGTATTTCTTAATTGTGTACATATAAATTAAGTGAAAAAATTATTATATTTATTCTAATATTTTAAGTGAGTCTTTTTTTTCAAAAAAACCTTTACACAATTAATAATCTCTTTCTCTATTTTATAAAACAGTGTTATTCTTAAAGACATCAAATTTTGAGTAAGATCTCAATTTGTCATATTATATCGTATATATTTTCCAAAAAACATGCTTCTTACACTATTATTAAAAATAAGTACACTTTGATTACAATTTTAAGAAAATTAAGAAAATAAAAATTTAAATAATTATAGAAAACAAACAGTGAAAAATATTTATTGAAAGGAATGAAAAGGTCAAAATAGAATAAATTTAGATGTACATAATTAATAATAGTTTAAACAAATTTGTTAGACATATCATATGATAATTCTATTGGAAGAATATTAGTGAAAGAAATAAAAATTAAAGAACAATTGTAGTTTAAAAGGATTGGAAATTTTATAATTAAGAAAAAAAATGCGTTGTATGGACGGTTTAAATATAATATTTATTATTATAAATATTTTGTTTAATAGTTAAATCTTTTGTGTATATTTTTAATTCAAGTAATTCATTTTTAATGTAAAATAAATTAATCTAATTATATTTATAATTTTATAAAGTATAATAAGAAGACTCATATTGAGCATTTATCAATTATGTGACAGTTTTTTTTTTATTTGTTCATAACAATATTTTGATGCACCTTTTAACTTTATATAAATAACTTAACGAAAATAAAAACATCAATGTTTTTATTGAAAAAACTTATATGACTTTTATTCTTTAACTTTTTATTTTGCAAAATAGAATTCAATCTCAAATCTTAATTATATTATGACAAATTTGGAAAATAAAAAGTTTGAAAATTTGGAAAATAAAAAATTTAAAAGATGATAAAAAGATGAAAAATCAAGGAACACATTAAAGTTGGAGGAATGAAAAGTCTAACAAATGAAATTATAAGTAAAAGAGTTAAAAAAAATAACCAAAATTTAGGAAAATGCCATGTGGCAATTTTAGTGGAAGAACATTAATATATATTATAGATTATAGATAGATAGATTATATTCCCTATGCCAAAAGTTAATTTAAGCGATATATGTTTATAAAAGCTATTTAAGTGACATGCTTAGTTGATATGGGACTTGGCACACCGCTTTCATGCCTGAAATTGAACATTTGCAGGTAGCTTAACATAAAGTATAGCATAGGCTCTTAGTACTATCCAAAGAATTATGGGCCTAATTTCATCCCAAAATTAACTCAATGATAAAGAATTGACTGGGTGTTTCTAAAAGTTATTTGAGTCACATATCTAACCGTAAGGTTCAACACGCCCATCTCACATCGAGGATTAATTAGTTATGTGAGTGGAGCGTGAAATTTATAAGATTGGATATCTAGTATCACAATTGAGAATCTTATTAGTAATTATTGATTGTTATCCTTCCTTGATGTTAAAACTAGATAGAAAGGTCAACCGCCCAAAAGAATGAAATCTTGTACAAAATTGGATATGATTTTATTCATCAAAGACTTTACAATTTCCGTGGCACAAGCTAGCCAAACTCTAATATACCTCTTGATTTCCTTTGTCAAATGAGGCTAAATTGGCCGGATAACAAGAATATTAGTAGCACTAATGAGGTTTCTGTGTTTGTAATTTCAAAGCCAAAGAGTAGTCACTCTAACATAGGGATGTCATACATGCAAGCATTATCATCTTCAATACCATTTAGAGTAGCATTGGGCATCAATACTACCAAAGCTAACATTTGGGGTAGGGTTTAGGGTTTAGGCTAGTTTTGTTATTATTGATGCCCAATGCTCCTCTAGATTGTATTGAAGATGATAATGCTTGCATGTATGACATCCATATGTCAAAATGATTACTCTTTGGCTTTGAAATTACAAATGCAGAAACCTTATTAGCGTTGCTAATATTCTTGTTGTCCAACCAATTTAGCCTCATCTAGCGAAGGAAATCAAGAGATATATTAGGATATGGATGGCTTGTGCCTACAAGTTGTAAATTTTTTTATGAATAAAGCCCATTTTGCAAGAGTTTTTATTTTTTTAGCCGGTGAACCTTCCTACCTAGTTTTCACATGAATGAGGAAAAGTAGTCAATCATTTTTTGATGCAGCAACTAATATAATTTTTGGCTCTAATACTATCTTAAAATTTGTGAACCTTAATCCACCCCTAAAAGCTAGTTGAGAATGATTTCTCAAGTATTTATAAAAACTATCTAATAGTATGCCCAACCAATGTAGACTCAACATAAGGCTAAAAATAATTTACAATAGAAAGGATTTAGTGTATGTTGCCTTAGGTTTGTAAATCTTAATTTCTTGGGCGTAAGCTCCATAATTCATTAAAAAAAAAAACTATAGATTCGAGTTTGTTTATTTTATTTTATTTTTGTTAACGCTGATTTGATTTTCTTTTTTTTATAAAAGTCTTTATTAATATAAAAGTACACTTAAAGTTCTATAATTATTTAAACATCTTAAAAAAAAACTTAAATTCCGAAATTTTTAAATTGGCATAACATCTAATAAAAGTAATATATTTTGTATATGACATGTTTGACACCTGAAATTGACATTAAATCAGAGAGTGAAATTGAAATTAGATATCTTAATTCAACCTTTTATGTTTAAATTATGTACCACTGAAATTACAATAATTCCATAAACTAAATTTATGAATTTGAAAATAACTACCAGTAGGGAGGTTTAAATCCAATACAAACCAAACAAAGTAAAAAAAAAAAAAAAGTGAACAAAATTAAAAAAAAAAATTGAATTGGATTGGTTTTTATTTTCAAAAAAACTAATTAGATTGAATCAAATTTCAATTTTAATTTATCACATAATTGTTTAGTTACATGTCGTTCTCAATTGAAAATTATTTTATACATTTTAAAAGATTAATTATTTTTATTTGTTATTTTTATTTTTCAATTAGTTAAATTACTTTTTGTTTATAACATTTTTGTCAAAATCCAATTAAGATTATTATAAGAGCAAAAGTTGGAATTAGATAAAAATAAATTTAAAATTAAATTTTTTTTATAAGTAGTTTTAGTCTTTTTTGTCGAAAGAAGTGGTTTTAATTCAAAATTAGTTTAAATAAAATTCAATTTTAGAAAATCTAATTACTTATCAAATAATATTCATCCGCAACTTAACCCATTGTATTTAGATATTTAATTTTTTTGAAATTGCCTAACCACCCCCCAAAAAAAAGGTTGGAATTTTGTTTAGAATTATGTTGTGTATCCACTTTGTATGGGACATTATACCAACTCACACTTCATCTATCATTAGATGGGGTGTATATCTAGTCTAAATGGGATTTATATCTCATTTAATAATGGATCAGGTATAAATCAGTATGATGTTCCACACAAAATTAGTACAAAAAATATTTCTTTCGTTTATAATGGCATTAAGCTGTTGAATGGATAAGACAGTTAATACATATCGACCGTTTATTTTTTATGGTATAAAATTACATAGTGTTTGAATTGAACTACAGTTATATATACTAAAATTTAAGAAATTTTTGAAAAATATTGTTTTGCATAATTGTTAAAAACTATAGCCATAATCATGCATAAGTATAGCCTTTCAAGCTTCAATCGTCAATCACTGCTTTCCATAATTGTTAAATACTATATCCATAATCAGTAAAGTCATTCTCAAGAATTGGTAATTTGTGAATACTTAGAAGAAAAACACATAAGGTTTCGTCCTAACACAATACCATTTTTCAGTTCAGTATAATTAATATAGATCAAACAAACCTAACGTAAAATATTGTTTTTATTTATTTTAATTTGTTGCTTCTAAGCAATTTAAAAAAAAAAAAATTCTCAAACGCTAAGTAGGAATTAAAAAAGCCACCTCATAGCCTAATTGGGGCCGGAGAAATTACCGAAATAAATCGATAAATTCATTTAAAAAATAATATAATAAAAATATCAAAAAATGGAGAAAAGAGCATGACACAATAGATAAACTGTGTACCACGTTGATTTAATATGAGAATAAAGTATCACCACAAAAATAAATAATATGAGAATAAAGAATGTATAATGCAAATGGATGGAGAAGAAGAAGAAGACGAAGTGAGAATACCGATAGCGGCGGGTTTGGCTTGGGGAGAGGGAAGCGCAGGAAGCGAGAAGAACATGACAGAGATTGCGTTGTGCATTACATATATAACATACATTCGACTATACGTAAGCCTATCGACTGCTCTTATTCCTTCCTTCTAGAGGATTCAGACTTTCATGTGGGCTCCTATTCTACATATTTTCAAAGTACAAAAGTAAACAAATGATAGGGATCGTAAAATGTCTGTAGTGGCTATTAGCAACTTAAAAGGAGTGTCCGGTAACTTGAAAAATTAAATTAAATTAATATAATATAAAATAATGTTAGCTATGTTAATCAATTTAAAAGTTAACCAATTTTTTATTATACGATATGAATGTGTTTGGAATAAGAAAAATTAGTTATGTTGATTCATTAGCTAGCTAAGAAGGGTGCTCATGATGATGGGAGCTTTGTCGAGTGGGGTGCCTCCTCCTGAGAGGGATTCATTATGTAATGGCCAGTGGGAGTAGAGTTTGTGCGTAGTTAGGTTGTTTTTCTAATTTGTTATCTGTTTCACCAAAAATTTAAAACAAAAGAATTGGTAAAAGTTGGTTTGGATTATATTGGATTAAAAATCCACACTAAACCGATCAAATCTAAAATGATAAAATCATTTAACTTTTTGGTTCAAAAGATCCAAACCGAACTACAAATCCCTAACTACCAAAAGCTTTTCTTAATGGAATGATCTTTATTAATATCAATAATTTAGAAAAGATAAAAATTAGACACTAAAGAGCTATTTATCAAATTGAAAAACTACATATATATATTCGCAATTTCAAAACACCAAAATTAACAATTAATAAAGATAATACTTTTCGTAATTAACAATATCTATATTCCAATAAAAAATAGAAAAAATAAAATAGTAAACAATAAAAAATTAATAACCTAAAATAATATTGATGTCTTTATTCATCATTTTGTAAAGTGAAAAAAATGTAAGTGACGGAGAGAAACAGTAAAAGTAGAATAAAATGATAAATATGTTAGAAAGATGAAAAGGTACAGAGAACAGAGAAAATACATCAATGAAGAAGATGACACGGTACATTTTAAAAAAAAAAAAAAAAAAAAAAGAAGAAGATGAAAAAACGGGTGGAAAGTAGGAGGTGACAAGAAATATGATAAGATTGTAAGAGAAAGATTTGGGATTATATAAAACCAATTAAATTAAAAAAAAAAAGTTTTAGCTAAATTTAATTTAGATAAAAATTAATTTTTTAAAACTTTGCTACTTATCAAATAATGTTTATCGAAAACTTGATCCATTGGATTTAGATATTTGATTTCTTTTTTTATTTTTTTATCAACTACGTTTACAAAGAGGGGGAGAGTTCATATATAAAAAATTAGACTATACTTGATATTGAATCTGATGCAATTGATAAAAAACAAACAGATCGACCATTAAACTAACGTCTTAACTGCTAGATATTTGATTTCTTAAACATCACCGAACACCCGTTAAAAACTGAAATTCAATTATAATGATAATTGGCTACTGAATGGATAAGAAAGTTAATAAATGTTTATCAATTTATTTTTATTTTTAATAAGATAGAAATAAATACTGTTTGAAATAACCTACAATTTTATACTGAATATTTAAGAAAGTTTTGAAAATATTTATAATTTTAAAAATATCATTTTTTAAAAAATACATTTTAAAATATTTGATTATATTATTTTTTTCCAAAATTTTAAATGAGTAACTGAAAATAGTAATTATAATCAATACTTACTACTGATAATGGAATTTATTTTTGGTACGTTGATAAAGGAATTTGGTTTCTTTAGTTGCAGTTTATATGTCCCAAAATGTCTGTATTATATATTTTTTTATTACTATTATTAATTTATCATTCAAAATATTTGAAACATAAAAATAAGCTTGTCTAGGTAAGCATTTAAGCATTCAAAGAAAATATGATAAAAATTAAATAGTAACTTCTCATAATTATTTACTTCAGTACTTGTTTGGTTTGAAGTTCGAACAAACCAAACTTAATTCTCATAGAATGAGAATTATATTGTATAGTAAATGAGTGTGCACGATTTAATTTGTTGTTTTTGAAACTTCATTCTATGGTGACCAAATTTAATTTTAGTGAAAGTCACAGAGTTTATTTTCATTTTTGGTTGGTCAACTTGAAAAACATTTTTACAGCATTACTCCTAGTGTCAAAATAGTTACTCAAAATATATTAATTTATTTTAAAATTATGTTATGTCCAATTTGGAAATTATGTTTCTGTAAGTGATTTTGCTTTATTCTATTTAAATAAAATAATTTTTTTAAATTTACTTTTAAAATATCATTTTCAGACATCAATTAATTCCTAATTTGAACTCCAATTTATCTAAAAGTAATCATTTCAACTTAATTCTTTCAAAAGTAATTTTCTTAGAATGATTGTATAGTATTTTCTTTTTCCATACTTTGTCTTGTACAACAACTGCCATTATGTAAATATATAAAGGTTCTGAAGTACATCTTTTAGCTTGCTAAGTTTGGAGTATCTTAGGGCCGTTTGGTATGCTTGATAGTATAAGATCTCATAGGATAAGAGCTGATAAAAATTTAATACTATGTAGTATTTGGTATATCACTGTATAAGATATTGTAGTATATAAAATATAACCAGAAAAAAAGATTATAATAAATATAATTTTTAAATGTTAAATTTAAAAATTAAAAATTAATATATTAAATAATTATTATAATTATTTTAGCTATTTTTTATTATATATAAAAATAATTTTATATTACAAATTATTTATTTATTTATTTATTTTTAATATTTTTTCTTAAATATAAAAAATATGAGAGAGAGAGTGAAATAGAGATGGAGTATTTATATATCGAAATCTAAGCAGGCTTAGTATCATATTCCTATATTTGGTTGTGTTTTTTATTATATATTATTAAATTTATATTAAATATTATTATTTATATATTTTAATAACAAATTTTTATTCCTATATTTTTATTTTAGTTTGAATAGTTATTTTACAATTATTTTTTTAAAAAATATTTATTTATTATTAAATAATATATTTTATTTATATATTTTTATTATTTATTTAATAATTAATTTTATTTTAATAAAATATATTAAAAAATAAAAAATAAAAGAACTCTTATATATTAAGGGCTCGTTTGGTATGCCTGATAGGATAAGGGCTGATAGTATAAGACCTGATAGGATAAGGGTTGATAGTATAAGGCCTGATAAAAATTTAATACGATGCAGTGTTTAGTATGTCATTGTATAAGATATTATATTATATAAAATATAACCAAAAGAAGAGATTATAATAAATATAATTTTTAAATAGTTATCATAATTATTTTAGCTATATTTTATTATATATAAAAATAATTTTATATTAAAAATTATTTATTTATTTATTTTTAATATTTTTTTTATAAATATAAAAAAATGAGAGAGAGAGAGACAGTGAAATAGAGATAGAGTTTTTATATATCAAAATCTAAATAGGCTTATTATCACATTCCTATATTTGGTTGTATTTTTTATTATATATAATTAAATTTATATTAAATATTATTATTTATATATTTTAATAATAAATTTTTATTCTTATATTTTTATTTTATTTTGAATAATTATTTTACAATTTTTTTAAAAAATATTTATTTATTATTAAATAATATTATTTTTATTTATATATTTTTATTTTTTATTATTTAGTTAATAATTAATTTTTTTAATAAAATATATTAAAAAATAAAAAAAGTGAAAGAACCTTTATACATTAAAAGCTAATCAGGCCTAATACGACCTAGATTATATATTAATAAGGGAGGTTTTATGGATAAGGTTATACAATACGTTGATTGCACCAAACAACGGAAAAGATTATAACGTATTATATAACCTTATCCTATCATGCCTAATATAACGTGCCAAACACCCCCTAAAAGCTAATTAGGTATAATATGGCCTCCCTAGGTTGGATTAAATTATCCATTATTATAACGTATAAGGAAGGTTTGATGGATAAATTTGTACCAAACAACGGATAAAGTTATAACATATTATATTATCTTATCATATCATGCCTAATACGACATGCCAAACACCGCCTTAATACATGAATGATCAACTTACAATAGCTTCCACACTAACAACACCAGCTACTACTTCATCATTAACATCAAATATAACACAAAACTCGAGTCTCAATATCTCTATCCTTCAAAATACCTATCTCAAATTCAACAATGTACAACAAATCATTATTTTACATTGTTATAATATGTCTGTGTGATGAACAGCCGGGAAGATAAAAGAGATCACCTTTTGTAGACAGGCCATCAAATTTCCATTGTTCCAACATCAAATTTCCCAAAAAATAAAATTAAATAGAATAGAGGCAGAATTGTGTAAGTTTCTTCCTAGATTTATTTTCCAAACTCCAAAGGGAAGAAATCTTCTCTCATATGCAATCCCATACTACATATTTCTTTCTTAGTTAAAACCGGATTTCAATTCAAAACCCCCAGGTTGCATTGGCATGCATTTCTAATAGAGTAGTGGCTACACTTATCAAATTGCATAACTTCTTCTCTTACAAAATTGGATGTGATTTTATTCATCAAAGACTTTACAATTTCTAAGGCATGGGCTAGCCAAACTCTAATATACCTCTTGATTTCCTTTGTCAAATGAGGCTAAATTGCCCAAATAATAAGAATATTAGCAGCACTAATGAGGTTTCCACATTAGCGTTACTAATATTCTTATTATCCAAGCAATTTATCGTCATCTCGCGAAGGAAATCAAGAGATATGTTAGGGTATGGATGGCTTGTGCCTACAAGTTGTAAAGTTTTTGATGAATAAAGGCAATTTTGCAAGAGTTTTCATTTTTTTGGCTAGTGTACCTTCTCACCAGTTTTAACATGGATGAGGAAAACCAACCAATCATTTTTTGATTAAGCAACTAATATAATTCTTGGTTCTAATATCATTTTAAAATTTGTGGGCCAGAATCCACCCCTAAAAGCTAGTTCGGAATGATTGCCTAAGTATTTATAAAGATTATCTAAATAATATACCTAATTGATGTGGACTAAACATAGTTTACAGTAGAAATGATTTAGTATATATACACATTAGATAGGGTTTATTTAAATAGTTTTAGCACTTTCACGCATGATAGCATAGGCCTTGGTTGCCCAAAGTTTGTAAATCTTAATTTCTTGGGCATAAGCCCTGTAATCCATAAAAAAAAAAAAAGCACTTTCATAAAAAAAGAAATTATAGATTTGAGTTTGTTTATTTTATTTTATTTTTGTTAATGTTGATTTTTTTTCAATAAAAGTCTTTCTTAGTATAAAAGTCCATTTAAAGTTCTATAATTATGTAAACATCTTTAAAACAAAATTAAATTCCTAAATTTTTAAATTGACATAACATTTAATAAAACTAATATATTTTGTATATGAAATGTTTGACACCTGAAATTGACATTAAATTAGAGACTGAAATTGAAATTAGACATCTTAGTTCAACTTTTTATGTTTAAATAATATGTAAAACTGAAATTACAATAATTCCATAAACTAAATCTATTAATTTGAAAATAACTAGCACTAGGAATGTTTTAATCCAATCCAAACCAAACAAAATAAAAAAGATGATCAAAACTATATAAGTTTGAATTTGATTGATTTTTTTTTTAAAAAAAAAAACTGATTAGATTGAATCAGATTTCAATTTTAATAATTTATCACATAATTTTTTAGTTATTTGTCGTTCTCAATTGAAAATTATTTTATACATTTTAAATGAATAATTCTTGTTTGTTATTTATTTTTATCTTCATTTTTTTCTTTTTAATGAGTTAGATTACATTTTATTTATAACGTTTTTATCAAAATCCAATTAAGATTATAAGAGGAAAAGTTGGAATTAGATAAAATTAATTTAAAATTAAATTTTTATTATAAGTAGTTTTAGTCTTTTTTGGTCACAAGAAGTAGTTTTAATTCAAAATTAGTTTAAATAAAAATCAATTTTCAAAAATTTAATTACTTATCAAATAATATTCATCTACAGCTAAACCCATTGTATTTAGATATTTATTTATTTTTTAAATTGCCTAACACCACCCCTCCCAACAAAATAGGAAAAAAATGGAATTTCATTTCTAATGGCAGTGGGCTATTGGATGGATAAGACAGTTATTTTTTTTTTTTTGGGTACATTAATCGCAATAAAATTTGAACCTAGGAACTCATGCAAACTATCTAAGTTAGTTAATATATATTGGTAATTTATTTTGTATATTTTGTATGGGATAAAATTAAGAGCTTAAGAAACAAACAGTGCATAAGGGTTTAAGAGTTGTCATGGTTAGTTGCATGAATTTGAATTCAAAAAAAATAACATGGCATATTTTTGTATTCCTATTGGATAAATGTATAAAATTACTTTATATTGTAAGTATATAAGAATTAAACTCTAAAATTAAAAATGTTTGAAATGAACTACAGTTATATAGTAAAATTCAAGAAATTTTTGAAATTTTTTTTTGGCATAATTTTTAAATACTATAGCCATAATCATGCCTAAGTACAGCCTTTCAAGCTTCAATCATTAACCATTGTTTTGCATAATTGTTAAATACTATATCCATAATCAGTAAAAATCATCATCATTTCTCCAACATAACAAAAGAAATTACAAGTAAAAGAGTTAAAAAATAACCAAAATTTAGGGAAACTGCCATGTGGCAATTTTAGTGGAAGAACATTAATGTATATTATAGATTACAGATTATAGATAGATAGATTATATATCCTACCTTAAAAGTTAATTTAAGCGATATATGTTTATAAACGCTATTTAAGTTACATACTTAATTGATATGGGACTTGGCACACCGCTTTTATGCCTAAAATTGAACATTTGAAGGTAGTTTAACATAAATTATAGTATAGGCTTTTAGTACCATTCTAAGAATTATGGGTCTAATTTCATCCCAAAAATTAGCTCAATATAATAAAGGATTGCCTGGGTATTTCTAAAAGCTATTTGAGTCATATGCTTAATTGTAAGGTTCAACACGCCCGACTCACATCGAGGTTTAGTCATGTGAGTGGAGCGTGAAGTTTATAAAATTGGATATGTAGTATCACAATTGAGAATCTTATTGGTAATGATTGATTGTTATCCCTCCTTCATGGTAAAACCAAGGCTCTGATAATCGGACCAGATATTGAATCAAACAAGGTATTGGTTTAGAGATTCAATGATTCAACCGATTTAACTAGAGATTCAACCTGAATGTAATATATATATATATATATATATATATATATATATATATATATATATATATATATATATATATGATCAATAATATGTTATGAGATAAATAAGAATGATTAAAAATTTTTAATATGATAAAAATAGTTTTAAAAATCAAAATCACTATATTAAGTTATATTAACATAATCAATACAAGTAAAATATTAAGTCCCACATTGCTTAAATTTTGAATTTTTTATCCTTAGAGTTATTATAAAGCATTCAAGAATTCTCACATTGCTTAAGTAAAAGTTTTTTACTCTTGAGACTTCTATAAATAATACACGTATATCAATTTTTCTTATATTTATCACATCTAAGCTCTTTTTTAAAGAGTAAGAGATGTAATAATTTTTGGTTTAGTTAATCAAAATATATTTTTGGCCATTTTTCATCATAATGAAGAGTTAACCTCACCATTGATAATCAAAAAGTAATTTTGCATTTCTTAAAGAAAAAAAAAAAAACCGGCCAACCGGTAAAACCGGTTCGATTTGGTTGGTTTATCGGTTTTTGGCTAGTTCAACCAGTTCAATACCAATTTTTGGTCCAAGTGATTTTTTAGTTATACCCAAACCGGATACCTGGCCGGTCCAGTCTGGTTTTCAGTACACTAGTTAAAACTAGATAGAAAGGTCAATCGCCCAAAAGAATGAAATCTTGTACAAAATTGGATATGATTTTATTCATTAAAGACTTTACAATTTCCATGGCACAAGCTAGCCAAACTCTAATATTCCTCTTGATTTCCTTTGTCAAATGAGGCTAAATTGCCTGGATAACAAGAAAATTAGCAGCACTAATGAGGTTTCCACATTTGTAATTTTAAGACCAAAGAGTACTCACTTTGACACGGGATGTCATACATGCAAGCATTTACTAATATTCTTTTTATCCAAGCACTTTAGCCACATCGATATGGCAAAGGAAATCAAGAGTATATTAGGGTATGGATGGCTTGTGCCTACAAGTTGTAAAGTTTTGGATGAATAAAGCCAATTTTCCAAGAGTTTTCATTTTTTTGGCCGGTGAACCTTCCTACCTAGTTTTCACATGAATGAGGAAAAGTAGTCAATCATTTTTTGATGCAGCAACTAATATAATTCTTAGCTCTAATACCATTTTAAAATTAGTGGGCCTCAATCCACCCCTAAAAGCTAGTTAAGAATGATTGCCTAAGTATTTATAAAAATTATCTAATAGTATGCCCAACCAATGTGGACTCAACATAAGGCTAAAAATAATTTACAATAGAAAGGATTTAGTGTATGTTGCCCTAGGTTTGTAAATCTTAATTTCTTGGGTGTAAGCTCCATAATTCATAAAAAAAGAAACTATAGATTCGAGTTTGTTTATTTTATTTTATTTTTGTTAACGCTGATTTGATTTTCTTTTTTTATAAAAGTCTTTATTAATATAAAAGTCCACTTAAAGTTCTATAATTATTTAAACATCTTAAAAAAAAGACTTAAATTCCTAAATGTTTAAATTGGCATAACATCTAATAAAAGTAATATATTTTGTATATGAAATGTTTGACACCTGAAATTGAAATTAGACATCTTAATTCAACTTTTTTATGTTTAAATTAGGTACCACTGAAATTACAATAATTCCATAAGCTAAATCTATGAATTTGAGAATAACTACCATTAGGGAGGTTTAAATCCAATACAAACGAAACAAAGTAAAAGAAAAAAAGAAAAGAAAAGAAAAGGTGATCAAAATTAAAAAAAAATTGAATTTGATTGGTTTTTATTTTCAAAAAAACTAATTAGATTGAATCAAGTTTCAATTTTAATTTATCACATAATTTTTTAGTTATATGTCGTTCTCAATTGAAAATTATTTTATACATTTTAAAAGATTAATTATTTTTAGTTGCTATTTTTATTTTTCAATGAGTTAAATTACTTTTTGTTTATAACATTTTTATCAAAATCCAATTAAGATTATAAGAGCAAAAGTTGAATTTGATAAAAATCAATTTAAAATTAAATTTTTGTTATAAGTAGTTTTAGTCTTTTTTGTCACAAGAAGTGGTTTTAATTCAAAATTAGTTTAAATAAAATTCAATTTTAGAAAATCTAATTACTTATCAAATAATATTCATCCACAACTTAACCCATTGTATTTAGATATTTAATTTTTTTTGAAATTGCCTAACCACCCCTCAAAAAAAAGGTTGGAATTTTGTTTAGAATTATGTTGTGTACTCGTTTTATATGGAATACTATATCAATTCACACTTTATATATCATTGGATGGAGTATAGATTTACATAATTCATACCTCATTCAATAATGGATTGGGTATAAGTTGATATAGTGTTTCGCACAAAGTGAGTACAAATAATATTTCTCTTTCGTTTATAATAACATTGAGATATTGAATGGATAAGATAGTTAATACATATCGATTATTTATTTTTTGTGGGATAAAATTACATAGTGTTTGAAATGAACTACAGTTATATGTAGTAAAATTTAAGAAATTTTTGAAAAATATTGTTTTGCATAATTGTTAAATACTATAGCCATAATCATGCATAAGTATAGCCTTTCAAGCTTCAATCGTTAGTCACTGTTTTCCATAATTGTTAAATACTATAGCCATAATCAGTAAAGTCATTCTCAAGAATTGGTAATTTGTGAATACTTACAAGAAAAATACATAAGCTTTCGTCCCAACACGATACCGTTTTATAGTTCAGTATAATTAATATAGATCAAACAAACCTAACATAAAATATTGTTTTTATTTATTCTAATTTGTTGCTTCTAAGCAATTTTAAAAAAAAAAAAATTCTCGAACACTATGTAAGAATTAAAAAAGCCACCTCATAGTCTGATCGGAGTCGGAGAAATCACCGAAAGAAATCGATAAATTCATACTAAAAATAATATAATAAACATATCAAAAAAAAAAAAGGAGAAAAGAGCATGGCGCAATGGATAAAGTATCACCAAAAAATAAATAATATGAGAATAAAGAATGTATAATACAAATGAAAAAAGAAGAAGAAGAAGAAGAAGTGAGAATACCAACAGCGGAGGGTTTGGCTTGGTGAGAGAGAAGCGTGGGAAGCGAGAAGAACATGACAGAGATTGTGTTGTGCATGTGAGGTAAATGGCAAGGGTTATAGTGTATGGGTTATACATATATAATATATTCGACTATACGTAAGCCTATTAACCGCTCTTATTCCTTCCTTCCAGAGGATTCAGACCTTCATGTGGGCTCCTATTCTACATATTTTCAAAGTACAAAAGTAAACAAATGATAGGGATCGTAGAAAGGCTGTAGTGGTTATTAGTGACTAAAAGGAGTGCTTGGTAATTTGAAAAATTAAATTAATAGAGTATAAAATAAAATTAATTATGTTAATCAATTTAAAAGTTAACCAATTTTTTGTCATATAATATGAATGTGTTTGGAATAAGAAAAATTAGTTATGTTGATTCATTGGCTAGCTAAGAAGGGTGCTCATGATGATGGGAGCTTTGTCGAGTGGGTGTCTCCTCCTGAGAGGGATTCATTATGTAATGGCCAGTGGGAGTAGAGTTTGTGCGTAGTTAGGTTGTTTTTCTAATTTGTTATCTGTTTCGCCAAAAATTAAAAACAAAAGAATTGATAAAAGTTGGTTTGGATTATATTGGATTAAAAATCCACACTAAACCAATCAAATCTAAAATGATATAATCAGTTAACTTTTTGGTTCAAAAGATCCAAACCGAACTACGAATCCCTAACTACCATAAACTTTTCTTAATTGAATTGTCTTTATTAATATCAATAATTTAGAAAAGATAAAAATTAGACACTAAAGAGCTATTTATCAAATTGAAAAACTATATATATATATTGTTTGATATGAATTATCAAAAATGAAATTTTGATTATGAATAGGTAAATATTAACAATTAATAAAGATAATACTTTTCGTAATTAACAATATATATATTCCAATAAAAAATAGAAAAAATAAAATAATAAACAATAAAAAATTAATAACCTAAAATAATATTGATGTCTTTATTTATTATTTTGTAAAGTGAAAAAATGTAAGTGACGAAGAGAAACAGTAAAAGTAAAATAAAATGACAAAAAATGATAAATATGTTGGAAAGATGAAAAAGGTACAGAGAACAGAGAAAATAAATCAATGAAGAAGATGACATAGTAATTTTTTTTTTTTTTGAAAAAAATAAGAAGAAGAAAGAGCGGGTGGAAAGTTGGAGGTGAGAAGAAATATGATAAGATTGTAAGAGAAAGATTTGGGATTATATGAAACCAACTAAATTTGAAAAACAGAAATTTTAGCCAAAATTAATTTAGATAAAAACTAATTTTTTAAAACTTTGTTACTTATCAAATAATATTTCTCGAAAACTTGATCCATTATATTTAGATATTTGATTTATTTTTTTTTTTTTTATCAACTCACTCAAATCTTTATAAAGAGGGAGAAGGTTCATATATCACAAATTAAACTGTACAGATTTCAAATCCGATGCAGTTGGTAAGAAACAAACATCCATTATTAAACAAACGCCTCAATTGCTCGATATTTGATTTCTTAAACATCACCGAACACCCCCTAAAAACTGAAATTCAATTATAATGATAATTGGCTATTGAATGGATAAGAAAGTTAATAAATATTTATCAATTTATTTTTTTTAATAAGATAAAAATAAATACTGTTTGAAATAACCTACAGTTTTATACTGAATATTTAAGAAAATTTTGAAAATTATAATTTTAAAAATATCAGTATTTAAAAAATACATTTTAAAATATTTGATTATATTATTTTTTTCCAAAATTTTAAATGAGTAACTGAAAATAGTAATTATAATCAATACTTACTACTGATAATGGAATTTCTTTTTGGCACGTTGATAAAGGAATTTGGTTTCTTTAGTTGCAGCTTATATGTCCCAAAATGTCTCTATAATATATTTTTTATTACTATTATTAATTTATCATTCAAAATATTTGAAACATAAAAATAAGCTTGTCTAGGTAAGCATTTAAGCATTCAAAGAAAATATGATAAAATTAAATAGTAACTTCTCATAATTATTTACTTAAGTACTTGTTTAGTTTGCAGTTTGAACAAACCAAACTTAATTCTCATTGAATGAGAATTATATTGTATAGTAAATGAGTGTGCTCGATTTAATTTGTTGTTTTTGAAACTTCATTCTATGGTGACCAAATTTAATTTTAGTGAAAGTCACAGAGCTGATTTTCATTTTTGGTTGGTCAACTTTTTTTACAGCCTTACTCCTAGTGTCAAAATAGTTACTCAAAATATATTAATTTATTTTAAAATTATGTTATGTCCAATTTGGAAATTATGTTTCTGTAAGTGATTTTGCTTTATTTTATTTTAATAAAACAATTCTTTTAAATTTACTTTTAAAATATCATTTTCAAACATCAATTAATTCCTAATTTGAACTCCAATTTATCTAAAAGTAATCATTTCAACTTAATTCTTTTAAAAGTAATTTCCTTAGAATGATTGTATAGTATTTTCTTTTTCCATACTTTGTCTTGTATAACAACTGCCATTATGTAAATATATAAAGGTTCTGAAGTACAACTTTTAGCTTGCTAAGTTTGGAGTATCTTAATACATGAATGATCAACTTACAATAACTTCCACACTAACAACACCAGCTGCTATTTCATCATTAACATCAAATATATTACACATAACTCGAGTCTCAATATCTCTATCCTTCAAAATACCTATCTCAAATTCAACAATGTACGACAAATCATTATTTTACATTATTATAATATATCTGTGTGGTGAACAGCCGAGAAGATAAAAGAGATCACCTTCTATAGATAGGCCATCAGATTTCCACTGTTCCAACATCAAATTTCCCAGAAAATAAAATTAAATAGAATAGAGGCAGAATTGTGTAAGTTTCTTCCTAGATTTGTTTTCCAAACTCCAAAGGGAAGAAGTCTTCTCTCATATGCAATCCCATACTATACATATTTCTTTCTCAGTTAAAATCGCATTTCAATTCAAAACCCTTGGGTTGCATTGGCCTGCATTTCTAATAGAGTAGTGGCTACACCTATCAAACTACATAACTTCTTCCCTTACAAAATTGGATGTGATTTTATTCATCAAAGAATTTACAATTTCCAAGGCACATGCTAGCCAAACTCTAATATACCTCTTGATTTCCTTTGTCAAATGAGGCTAAATTGCCCAGATAATAAGAATATTAGCAGCATTAATGAAGTTTGAACATTTGTAATTTCAAAGTCAAAGAGTAGTCACTCTGACATAGAGATGTCATACATGTAAGCATTATCATCTTCAATATCATCTAGAGTAGCATTGGACATCAATACTACCCAAGCTAGCAATCACTGATAAGCTCTAATACCATCTTAAAATTCTATGCCTAACTCTATCTCAAATGCTAACTTCGGTAGTATTGATGCTCAATGCTGCTCTAGATGATATTGAAGATGATAATGCTTGCATGTATGACATCCCTAGTTCAAAGTGATTACTCTTTGGCTTTAAATTACAAGTGTGGAAACCTTATTAGTGTTACTAATGTTCTTATTATCCAAGCAATTTAGCCTCATTTGTCGAAGGAAATTAAGAGATATGTTAGGGTATGGATGGCCTCTGCCTACAAGTCGTAAAGTTTATGATGAATAAAGCCAATTTTGTAAGAGTTTTCATTTTTCTAGCCAACCAATGTACCTTTTCACCAGTTTTAAAATGAATGAGGAAAAGCAGTCAATCATTTTTTGATGAAGCAACTAATATGATTGTTGGCTCTAATATCATTTTAAAATGTGTGAGCCTCAATCCACCCCTAAAAACTAATTAGGGATGATTGCCCAAGCATTTATAAAGATTATCTAAATAGTATGCCCAATCAATGTGGACTAAACATAGGGCTAAATATAATTCACAGTAGAAATGATATAGTATATATATACATTAGATAGGGTTTATTTAAATAGTTTTGGCATTTTCATGCATGATAGCATTGGCCTTGGTTGCCCAAAGTTTGTAAATCTTAATATCTTGGGCATAAGCCCTGTAATTCATAAAAACAAAAAGCACTTTTATAAAAAAAGAAACTATAGACTTGAGTTTGTTTATTTTATTTTATTTTTGTTCACGTTGATTTGATTCTTTTTTTTTATAAAAGTCTTTCTTAATATAAAAGTCCATTTAAAGTTCTATAATTATATAAACATCTTTAAAACAAAATTAAATTCCTAAATTTTTAAATTGACATAACATTTAATAAAAGTAATAAATTTTGTATATGAAATGTTTGACACCTGAAATTGACATTAAATTAGAGACTAAAATTGAAATTAGACATCTTAGTTCAACTTTTTATGTTTAAATAATATGTAAAACTGAAATTACAGTAATTCCTTAAACTAAATCTATTAATTTGGAAAAAAACTATCACTAGGAATGTTTAAATCCAATCCAAACCAAATAAAATAAAAAAAATGATCAAAACTATAAAAGTTTGAATTTGATTGATTTTTATTTTAAAAAAACTGATTAGATTGAATCAGATTTCAATTTTAATAATTTATCACATAATTTTTTAGTTATATGTCGTTCTCAATTGAAAATTATTTTATACATTTTAAATGAATAATTATTGTTTGTTATTTACTTTTATCTTTATTTTTTGTTTTTAATGAGTTAGATTACGTTTTATTTATAACATTTTTATCAAAATCCAATTAAGATTATAAGAGGAAAAGTTTGAATTAGATAAAATCAGTTTAAAATTAAATTTTTGTCATAAGTAGTTTTAGTCTTTTTTTTTGTCACAAGAAGTAGTTTTAATTCAAAATTAGTTTAAATAAAAATCAATTTTCAAAAATTTAATTACTTATCAAATAATATTCATCTACATCTTAACCCATTGTATTTAGATATTTTTTTTTTGAAATTGCCTGACACCACCCCCCAACAAAATAGGAAAAAAAATGGAATTTCGTTTCTAACGGTAGTGGACTATTGGATGGATAAGACAGTTAATTTTTTTTTTCTGGTTGCATTAGCCGCAATGAAATTTAAACCTAAGAATACACGCAAACTACCTAAGTCAGTTAATATATATTGATCATTTATTTTGCATATTTTTTATGGGATAAAATTAAGAGCTTAAGAAACAAATAGTGCATAAGGGTTTAAGAGTTGTCATGGTTAGTTGCATGAATTTGAATTTAAAAAAACATAACATGGCATATTTTTGCATTCCTATTGGATAAATATATAAAATTGCTTTATACTATAAGTATATAAGAATTAAACTCTAAAATTAACAAGTGTTTGAAATGAAATCCAGTTATATAGTAAAATTTAAGAAATTTTTGAAAAATATTGTTTTGCATAATCGTTAAATACTATAGCCATAATCATGCATAAGTATAGCCTTTCAAGCTTCAATCATTAACCACTGTTTTGCATAATTGTTAAATACTATAGCCATAATCAGTAAAGTCGTCCTCAAGAACTGGTAATTTGTGAATACTTGCAAGAAAAACACATAAGCTTTCGTCCCAACACGATATCATTTTTCAGTTCAGTACGGTTAATATAGATCAAACAAACCTAACCTAAAATACTGTTTTTGTTTATTCTTATTCCAATTTGTTGCTTCTAAGCAATTTTTTTTTAAAAAAATCTCAAATGCTTAAAAAAGAAAAAAGACACAACTTGATCGGAGCTGGAAGAATTATCGAAAGAAATCAATATATTCATACGAAAAATAATAGAATAAAAATATCCAAAAAGAAAAAAGAAGGAGGAGCAAAGAGCATGACGCGCAATGGATAAACTATGTAGCACGTTGATTGATATGAGAATAAAGAATGTACAATGCAAATGAAAGAACAAGAAGTAGGAGTAAGAAAGGAAGAGAAAGAAATAGAACCCAGAATAGCGTACCGACGAATGCTGTTGGGTTGGTTTGGGGAAAGGGAAGGGTGGGAAGTAAGAAGAACGTGAGAGAGATTGTGTTGTGTGTGTGGGTTAAAATGGTAATGGTAATGGCGTATTGGTTTCTGGCGTACTCATTATATATATATTTGTAAGCCTAAAAACCGCTCTTATTCCTTCCTTCTAGAGAATTCAGATCTTCATTGGGGCTCCTATTCCACATATTTTTAAAGAGCAAAAATAAACAAATGATATGTACCAAAAAAAATAAACAAATGATAGGGATCGTAGAATTGCTATAATGGTTAGGTAACGACTTAGAAGGAGTGTTTGGTGACTTGAAAAATTAAGTTAATATACATAAAATAGAATTAATTATGTTAATTTATAAAAAATTTAACAATTTTTTATTATATGATATGAATGGGTTTGAAATGAGAAAAATTAGGAATTGATTTGATTTGTAAATCAAATTTTGTGTTTTAATGTTTTAAAAATAAGAAAACTTTTATTTATTAAATATCATAGATTTAATTACTTTATATTTAAAATCTTATAAAAATTTAAAGAATTTTATAGGAGTTGATTTGACTTTATATTTTAAATACAAATCAAATCAAATTAATTCAATTTTTAATCAATATAAACACTATCTAATATATTTTAAATATAAGAATTGGTTTCTAAATTGATTCAAATTCTATTTTATAGTCATTCAAAATATAAGATTTAACTTATAAACTAAATCAATTTAAATTAAATCAAATTCTAATTTTAATTATTACAAATACTATCTATTTGATTTGAAACTAATTTAAAAATTGGTTTTAATATAGCAAAATACTAACCTTCATTCTTTTAATTAGACAAAAATGTCCCATGCATCTTTCTTATAAAAAAGAAAGAACGGGTGGAAAGTAGGAAGTAAGAAGACATATGATAAGATTGTAAGAGAAAAATTTGGGATTATATAAAACTGATTCAATTTTTTTTAAAAAAAAAAAACGGTTTTAAGCTAAAATTAATTTAAATAAAAAATAATTTTTAAAATTTTTGTTACTTATCAAATAATATTTATCGAAAACTTCATCCATTGTATTTAGATATTTGATTTCTTTTTTAATTTATTAATATCGGGGCCTAAGCCTAAGAACTACTTATGAATAGCTCTAGGAGTACACGGATCCACTTGATCTACTAAAAAATCCAAAAAGGTGCTTGCTGGGAGCTTATCAAAATATAAAAGGCCTATTGGAGGTCTATGACCTAACTTTGCTAACTTATTAGCAGAATTGTTAGCTTCTCTATACACATGGCTAATTTCCACTATCCAGTCATCCTCCAAAAGATTTCTGATGCTGTTAATGATTGTAGCATGTGTATGAGTTGCTGTAGGCTCTTGTTCTATCAACATCCTAGTAGCATTAGAGTCTGTTTCCAACATGATGTTGTTGAAACCTAAGTTGCGACTGATGAGGAGGCCCCAAAACATAGCCTAAAGTTCTGCAGCAATAATGGTGTAGCGACCTAGATTAAGGCTTTAAGCAGTAACAAAATTCCCATTGTGAACTCTAGCAATACCACCATAAGACGCCAAACCTGAGTAGCTAAGGAAAGAACTATCCGTATTCACTTTCTTCCAATTGAAGGGGGGAGGAATCCAAGCCACTTGCTTAATTTGGATGTTGGGAATGTTCCTTCTTGCTACATCCTTCAGTGCCAAATTGTGCTCGTAATCCCCAGCCAATTTAAGCACCCTATAAGCTAGAAATTCATGAGCATTAGTTTGGTTTTCAAAAATTAACAGATTCCTACAATATCAAATCAAGCAGTGCCTTGTGACAAAAATTAAAGATCAATCCATTTTAAAGACTTTTCAAATTTCCTTAACAATATTTTCTTCCAACCATTCTGTCAGAGGTTGGTGGAAGAAACTATCTTTAATAAAGCTATGTCTAATGCTCTTCCACATTTCTTTGGCCTTAGAACAGTCGCTAAGAGTGTGGAGCATTGTTTTAGCAATGGAACCACAAACCACACAAGAGTCATCTGATGTCATATTTCTTTTCAGTCTAGCACAATTTGTTAAAGATATTTAAAAATTGAAATTTTGATTATAACGATAATGGGATATTGAATGGATAAGAAAGTTAACAAATGTTTATCAATATATTTTTTTAATAAGATAAAAATAAATACTGTTTGAAATAACCTACAGTTTTTCAGTAAATATTTAATAAAATTTTGAAAATATTTATAATTTTAAAGATATCAATATTCAAAAAATACATTTAAAAATATTTGATTATATTATTTTTTCCAAAATATTTAAATGAGTAATTGGAAATAGTAATTATAATCAATACTTACTACTGATAAAGGAATTTTTTTTTTTTTTGGATATGTTGATAAAGGAATTTGGTTTCTTTAGTTGCAGTTTATATGTCCCAAAATGTCTTTATAATATATTCTTTTTACTATTATTAATTTATCCTTCAAATTATTTGAAACATAAAAATAAGCTTGTCTAGGTAAGCATTTAAGCATTCAAAGAAAATATGATAAAATTAAATAGTAACTTCTCATAATTATTTAATTAAGTACTTGTTTGGTTTGTAGTTAGAGCAAGCCAAGCTTAATTCTCGTAGAATGAGAATTAAATTGTAGTATTGTATGGTAAATGAGTGTGCTCGGTTTAATTTGTTGTTTCTAAAACTTCATTCTACAGCAACCGAATTTAATTTTAGTGAAAATCACAGAGTTGATTTTCATTTTTGGTTGGTCAACTTCAAAAATATTTTTACAATCTTACCCCTACTGTCAAAATATTTACTAAAAATATATTAATTTATCTTAAATTATGTTATATCTATTTTGATAATTATGTCTCTAAAAGTGATTTCACTTTATTCTATTCAAATAAAACAATTTATTTTTGTATAGTATTTTCTTTTTCCATGCTTCTTTCTTGTATGACAATTGCCATTATGTAAATGTATAAAGATCCTGAAGTACATCTTTTAGCTTGCTAAGTTTGGAATACGTTAACACATGAATGATCAACTTACAATAGCTTCCACACTAACAACACCAGTTACAACCTCATCATTAACATCAAATATATTGCAAACAACTGGAGTCTCAATATCTTTACCCTTCAAAATACCTACCTCAATTTCAACAATGTACAACAAATCATTATTTTACATTGTCATAACATGTACGTGTGATGAATAGCCGCGAAGATAAAAGAGATCACCCTCTGTAGATAGATCAGCAGATTTCCACTCTTCCAACATTAAATTTACTAGTGCTTGATGTTGATTCTAGTGTTGAAAAATATATTCGACAGATCAGTTTTCATTCCAAATCTCAATTCGGGGAAGGGAATCACTTCTTCTTAAAGGACGCATGATTTATGTGAAGTAGAGAATTCGACATAAGAGCATTACTCAGTCATTAAAATATTTTCAAATTGAGAATTGTATTTGAGAAACTTGATTGAACATAAATGTAAATGATAATTACAAGAACTGAAATGAAAATGAAATACTGAAATGAGAAGGAAATGAAATAATTCAATGCAAGTAAATTGTCTGAAAGGAAATAAAATGAAAAAGCAAACTAGACTAAGGCGATGGTGTTGTACTTAGTGTGTCCCTATGGCTCCATTGTCGCAGTGATGTGTGAATTATAAGGTATTTTGTGAGTGTTCAACCATCCTTTTCTGAATAATCCAAAGGTCTAATTTATAGACAAAAATCTAGTTAGACTCCAAGTTATTGCTTTGACACATGGCAAAATCTTGACTCTTAGAAGTGAATCAATCTTTTGACATCTTAGTCATTGATTCTTCCCACGTTTTGACTACTTGGATAACCATCCCCATGCTCTAATGTGTTGATCTGAATTTAATAACCATTGGTAACCACTCCTAAAATCTTGAACACATTCAATCGTGAGTTTGTACTCTCTTTTTGGACTTAGCAACATGCAACTTATTTGACTAAAGTCAACACATTCTCTAACCATATATCTTTCATGAAATTCGCTAAGTATTGATCACGACCTCATCTTCTACTCCATATTGAGATCGAACCATCTTCTGTCCAAAACATGACTTACTCCTCTTTGCATCACCGTGTACCTTACAAGCTTCCAAACTCAATCAATGAGTCAATCCCAATAATTGGCAAATTTTCGACTGTCAAAACATTGATGCATATTTTGACAAAGACTTATATTGCATTTTTTGTCAACTAAAACTCATATTACAATTTGACAGACAAGCATTTCACGCCATTAGTCGAGATATACTTTTCGACCACTCAACAAATACTCCCTAAATATTTGTTCAGTCGAAACTTTTCCTCAAAGATGAGAGAAAATAAGTACTTAAAACCTTTCTCATCAACTATTGCCGATGCCAAAATACTTGCATATCACCAAACAATGCGTGGCATCTCAACAACAACTCTCATCATTACTCACCACTTTTCAAAACTGGAAAGATGGTTTCTTCCTCCCAAGAACAGTGCAACCGTGATGATCGCTTCTTCCTCTCCTATGACCGTGCATCATCTACCACCTGTTCCTCGTTGCTAGCATGTTCGAGCACAAGCATGGAGGGCGAGTAAGGAGTGTCAAAGATGTGAGCTGGTTGCGGGCATGAAGGAAAAGCGAGGCGGCCATGGGAGAACACCGTCTTTCCTTGCCCTTTTCAATGGTCAATTTGGGTTCTTCCATTTAGGCTCGATCTGAGCTTGAAACCTTGCATCTCTCTATGCCATTCTTGCCTAGAATTCAAGCCTAAACATGTGACAGAGGTGTTGATAGCGAGATATCAGAGGAAGAACTCGTCGAAGGAGAGGACCATAGAGTGCGAGTGATTGGTGATAGGTGTCAAGATCATGTTCGTCACAGCGTTCATGCACCGTCCTTTGCAACAAAGTCGGTATTGGAAAAAGGACAAACGATTCTTGTATAGAATTGTGTATTCATTGAATGATAAGTGTTGCTGGAAAATTTGTGCAATACAAATAATCCTCATAATGGAACTGTATTAATTATAAGAAAATAACTTTATGCAATTGATGAGAGTAAAAGTAAACTCAGTTGAGTTTCCTTTGGTCATTTTTTTGGTGTTGCACGCACTGCCCTTCATTATGGTTTGACCGTGACTTGATCTCCGTTGTAGTGGCTCCATCCATGGTCACAGTCGAACTCTTAATAGGAAGTCATCGTACAATGAAATTGACCTCTGGGTTGCAACCATAGAACCCCCCCCCTTTTTTTTTTTAAAAAAAGGTGCAATCTAAAAGAGCAAGATCACTGGTAGTCGTGTCCCCACAGATGGCATTATTGTTCGAAATTAGGAAATCAGATTAGACATGCTATTGATCCTCGCTCTAAGCTCCAAGTTGGTGGGGTGTATTTACAAGAACTCCGATGTGTAAGTCAGCAAGGGTCAAGAGGTATTAGAGAGTAAAGGATTAGATGTCATACCTAAGCTTCTAGCTCAATATTTATAGCAAGTCGTTAGAGGTGGTGACCCCATCTTTTAGGAGATTTGGTAGTTGCTTATCCCTAAACTAGAAGAGTTTGAGTAACTGCTTTTTAAGATGATGAGAATCTTTCTAAAACTGTTCATTAGGGAAGTTGTTACGTCAGGTATCAGGCCGATTCCTAGCTTGGGCTTGTCCCTTTAGCCATCTTGGGCCTATAGGTTAATCCGTAACAACATTTATAAATATCGTAACCACATGTAATTCTATACATATATAAATCAAAATCAATTATGATCTATTGTACATTAATTCTATTCTTGGCACGTCAATGTTAGATTTTGTTTTTAATAAAAAAACCTGGAGATAAGGAATGTTTTTTCTTGGGCAAGTTTGCACATATTGAAAATAGGTTGATTGTAATGAAAGTATACGAATGATCTTGGACGAATTTTATCTGCAAAGTTGTATTTATAAAATTATTCAATTATATATTATCATATTATTCAAAAAAAATTTATTTTTACTATGATAGTCTTAGAAGTCATATATAATAATCAAATAAAATTGATTAATAGTGACAAAGCTAAAAGAAATTAGTATAAAATAAAATGAAATCAACGTAAATGAAGGTGAAATGAATGAAACAAGCAAATGAAGCGCGACACGAAATAAATGAAATTTTCTCTCCTGTGTCCCTTTCACCTCATGTAGTCATTCATCTACATCTGTTTGTTTTCGGAAAAAAGGGGAGGAAAGAACTTCCGCAAAAAGAAAATGGGCAGAATAGTCAATTTTCACTCTGTTTGGTTGTCTAGGAACAGTGAGAGAGAAGGAAAAATAGGTGTGGGACCTATGCTAAAACTTTTTGGTGAATTTTCTGGTATCATCTCACAATTGTACATTTTGTGCATTTTTGTATTGAATGGTGAGGATCGTGACATGTCTTATAGTGAGATTGTGAGGTACATCAATGCACCAATCACCTATGATGTATTATAATAATATCTAATTTAAAAAAAAATTAAATATATAATTAAATATATTTTAAAAATTAATTATCATACACTGATAATATAAAATTATATTAATAGTATAAAATAATTTTACATTATCAGTATAATCAAAAAATTTTATCAGTATAATTTTAATTATCATATATTAACAGTGTAAAATTATACTAGCAGTATAAAATAATTTTACACTGTTAGTATAATCAAAAAATTTTATCAGTATAATTTTAATTTTCATACACTGACAATGTAAAATTATACTGGTAGTACTGTAAAATTACACTGATAAAATTTTTTGATTATATTGATAGTATAAAATTATTTTATACTGCCAATATAATTTTACACTGTCAGTATATGATAGTTAAAATTACATTGATAAAATTTTTTGATTACACTGACAGTGTAAAATTATTTTATATTGCCAGTATAATTTTATACTGTCAATATATGGTAATTAAAATTATACTGATAAAATTTTTTGATTATATTAATAATATAAAATTATTTTATACTGTCAATATAATTTTATATTATCAGTATATGATAATTAATTTTTAAAATATATTTAATTATATTTTTAAATTTTCTTAAAATTAGATATTATTATAGTGCATCATAGGTGATTGGTGCATTGATACACCTCACAATCTCACCATAAGACATGTCACGATCCTCACCATTCAATAAAAAAATGCACAAAATGTACAATTGTGACATGGTATCATAGCATTCACCAAACTTTTTTGCCCTGCTATGCGAAGAATAGTGGAAAGCTGTAGAGAAAAGTGGCAAATAACTATTTTGTCCCTTATAAAATGAAAAAATCTTGAAAAAATATAAAAAGATATAAAAAAATATTAAAATGAAAATAAATAATATTTACTTAAAAATCTTAAACAATTTTTATTTACTAAAAAATTTTTGGACAATTTTAGTAAAAATAAATAAATAAAATTAAAAAATCAAATAGAAATATTATATTTATATATTATCATAGTAAGACTATAAATACCATTTTATTATAATTCTTATTTTCTTTTCTTTCATTTTCTTTTTATCCAAACACATAAAGACAAAATCTATTTTTCTTTTTATTTTCTCTTATCATCCAAACATACCAGTAAGGATGGATTTTGGATGCTAGCTGAATACAAAAGGCAAGGCAAAATGTTTGGTTGCTATCAACTTATATTCTGTGTTGGGGGATGGCGTATCGGAATGGGTCCTATAAACACACTCGTGTGAATCCAATAAATCAAATATGAACACACAATATCAAGAGAAAGAAATAACAAGATAATAATAACGGCAAAGACACAAGAATTTACGTGGTTTGACAAAACCCATGTCTACGTCTAGATTAGAGGATAAACATTTTTACTATTAAAAAAAAAGTACAAAAATGTCACTTTGGACTTGTTTGGTATGTCTGATTGTATAAGACTTGATAGGATATAGGCTGATAGTATAAGGTATAATTATATAAGACTTGATAAAAATTTAATACTATACAATATTTGATATGTCACTGTATAAGATATTGTATTATATAAAATATAACCAGAAAAAAAGATCAAAATAAAAATAATTTTTAAATATTAAATTAAAAAATTAAAAATTAATATAATTGTTTAAATAATTATTATAATTATTTAATCTATTTTTATTATATATAAAAATAATTTTATATTAAAATTTATTTATTTATTTTTAATATTTTTTCATAAATATAAAAAATATGAGAGAGAGAGAGAGAGAGAGAAGTAAAAAGGGAGTTTTTATACATCAAAATTCAAACAAACTTAATATCACATTCCTATATTTGGTTGTGTTTTTTATTATATATAATTAAATTTATATTAAATATTATTTATTATTATTTATATATTTTAATAATAATTTTTTATTCCTATATTTTTATATTAGTTTGAATAATTATTTTTTAAAAAAACATTTTTATTAAATAATATTATTTTTTATTTATATGTTTTTTATTTTTATTATTTATTTAATAATTATTTTTCTTTTAATAAAATATATTTAAAAAAAATGAAAAAACTCTTATATATAAAAAATTAATCAAGCCTAATACGGTCTCTTTTGACTGAATTAAGTTGTCCATCATTTTAACGTATAAGAGAGGTTCGATGAATAAATTTATACGATACATTGATTGCACCAAATAATGGATAAAGTTATAATATATTGTATTACTTTATCCTATCATACCTAATATATCATTTCAAACATTTCCTTTATTCCTATACCCATAGCCCCTTTTCTTGTAATAGTATCTATCACTCTCTGACTATCATACACCTTGGTCATTGATTTTATTTATAACCAAGGGATTGTAGTATCTAAGAATCCTTATCCTATATCCTAATAGTTTTTCCAAATCCTAGCAAATTTTCCATATCCTAACTTTCCTAATACTTGTTAGGGATGTTTCTTGCTGTCTGAATAAGTTTTAATTGAAAATTTTAATCAATTCAAATAATGTAATTTATATTATTAGTTTAACTTCAATAGCTTTAGTTTATAACTTGAATCAAATCTAATCTAAACTAATTTTTATCGATTTAGATTAGATGACTTTAATCATTTTGATAAAAAAATATTGTAAGTTTAAAATATTATAAATTAAAAATAACTTAATAAAATGAATAAGTAAAAAAAAAGACATAAAAATAACTTATATATGTATAAAATAATATTTAAATGAGAATAACACATAAATAAAAAATTAGATAATAAATTAAAATTATTATAAGAGTATAAATTTAATAATAAAAAATTATATTCTGTAATATTTTTGCTTTAGATTGAATTAAATCAGTTTTAAAAATTAGATCTAAAATACAATCTAATCCAATTGATTTTTAAAAAATAATAATCAATTTAATTCAAACTTTTTTTGACTTTTATTTATTTTTTTAAAAAAAAAATTGGATCAATTTAGCTATTTTTATTGAATTGGATTTAAATACTCTAGACTACTTGCAAACTCAAGTCAGGGAGTTTGAAGAATTGTGGTTGATAATGGTTGTAACTTTTTAAGAAAAAGAAATTACTAATATTTGGAGTCTACTCTTGACTAATTTGTAGGGATGTTCATCGGATTAATTCAATGAACCAAAATCTCAACCCAACCAATTAAATTGATTTGGGTTGATTTAGATAATTGATTTATTTCAAGTGAAACCAAACCAAGCTAATTACTATAAATGTGCAAACTTCGTGGAAATTCCAAAAAATAGTATAAATTCATACTGCAATGGCAAAAAAAATTGTGATGGTGGGCCATATCGCTTTTCTGGGCCAAGGGAGACAATTGTGTCACAACCAAGGAATTCATTTAACGTGATGCTCAATCAAAATTTACAGCATTGATCGGTGGAAGAGCACTTTGGCACTAGAGTGTACATATTTAGCATCATCTGCACAAGAAAGACCAAAAAGGAAAAAACGATACACAATGATCATAATTGAAAAGGAGATGGCATTGGCACTATCATGGTTACTGCGCACCCGACAACAAAGAACGGCCAGTAAACAAAACCTTAGAAGATCTTAAATTCATAATTGAAAATGATACTCTTGAATAAGAGTACAACATAAGATTCTGCCTTATCAAAAATAATAATTCTATTTATTCCAGTGTTTCATGAAATATACTTGGACAAGGAATTTACTTTATCCCTTGACCCTTGTATTTTTTCTGGTCCTCAGACCATACTACCATAAGATGCCATATGGTTGAAAACTATCAAATTAAATGCATAAGAGGTTGCAAATTAATTGGTTACCAGTGGATGCCTACTTCTGAGTTCTCAGTAATGCATCACTACTTGGTGTGATCATCTGTTACTAAAAATATCATTTGATAGATATGGCAGTAGGCTTTGCAAGGTTCCTACTCCTATATCATGAATTTTGCGTTTCTAAAACACTGATTATAGTCCGTATGACTGCCAAGTCTCCAAATACACAAATAATGGGAAGTGGAATAGTTTGATACCAGACACTGAACACCTCCCTGAGTAACTTTCAAACATGCAACAAATGAAGCAACTCAACAGGCGTATAAATATGGCTATATCTACATACACAGCTAAAACCATACCTGCAATAGCAGCTAAGCTGAAAGCAGAAGGGACATTAGCCTCAACCTCAACAGCAGCTTTAGCCACTGCAATGCCAACAGACACACTTTGCATAATATCTAATCCTGCACAAATTGCCGTGAGGGTTCCACCAACTAAGCAATCACCAGCCCCAGTAAGCCTCACAACTGATGCAGGAAGCGCGGGCAAATGCACAGCAAACAGGCGAGAGCTTCTTCTATCAAGTTCTGAAAAACCAGAATAACAATTAGGTGGACACCTTTGCATAACAGTCTTATACAATTCTCCACCAAAACCACATCGAAGGGTTTTCTCTACAGGGATTTTAAAGCAGCTTGGCCCTCCCTTGCTGCACAAAAACACCCCACTCGAACCAAGGGTCACTAGGACCACTTTAATGCCTTTTTCTAGCAAAACCCATATTGCTGGTTTCAGCATTTGGAACAAGGATACTGCTGAAAGGTTATTTTTCTTATGCTTTTCTTTAAGTGGACGGAACAGATCACCCCCAGATAAAGCATTTGCCATTGCAATAAGTTCATCTTCATTTGGAGAAGCAAATGTTACCTAAACAAGGTATGTACACATCGCAGAAAACAATTTCGTCATAATGAATGAATTTTATAACCATCAATGGTATCCAATGGTGTTGACAAAATTAAACAAGTATGATATGCACAATGTAATACATCTAAAGAGTATTCTAGTGATGTTAGCAGCAGCAGGAAGTTTAAATTAATGCATAATGATGACATCATTAAGGAAATAATGAAAACTAAGACAACACAAGGAAAGTTGCTGACACCAAAACGACTGTTTACAACTATTTCAGAATGTTGCAATTCCCAGTTTCTCACACACACATTTGACCTAATCATTAAATAGATCTAAGAAAGAACATAATGTTTGTATAAAGAATAGCACTCACATAATCGGCAATAGAACTTATTCTTCGGGATTTGGTAACTGATACTGGCTCAAACCAGACAGGACACTCTGCGTCAGCTGCCACTGAGGAATGCAGATATTTATGCAAGGGGAAGAAATAACATTCATAGTGAGTTTATAATCCAGCAAACTGAGACAGGGAAGGAGAGAATTAAAAGATTCAAATGCAACATACTTTTACAAGAAGCTTCCAGAGAGGGAGGACTAAGATTTGCATCAACCATTAGGACTGGAGCAGAATGTAAAGTGCTCTTGAAGTGCAAAATCCAGTCAGGTGTCAGATATTTTTCCTGCAACAATATGATTGTATAATACTTTCTTTTTCCATGATTATGTTCTTTTATAACAACTGCCATTATGTAAATATACAAAGGTTCTAAAGTACAACTTTTAGCTTGGTTAAGTTTGGAGTATCTTAATACATGAATGATCAACTTACAATAGCTTCCACGCTAGCAACACCAGCTGCTACCTCGCCATTAACATCAAATATATTGCAGACAACTGGAGTCTCAATATCTTTATCCTTTAAAATACCTGCCTCAAATTCAATAATGTGCAATAAATCATTATTTTACATTGCTATAACATATCTATACGATGAACAGCTGAGAAGACAAAAGAGCTCACCTTCTGTAGATAGGCCAGCAGATTTCCACTGTTCCAACAGCAGATTTCCTAGAAAATTAAAATTAAACAGAATAAAGGAAGAATTTTGTAAGTTTCTTCCCTAGATTTATTTTCCAAACTCCAAAGGAGGAAGTCTCCTTCGATTTCCATTCCCGTCCTACACACTTCTCTGTTAAAACCAAATTTCAATTCAAAACCACTGGGTTAAATCGGCATGCATTTCTAACAGAGTAGAGGCTAAACTTACCAAATTGCATAACTTTCTCAGAAAATTATTTTATATCATTTTTTATTTACAGAAAAACAATACTAGTTTTGTGTTTTGGTCAGTAAAACAAAAACATGTACCCAAATTTAGATAAATAAATCACAGGAATGTTTCCAGCTGCACCATGAACAACTGACAAATCCTACGCTAGACCAGATGAAGTTTCCCTAATATAGTTCCTCTTAAACTAATAAATGATGAAAGAAAAAGATTATCACAGCAATGAAAGAGGATTGTGCGATAATATCTATTTACCAGCCATGTCAAATCCGAGAGCACTAATCATGTATGGCTTTGCTCCTAGCTTTGACATGCACTCTGCTACATTCCTTGCTACACCTCCTTGGACATAATAGACCTGACATTTCTCTAGTAAGATAGGCCGAAACATACAACAACCAAATCTTGTCCCATTAGATGGGATCATCTACATTAATCAGATGATGCCATAAAAAAAAAAAAAAAAGAAGAATAAGAATTCTCCTTTAAGGCAATGACTGTTTATGCTTTTCACATCATTAACCAGTTTGAGCTGGCATCACCCTCATTTAGCATTGATAAGCAATTCGCCATCATCTTCACATGATGTAATAAACTTGAGACTTCATAGTGAGCACACTGACTACTGAAACATGAGTTGTGTATTTGTAATAAATTTTCAACTTTATAGTTATAGGTCATGTCTTAGCAACTAAGCACATATAAGTTACAACCCCAGAACAGAAAGCGAACAATTATAACAGAAAAACATACATTCAAATAAAGATGTGTCCAGCGAGTTTCTTTAGTCCTTTCTCAGAGAGAATAGATGGAAAAGTAACCTTGCCAGGAGTGGTAGTTCCTGGATTTGCAGCGAGCGAAGGTGTAGCGTGAATGTCCAACACCATAGCCCCAATTATTACTGCTTCTCCATCCCCATTCCCATGCTCCAGTTGTCCACCTCTTACCACAATCTTACAACCCAAACAACAACAACAACAACAAACAAGCGTCAAACTTATGCAAAATGCAATAATAGAGAAAAAAGGAGCGATAAATAAACAATAATGCGAAAAAGTCAACTGAAGGATAAACAAATAATATAAAGAGAGCTCACAGGATACAAAACAGAATTTGCATCATGAGCATGCATTCTTCCCCTAATGCTGTTCTCCATCCCCGTTATTGTACGAATCAATCAAGTAGCATATAAATACGCGATGTGATATGAACCTTTGGTAAAAAGGAAGTGAAGGAAACAAACAAAATGAGGGGGTTTAGAAGCAGGAGGAGAAATAAGTATAACCTTAGCTAGCCGAGTCAACCGAACAGTATCATAGTGCGTTGACCAACAGGAGCACACTAAAAGGCTTCTCCGTCACGTGCGTGACTGACCCACGTGTCATCGTGATCACGTGACGCACTCGCCGAGTTCCCGAAAAGCAGCCGGCACTTACGTACTCGCCAACTGAGGGACCCACTGCCCGGTTTGCTTCTTTTGCGTGGTTTTTTATCTGGCCTGCGTCCACTGGCTTGGGAATTCCTTGGGTAATTTTGTCACAGATTCCATCTTACCAAACACAGATACAATCACCCTCGCAGTCAATTTATTTCACATATATTGCCATAAATGTAATTAATTAATAAAACAGCAAAAAATTATGTTTTTTTTAAAAAACACACACACACACACACACACACACACACGCGCGCGCGCCCCCTCCCCAACAAAAAGAAAAGCATTCACCAATCCTACCTTTAAAAAGAGGACATTGAGAGAGAATAGTAGCAGCTGAGGAAGTGTTGAAAACGGAGAGAGAGAGAGAGAAAGAAAGAGAAATGGCTTGCAGGCAGTTGTGGGCTTCAAGGGCTGCATCCTACCTCAGGATCTCTGTCTTCAACAGGGCCTTCTCTTCTGGTAATCTCCTTCTTCTTATTCTTCTCTCTGTGATCTTTTTTTTTTTTCCGTATGTTTTTGTTTCATTTGATCGCTTACGATTGTGTTGTGTTTTGCTGTGTCATGTCGTGTCATGGTCATGAGCGTATGTATGGTGTGGATGGAATATATGGATCTTGATCCGTGGCAACCTGCACTATCCTTCAATGATTTTATCTTAAATCTCGGGTCTATTTCTCATTTGGATGGAAAATAACAAGTTTGTTCTTGTAATTCTTATGTATAATAATTAAACAATAGATAGTGATCACTGCTCACGAATAGTGGGTTTCAGCCATGGATGGCGATGATCACCGTCATGTCTGATAGTAGAGAACTTTCTAGGCGGTCGGTGGTGGAAGGGAGAAAGTGCCAGCAAGCCACCCGCCAACAATATTCTATGATTTCACCTTTTATTGGGCCTGCATTCTGAATATACCGGCCCGTACTGGCCCAACTGTTTGCACGGGTAATGAGAATGACAAGGATAGGGACAAAATGCACTGCAAGGCTTGGTCAGTGGTTTAAGTGTTGGTCCTTCACGACCAAAAACAAAAAGCAGTGTTGGTCCTTGCAATAACTGTATATTGGGGGCTAGGGTCACGTGTTCGACCCCGGTCCGAGACTGCAAGCCCCCCACCCCACCCCCTCCCTCGTGTGCGTGTGTAAGACCCAGGATAGGGAGTAGGGACAAAATGGACATTGACATAGGGAAGAGCATAGTTTAGTTATCTGAACATTAAATATGTAAAGGAAAGTAGGACAAATTTTTTTTCAAAAAAAAAAAAGGCAAGAGTTTTATGTGATATGGACACCGTCACCGTTTAGTTGAGGTGTCTTGAGGGAGATTCTTCTATAGAGTATAGACTTGCGGACTTGCACTACACAAATGTGCAGATAAAGCTAATCAAAAGTTGATATTTAAGTTGGTGTGTCAGGTCTACAGAAGAATTTCTCAGCTTGGAATATGTGGCAGTGGCAATTTTAGTAATAGGTCAAACTCATGATAGTGATTCTATAATTGAAAGAAGTTTTAGAAGGAATGCAAGTTTTAGTTGCATTCTTGATGGAGAGTGCAGTTTGCAGAAATAGTTGGATGAAGGTATTATAGAAGGTTGGCTATGTTAGGGTTGTGTCATTATGAGCATATCTTCAATAAACTTCATATTCACTGTCCTCAGAGGGAAAAAAGAAGAAAAAGAAAGCCTATAATATCTGCTCTAGTTGTATTTAAACTTGGCATATACTATGTATTTTTAAACATTAGATTCTGCATATTTATAATATCATAAAAGTTTTGAGAGACTGCTGACTATATCATTAGGATGTCAATCATCGTGCCGCACATATTGGAAAGGTTGTTACTTGTTACTTGTTACTTTCTAAGTTGTAACTTAGTTGTCACAGGTCATAGTGGCAGAAACAGCTTCTCTGATCAGAGGATAAAGATCACAATGTTATTAGCTTATTATCAAGTCATCCTTTCTCCCACCCCATATCTGAATTCCTGCTTCCTAGCCACTAGTGACCCTAGCTTTTGTTCATTTCTCATTCTTTACTAGCCTTTTTAATACTCGTAGGTATGATCTACAAGTCTCTCTATTTGCGTTGGTTTGATATAATTCTAAAACATTTTATAATTCTTTACCAGTTTGTCCTCATTGAGTCATACATAATTTTACCTTACTTTATCCAAAAAATATTCTTTCACCCAAAATTACTTTGGAGTAAACACTAATCAACACATAACTCATAGTTTAGAAGTATGCTGAATGATATATTTTCATTAAATATATAGGATCTGAGATGCGCTATTTTTTTGTTGAAATTGCATTTAACATTTCATAAGTTCATCTACACAATTGTCAATGACTAACTCTCCTAAAAGCTTAAGCTATTAAGTGAAGGCTCATGATTGGTTTTATATCTCTAATAAAATGATTTCAATATGTGGAAAAGAACACTTTACTATTAGACATTTAGTTCGCTGACTTTTAGCTATGCCACTAACGAAGTCGGAGAGTATTTTTGGCATGAATTATTGATTTTGGCTTTTAGTGTTTGCCAATCAAATTGTCTTAGTGTGGCTAACTTTTGAGAATCTGACATAAGCACTCAAGCAAGATAGAATGCAAAGGGCCATTAGTCTTCTTGCTATACCGTTGATATGTTCTACTATTATTCCATAGCTCTTTGCTCTCTCTCTCTCTCTCTCTCTCTGCTAGTGCAAGGACCAGTCAGGTTCTTCCAACAACTTGGCTGATAAAATTCCTATTTACTTAGAAGAGAGCCCCTCTTTGTTAACATGATGCAATAAGCAAAATTGCCAATTATCTGATTTACTTGATGGGTGATCTTGGGAATAAAGTTAGTTATTGGTATTTTGCTGACAAATCTACCTTCTTTTCTGTTACAACTACAGTTGTTAAAGATTTGAAGTATGCTGATTCTCATGAGTGGGTGAAAGTTGATGGAAAATCTGCAGCTATTGGCATAACTGATCACGCCCAAGATCATTTGGGTGATGTTGTGTATGTGGAATTGCCGGAAGTGGGAAAGACAGTAACACAAGGAGATAGCTTTGGTGCAGTTGAAAGTGTGAAGGCAACTAGTGACATTAACTCTCCTGTTTCAGGAAAAGTGGTTGAAGTTAATGAAGAGCTTAGTAGCGCTCCTGCTTTGGTGAGTTTCATTTTCTTATTCTTCTTAGAAGAGTTCTTGCAACAAAGACAACATATGAAAGCTGGGTTTCTGTGTATTTTTATTATTTTTCTCTTTTTTAACATTTGTTTGTACTTTATGATTTTTGGATCACCAGGCTTACGTAAGGTTGGAGTATCACAATGAATTTATATCAACCCCAAGTGTTTAAATGTTGTCTTACTTTTATTCTTATAGGTCAACTCTAGCCCTTATCAAGATGGATGGATAATTAAAGTGGAGATGAGCGACAGTGGTGAGCTAAATAACTTGATGGATTCAGATCAGTACTCCAAGTTCTGTGAAGAAGAAGAAAATTCCAAGCATTGATAGTCTTGCCTACGTCTTCGCAGCACTTTCCATGATGTAAATCATGTTATATTGAGGAAGCTATGAGTTGCTTGATTTCTTTTCTCCTTTCGTTTTTCTTGACTCTCTGTATTTCTCCTGGTCTCAAAGTTCACTACGATAATAATTTTCACTGAGTTAGAAATATGAAATTGGTAATATGGGAAATTTGACACCAAAAGATCATAAGTTTCTTGAGGTAGCTGCAAATTATTCGATCGAATTTTTTGTATTTTGGGGCTCCGAACGTCTTGTTTTCTAGTCCAACTTCGGTGGAATGGTGGCTGTCATGAATTTAAGATAGGGAAAATATTACTTAATTATAGATCTTGTATATTTTAGTCTCTATATCTTAAAAAGATGTAAATCAATTCTCTAAATTTTTTTAAATTTACAAATCGATCTTTCTGTTAATTAATTTATCAATTATTAATAAAAATATTATATATTTAAGAAAATTTAGGGTATAGGTTACACGTTTAGGAAAATTCAATGCGTTGATTTATATATGGCTTAAATTATTTCTAAAATGTATATTTAGGAAAGTTTAGGAGGTTGTTTTGCATTCTTTTAAAATGCAAGAATTAAAGCACATATAATTTATAGTTTAGGAGAGTAAAGTGTTTTTGCTCTCTCTTTAAGATACAAAATAAGAGTGTAGGTGTTATGAATTCCGATGTTGGAGCAAATGAGGAAGCTAGATATAGTATTGTCATGAGACTTCTACACTTAATATCTTTAGCATTGCTCTCCTTATGAAGTTGGTTTAACAATTTGTGCTTTTATTAGCATCGAGTTATAGAAGGGACTACTTATAGATGGGATTAATGTGTAATAATGTGAGAATTATATTAAATATTGATAGATGAGTGAAGTCATCAAGAGAAAAGGGCTACTATAGAGTTAGTGATGATGAATATGGGTATTAATGGGCCAATTTGGCCTGTTTAAGCTTAATTCATTTGGTCTCACGAGTTAAACAAGATGTATGAACCTTATAACAAGTGTTAATGAGTTGACATAATATTGATTCGGTTCTTTTAAGGCTAGCTTGCAATCTTAGACGAGTTGGTCCGAGTAACTCTTATTTTGTTCAATTTTTTTCAAATTTAAATTTTTAAACACTATTACATTCCAAATATAATTAAACTCAAGTCCAAACTTCAAATTCAATATATTACATATTAAATTACATAAATTAAAAACACACTAATCATCAAAATACTAATTTAAAGACCAATAGAATTGAGTCTAGTGTAAAGGATTAGTCCTCCACAACGTGATGAATCACAATTCAAATCTCATATTGGAGACGTACTATATTTAGCGCCTAACTCTGCCTCGACCAAGGTTGCTTCCGATGGGAGATACTAGTAAGAAATTAAAAAAATATACACAATACATTAAAAAAAAATTATTACACAATCCTCTTATCCATTTGTAAAATATACATGTTACTCCAAATAACTTTATTAATTAAAATATCTCTGTAAATTTACTAAACTACTCATTATACAAAGTGCTTTATTAACTAATGTCAATATTTTTTGGAATTTTTTTATTAATCTAATTATTCATCATTTAACATTATTAAAATTATTTCATTTTTATAAATTCTTGAGAATTGATATCCTAATATTAATGGTATTATATTTATTAAGATTATTTAATTATTATTTTTTGGGTACATATTTAATTATTATTTAATAATTTTAAAATAAAAAATTTGAAATTGATATTTTATTTTTCTTTCAATAAAATCAATACAAAATTATCAAGATTCATATATCATATATTAACATTAATTGTCATATATTGTAATGTAAAAATATTACAAAAATTGAAAAAAATATGTAATTCTTTTGTTAATAATCATTATAAATTATTTTTGTTGTTAACAATTTATTCTTTTAATATAATAATTAAAAATTTAAACAAAATAAAGTTAATATGTATAAATATGAGATTAAATTTCATGCAATAACAATCTAAAATAATTTTACAATTTTAACCAATAAAATTGTAAAAAAATACTAAATCATGCTAGGTTGTTATTATAGTAAATAATTACCTAATATAATTTAGTATTTTTTTGTAATTTTATTTATTAATAATATAAAATTATTTTATATTATTAGTGTATAAAATTAAACTCAAATGCATTAATGTCTTTATATTATTATTATTATTATTATTATTATTATTATTATCACTTACATATCTTTAACTTATAAAAAATTATATATATGAAATTATTAATAAATTCTATTTTAATAAAAAAAGATATTAAACATAGAAAATAAAAATTTAATGGAAAAATAAAAATAAATTAAATTATAGCACATTTTATCCTTTTAAAACTGAAAGTGTATATTTTTAATAATAAAAGAAACACTTATGTATTAAGGACAATTTTTAAGGAGAGAAGAGTTATAATTTAGTCTTAATTCAAATTAGATTTAAACAAATAACGAGTGCCATGAGACCACCGCAATTGCACACAGACAGCACTTTCCACTTTCCAAGGGGACCCACCATCCTTCACCAATCATCCTCCTTTGTGCCATGTTAATGTTTATGAAAGATTCCGCCTCACCTAACACAAGCAGCATCGCGGCAAGCAACCTTTCACTTTAATTAACTGTGACTTTAGTTATTTACACACCACTTAAAATTTTTAAAATAAAAAATTAATTATCAAAATATTTATCAAAATATTTTTTGATTAGGGGTAAGTTTACTTGAATTAAGTAGAATTATTAAAACAATCAAAACTTTTTGATAAATATTTGATTGAAACGTGAAAATTACATATATTTAATTATTTTGAAGGTCTTTATAATTTTATCTAATTTTTAATTTAGTTTTAGTTTTAGTTTAAAATTTTTTAATTAGATATCTGTATTAGATAAATTTTTATAATCAGGTCCTCAGAGTAATCTAAAATTACAAATTTTTTTAAATTTTTATATAATTTAATAAATCATAACCTAGTTTTTTAAGTTTAAACATAAAAATTTATTCAATTTAATCAATAATTTTATAATAATAAATTATTTCAGGAATTTAATTATAAAAATTTATTTAATTTAAGAATCTAATTAAAAATTTTTAAATTATAAGAATCTAATTAAAAATTAGACAAACTATAAGAATTTATAGATTAATTAAACCTATAATAAACCAAAAACTTTCGCTCATCATAACCCAAGAACTTTTGGCGCTGTCTGCTGGGCTTTTTGCACGTTGCATTTTGTAATTTGATGATTAAGATTGTGAAAAATATTAATAGATCAATTATTTATGATATATTATATTAATAATTTAAATTTAAAAAATAAAATTAAATATATTTTAAAAATAATTAAAATTTGTCAATGTAATCTTAAAATTAAATAAAATATTTTAAAATATTCTAAATAATTTTAAAATATCATAAAATATTTTTTTAATTTATCCATATAATATTAAAATTAAGCAGAATTATCCTAAAGTTAAATAGCATTTTTTTGGCAAAATTTTTTTGAAATTTTATTTATTTTACATTATCAATGTATACTTTATATTATTAGTATATGATAATTAATATCTAAAATATATCTAATTATTTTTTAAAATTTAATTAAAATTTAAAAATTATTATAATATATCATAGATAATTAATGTATCAATATATCTCACAACTTTTATCATTAGATTATAAGATATATCATGCTTTTTGACCGGCAAAGAGCATAGCGATCGGTGCCATAATTTTTACTCAATATGACAAATAATTTGAAGGAAGTATATAAAAGGAAGAGAATCAAATAAAATGGGTGATTAATTATAAAAGTAAGAGGAATAAATCTTAATTATTAAATTTTATATAAATGATTAAAATTAAAATATAAAATTATATAACTACAATATTTAAATAACTTTAAATTTTAATTATTTATATATAATTATACTATCTAAATTTACTTCTTTCACTCTTATTCTGTATATAAAATATATTATGAAAAATTAATAACAAGAACATTACCCTTGCCCAAAAATGAAATGTTTTAAGAAAAGAAAAAGGTGAAACAAAACATTCACCAACCCCCATGTAACATTTATAAAGGCCATTGGGAAGAGCCAAAGTGTCAGTGTTGAAAAGAAGAGAGAGAGAGAGAGAGAGAAATGGCTTGCAGGCAGTTGTGGGCTTCACGAGCCGCGTCTTACTTCAGGATCTCTGTCTTTAACAGAGCCTTTTCTAGCGGTAATCTCCTTCTTCCAACTCTTCTCGCTACGATCTCTTTTTCTTTTCGTACGTTCTTGTTTCATTTTATCACACACGATTGTGTTGCCTTGTGCTGTGTCATGTCATGTGTATGTGTGGTGTGTTATGGGTGGAGTGTATGGATCTTGATCCATCACCACACGCACGGATTATATACCCTTTTATTTGTCCTTCACGTTTCATCTTAAATTGCGGGGCTTTTCTCATTTGGATGGAGAATACACGTTTATATTCTTGTGATTCTGTGTTGTGTAATATACAATATGGTGGTGGAGTTCAGCCATAAATGGCGATCTTTTGGTCTAGGCCATGTTAAGAACTGTTATTTCCACCTTTACTTTATTATAATATAATTATGTTATCTATTTTAATGGGAAGGAGCTTTCTATGAGGTGGTGGAAAGAGGAAAGTGCACCTGCCAGCCATCAGCATCAATGGCATTAACAATGCCCTATTTCATAAGTTCAGTGATTTGACCTTTTAAGTGCTTCAGGGACCAAAACCGGTGTATTATATATTCTGTGATCTACTTAATGGGCTGCATTCTGAATCTACTGGGCCTTACTGGATCCATTAGTTGTAATCAGCTAAATGACAAGGATCGTGATTGCTGGTAATGGATGGTGACAGAAGGGAGAAAAAATGATTTTAGTTTTCTGATCACTATATCTTTGAAGGGAACTAGGATAAATTTGAAAATGGAAATTTCTTTTTTGAGCTGAATTTGAAAATGGAAATTGAAAAGGCTTTCATGTTTGTATACATTTTCAGAGAGTTTTTTGTCTGCTCATTGAAAGTTGGAACCTTAGGCCGCCCTGTTTTGTTTCTTTTTTAAGTTTCTGTATTTTCTGTTTTTGGTATTTTGTGAAAAAAAGAGGAAGAAGTGAAAACAGTGGAAACAATAAAATGCTATTTTTTTTTTCACAAAATCCTAAAAACTAGAAGTACAGAAAATGAAAACATAAACCAAACCGCATTTTTCAATATTGAATTTTTGTGTCACTTCAGAGAGAGGCTTTTTCATATTTGTCTGGTTTGTATTTGGAAATTTGGTGGAGTATTACTTTTGGACCTCGAGCTCCATTTTGGCTTCAAAAGAAGTAAATTGGCCATCACAGTTCCCATGTTAGCATTCTGAGGGAAAAAGTAATAAATTGCTACTTTTTCTTTGGTAACCTGCTTTTTCAACATAGTTTAAAACTTCCTTCTCATTGAGTTATGTATGCTAATTTTACGTAACTTTATCCAAGCAATACTCGTTAATCTAAAGTTACTTTTGGTAAACATTACTAAACACACAACTCATCGTTTCAAAATAATTCTTCCGAAATTTATTCTACTCAAAAGTAAGTCTCCACCTTAAAACCAAACAAGCCCTTATATCCCTAATCTGATTTGATCTTTTAAATTGCTTAAATTTAGTTTTTTGTCTGAACTAATATCAGGTACATTAGAATGGAGCTTATTATGTTATAGAACTTTATGTAAAATTAGAACTCTTGGAACATCATTGTTTGCCTGTAAATATTTTGAAAAAATAAGTAACCAAGAGCTAGAAATTGTAGATTGCAAATTATCTTGGCATTAGCATGCATTGATGAAAATACCTCTTTCTGGTTTTTGGTGACTTTCTGATTCTTTCCATATTCACGTCTCCACTTACATGCTAATTGAGAAATTTCCATTTGAACATGTAGGATATAAACATACTTGGTGCAGTTGGTTGTCTAGTAGTTACTGCAACCAACATTTCACAAGACAATTGCATAATGACTTCAATATGTGAAAAAAGAACAATTTACTACAAGGGCTTTAGTTCACTGACTTTTAGTTATTCCTCTGACCAAGTTAGATATTATTTTTATCTTTAAGCATGATTATTGATTTTGGCTTTTAGTGCTTACCTATCAAGTTGTCTTAGTTTAACCCTTGATAGAATGCAAGGACCAGTCAGGTTCTTCTTCCAAATACTTGGCTAATCAAATTCCTATTTACTCAAAAGATAGCCCCTCTTTTTTAACAGTAATGCAAGAAGCAAAAATGCCACCTGATCTGATTTACTTGTTTGGTGACTTATGAATGAAGTTAATTACTGATTTTTATGACAAGTCTACCTTCTTCTCTCTTATGCCTACAGTTATTAAAGATTTGAAGTATGCCGATTCTCACGAGTGGGTGAAAGTTGATGGAGATTCTGCAACCGTTGGCATAACTGATCATGCCCAAGATCATCTGGGTGATGTTGTATATGTTGAATTGCCAGAAGTGGGGGCAACTGTAACACAAGGAGGTAGTTTTGGTGCAGTTGAAAGTGTGAAGGCAACTAGTGATATTAACTCTCCTGTTTCAGGGAAAGTGGTTGAAGTTAATGAAGAGCTTAACAGCTCTCCTGCTTTGGTGAGTGTCCCCCAAACACACACATTTTTTGCACTATGTTTATGCACTCTGAATTTTGCATGACTAGGTTTATTTAATGCTTAAGGATTACAATCAACTTGATGTCAACACCATGCATTTTTAAGTTATCCTACGTTTCTTCATGTAGGTCAACTCAAGCCCTTATAAAGATGGATGGATAATTAAAGTTGAAATGAATGACAATGGTGAACTAAACAACTTGATGGATTCAGAACAGTACTCCAAATTCTGTGAAGAAGAAAATTCCAAGCATTGATTGTCTGGCCAGGATCTTTCAGCACTCTCCATGTTATAGATCATGTTAAATTGGGGAAGCTAAGAGTTGCTTGTCTTATTTTCTCCTCTGGTCCTTGTACCGTGTCTTGACTGCTCTATTTTTATTTTTCATGAGCTTCTGATTCAGTGGGATTATATCTTTCACTCTTTGCCATGGAAATATGAAATTGCTAACGTGGGAATTTCATAATAAAAATTCTTGTGGTTTTTACCCCTTTAAGTGGTGCTAATTTTGTTAGATGATATCTCTGTTTGAGACTTCTCCTCTTATATCCAGCTACTACGACAAGTAGTTATCATGAATTTATGATGGAATAAGATGGCAAGTTTCCTTATTCTTCACACGATATATATCATTTGCACATTAAAATATTAATCTAATTGCTAGTTGAGAATATTTCACTATTATTTCTCATCTTTGGAGCCGGTTGTCTTGTATAAGAGTAGTATGATGTACGCTGACTTAGGATTCTAACACATTTTCACTGAAGAAATTTCTTCTATGCTCAGGTAGGTATCTCGTTCCTTTAAAGTTGGGGTAAGCAATTCAGACAGATTTATGTAAAGAATTATATTTGTCTCAGTTTTAAAATAATAGTGAACTTAACCAGAAGAAAAGAGATGTACGTTTGACACTGAACTATGAGTTTAATTCATATATGTTTTCCCTTCATTCTTGAGTCTGTCCTACGCTTTGTTATTCACATCAATTACTTGTCAATTTTTGGTGCCCTGTCTCTTTCTGTCTCTCGTCTCCTACTCCTCGGATCCACCTAAATCTCCACCAAATTCACTCGTTATTTACACTCTTACCGCAAGGTGTCCAATCTCAACTGGAGTGGTTAAGGAGAATACGAAAGAATCATACTGCCCTAAGCCCGCTTGAAACTTACCAGCGCAACATTACATCGTTACCATAAATCATTCGTTTGTTGGCTTGTTGCATACATAACGCATAATTTGCTGAATGGGAACACTTTTGACTCTTGTTTGTCTATATGGAATGAAAAATGCTTCATTGTGAAAGGCGAAGTAAAGCAAACAAATCTCAGCACCATGCTTTATATAAAAACATTTGCCAAACGGTTACCTGACAAAAACACTACTAAGAATATCTGGACAACAACTAAACCAAAAGCAATGGCACACATCATAGCTCGAACCTTGCAAGGAAACACGCATGAATAATAATTATCGGAATGCTTATATCCATTAAATAGTCCCAATGATTTTCACAGTTGCATCCATAGCAAGGTACTCAAATTACATCGAAGAAAAAGACAATACAGCATACATATCCTGCTATAAATTCCGATGCTGAGTTTGTCTTGATCATAGATACAAAGGCGAAGTAAAGCAAACAGATCTCAGCACCTCATATTCCATTAAGAGTGACAACAACTCTTCGCGAGGAAGGATGATCCCGATGCTCACAAAGCCATATACCCTTAAACATAACAGAATAAAAAAATATATTAATAATTTGGACGTTATATCAATCCAACCTTATGTGTTTTCCAAAATGTGGACATTGTTGAATAATATGCAAACTTCTGCATACAGTAACTACATAGTTCTTAATCTCAACCAACTTTATCACATATCCTATCATAAAAATATTGCCATATGTACTCCAAGGAAATCATAATCAACAATAGGTATTAAATGATACCATATGAACTTTGTCACTTTCTATTAATAAGGATTAATCTTATTGAGAAAAAGCCCAGCTCACAATAAACGAAATTTCATACTTAATATTCTCAAAAACTTCCGACCATACATTGCCATAAGCAAATTAAGTAAGCAGTAGCCATTACATATATTGTAGCCAAAAGCTCCCTATGAAAATCAGCCTTTTGTCTATCCTTACAAGTGGTCATGAATGTCAAGTTATTTTAATTGCTCACCACCGCCATAACATTGTTTATCCTTACTGGATTTTTCTGACAAATACTGTTGTCCCTCTTGAAATGCATGTATGATGTAACAATATAATCAACCAAGTCGACATGGATGAAATGCAATATAGTAGTTTAAGATATTTCATATGTCTAGTGTAGGAACTGCCAATCTTGAAGCGAAGTGCTGTAAGATTTCAAAACTATTTGCAAAATAATAGGTTTTTCGTAACCACAAAAGAACAAGATGAATTTCGTTACCTGCCATGTCCCCATGTTAAGCTTTCCATTTGTAATTGGTATCCTAAAATATAAAAATACAAGTGATCAGTACAAGATAACATAAATTTTCAGCATAATGAATCAAATTGAAGCATGAAGTAGTTCTCACGTGAGTGCACAACCAAACATCGACGATTTAATATGAGCTGGCATATCATCTGGGCCTGCAAAATTTCAAATCCGAAGAAGATTATCATGGATTGAAAAATACAATAGGGAAAAAGAAATACCCAAATTATATGTGGAAAAATAACAACAGCATAATGCCAAGTAACTAACTCAGTTAATTAAAAAATCATCACTGAATTACTAACCCTCTAGAGTATGCTTCCAAGGCGCCGATGAACCCTGAACACAACAAGTTGCATTTTTATCAGAATCAGAAGACTGCAATAATTAATAACATAGTAAATAGCATTGGCATTCAGAGAAAAGAAGAAGAAGAAACCTCGGGAACAATCCGATTGAGGAAGGTTTCGGTATCGTCGCGAACATCAGAGTCGTAGTTCTCGTTGATGGTAAGAGAAGCGCTCGTGTGCTGCACTGCCATTTCCCATCATCACATGTTCCGATTTCCAATTTCAGTTCAGTGGCATTTGTTTGAGCTCAAAATCGAACAAAAATCAAAATCGAAATCGAAATCGAAATGAAACGAAATAGATATACTGACAGAAGAGATGAGCTAGGCCACACTTGAATCCAGACAGGTCTTGCTCAATTTCTTTCACTATCTGATTCCGATAAAAATGAATCATAGTTAGGGCTCACAAAAATAAATAAATAAATAAATAAACAAAAAAGTGAAAAAAATGGAATGAGAATAAAAGGTGTGAGGGAGGGAGGGACCTTGGAAGTGACGAGATGACAGCCGCGCCTGTAGGCAGGCAAGCTGATAGTCTTCTGGGCCCACTTCGGAGCTGCGGCCTCCGCCATCGACTTCTTCGTCACGGTGGTGTCGTGCTGCGCCTTCACGCCAACTGCAAACTTAGCTATGCAGATCGATGACACTTGCATGCTTCGAATACCAAAAAGTTATTCGCAAAAAAAAAAAAAGAAGAAAAAAGAAAATAAAGTGCTGACACCGAATGAGAAAAAGCGTACAGAAAGCCACAACTCAAGTGCATCAAAATGGGCCGGCCCTTATAATAACAAGCAGCTGAGCATTTATTTTTGGGCCTTGATATAGGCTCAGCCCAACCAGTTGGCCCACAAAAAAAATGTAAAAATATTAGAAGCTCTTGATTTTTCTCATCGGCTCATGGTGTCTTTTGAGTATGAGGGGGAAGCAGGGTCACTCTGAGTCACAGTGTAAGTAGTGAGGAAACCGATACCGGTTGCGGTTGCCAGATGAATGTTCAATTACAGGCTCATACAATTTCGATGTCTCTCTTCTCTTCGCTCTTCCCTCCGAATCGAAACACTTTCTTTGCCGTAAGTCTCTTACGAATCCTTCTTAACTCGCTTTCGTCAGTGTCTCCGATTTTTCTGACTGCAAAATCATTTTACGCTGTTTCAGCACCTTCGTTCGAACCCAATGGCATTTGGGGTTCGGAAAAGACCGCACTTTATTACGAATTTTGTGGTGAGCGCTGGCCCCAAGAGGATGTTGTTTGGTAAAGAGTGCAGGGAGGCGTTACAAGCAGGGATTGATAAGCTTGCCGATGCTGTCTCTCTTACCGTAGGACCCAAAGGTATATTTTTTTAAAAAATATATATATATATTATTTAATGATTGTAAAGTCTTATATAATCGCCACTATGGATTATGGACTACGATAGTATTCAAATTGTTCCATTGCTTTATGACTATTATATATTCTTACTCCATTATATTCGGTTAATGGCCAAGAGTAAGAATTTGAATTTGCAATTAATTAATTTGCTTGCATTTCAAACATATTGGTCTTGGAAGATGTTATATGGTCTATTTTAATGCACTGTTTATTGACTGCTCGTGCTGCTTATCAGATTTTAACAAGTTCGTTTATTTTACTCCTAATCATGCAGGGCGTAATGTTATTCTTTCTGAATCTGGAAACCTTAAAGTAATTAACGACGGTGTTACAATTGCTCGATCCATAGAGCTTTCCGATGCAATTGAGAATGCAGGTGCCGTGCTAATTCAAGAGGTTGATCATGGTCATTAGGTTTTGCGTCAGGTTAAATAAATGAAATTTGAGACAAAAATAACCTGAGATGTATTCATATTTGTATCTTTCCTGCTTGTAGGTTGCAAGTAAAATGAATGATTTGGCCGGTGATGGTACTAGCACTGCAATTATTCTGGCTCGAGCCATGATTAAATCTGGACTTTCAGCAGTTGCATTTGGTGCTAATCCTGTTTCTTTGAAGAAGGGAATGGAAAAGACTGTAAAAGATTTGGTCAAGTTCTTGAAGAAGAAAAGTGTTCCTGTTGAAGGAAGGGATCATATTAAAGGTCTCTACTTCTGCTTTTCCATTTTTTTTTTTTTGTTTTTTTTGAGTCTGTCAAAGTTATGGTTTTTTTCACAACAAAGTAATGAAGATATTTCTTCCCCCTCTTCTGCAGCTGTAGCCTCGATCTCTGCTGGAAACGATGAGTATGTTGGAAACTTGATTGCTGAAGCTATACAGAAGATTGGTTCTGATGGGGTGATCTCTATTGAATCATCCTCATCATCTGAAACCTCCGTGATAGTCGAAGAAGGGATGAAGGTATCGAGCATAAGAATAGTACTCAATAACAAGCATTAGTTCTTCACTTCTTCCTTTCACTCAGATCTGAATGATTGTTGTCTTTGTGGTTTGCCTTGTTATAATTGTTGTTTGTTCTTTCTGTGCAGATTGATAAGGGTTACATGTCTCCTCACTTCATTACAAACCAAGAGAAGTCCATTGTGGAGTTTGACAATGCTAAAGTTATGGTAACTGACCAAAAGATTTTGACTGTCAAAGAAATCATTCCTTTGCTGGAAAAGGCTATGCAGTTGAGTGCCCCACTCTTAATTATTGCTGAGGATGTTTCAAGTCAAGTGTTGGAAACATTAACAGTTAACAAAATGCAAGGGTTACTAAGAGTTGCAGTTGTAAAATGTCCAGGATTTGGAGATGCGAAGAAAGCTTTGTTACAAGATATTGCACTTATGACAGGCGAGTTCCTATAGTATAGAATAAGCTTGATTGATATCCCTGTTCAACTTCCTCTACACTAGGGCTATGCTTCCTATTTTGGCATTATTTTCATAAGGCCTATGCACCAAATAGTTGCTTCTTGTGTTAGTAGAAACTGGAAACTCTTTATGTCAGTCTTCCCCCCCCCCCCCTTTTTCCCAAAAACAAAAAAAAAAAAATACTTATCAGTTTGTTTCTTAATCAGGGAGTTTGGTTGCCTTGGGTACTAATTGCAATGCTACTGGCCCATTTAATTACTGTCAAGTTCAAGTTGCGAGGATTTAGAATCCACCTTGCAGGATGTTTCAAGATCTCATTTTCCTGTTAATAGAAATCACTCTTGATCTTAAGACTGGAATTGTATATATTCATTCTATGGGGTGCTGCTATATTTTGGAGTTGTTCTTGATGGTGTGACTGTATGAGGATAATTTGAAGTTTTGATTTCCTTTATCTTAAATATGCACAGGACGCCTCTCTTTGTTACCATTTCTTTCATTGATGAACACACTTTTTATGCTCTTCTTGTTTGACATCATGTTTACATCAAAATTACAGGTGCTGATTTTCTTTCTGGAGACTTGGGTCTCACACTTGAAGGTGCAACATCAGATCAGCTTGGCACTGCACTGAAAGTGACAATAACCAGTAAAGCGACAACTATAATTGCTGATCCTAGCACCAAGGCTGAAATTCAGGCTAGAATTTCACAGATAAAGAAGGATCTTGTTGAAACAGATAATGTGAACCTGTCGAGAAAGCTCTCAGAGAGAATTGCAAAACTCTCTGGTGGTGTAGCTGTTATAAAGGTACCTACTTCAATAAACATGTCATGGGCTGTCTGTATTCTGACCACTTCAACTCTTTTCTTTGTTAATGTTGCTAATGTAGGCTCTATAAGATAGGGTCTTGTAAAAGAATAAAGATAATTTGAATTTAGATCTTGCACTTAATGGTACATAACATTTTTTTTTCCAGCATAATATTCGCAATATTTTTGTATGAAGATTTTAGAAAATTAAAAGAAGGGTTGGCCAAGTGCACAAGGCTTCCACATAGTGGGGTCTGGGAAGTGTAAATGTATGTAGCCTTACCCCTGCAAGCGGAGAGGTTATTTCCGGGGTTTGAACCAGTGACTTCCAGGTGAAAATCAAAGAAAAATAGAATATGATTGATTTCTGTATTTGCTTAATTATAGGGGCTTGGTCACTATTAAATTGGATCCTATGAAAAGAATTTTTCGTTGGATACATGTCCCTTGGTCCTTGTGTAGGCTACAGCTGAAACCAAGTAGGTCATCGTGTTAATTGCAAGGGTCTTACTTTCATTCGTTTTCCATATGCACAATGTATTAATTTCAATTTGTTCTACAGAAACAGAAATCTGTCATCTTAAATTTTGCTCGCAATGTGTTACATTAACATTATTTGCATTCTCAATTTTTACTACATAGTGAAATATCCAATTATGTAGGTAGGTGCACACACTGAGTTAGAACTTGAGGAAAGAAAACTTAGGATTGAGGATGCCAAGAATGCAACATTTGCTGCCATACATGAGGGAATTGTTCCTGGAGGGGGTGCCGCATATGTCCACCTGTTGGACTTGATACCGACAATAAGGAACTCCATGGAAGATCTAGATGAGCGAATTGGTGCTGATATTGTGGCAAAGGTATGGTTACATTTTTTAGTCTCCTTGCTCTGTTTCTTATGCTCACCCCTTTGTAGATTTCTTCTCAGCGTGTTTGGAATAGAAAAAAAATGGAAATGATTTGATTTGTAAATCAAATCATGTGTTTGGAATTGAAAAAAATGACAAAGGAATTGATTTTTCAAATCCAATGGAATTTCATTTTTTTTTATTTTGAAATCCTGTCATTTTTGTTAAGATTTGATGGGATCTAAACTGATTTCAACTTTAAATATTTAAAATGACTGTTTTGCCCATCTTAATTTTATAATACCTAATCCTAAATAGTAAATACTGCAGCAACAGAAACGCAGAGTCCTCCAAATTCGGGTGTCATTGCCTTCTTTTTTTTCTCTATCCATGAAAAGCTGAGAGAGAGAGAGAGGGGGGGCGGAGTATGAGTGTGTGTGTGGTGTGTGTGTAAAGTTGTCAGAGAGAGAGAGAGAGAAAAGGAGGAGGAGAGAGAAGGATAGGGAAGGAGGGAGGAAGAGAGGGAGAGGGAGAGGGAGAGGGAAGGGGGGAGAGAGGTAATATAATAGGGATAAAGATGTAAAATAATAAAAGTATAAAACTAAATCAAATCAATTTTAATTTTAATGAATTCCAAACACAATAATGGATTTCTAAATCATTTCAAATTCTATTTTTTGTAATTTATTCCAAACATAATATTTGATTTATGTATCAATTCAATTCAATTCCATTCAAATTAAATCAAATCATTTCCAATTTTTTTTTTTATTGACTTTGTGGTGAATGTTCTAAGATGATCTACATGTAAGATTTGCATCCTTTTAGATCCATGAGAGTTGATATTCTTGTCTGGATTGTCATTGAAGAACAACATTTACTTCACAAATTATACCTCACTAATTTGGGGTGGAGGATTATCTTTTCTGAAACGCAAATGCCTGCATGGGCTAGACAGTGTGTGTGTATTAAGGGCATGGCCTAGGCAAACATTGCCTTATAGCTATCGCAACACATGGGATTTAAAGCTTATGGCTGCATCTCTATTTTACATATCACAACTGTAATTCTCCATTGACTATTCTAATTTTTAAAATAATATCATGATTGTATGCTATAGTAGTGGTATGTTTGAATTATTAAAGCAGAAAAATTGGTGTAATCTCTTATTTCTGGAAATCCCTACAATTTGTGGATCTGTATATTGTAATTCTATAATATATCATTGAGGCTGAGAGTCCTCAAACAATTCCAAATACTCTGGAGTCTCAAGTTGATTGTCATTAATGCCAAAAGTCTCTTGTTATCACTTTGTTCACTTACAAGATGTTCCAAAACGTCTTAAATGGAGAAACTTACTCATCTATCTACTGTCTATGTTAGGTTTGCACTAGGAGTTTGATATTCTTCCATCTGTCCTTGTCAATACTCGATACTTGGGTTTAAATTTCCAATAGTGCACTTGGCAGGGAGATAGGATTCAACTTTGGTTACAGTTTGCCCTGGAGGTTGAGGTTGTGTCAAGTCTTCTGTGCATCTTTCTATTGGGTGCAGGTTTGGCCTTGTATATTACCCTCTTACCTAGGAGAAAAAATGGAGCAGACTAGTTAGATTCCTGCCCCCCTTAAATTCCCTATTTTTTTTTTTTTCCCTGCTCTTTCATATCGGATTAGGATTAATTTTGTGAAAGTTATCATTTGATATGAACTTGTCTTGAGTGGTTTTACATACTTGTAAGCAGCTGCACAAAATGCATTGCAGGCACTCCTTGAACCTGCAAAATCGATTGCAACTAATGCTGGAGTTGATGGAGACATTGTTGTCCAGAAGACTAGAACACTTGACTGGGGAACTGGATATAATGCAATGACTGGCACGTATGAAGATCTTTTAAATGCAGGAGTAGCAGACCCTAGCCGAGTTGCCAGATGTGCTCTTCAAAGTGCAGTTTCGGTTGCTGGTGTGGTTCTAACTACTCAAGCTATATTGGTGGACAAAGCAAAGAAACCCAAGCCACCTGTGCCCCTGGTCCCTGGTATAATGCCTTAAAATAGAGAAAGCTATTACAATTTTGAAAACAGAGTTAAGTCTTCTCCACTTGTGTATGCCGTTGATTGAGTCAAAGCCTGCGAATGTCCCTTGGGTCGGTTTATACTCGAGCAGCGATAAGAATGCTGTTTTAAAGTCAGGGGTTACTGCTTCTTAGTCTTGAGTATTGATTTGATGAAATTCATGTGTCATGAAGCAATGGGAACAATCAGACAACTGGGGCAGTTCAAATGCATTCCACATGGAGTTGAATAGAGTTAGGTTTTGACTCATTTTACAGTGCCTCAGTAGTTGATAATTTTTGTTCCTTGAAACCTGTGATATGATATTGTGTCATGAGATCTGCTTACAGTAGTACTTTTTTCTCTTGATAAGCTCACTATGCTTCAAAACCGGGAAACAAGTGTTCCTTATGACCTAATTGTTTAGATCAATGTATTAGTCAAACCTAAAGGGGTTAATTTTCTAAAGGCAAATACAATTATGTTGTTTGTGGTTAAATTTACCATACAAGGTTTGAGTTAACTTTGTCAAAGTAATGAAAGATTTCTTTGTGTAAGCTTTTATGTGGATGACTTAGAAGTCTTGATGTATTGATCAACATTCTCTCCTTTCATTTCATTCAAAGAGTGGGTACGATAAGATCACTTGTTTAATGTGGCAAATGGATGGATTATGAATTGAATGAATGCTGTTAAAAGTTAGCCTGAATAATGAATCAGCAGCACTTCTAGTTTAACTGGTTCGACCAATTAGACTGCCGGCTGAATCGGCTGACAATAGGATTCTATGATGTACATAATTTTTATTTTAAGTGAAACTTTTCGTTCTAATATTTGTAAAAATATGATCATGTTAAAAGATAATATATCAAATAAATTAGTTATCTTTATACGAATGAATTTATTTTTATATATGTAAAATTATTTTTTTTAACATGTAAGTTGAATTCATTACAAATTTATTCTTTATTATCTCAAATGATTGGTCACGTTAGTAGTGACGGAATTGTGATGAAATATCTTTCATCACATTAGTTAATTATTTTTAATAAAAAACAAATTAAAATAATAAAATAATAAAATTATAAGATTAAAGTAAGAGGACAAAAATGCCCATTTATCATAATCTACTCACTCCAAGCAAGCTCCAAATTCAAGTTGCCCCATTACCAAGAACCGTCATAGCCTCTCCTTTTCCCTTATGCTGTCACTTCTCGCTAACAAACCTTACCATTTCCTCGTAACTCTTTAGTTAACCCATTTTCCTCGAAACTTTGCTGATTATAATCGCTTGAGCAAGAGAATATAAACCATTTTCTTATTATGAGTACTCTTACTTTTTGATTCAACGCTGACCAATTAATTGTCTTAATCAAACTAAAACGCCACTACAAGTAGAAGAGCGATTTATATTAGACAAATGCATCTTATTTCAACTTTCAACAACTGCTGTTAACTACTGCCCTTCTTTTCATAGGTTATTAATTAGCCATGATTATGAATCTATTAAAATGTGTGTATTCGTTCCTCATGATTGACCAACTACTAACCTTTTCTATTATAGTGGTCTAATAAATTATTAAGAACAATTAAAACAATTAGGTATTGAAGCTTTCAGACAATTAAGACTTCTTCTTCTCTCTCTCTCTCTCTCTTTTTTTTTTTTTTTTTTTGACTAGACTAAGACTTCTTCTCGATCAGTCTTTATCTGAACGAATCACAGTTTTAAAATACTAATATCTACGGGGCGCCAAAGAGTTTTGTGATTAATATATAATAATTAATTAAATCAAATAAAAAACATATGATATTTTTTCTTTGATAAAATTCAGGTATTTGTTAATACTTGTTACTTGATATATTCTCAAATTATATATGAACTTCTGGTAACATTGAGTGATGTAATTTGAAATACACTGCTCTAAGTTGATTAAAATATAAATTGACCCAATATGATCCTCTAAACTTAATATCTTCTCCATGATTTGCGATCAACAATTCGCCTTCTTGTGATGAATGGTGTTTTCCCTTTGTTCTGTATTGTTTGCTTTTCATCATTAAATTGATGACCTGAATTACTTTTGTCTCAGCTATGCAAACAGAATAAATTACAAAAGGACAAATTGCAAAATAGATAGTTTACCAATAACCATGTGGTTTCTACATATTTAGCTAATGAAAATGAGCAAGTTTATAGAGTTGAGCTTTCTAAAGCTTTTTTCTCATATCCATAATTAGATTCTTTTATGTCTGTGTTGTCTCACTTTAAACAATTCAAACCCCAACAACTAAAAGCGATAGTAGATTAAGCCCTTAAACCATCGGTGACAAAGTGACGCTAAACCACACGGCAGTAAGAGAAAACAGACTAAACCTAAATATTTGACATCTATACCCTGTTATACAAAAAGAGAAGTTCAGATTAAGATATGAAATGATGATGGCTTGATGTGTAAGCTAAGTATGTTAATCGGTGACAGAAATAAATGCTTCAAAGATACAGCACTTGGCTTCAAAGTATCAATGTTTTCCACCACACTAATTACCATATAGTCCCAGTAGGCAGTATCCAATGATTCATAATTACAAATCTGTATTAAAAATACACATGTTATGTGACCCTACATCATTATTGTTCTACAAATGCCTTCACCCACTACACCTTACCATTAATTCTACATACTACCACTCTGGGGATCACCCCTACCAGTTAGATGGCAGACGCATAATGAAACAGAAAAAGATGGTTAAATTATGTACTGTTAATGAAATATTTTAAATTAATATAACAGTTCTATGATCCGTGATCGATGTATACCTCGTACCGTGGATGTCGCTAGATGGCGTGGTTATTACTCTCTTTTTTAACCATCATGTCTTTGTTGATCACTGGTGATATATTTATGATGTCTATGCAGTCTAATTATGGAGCCTATAAACGATAGGGCCATTTTATCCCCAGTGCAACAGCTCTTACTTAAATTTATTTTTCATTTCTATACATACCTATAAAATACATATCTTGATGACCCACAAAGGGCATTAACAAATGAAACCGCATGTTTTTTAGGCTCAAGTAATTTTTTTAAAAAACTATTACATAATATTTATATTTTATAATTAAATAAAATTAATCTTATAAATAATTTAAATGAACATAATTTATAAAAATGTCTCATAGTATAAAAAAATGGATATCTTAATGAGTTTAACTATATTTAATATAAAAAGTAAATTAAAAGATTTTTTTTCAAATAGCAGATTGTTTATAATAAAAGGTAAGTTTAGTGTTGTTAATTAATATAGGCTGCTTTACAAACTTGAAAATGTTAGATGAAAATATGCGTTTTTTTATGGCATTTCGATTCATTAAACCATATATTCTCAACTCGATAATAATAAAATATCATCAACAAGTTATTGATAAAGACCATACACCAGAAAAGAGTTATTGATAAAGATCATTGACAATGAAAAGTTCATCTTTCAATATTAAGAGGTCTCGATGTGTCTTCATCTAATAGTATAGTTTAGTGTTTATTCGCCGGTAAAAAATGGGCAGCACAAACCATAATATTAGAACATTGTTAGTGTAAAGTATGTTGGGTTTAACTTTTGAGATAAAGTCTTTGAAAAGAATATTTTTTGTTTGACTTGAATATGTCAAAAATAAATTTAAGAAAATAATTTTTATTTGAATAGGATAAAGTAAAATTATTTTTAATTATTGATATGAAAGTAATAGTAAAATTTATTTTTAAAAGACTTTTTTCTAGAATAAAAAGTAACCTCAAGGATATTTTTTTCTAAAAGATTTTTTAAAAAAGGCCTTTATATACCAAAATATATTAATTATTATGTATTTTTATTTTTATTCCAATAAAATATCTTCTAAACCCTCCAAAAATATACCAAATAAAGCCTAATAGAAGATAAAAATCATGTTAAGAAAAAATAGAAGATAAAATTGAAGTTACAATATTCATTTGTTTTAAGGTGATGTTTAGAATATTCACCCACAAAAAATAAATATTCAATATTCACTTATTTTTTAATTATTGATCAAGTTAAAAATAAATCTAATAATTGATATTAAAAAATTACTCATACTTCAAATATCATATAAAATATTATAATCAATTTTTATATAATATTAACCATTAAATTTATTTTTTTAACTTAATCAATAATTAAAAATCAAGTGAACATTAAATACTCATTTTTATGAGTGAACATTTTAAATACCACCTACAAATCAATCCTTTTTGGTGAAGGCAAAAAAAAATTAATTAACCCAGTTAGCTTTTATGGCGAATTTGTAAAACATAAATGGGATGACGTCTGTTAAATCGGGTTAAAAAGTTAATTAACAAATTAATCTCTCTCTCTCTCTCTCTCTCTTGTGTACTTTGGGCTTACATAAAGCATAAAATATGCGGGTATGACTTACGCCGGCATTGGAATATAGGGGACACGGGGAGCAGAGAGCGAAGACGAAGACGCACGTCGTGTACAAGTACAAGCGAAGAAATAGGCGTGAGAGCTAAATTGAAAATGAAAAGACAAAATAATGGCTGATCTGTCTTTGGATATTTAAATATAAAATAAAATTTTATTTTATTACAAGGTAAGAAATTAAAGAAGCAAGCCTTAAAACTAAGTAAGTAACCATAATATCATATGAGCGCTGAAAAATGGAGCTAGCTCCCGCACTTGCACTTACACTCGCTCCTTCTCCGCCACCACCATTCTCATAATAAGAATGAATTATTCATTCATTTACATTCCAGTAAGCAACCAATCTCAGATCTGAGTTCCCAATTCAACCTTCTCCCTCACTGTGAGTTCTTTCTCTCTCTCTCTCTCTCTCTTTTCTTTTGGGAAAATGTGGAAAGGGGAAAGTCCCTTACCCTTTGGAATTGATTTTGACTCCTTATAAAGAAAAATGCTTCTGCTTTTGTTGTGCTTACATTACTACTTTTACTCCGAATTTCTGATTTCTTATTTTGTGTTCAGTTACTGTTTCTGGCAACTCTTCTGCTAATCACCTTTTACTGTCGTTCAAGGAATCGAAAACTGGGGAGATAGAAATGGAATTAGGTTTTAGCTCAGTTTTTCTTTCTTAGTAACTTCTGCTTTGCTTGTAAACTAAAGAATTGATGCTTTCAACTCACTAATTCAGTTGCCTCAAGCATCGTGTTTGGTCATAAACTCATAATCCTGTTGGCTTGTAAGCTCATCCTTTAATTATCATCATCATCATCATTATTATTATTATTATTATTATTATTAATTGTTTGTTTAGAAAATAGAATCGATGTGCATTTTAGAATTTCCAGGGAACTTTGAAGATGTTAGTTTTAGAGTTGACAATTTTTCTTAGAGGCTCCTTTCTGGCAATCCGTTTGGGCTTGGACTTGAATATTGTGGAATTGTGAAGTGAGAGAGGCTTTGGAGATCAGTTGGTGTTGGTGATTTTGCATGAATTTGATTTCTGGAATACCTCATGTGCAGAAACTTTTGAGTGGACCGGTTATTAGTTCATGGCAAGGTCAAGGCAAAAATTATCAAACCAGGATTCTTCATTGTCACCTACCTCTGCAAGATCAAGGGAGTGGGATGGCCCGTCTAGATGGACTGACTACCTAGGTACCGAAATTAATTCTCCATTGTCGTCGAGCAGCTCCAAGAATTTCTATAATGATGGGCAGTCTCAGAGCGCTACGCCTTCCCAATCCCATAAGGGTCTTAACATGCAGTGGGTGGTTCAACTCACCGAAGTTGCCGAAGGTCTTATGGCTAAAATGTATAGGTTAAACCAACTTTTGGATTATCCAGATCCCATCAATCATGTATTTTCAGATGGGTTTTGGAAAGCCGGTGTATTCCCCAACCATCCTAGAATCTGCGTGTTGCTCTCTAAGAAATTTCCAGAACACTTCAGCAAATTACAACTTGAACGTGTAAGAAGTGATGTCTGATATGCTTTAAATTTTGTATGTTGATTAACACCTTCATGAATTTCCTCATTTGTGAAGAAATGGCTGCAGATAGATAAGATTGCTTGGGATTCAATGCAAGATCATGCAGAACTTCATCTACAGAGCCTGGAACCTTGGGTGCAGGTGCTATTTTAATTCTTTTGTTTGCTGACTTTTCCGTTTGTTGTCCTTTCATAACTCACAAACTATTGTATGATGCATTGAATGTTTTCACTTTCCAGTGCATGCCCTCATCTTACCTGACTAGCTTGACTTGTTTGAGTTATTAAGACTTGCCAACACTTGTCAACATCTTTCTTTACTCAACTAATCTGCATGAGTGAATAGAAATCTGAAAATTTGTAATTCATTTGTAGATTTATTTCTTCTTTTGGGAGGAAAGGTTGGGAAAGAGTGAAAGAGGAGGATGAAGCTAGTACCAATGTCTAAAACATGTAATTTAGACTTCAATGAGATAGATTATGGGTTCTATTATCTGTAATTGCGAATTATCTGTGATTGCGATCAATAACTGATCTCTATTGATGTCATTTTATGTGGACTAAAACTTGCTTATCTATGCCATATCTTTGGGATTTTCAATTCAACTGTATGTTACCTGAACTCACACAGTAAGTATTGTGTGTAACAGCTACTTCTTGACTTGATGGTGTTTCGCGAACAAGCTCTGCGACTTATATTGGATCTAAGTAGTACAGTAATTACCTTGTTGGTGAGTCCCAATATTGTTGCTTTACTTCAATGTGAGTTGCTTTGATGTTAAAAGGATCTTGAAACTAGTTTGCATGTGCACAGATAATGTTATATGCAATGACATCAAATTTTCCTGAGAAACCAGTCAATTTTTACCAGTTCATCTGGAGATGGATACTTTAAGGTCACTTTAGTGAAGTAGTTTTAAGTGTTTAGTAGAAGCCCTAACATTTGAAATAAACTAATAGCATAATTACTGCATTGTTTTTGCATCTCTCAAATAACTAGGCAGTGTTTTGCAGCCCCATCAGAATTCTCTTATACTACATGCATTTATGGATCTCTTCTGTTCCTTCGTGCGGGTAAACCTTTTCTCTGAGAAGGCAAGTTAACTTCCCCCTTGTTTTCTGAATTTATTTTTTGTTATAAAAAACTATTTTTGTTGTTGAATTCTGTTTTTTATTTTTCTCAACTATACATCAGTCTAATTATTTGCTTTCATAACAGATGCCAAGGAAGATGTTGCTACAGACCTATAACCTTCTGCATGCAATGTCAAGAAATGAGCGGGATTGTGATTTTTATCATCGGTAGGATATTTTGATAATTTTTCATAAATTATCATCAGTTTCTGTTAAAATGCAATTGGTAGGTGTGCATGTGCGTACACATACAGAGGGAACAATTAATGTAATGTGAGCAACAGAGCATATAAGAATTGCTTGATATAGTTAAAAACTTAATGTTCAGGGATCTCCAAAAGCTAGTCAGCTATAAGCTTGTACAATCTGCACTCAATGTTGGGCCAAAAAGTAGTTTAACCGTCTGTAGACTGTCATTGATGGAGAGGTAGCTTGATTGACACTCTTGAGTAGGCAATTGACTGCTGTCCAAAATGGTGTGGAGAATGTAGATAGGGAACTACTTTGTCACAGAATTATGGTTAAGAGGATGGAAAGTTGAAGTAAAGATGAGAGAATTTGGGAAAGTTTAAGTAGATATGCTATGTGACAGCTGAATATGAAATCTTAAGAGCTGTTTATACAATGTTGAGTATACATGACGAAACCTATCCCAAAATACAACTCCTATCTATACTCAGGCCATTATATGTTAAGCATTCACATGCTAGTCATGTAAGCATTTTCCATGAACGAACTTACAGTGGAATGGATGGAGGTATCAGATTGTTGGGGATTTGATGTTTGAGGTATTAAATTGATAAAGTTAGAGTGCGTTTGTTTGTGCTTTTTTGGGGTAAAAAATCACTTTTTTCATTGAAAAAAATTCAGTTTTCATATATTTGGATTGGAGAAACTGAAAAGAGTAGCTTATGAAAAAAATCAATTTTCAGTTTTTTCGGTTATATATAAAATTTAAGTTTCAAAATTACTTTTTTCAAAATTTGAAACAAAACGCACCCTTAATCTCTGTGAGACGAAATTGATTAAGGATTATTAAAAATGTATTCTACCCTAGCTTTAATATGAAATTCTTTAATGATATTAATTTAAACATCATTAATTTTTTAAGTGCTTTTTAGGAAATAAATGTTCATTTCTTCATTTCTTTTGTTTCTTTCTTTACAGCTTGATTCAGTTTGTTGACTCTTATGATCCACCACTGAGAGGCTTACAAGAAGACCTGAATTTCGTGAGCCCTCGTATTGGAGAGGTTAATGTCTTCCTTTTATGTATCAATATGATATAAATAATTGCCAAGATAAGTATATTTGGTCAAGGAAATGAGTATTTTTTCTTGCCTTCTAACTACTTTTTTTTTTTCCCTTCATGAGTCTATCCTTTCATGATTGAATTCAATTTATTATCATTTTCCTGTCTGCTTTTCGGGATGTGCATTGGTTGGTTTAGATCTTCTAGAATTATGTGAAAAGGACAAATTTTCTAGTTTTTATAGAGATGATTGAGTTTGTGGCACTTTGGTGCATTTGCTTGGGATCATACTGGAAGGTTGAAGATTAAGTTATATCACTTTATTTACTTTGGGATATAACTGAACATTTTTTTTTTCTTTGTCATGTCTTGTGTAATTGTAAATTTGTAATACAACCATTGGAGCAGGAAATTTCCAATGCTTACTTATAGTCTTCCAGATCCATTATGATTTTGCATCCATGATAAGCCTACATAACGTGTTACTCATAATTATTTTTCAAAAGAATACAAAATGTCCTCAAATGCAACATAAGAAGATTGAACATCTTTGCTCTGTTTTATATTACACATCATATATTTACCTAATGAATTTGTTTCTTTTTTTATTTCCTTTATGGATGAATGGCTGTATTTGGAATCTGGAAAACTTTTAATACATTGCCATTGAAAGTTTTGATGTCATTTTTCAGGTACTGGAGGCTGTGGGTCCTATTATATTTCTATCAACAGACACAAGGAAACTTAGAAATGAGGGATTTTTAAGTCCATATCATCCCCGGTATCCAGACATTCTCACAAATTCTGCCCATCCCATGGTAATTTTAATTTTCTAAGACATATTGAAACTGTATTCTTGAATAGATAAGTCTGTACTATTACTACACTGAGTTTCTTTTATCATTCAACCCTTCAGAGAGCACAAGATCTTGCAAATGTAACTGCATATCGAGAATGGGTGTTGTTCGGGTATCTTGTATGCCCTGATGAGCTGCTCCGTGTCACTAGCATCGATATTGCTTTGGTATGGTCCATGCTTGTACAACTGTAGTCTTCTACCTATATTACTAGTTTCTATTTGATTTTACCAGACATGGTGTGTACTGGAATTGTTTGTATTAGTTGAGACAAAAACACAAATGCTGATATAATTATCAAAACTTGAGACTTGAACTGGTGACATTTTAAACAGGAAAGCTTTAATACAATGTTAAATAGCATATTCTCTTATTAGTTTAAAACAAAAAACAATGTGCCCAACCGTGTATGATAAGATGGAGGTGTACTGCACTTCTACTACTAAGTTTATTTGGAGCCTCCGAATTTGCTTCATTTTTTTTTTTTTTTTTTTTTTTTTTGAAGTTCTTTCGTACTAGTCATCCAAATGATGTGATAATTAAAACAATAATTTTTATTGGAATTGTTGTATTACTAGTTATTCTAGGTGTACTTCCTAAATTCTGTTTGCTCATGGCATTTCAGGTTGTATTGAAGGAGAATCTAGTCCTCACATTATTCAGAGATGAGGTAAATTTTACCTATTGGCTTTGGAACAATGTCTTTTAACTGCTGTAGTTGACAAATTTATAATCATCAAAACACAGTACATACTTTTGCACGAGGATTACCAGTTGTACGTTCTGCCTCGAATATTAGAATCTAAGAAGATGGCAAAATCTGGACGTACAAAGCAAAAAGAGGCTGATTTGGAGTATAATGTTGCAAAGCAGGTTGAGAAAATGATAAGGTATAGTCAAAATTCCTGTTTAAATATATTCTTAAATTCTAACGTAATGGTAGGGAAATTGCAAATTTTGTAGTACTTCTAAATGCCTAAAACCCATTTGGAAAATAGTGTGCTTAAGAATTTGGTGAAGTGCACCATTTATTAGTTCTCAGAGGACCTTTTATAAAGGGTACAAAATTCTTGGATTTGATATTGTAGGTTGCTTTATTTTGGCTTCTATGGTTTTCTTAGCCTCTTTACCGTGTTTGGCATTTTCATTTGCATTGGGATGTTGCTGTTTGATATTCAGAGGGAATGGAGTGCATATTTTGTTGTTACTAGTGGTGTGTAAGTGTAAGGCACATGCTCCTGTCTTGCCTTAATTTATAGGTAAAGGAAACACCGGAGTTGTCCAAGAAGCGAGAAAGAATAGGATGAAGAATAGGAAAGTGGAAGAAAGAATCTAGTTGTCTAAAACATTTTTTGGGTACAATGGCAGTACAAAGATTTGAATCTATGACCTCTTGCTCTTGCTAACCAAAACCCTTGCTACTAGCCCGGTTCTAGTAGCTTTAAAACGAATTAATTAAAATTTGAAGTACTCAGTTACACTTGTAACCTTACATGTTTCGATAAATTGAATAAATACAATAAAATTAAGTAGTTTTTGAATCTCTTGGGACATCAAATGCTGATGGGAACTGTCTTTCTAATAGTAGAAATAAGATGTAATGTATTAAAATTGTTCTAAAGATAGATAATTGATCACTAATCTTGAATCTTGATGTTGTGGTGAACATGTAAATCATTTACATGGAATGCATTTTAGTTGGCACATCGCAGCATGTTAATATAAAAAATCTATTAATTCAATGAGTACACTTTGTTTGACACCAGCAGTTAGGCGTTTCCCTGTTAGGTGAGGTCAGGTATACGGATCACACGACACCATAATATCCTATCATAAACTATATCTATGGACAAACATTGATTATTAGACTCAACAAATTAAGAAACATTTGGTGAAAAAAAAAGTGGTATTCTCATCTAAAATGTGGATATATTTAATTATTTGATAATTTAAATTGTCACTCAGCCTGCTGAGATACAAGAGGAGCCTGTGCCGTGTTAAACAATAAAATGTTCTTAACTATCTTGCTGAAAGAAAGTTTCGTGTATTATTACATGAAAGCACTCTTGCAATTCTTGCACACACACACACACCACACACATATTCTTTTGTCATTTTTTCATCCTCTTTATATCTCATCTTTTGGTCTTCCTTATACATTTCTTTAATGTTCATGGTATTATAATTGACAGTGTTAAGCACAAAAATGATTGAATTTTTCAGTGAAGTGCATGAGCAAGCAATATTTTCTTGTGATGCCATACATCGTGAAAGGAGAATTTTACTGAAACAAGAGATAGGGAGAATGGTGCTGTTTTTTACAGATCAGCCCAGTCTATTGGCCCCCAACATTCAGGTATCTTTCTTTTTGCATATTTGAAGTGTGAAAAAATGGTGTATCTGACATTTGTCTTACATTCATGGACTTTTTGTGGGCGCAATATGGTACATCAAATTTTGTTTCTTTCTTGGAAATTTGAGCATAGTACTATGCTTCTTTTATAGCCTTGGAATTGGTTATGTATTTTGTTTATATTTTGATCTATCTTCAGTTATTTAAAATGGACTTTATATGAAAGGATGTAATCTTTCCCGCAGATGGTGTTTTCAGCATTGGCTTTAGCACAGTGTGAAGTGATATGGTATTTCCAACATGTAGGGATTGCATCATCAAAATCTAAAACTGCTCGGGTGGTGCCAGTGGATATGGTAAGCATCTGTCTCTTTATTCCTTTATGGGTTTTTCTGCCCAACTACTGCCCCCTTTTCCAAACAACTTACACCAAATTAAGGCTTTCTAAAATGATATTTACAAGTACACTGCATTTTTATCACATGTTTTTTATTTTCACTTTTTTTGGGCCATGTTGGTTGTGCCATGTGGATTGGTGCAATACACATCGAATGCTTTGATAGTACCCAAGGGTGTTGAATATGGCTGGGTAATGGAGGAAATGTCCTAAAATGGCCAGAAATGGTCCTAGGGTTGGCAATGATGAGAGGCAGAACAAGGAAGGACTACATGTGAGGGAGAAGGAGAAAGTGGAACTGATGGAATTTGATATGTGGATTGCACCATGTGGCAAAAACTGTAGTGTGGCCAGAATGGATGTGTGTTGGTAAATGCTTAGTTTGAAAAATACCCTACTTTACTGACTTGTTTGCTGGAAGGGCTGTAATTGCGTGAAAAAACTTTCTTTTATCTTTTATTACTTGTTTTTAATTTTCTTTCAGTGTATTGTTTGAATCTATTGATAAGGTGGTTGTCTTGACTTCAAATTTCATGGTCATGTTTACAGGACCCAAATGACCCAACCATTGGATTTCTGTTGGATGGAATGGACCATTTATGTTGCTTGGTGCGCAAATATATTGCAGGTTAGATTATGTTTACTAATTTCTCCTTTGGTGAGGGAACAATATTAAATAAGTGTTTACCATTGTTGTCAAAGAATGTTAAAATGCTTCGTTGATTAGGTATACATTGAGAAAAATATACAAATTTAATATTAAACTGCCATAGACTAATATGTACTTGAATTTCTTCATTCCAAATTTATTGATTTGAAGCAGTATAATATAATTTTTGCATGAATGTGTGGATGTTATTTTATTTTATTTTTTTATTGCAGCAATTCGGGGTTACTCATTGTCATATCTTTCATCATGTGCGGGAAGAATCCGGTTTTTACTGGGAACCCCTGGAATGGTGGCTCTTGATATAGATGCTAGCTTGAAAGGACTTTTTCAGCAGATTGTCCACCAACTTGAAAACTTACCAAAACCACAGGGTGAAAATATATCTGCGATCACTTGCGATCTATCGGTATGCGAGTCATCCTTGTAGATCATTTTCTAATATCTTAAACATAGGATTTGTGCATTTTGTTCATGAACTGTAATATAAATATACTTGTATTGAACTAATATCATAACAAAGTTCTCAATTTTATGTAGAAGTTATCTCATCTCATTCAATATAACTTTGGCATGTCATTTTGCTAATAAATCAGCTAATTGTTATGACAAATAAGGCTAAATTCTGAAGTCATGCTAGTGTGCTGATGCATGCAAAGATTGTATGTTCACTATTGCTCTTTTAGTGTCAGAACCATAGTTTATAATTTTCTTTTGGTCCTTTTTTCTTTATTCTGTTGTAGTTATTAACTTTATAATGTTTGAGTGCAATCAACACTCAATAAGAGCCTATTCTTTCAGGATTTTCGAAAGGGTTGGCTGTCAATTTTATTGATAGTCACATCTTCACGATCTTCTATAAACATTAGGCACTTGGAGAAAGCTACAGTTTCCACTGGCAAAGAAGGCTTATTATCCGAGGGGAATGCTGCATACAATTGGTCCAGGTTTTCATCCTGACTTTGATTTACTTTACAACGCTATTCTCTTACTCTATTCAGTAATTTTAATAATCAAATGTTTGATCTTTGAGTGTCTAATTGGGGCTGAGATTTTTGTTTGTTCAAGGAAATAGCATGGGATATTTTTGTATCCCCTTGTCTCTGGGCAGTATATTTTTCCTTTTAGAATAAAAAGAATACACACCTTATCTGGCCAATCTGCAGCCTTCTTGCGCTTGCTTGGTGCTGTCCCTTTATCAATCAATTTCCTAGGTTGGGGGTCCGTTGATTTATCTTCAGATATCCTAGACTGACAGCTGAGCTCATCAACAGAGTGCAAAATCTTTATGCAGATGAACTTAATTTTGGAAGGATTGTGTATGTAATTGGAATATAATGCTAGATCTTTAGCTCGATGTTTCGTGCTTTCTACCTTATATTGGATTGATTTGATTTTATAGCCTCCTTTTGTTTTGAAGCATATGGTTTCTTTGAACTGTTGGTTTGTCAGATCTTCATAGGGACTGATCCCTGTCCGTTTGTTGTGCTATGAGGATGTCTTGATCTTCTGTTTTGTACTTTCTCCCCTTTCATGATGTTCTTTTTGCTATGTAACTACTAGTGGGCCTCAATATAGTGTTGGGTTTTGGGCCTATAGCTTGTCTTATGTGTTATCGCTTGCAATATATGTATAAAAACAATTGAGTTTGTGCATCCTGGCAAATTCCTCTCTCTCTCTCTCTCTCTCTCTAAAACAGTTAAGTATGGTATCTGATTTTCTTTTGATGCAGATGCGTAGATGAATTGGAATCCCTACTTTCAAAGCATGGTAGTCTTAGGAAGCTGTATTTCTACCACCAGCATCTCACGGCCGTGAGTGTCCCTATTCCACTCCCACCTAATCAATTTCTGCACTTTCTGGATTTTAGTTATCATTTCTTTCATTTTAAAACCCAAATTATGTTCCTATAATAGGTTTTTAGAAACACCATGTTTGGTCCAGAAGGGCGTCCTCAACATTGCTGTGCTTGGCTTGGGATTGCTAGTAGTTTCCCAGAGTGTGCATCTCCCATTGTTCCAGAAGAGGTAAAACCAAAACCTCCCCTGCAGTCTTATACTGTATTTGTCTAGTATTGACCAAAATTTTGAAATCATTAACTGCATGTTGTGATGGTGCTCTACTTTACTTCATTTTTTTGGCATGGTATTTAGCTGCTTTATTTTGCTCTCATGAAGACAGTGATCTGCAAATATTCAGGATGTATATTACAACCTTTCATTTATGTTAATATTTTATATTTAATGAAATTGAAGAATTGCCTTTTGCAAAAAGGATAAAATTAATGGTACATAAGGATCCGTTAGAGTGGATGATTCACATGTCTGTAAGGCTTCATAGTTCATAAAATTATTGCATCTAGAAATATGGCTTTATTTTTAATCTACAATTTCAAGAGAATGAATTCTGAGGTGTTCTGTTCAAAACTATGTCATCACGCTGTGTTCTGATGTCATTGCAAATCCAAACTTCTCTTATCACGGTAGGGGTCACAAAAGTATAAAGAATGGCACTGCATGGTTGAAAAATGAAACTTTATCTTGTAAGCTTCCTTGCAAGATCTGGGAATATCAAATATAGGTGGTCACTGTATTTTTTGCTGCAAGCAGGTTACAAAAATTGGAAGGGATGCTGTTCTTTATGTTGAATCTCTGATTGAATCCATCATGGGAGGATTGGAAGGATTAATAAATATTCTTGACTCTGAAGGAGGATTTGGTGCACTAGAGAATCAGGTAAATATTTTTGTTTAACTAGTTAGCTCCATTTCAGAAAACTAACTGTCAGATATATTTCAGCTTCTGCCAGAGCAAGCAGCTTCTTATCTGAATTATGCATCAAGAGTTTCTATTCAATCATATAAATCTCCAAAAGGACCAGCTGGCTTTCCTTTACCCGGACATGAGAGCTTACCTGAAAATAATAGTTCTATCAAAATGTATGTCATTGTAGTCCCATGCCAAGTGTATATGTATTGCCACATATAGTTTTTTAATGTCTCTGAACTTTCTAATGACAGGTTAGAAGCTGCAATGCAGAGGTTGACTAATTTGTGCTCAGTTTTAAATGATATGGAGCCTATATGTGTTTTAAACCATGTCTTTGTTCTGAGAGAGGTTAGGAACGGATCCTCTTTTTATTCCTCTACTTTTCTTCTCTCTGAGGTTTATTTATCTATCTAGAACAGTCTAGATAATGCTATAAGTTGCATAAATGTTGCCTGGTAAGAAATCTATGATGGCACTGCTCCTTTTAGGAATATTTCTAGCATGGTTGAGTTCCAGTATAAATAAATGCCTTGGTTGTTTCATTATGCAAATATTGGAAGGAGTGGAAAAGTATGGTAAAAATGTTGGTTGAGACAGCAAACAGATAATAGAATGGGAAAGAAATAGCACGTGATCTGGAAGCGTACAACTATTAAAAGATGCTTTTACCGAGTATGATTGCTGAATGTCAACTAAAGGTCTCAATTTTTGGTAAAATTTGGAATGTAATCTGGTTCTACTTACTATTGGGACTGAATATTGAGAGGAATTGTTCTCCCCCACTCCATCTCCCCTTTTTTTTTCTCCGAGAGAGGATAATGGTCCAGCGTTTTTCGTTTGAAAAGAAAATTTGAATGAAGTTAGCATTCCTCTATTTATTTGAAGAAGTGCGGTGTACATGCAAGTGTATGAAATCTTGCATTTAAAACAGTGTCTAGATTGTAATAATAATAAAAAATTGCCCGGATTTATCACACTGTAATGATATTGATTGGACATTGGTTGGAAGTGGATCCTCTAAAGGGAGGGGTGCATTTTAGAGAGTAATATAATAACCCCTAATAAGAAAATCAAGGGAGTAGGTGCACACATCCATGTTCTCTTATCCAGATGTTTATAATTTATGAAATTCTAAGCCATTGATTTTCTCATCAACGGTAATCAATGCTGCTCTGTACCCTCTGAAGTGCTCTTCTCACTTTAGAGGGTCCAAATGTGATACTGATTACGTGTTCAAGTAATGGATCAACCCATCAAACCCAAGTCAATAGGCATCCACTCCCACTTTATCAAATTGTTCTGTTTCTGAACCAACATCTTCTTTCCGTTATTATTTTCACACTCCAAGTTTTTTGTGCAGTACATGAGAGAGTGCATTCTTGGCAACTTCAGGAGAAGATTGCTTAGTGTTTTGAAAACTGATAATGATCTTCAACGGCCTTCTGTTCTGGAATCACTGATTCAGAGGCATGTTAGCATTGTGCATCTTGCAGAGCAGCACATCAGCATGGACATTACACAGGGTATTCGTGAAGTTTTGCTTTCAGAAGCCTTTTCAGGACCAGTTGCTTCTTTGCACTTATTTGAGAAGCCAACAGACCAACACACTGGATCAGCCACTGAAGCTGTATGCAATTGGTATATTGAAAACATAATCAAGGATGTATCAGGTGCTGGTATATTGTTTGTTCCAATCCATAAATGCTTCAAGAGTACAAGGCCCGTTGGTGGATATTTCGCAGACTCAGTCACTGATCTGAGGGAACTGCAGGCATTTGTCCGTATTTTTGGGGGCTATGGAGTAGATAGGCTAGACAGAATGCTAAAAGAACACACAGCTGCACTATTAAATTGCATTGACACGTCATTGCGATCAAATCGTGATGTCCTTGAGTCAGTTGCTACCAGCCTACATGCTGGTGATAGGATTGAAAGAGAAGCTTCTATGAGGCAAATAGTTGATCTGGAAACTCTGATTAGTTTTTGTGTTCAGGCTGGCCTAGCCCTGGCTTTTGATTGGCTACTAGCTGAGGCTTCTGGTGCCGTACTTGAAGAAGGTGCTTCCCTTATATATTCACTGCTGACTGGCGTGGTTAAGCATCTACCTGATGAAGTACCAGAGAAGGAAGAGATCAAGAGAATAAGAACAGTGGCAAATACTGCAGGTGTGGTAAGTGATCATGATTCAATTTGGGTGAGATCAATTTTAGAGGAAGTTGGTGGTGCAAGCGATGGGTCATGGAGCTTGTTACCATACTTATTTGCCACATTCATGACATCTAATATTTGGTCCACCACTGCATTCAATGTTGACACAGAGGGTTTTACTAACAATATCCATTGCTTAGCAAGGTCAGTATGGTTATGTTATGGCCGAAATTACTTATGTTTAATATTTGTAACTATGGTGTTTAATGCTTTACAATGATTTGGAGTTTGTATTTGCATGCTTATAGTTTGATCCAATGCCATTGCAATTGGATTGAGTTCTATCCAGTACTTCTACATGGTTGGATTTGGATTTTTTTTTTTAATGTTTTTTAAATTTCATTGAGTAGATTAATATTCTACACATTGGCATATACTAATTTTAGTACCACTTATCCTGCTCTAACGACTTAATACTGGGCAGGTGCATTTCTGCAGTGATTGCTGGAAGTGAGTTTGTGAGATTGGAACGGGAACATCAGCATAGACAGTCTTTAACAAATGGGCATGCTAGTGAGGGAATAGATCCTGAATTAACAGGTCATATGTCAGCTGAAGCTAGTATCAAGTCCACATTGCAGTTATTTGTGAAGCTCTCTGCAGAGATCATACTGGATTCTTGGAGTGAAACACATAGGTAAATATATGGAATTTTGCTTTTAAGACAACTGGTATTTTATTATGTGTGTGTGCGGCCGTGCGTGAAAACTGCACATAAATTAATTAGCTAGGATAATGTTGCAATCCATTAGAGCAGAAGTTTCTCTTCCGTTTTTTCGGTGCAAGAAAATTTTCGTCTGCAGCTCTGCATCAGTGTTCTGTTTTATCTGAAGCATTATTTCATTGTGTAGTTTCCTAAGATGTTTTAATATTTTGGGTTGTGCACAGATCTCATCTTGTAGCACAGCTTATCTTCCTGGACCAACTTTGCGAGATCTCGCCATACCTTCCGCGAAGCTCACTGGAAACTCATGTTCCTTATTCCATTCTCCGTTCAGTATACAGCCAATACTATGCAGATACGCCATCCACTCCATTGGCAATACTAAATGCATCTCCCCGCCATTCACCCGCTATCATGCTAGCGCATGCTTCTCCTGTCTTAAGACAGCCTCGCGGGGACTCCACGCCACAACATTATGGCAATGATTCAGGGTACTTCAAAGGGTCAACATCACATAGCCAAGAACACCTCTATGAGGTTGATAGCGGCAACTTAAGGAGCATGGACAACAGGCAAAGGAACATTCGTCGCTCTGGGCCTTTGGATTACAGTGCAAGTCGTAACAGGGTCAAATCTGTTGAAGGCTCAAGTTCCGGGAGTACTGGTCCCAGTCCACTTCCTAGGTTTGCAGTATCTAGATCTGGTCCAATAGCATACAAATAGTAAGATGTTTAAAATACCCTAAAAGAGGTGGTAAATTATTCACCTTTTGTTAGTGATCAGTTGTCCATAATCATAAATCATCTAGCAGGTTCCCACAAGTTTTGGTAAAATGTATATCATACTAAAGCTTTCTTTTGTAGTGGCCTGGATAGTTTTAATCAATGCCATATTAAATCCCTGCTGTGTTAGTGAGAACCAAGTTTGCATACTTTATCGCTTTTGCTTATATAGCCAATTCTTGACATTTTGTTTTCTTCATGTCTGATGGCGGGCATTATGGATATTGAGCAAATGCCGCTTGATAATATAGCAGCCTTTAGTAGGGAATCAAATTCTGGGACGGACGTGATGCCAGCTCTTTTTGTAGTCCATTAATATATACCCACAGACGCCAAGTCCTCCAATTACCCAGGGTGGACCAAAGCACGTCGATCTGTTTCTACAAACGGGAAAAAGTCTCTCTATGTTCACTATTTAATTTTTAAGCAAAAGTTCACATCTCGTTTATAGTCATTAAATTTAAATATGTATGCAATGATACATTAAAACATTTTGCTCAATACAAACTTTAGCAAGTTAACAAAGCAGAGAACGGATTACGGTATAGCACCCTGTTTTTAGTAGGGGGGATGGCAAAGTCAATCGAAAAATGTTCTTTTCTCTCGCTATAACAGTTTACGGGTTATTTTCAATATCCAATATACAAAAAAAAAAAAACAAAACAAAAGTTCTAAGAATTTTTAAGCGGATTGGAACTGCTGAAACAAACAGATGATCTTAAATGAATTATACCTTTCTACCACTAAGAAAAGAAAACAAGCATATAATAAACCCTAAGCAACAAATACATTTTCATAAGCATTACCTCAAGTGATCCTCAATTCTTAAGAGGACTACTTAATCCCAGGGTCAAATCATCCAAGGACCACTTACACTATAACCTACAATTCCTCTCCCCACACCAGGCCATTGAAACCAGAGCTCCTTTGTAACAAAATGGAAAACAGGTTAAAAAAAGAGATAAAAGATAGGCAAAAGTTAACGTACAGAATGTAGCAACTCAAACTCTATCACCAGGGGAAAAAAAAAAAAAGAAAGGAGTTGCGGGTGAAATTATGTGCGAAATAATCTCTTCCATTGACTTACGTTTCGTGAAGAATCTTAGTTGTACTGCGTAAATAACAATGCTCTAAAAGATATAACATATGCTAGCCACTTTTTGCCAAGTAACATAAATTTGAGTAGATAGCTGTCTATCTTCAGGGGATAACACTGATAATTAGCATCCTTGTTTCAATGTGGTAACAGATGCTACAGCTGTTCAGTTAAATATATGCATCAAACAAGTTCAGGATAACAAGTTTGAGATCCTTCTAATAGATTTGATCATCCTCCTCGCATATGTGCACCTAACTCACCAAACTGATCATCAGCCTCCACAGTATCTTCAGATAGCCGTACAGCATCCAGCTTCTGCTTGAGAATTTCAATGGCATTTAGTACTAATTGGGAAGCTTTAATTGCTCCAGTAGATTCAACTGTGAATATGAAGCTATCCTGTTTTGCATTGATATCTACAAGCCCGGGCTTGCCCATAGCTTCAGCTTTCTTAATCACCTCATCATCATATGTGTATGCCTCAGGGTCAACCACCATAACCTAATAAATGCTCAGAACTTAGTTACAATAAATCACTCACCTCAAGACAAATTGCATTCGAAGGATTGCAAAGTTCAGTATTCTATGCCAAACAGTTCATAATACGACAACAAAAGATTCATAATAACGTTCAAGCTGAACCTAAAAATGGGCATAAAGTACCATAACACAGCACTAAGTGGTTGGCACAGCCAGTCAGACGGCATAATAACCCTCATGAGCTATATCATAAATCCTGACACTAACACCTTATTTATTGTATAATTTCTGCAACCTAAGGTTCATTACGAAATTGCTAGCTTAGGACCTGACTGGTCTTGATGCAGTAAATCCTACACATTCATTCTAGCAATGTCTTTTTGTTCCTTTTACACACTTTTCGCTCTCGAGTTGTTATCTTATATGCAGGATCTTTTCTGCAATCAAGTACAGGTTGTAAACACCTGCCAGAGTGACACCATACCTAAAACAACTTCCCTCCCATTCCAAAAGATTAATGACAAAAGGCATAAAAACAAGGGATGAATTATTAATGAGGACAAGGTCCATGAATATATTTGAACAAAATCCTTACAAGATAAACCCGAATTCTCAAAAAAAGTGTGAACACTCTAATGCTTTTAATCTGGAAAGAAAATATATTATTTTCAAGGTGGCAGCTAGTTACACCAAAAAATAGAGAAAAATTGTCTCTAGTTGCAGCATGGGCGTCACTGTGTGATTCCGTGAGCCTAAATTAAGTTTGTTTCCACAAACAACAGAAAAATAAGCCTTGAAGATCATTCACAAGTAATCTCTACATATAAGAAGCATCATTCAATCATTCAAAACATCAAGTTACTCATGTCAATCATGGACCACAGAGTGACAGTAAGAAATACGTCTAATTCTACTTTATTCCTATTTTCTTACTTCAACCAAAGAGGTGAAAGAAGCAGTATATAATGTTCAGGATAAGCCTATTATCAGAGTCACAGATTATACAAGATAATTCCAAAAGGTAGTATATGCACCAAACCATAATTGTTTGGAGAATTCAAGAATATCTAAGAGCAGAACAATGTTACTGATGAGATCAGTGAACAGTAAAAAAACCTGTTGTGTTACTGGTTCAATGTCAAAAACATGGGTAGGACTGCTTTCAACCCATTCTTTTTTCTCATCAAGACTCAAGGTCTCCATCAAATCCTCATTTATGTGAATCTCTGGCTCATACATGAAAGTGACTGTTGCTGCGGGCGACCACTTGGCATGATCTTTGCCAATCCCCTTCCTAGCTATTGCCCTCAGCCTTAGCTCTTGTCCTCGCCTCAACTTCACAATTATAATCCCCCTGAACTCAAAAAACACAAAACTCAAACCAGCTCAAAGAAAAACAAAACTTACACTGCCATGGCACCAAGGAAAACAACAAAACATCCAACAACACCCATTTGTAGACTAAAAAAAAAAAAAATCTAAATAAGATGAAAAAACAGGGTTTAAAATCAAAAATTTATCCCGTTACAGCATCAAGGAAGACAAAACATACCCAGTTGAACTAAAGCCAAAAAAAAAAAAAAAAAAAAGAACCAGTTGAAAACGAAGAAGACCCATTTAAATGTAGTGGAAAAAAAAACTCTTTTTTCATTTAAACTCTATCCTGTCATGGCATTAAGACAACCAAAAAATAAAAAAAAACCAGTTGCAAACAAAAAAGGCCCATTTAAATGCAACGCAAAAAGATCTCTTTTTTCATCTAAAGACATACCCAGCTGAAAAAAACAACAAAAAGACACGAATACCTATTGTCAGAGGATTCGACGGCAGAAGGGTCAGAGAAATCAACAGGGACAACGGTGTGGTCGGAGCTATAAAGGTCCTTGCTGGTGACATCGAGGGTCTGGTCGGTGATGCACTTAACCCTAAGGTGGAACTCGACGGAGCAGAACTCGCACTGGCCGTCGCCGTCACAGGCGTCGCAGTCACGTGAGAAGCGCATGGACATTGCCCTGTCGCTGGTGAGCGGGATGAGCCCCAGGCGGTGCGCGATGAACTCGTCGTTGAGGACGGAGGAGTTGACCTCGATCTCCACGAGGTCGATGGCTATGGTCGGCACCTCCGAGATCATCACGCGCCGCAGCGCGTTCGCGATGCTAGCGTCGGTGTCACGAAGCTCGAACTTGGCGTAGTCGTCCTTCAGCTCCCGGATTTTCACCCGAGGCATGCGCGCGTACGATACACCCTCCATTGCTCTCTCACTCTCACTCTCACTCTCTCTGCTCTTCGCTAACAAACACCATAGAGAAAGAATAGAAAGGTGAAGAAGAAGGAATAGGTCTTTTGAAACCCTTCCAAACCCAGAAGAGCCTTTTATTGGAATAATATGGTAATTTCATTTGTATGCAACCCGGGCCAGCCAAACTCCAACCCCAGTCCAAGTTTGGACCGTCATATTTTTTAATAATAATAGGATCGTAAAAATTGTAATATAAAAAATTGTTATAGAAACTATGCTCATATAATATTACATTTAGTTTTAAATAAAATATATATTTCTTATGTCACAGTTGAGTTGTTGTGTATAGTCTTATATACTTTCACTTCATTCTGATTTTTTAGTTTTTAATTGGTTTTTATTAATTTCAATGGTTGCACATATTTACCACTTGTGTCGAAAAATAAATGAAACGGATCTGTGAGCAGAATGTGAGTCAAAATTTATGAAAAGATCATTGATTTAATTATTTAACACACACACACACACACACATATATATAATCATTTAATCAACGCACGAGTTCTGACTTCCAAAAAAATAAAATGCCTGAGTTTTCATAACTTCTTATCTTGAATTAGAGTATCAAAAAGATAAAAACACCAGTGTAGCAGTAGCATCTTTTCTTTATTTTTTTTTAAATATAAATATATAGTACTTGAATTTAAGTAGCGTGAAGAGAGTTCTTTGATGAAAGTGTGCTTTGCATGACACCCGCGTATGCTGAATTGCTGATTATTTAGTTGTATGAAAATAAGGACATAAAACAACCTTGAATAAAGATTGTTCTGGTCTTCACATTTTTGAAGGTTGTTTGCTTTAATTTTTTGAATGGTAAGGATGAAAAGTGGTGGCATACTGGCTTGCATGAAGAGGAATATAATTAACTTGACCATTGTTTCCGGCTTATTTGAGTTCAGTTCAGTTCAACAGACAATAGAAGACAGTAATAGAAAATACTTGATTATCTTCCTTCTTCCTTTTTAACATTAACCATTTTCCTTTGTTTGGAGAAGATGTGTAATACTGGAAAGGAAGATGGAAAACCACATGCTCACTAGAATAGTGCATTCTGATACTGAACTGGAGGAATCAATAGCAGGTGCAATATAACTACCACATAAAGTGAAGGCAATTAGATCATGAATTTTTTTATCCTTTGAGTAGTAATAGTGCACATATAAATCCACTGGAAAACTATACCTTCAGAAGCAGTAGAGAGCTATCATTACTTAGAATGGAACCACTTATTATATGTACTTTGAATAATAAGATGATCATTATTTAGCGCAGATGATGCCTGCATGATAACAACCGAAAATATGTCAGCACAGATAATGAATCTAAGTCACCTAAGCTTTTGCAAGAGTTAGCAGACATATTAAGTGTGTGTTTGGTTCTGCGTTAGAATTAGTTATAGGTAGAATTAATTTTGTCAGAATTAATTTAGTTAGAATTGATTTTGAAGTAAAGTGATTTTTATATTCGATAGTTCATCTAAAAGTGATTCTAACATAAAGCAATAAATTTTCACTTCTCCTAGAATCAATACTAAAGGCAAAAATTGATTTTGAAACTTGAAAACCAAACATCATAAAAATTGCCAAAATCAATTTTGGGGGGTTAAAATCAATTTTAACCCTCCCAAACTGAAATCCAAACATGCTATAACTAACCTCAAAGTCTCTTTTGTACCGCGGCGTACTTTGCATCGGATGGTGGGGAGTCCAAGGCGCTGGTGAGCCTCATAGCGGTGACAGCCAGAGAAACCTACAAACCAAAGACGATAAATATTATGTTTCCATTGTGAGAAGGCATGGATGGCTCTTGGAAACAATAAGGATCCTCCACTTTCAATTCCTTAGATTTGCTGATCTTATTGTTTTTCATTTTCATAACTCTTTCATTGTCTGTTATATCTCAGAAATGGCCATGAGCGAGAGTTATGATAACAAAAAATTTTCTGCTTGCATATACTAATACTATCCAGAAAAGCACATACCGTAATAGACTCCATCAACCTCGAGGACATCAATCTGTGTCAATTAGAAGGAACTTAAATTAGCAGCTGAGCATGATGTTTTATGAATAACAAATTTATTTAATGAGAAAAGGAGGAATTGTAAGTATTACAAACACAAAACATGAACCAAACTAGTGATATATTAAAAGGTTCTTTTCATACCATCAAATACAGAACATTAATTCATCAACGCCAAGAACATAGCCTCATTTAGACTCAGGCATATGCATGCATCACAAAGTATATAGTACAAATATAATATAGTTACAATGGCATGGTCTTGTAATCAATAGGGCCATTTAATCTATAGTTGGTCACGAATTTTATTTGCATGCGTGCACAACATTGTCCCCACTTTCTTCGGAAGCACTGCAGAAGAAATTTGTCGACTTTGTTTTCGTGTTCTATATTCCAAGGTCAAAATAACAGTATAATTCAAAATTCCACTCAAATCTCTTTTTTGGGTTATAACCAATGCAACCTTCACTTACTGCCACCCAAATCTTAATATGGTTGTGTGAAGCCAAACTTCTTAGCCAATCCTCAGTCACAAATATAAAGGATAAAAGTAAATGGTGGGAACAACAGATTTGAGCATCCAAAGGGCTAATCTCTTAATCCATGTACGTAATACAGAGAGCTACCAATGAAAACTCCTTTCCTGAAACTTAAAAATCTTGCTTCTTAATGATAGTTTCAGATAAAGGTAAGCAAAAGAAGAAAAAGGAAAAAACTAAATACAAATTAAGAAGCATCCTTATCCCTTGTTTAGACTCATGCCCTTTTATGGTTCTTTTGTTCACTACACTTCAGATTTTGGCTAATAGAAATTAGCTTATCCCTATCTCTATATATATATCAATGTATGTCGATGGGTTCTCATTCTCCCTGTCAAATCCACCTACTGATGAAGTTAATTTACTGTCATACAAATAATAGATACTTAAGAGTCAGAAAATCTCAATAATGCATGATGAGCATTTCCTTCCCTTGAGCAGGAAATTCCTTTAGCAACTTGGCATATTCAAATGACTTGATTATAATTACATTTTCTCTTTTATTTTGGATTTTATCAATGCAAATTTATTACCACAAAATGCTCAGTATGTGGAAAATGAAGTTCTACCAACCAATTGTTGCATAGTTATAACATGCAGAATTGCAAACAAGTACTCACCAGTTACTTTACTTCCACAAATCTTCTTTTCAATAGGAAAAGGCATGTTGGAAACAAGTCCATAATCTTTTTACAAGCATTTGCAAAAGTGGTATCACTATCATAACTGGTACAAAAGGATAGCCATGAATTTTATGGCATGCTACACAAATATTACTATCACAACTTCCAATGAAAAATAGTTCCGACGAATCGATTAAAAATCACTTTATGTTTTTTTCATTTTTATGTTTTCTGTTCTCTCAGACCTTCTCCTGTTGAACAGACAAAGCTTGAAGATCAAAGAAGACAAGAATTTCAGCTTAGACTCCAATCGAAACTATATCCAATGGACCCCCATAATACATAATAATAACATAGAAGCCACCACCCCTACTTTCACAGAGCCAAAGCCAAAGCCAATACAGTAGCTGACATATAAACTCCGAAAGCAACACAAAGCTTTTGAATACAAATTTGCAAAAGGAAGCAAATGCTTACAGGTACTTGCAGTCCAATTTCACTGATACTGTCCATGAGTTCTTGAACTTTGTTAGGATCATTTGCTCTTGTCCTCATCAGAGGCCTTCTGATCTTATCAAGAGGAAGCTCCACTATCACTGGGCCCCCACCACCACCACCACCACTGCTTCCTGAGCCACCAGGAGGAGCCCCTGAATATGAAAATAATAATAATAATAATAATAATAATTTAATCTAAAAAAGTTGAAAGGAAAAAAAAAAAGTGAAAATATACAATTTTTAATTGATAGAAAGAGAGAGAGGAAGTTGTGCACCATTGGAGTTGGATGAAGCAGACACTGTGAAGCTCCTCAACCTAATAGTTGGAACCTGCAGAACAAAATTTGCCATTTTTCTTCTTTGTACCCATACTTTTTTCTTTTCTCTTTGTGGTTCTATTTATAGTCAAAATGAATTGAGAACCAGAGGATTTGAAGGGCTACATCATAAACGTGGCCCACCATTTTCAACGGCCAAGATGATTCCTTTACAAGTTATTTGGAAGGACCTTCTACACGGAATAATTACTCCACATAACATAAGGATCAAAGCTTTTACTTTCCCCTGGAAAATGAACTGATTTCAGGTTTCAAACTTACTAGCTCCTCGGAGCCATGGCAGCACTGGTTCCTTTCTCTCTTCTTAGGTACACCACTCACTCTCTATTTGTGTGTAATGAATGTGTGTGTTTTTGTGAAATGCTATTAAGTTGGTGTTTGTATGATTGGCAGGAAATACTCGCCATTGATGACAGCAAGACCTTTCGTTCTGAAAGCGTACAACCTCAATGTCTCCAAGTTTGTTCTTCCTCTTCAATCTCGCAGGTTTTTTTTTTTTATATCTTTTTTCTTAATTTTTTGTGTTGATTGGTGAAGGAGGTTAAAGTTGCCTTCTTGATGAGATGGGCAGTGCTTGAAACTAGAAAAGTGGGAAATTTGTTTGTATAAGAATTAAGAAGAGAGATAGGAAAGTTTCTCAGGCTATTAGTGAAATTTTTAGCATTAGGTAACAGAGTATCTTAAAGGTGTTAATAAAGTCCTTTCATAAATTTAGTATATAAATGTTGTCACTTTGAATTTGAAGGACGAAAAAGCAGCCTGTGAAACCCGTCACTGCTCTAAGATACCATGGCTTTGTGGGTTTATGACTTAGAATCCAAAAATGACAAATTTTCTATGGAACTCGTTTGTTACTATTATTAGAGGTATATTAGTAGAGAAGAGATGAAAGGAAATAGCACTCCATGTACCCAAAGCAAAATAGAATGCAAATGCAAACAGAATTCAAACAAGTTTTATAAGCCTCCAATCTGCACCTGGTGGTTATTTTTTTGAAGTTATTATTGAATTTGAGTAGACTTTTCTTGTGACATATGGGGAGGCGATAACAAAGGGTGTCTCAAACAGTATCGTTCATGAAACAGTGGATTTATGCTAGTAGCATGAACTAGGCAAGCATTCTTTGGGTTTGGAAACAAACATCAGCTGAACAGATTGCAGGAAGTGCTATGCGAGCAATCCGTTGCATTTCATTTAGGAGTGTGCCTTATTTTCTATTTTAATGGTGTGTTTGGTATGGGAGTAAAAATGAGAGTGAAAATTTCATGGATTAGTTAATCATGAGCCTAATCTATGAAATTTTCACCCCCATTTTTAACCTTATACCAAACACACCCTAAATGTGGGCAAAGGAACTTTTGCAACCTAATCTAAGCATTGGATGTATAAATAACAATGTAATGCTATTTCCCAAAAAATGTTTATCAAGGTGCTGTCTCTTGAGAACCGACAGCGTACATCCTTGAAGTACTGGGTACCTTGTAAGGATATTTTAAGTTTATCTTATTATTAGCTATAGTAGCAAATATACATGTCTAACCTCATCTTATACTACTGATATAAATTGTTGACAAACAGAATTGTCTTGACATTATATGTTCGGATTTATCTTTCCTCTTGTTTGGAATAGCTTTAGTTATTGACTTTATTGTTGATAGATGCCTGTTGACACTAAGCTTACTTATTACAGGTTGCCTTTTAGTGCTAGGGCCGCACACGATGAACAGGCTGCAGCCAAAGCAGCTGCTGCCAATGCTGATAGTGGAGCTCCAACAATGTATCATCGTCTGACATAATACCACTACTGTAATTTTAAAGTAGTTGCATGAATATTGTTCCGAATATATTTGCAACTTTCTAATTAGTCTAGACTTTTCACAAAACACTTAAGTACTAACAAGCTTCAGAAATACTTCAGAATCAAAGAATATTGAAAGATTTTAAATTAAAAGCATGATCTTATTTCTTTTTGCATAGAAGTACGATGTCATTATTTAACACACGATAAAAAGGAGCACCAATCCAATTGCAAGATAGCAATTTTCCAAAATATTCCGCCAATGTTGAAGTTTTCTCTCTCTCCCTCTCTCTCTCACACAGACACACAGAATGATGATCAAGGTTAAGCTTATCCTTTTTATTTTCTTTTTTGATATAAGATAGAAATTTTTCTTAGGTGCTCACTGAGCAAGAAACAAATGTTACTCTATATCATTCATAGCTTAACACCTCAGTTATTGCATTAAAAATATAGTGAAAGTGATAGATAGCAATCCCAAAAATCTAAGGAGTTAAACTGTGAAAGGTAGAGCAACACCTTTTTTTTTTCTTGTCTGGAAGCACAAAGGAATTTCAAGGACTGTTAGGTTTAATATAATCAATGAAATGCCCTTCCATTTTTTAAACATGTTAACTCCTGGATTAAGTTGTTATACATCAGGAAAAATATCTTATCAATTGTATGCATATATTTCATAATCAATTTATTATGCTTTTTTTTTTTTAATTTGTTTAACTTTGTGGCACTTCTATCTCTTTTCAGATTTGACAAGATCATAAATAAGGAAATCCCTTCAAGCATTGTCTATGAAGATGAAAAGGTCCTAGCATTTCGGGACATCAATCCACAGGCTCCAGTTCATGTTCTAGTCATTCCAAAATTTAGAGATGGATTAACAGAACTTGCAAAGGTGACTAATCACCCTTATGTGTTGTGTACACTGACCGAGTTTTGCGTGATTATTCTTTTATAAGAATATTCTTTTGCTTTTGCCCCCACTGTGGCTACTGACAGGAAGAAAAAGATTAAGTATTTATATATGGCTTCTTGCATTTATATAAGATTTTTGCAGTGATGGTTTTTTTAATTTATAAAGTTGTAAGGAGATATTGACAGCATGCATTTAAAACAACAGACTATATTTCATAAGTGAGGCTTCCAAGGGAAACAAGTCTTGATGAATGGAAGCACAATGATCTCATACACTAAGAAGAAAAGTAGTAGGAATTCAAAAAGGAAAAGATTAAATTGGCATACGGTCATTGAGATGTTCAATCATTAATTAGTACCTTTTTCTTGCTGATCATGAGATTTTTTGTTAGCTTTGAGTTACTTAGATGCCTCATTAGATAGCAATCCTTTCTCTGGGAATTTGTCCTTGCATCTGTCAATACAATGCCCCTCTCGGCTGAGTAAAAGAAAAGGGGGAAAAAATAAAAAATAAAAAATAAAACTGGGTGCATTTTGATCTAAGCCTGATGCATAATATCCATCTCCATCTGCAGGCTGAAGCTAGACATGGAGAGATACTGGGTCAACTTCTCTTTGCTGCCAAAATAGTAGCTGAGAAAGAAGGAATCCTTGATGGATTTCGTGTTGTCATCAACAGTGGTCCGAGTGCTTGTAAGCCTGTCTCTTGTGCAACTTTCTCAAAATCTTGTTCACTTGCTTATAATGGTTTTCCATTTTTACTCAGTCTCGCTCATCTCTTATTCTGATTAGGTCAATCTGTGTATCATCTGCACTTGCATGTCCTAGGTGGGAGACAGATGAATTGGCCACCTGGTTGAAGGTTGGAAATCAATCCTTGTAGAAATTTATCATTTTCCCATGTTATCATGATAACATCGCCCCATTTTCTGATGTAATTTCACATGAACATTTCATCATGAGCTGTACTAGTAACCTACCTAAATGTCATCCAACTCTTAGAGAGAGTGAGAGACTTGATCTATCTTTTTCCTTTGTGTTTATAAAACTAATAGAGCTCAGTAATAATTGAATGAAAGTTGAAATGCTTTGTTATTAGGAAGCCCTAAACTTGAACTTTAAAGTAAGTACAGGGCTCTTCAGTTTATGGCACTAAAATTCTAAATAAGCAATGCTAATTATACTTATTCTGAACTATATTAATTTTGAACAGTCAACTTTTAATGGAGGCACGCATGCCAAATGCTAAATATGGACAAGTAGCTAAGTTTAATTTACCATCACAACATTGCTTCAGCACTATCATTATCTTAAATTTTTATGTTCGAAGGTTCCATGCGCATTAAGCTAACTTTTTAAACATATTGTCTAGTCCGCAGCTGAAGATCCAATAAATGATAACAGCGCAGACACTTTAACATGGTTTTGACATGCCCAATAGGCAATATCATGTCACGTAAATAAATGGAATAACAATGCTACGGATACTGGTATACATACAACAAAACAACAAAGAAGGAGAGGCCCTGTTAAAAAATAAAAATGATCATATACTTTATTCTATATCCTGTACAATTCAATGACGGTACAATTTAGCTATTAACTTCTCAGCCTCATCTTAATGCGTAAGGGAATATAAAGCTTCTGGAATCTACACTCGTACCATCACCATGGCAACAAACTATACCCAGCCTTCAAACATATCAGACTCAGTCAGGCCCCAGTAACATGTAGAATTAATTAAAGAACAATGATGGATGCAATAAAGATTCTCACAAAAGCCTCACATAATAAATAGGAGTAGCTGGGATTGTAGTGGTGTGTGTACAGTAGCTTTTTGTAAGGCTTGTGTGAGAACACTTGCATGCACATCTATCAGTTCACTTAATTAAATGTTCTTGACACCTCGAAATGCACTTGCAAAACTGAGCCACGGGGTTTCATAGAATGTTAAACCCAATTTGTGTGGAAAGAGTTCTATTCGGTTCTAATGGCAGTCTGGTTTGTACATATGCAAGAACAGTCAGGTTCCTTTTTAAACAGCCTTTTCTCGCGGTTAATCATCAGTTTAATCAAGGGTAGCTTTTTGGAAACTTGGCGCCAAATCTCATTAACTGCCCCATCTGGTTCTTCATATTCGAAGTATCGCTTCACCTAAAAACAGATAAATTAAGTTAATGCCCTGAGGTAACAAAGGGAAAGAAAAATCAAAACAGAAGTTAACTAGAATACCCTCCTATAACTTGTTTTTTTCAAACAGAACTCATTAAAAACAAAAGCAAGTTAAAAATAGAGAAGAAAGATTTAGATAAAGTGAAACAGAAGGTAATACTTTAGGTAGGAATTAAAATTGGTGATACTTGCTTGGACCTTCTATGATTTCTGCTTGAGCAGCTAGAAAGAGGCATCAATGCAAGCAAGCCAAGTACACCAGAATACCAGGGTTCAAGGGTGGCAATGATTTATAACATACATATAGGGGAGAAGCAATGAGAACCTATTACACTAATTCAAGCTTCATACTCAGGTTTTGTTTTAACAAATCATGAACTCCTCAATTGCCATGGGTCTCAATAAGCATAAACATAAAGATCATAACATGTACTTATGCATTTATTGAAGGACTGGAAGCTCAAAGGAGGGGAGTGAGGAAAAAGGATTCTTGTTTCGCACAAAAGGAAACTACTCTAATCAAATTTATTAAACATATAAGTAGCATAACAGAAAATCGATGAGAAACTACACACACTTACTCATGAAAAACAATTATTAACCTCAGTTAAAAGACTGAATACAATAAAGTAACCATGTCTTCCCAACAACACAATACCGTTTGTCTATGAAGACAAAAAACTTAAAAGAGGGTGAAGAGAGAAAAGGAAACACTATTGGCTATAAAAGTAACAAGGTCAATCAGTTTCCACCAAATCTCTCAGTCTACGCATTACTATCTTTTATTTTGGTTGAACCATGTGAAAACTTCATACTAAATACCAGCAAAAAAAAAAAAAAATGCAATTGGCAGAGTCGAACTCAATAGTAGCAATAACATCCACATATTTTACTGAAAAATTAAATTATGCCAGCACTACTAACCTCTTTTAGTTCTTTCTGATATTCCAGGATGCTATCAGGGGTCACTGATCTCAACTTTGATACCAAATATCCTGGCTTTATAGCAGAGGCAGTTTCTGCAAATACAGCAATCTTTCTATAGTCTATAGTATCTTCAAAAGGCAACTCAATACTATCACTGACAATCACTGGAATGCACAAGCTAACTATAGCATCAAACAATCTACAGGCTGATGGAGTATCTCCAGCAGGATGTAAACAGAACTTTGATGTATGCATGCCTTGTGAAGCTGCCCGTCTACTCTCTCTGGATTGTGCTCCATGCTTTATTATCACATCCTCTTCCTTTTCTAGAATTTGAAAGAGTGTATCACGAATTTTCCCTCCCTGTAAAACGGTTTAGGACATAAAAGAATCAATATAACAACTTAACAAGAACCCATGTGCACAAGATATGTGCCTGAGTCAAAGGCAATGTTCTGGTTATTTAAGCATATACAAGAAAAACGACCCTGTCGGGGAAACTGATTATGGATACCAAGTGGTACAACATATGACCACCAGAAAGTAGAATATTACCCAAGTAAAGAATGCATATTAGTTAAATGAATACAAATGAAATTCTTAGGAGAAGATATATGAGCATAATAATGCCATACTTCTAATCACAAAAAATTAAGAATTGATACCATGTCCAGCAAGCTCTCATGAAGTAAAAGACCGAAAAAAAAAATCTGGTTTTGCCAAATGGCAACAGATAGCAAAGAAGAAATTCTAATGCCCAGAACAAAATTGGAAAAAAAAAGGACAGAGACGCCTAAATCATCACACTTGCATTGGATATACGATCTCCGAAACACAAATCTGAGAATGAAAATTCTCTGAGTCACTCAATTATCAAAATTCACCAGAAAATATATGTCACCATCGCATACATAAATATACAGTCACAAACAGAAACAGGGGAAGAAAAAAATGCATCACCTCTTTGCGATACCGATTGCCCATGAAGAAGAGCAACGTCTTGCGACTCTCGACGCTGACGTCACCCTCGTAGCTCCTGATACGGTGCGAGTAGGGCACCACCACGTCCTTCACCAGCGACCCTTGGTCGGGTCTCAGCCTCCCGAAATCCGCCACCAGCAGCACGCAGTTCCTGACCCGATCCATGACCCGGTACATCGCGTTCGGATCCGACGCCACGATCACGTGGTCCCTCCCGCCGCTCCTCCTCCAGTACTCCTGCCCCTCCAGCCACTCCACTAGCGCCTCCTGGTTCTCCTCGTCGCTGTAGGCCGGTTTCTCCGGACCGGGACCCGACCCGGCGGGCCGGACCGGGTTCACGATCAGGCTCAGCGACGAGAAGAACGGCACGAAGAACAGGTCCGCCTCCTCGGGATCCGAGACACGGACCAAGGGCGATCCGGCCCGCTCGGATTCGGGTCGGGTCAGATCCGAGAAGAGGTACCACTCGGCCATGTGCTGGTGGCCGGGGTACTTGAGCAACGCGACGTTGTGGGGGGCGCGTGCGCCACGCGCCAGGGAGTGGTGCTGGATGACGCCGTAGGTGAACCTGTGGGGGAGATCGTAGAGGTAGACTCTGACAGCGGCGGGGTTGCCGCCTCCGGCGGCGGCGAGGAGGGCGGAGCGTAAGGGGAAGGTGGCGGTGGCGGTGGCAGTGGCAGTGGCGTCGAGGGTGGGGTTGGAGAAGGCGTTGAAGACGGCGTAGAGGGCAAAGATGAGGGAGAAGGTGATTAGGGTTTGCTTGAGGAGGGGTTTTCGCGCCATCGCGAGGAAGAGCGCGTGGGAACTTGTGCGGAGACGAGAGAGGAGAGTGGGTTTTGGTTTTCTGGTTTTGGCCTTTGCTGATGCTCCTCCTCCTGCTTCGTCCATGCTTATGGTGGGGCTCGTGAGCAACCGGCATTTGCTTCTTTTCTTCACCTTCGTATATATACGAGGTACAGGATCAGAGGGTTTCTTTTTTATTCTCTTTTATTTATTTATTTTAAAAAAAAAATTGTTTTGCTATGTTTCTGCTTCTTCTACTAAATTTTCGATGGTTGAAAAGAGATTCAAATTTCCACGATATATTTGACTTGAGTCTTGATTCTTGATTCTCATACTGTGTTGCGGAAAAATTACGAGGAATTACTAACTTTGATTTGCGTTTGTGCTTAACATATGGCCACGGATGATTATACTATTGATTACTGAAGGCTTGATGAACTAAGTAAATAAATAAATACCCATTTTTGGTTAAGAAATAAATAAACACCTGAAGGCCCATATTTTTTACATGAAAAACAAAAGAAAAAAGGAAGCTTATTTTTTATAGAATAAAAAAAAGGGAAGCTTATTAGAGATTGACAAAAATGAGTCCTAAAATATTATTAAAAAGAAAAGGGGCAAAAAATAAAAAAGGAGCATAGGTGTGTTGGATGAAAGGGCGTTGAGCTCACGATTTTGATTCAGTTGTAAATGACAATGAAGTATGAAGGAAGCCTTACTATCACTTTGGATTTATTCTTGTGAGCGGATTTTAAGGCCAGTGTGACATCTAGACTAAAGATTCTGTTTCATCTTAGAGTTGTAGTATTAATTTACTTCATGGTTATAAAAAATTTGCAAATTTATTAATTACTAAAGATTCTATTTGCAAGTTAAATAGAAAGAAATTGAACTAAATCAAATCGAATTGAATTAAGTCAAACTAAACCAAATTAAATTGAACCACAATGAATTAAATTAAATCGGAATAGATCAGATCGAATTATATTAAATTATATTAAACCAAATCAAATTTGATTTGACCGAATTAAACCAGACCAAATCGAATCAAACCATATCGATTTAGACTAAATCGGAACAGATCAGATCGAATTATACTAAATTATATTGAACCAAATCAAATTTGATTTGACCGAATTAAACCAGACCAAATCGAATCAAACCATATCGATTTAGACCAAATCGATATGGATTGGACCAAACCAAATCAAATCATATCATAAAATTAAATCAGATCGAACCAAATCGAATAAGACCGGTCCTAAATCGATATGGATTGGACCAAACCAAATCAAATCATACCATAAAATTAAATCAGATCGAACCAAATCGAATAAGACCGGTTGGACCGGATTACTTACTTACATCTTTATTACGTAATTCTTAAATCAAGTTTTATATAAGAGGAACAAGGATTTTAAATATTTTTATCTTTTTTTTTAAAACTAAAGTGTCATGTTATTTCTTAACTCTTCTTATGTTTTATTAGTACTTGTCAAAATCGTGTTCCTACTCACAAGGTTACTGTACAGTACTGTTAGGACAAAGAGAGATTATTATACTATTCTCAAAGGGTCTAAATATAATATTAATAAAATTCAGGGAGTGTTATTATAATTTACCCTATATAACAAACGAGGTAAATCCAAATCGTCATGATCAAACACTGGATCCATTCCTTCTGACTTTAAAAACCAAATTTTCACGAGCTTTACACTTCAAGGTTTTCATCATGGTTTTTAATTGAACTAATTCGTTTCTTAGTGCATGATTTTCCTATATTTCTTGATTTTGCCGCTTGACTTTGATATTCATATTACAAAACCTGCTGCTATTGTGTTTTTAACTGAAAAGTGCTACTCAACATTCCCGTGGAATTAGGTTCAGATCTGTAGAGGGGAAATGTAATTTAGAAGATACGTATTTCCTTGACAGTAGACGCTTATTCAATACCACAAATCAATCATCGAAAAAAGCTACCATTGCATAGTTGTATGAATGTGACCCTTATTGATTCACGTTGACAGCCTTTATTTTGGGCAGTTGAGAGCGTTTATTGGACAGAAAATTCAATTCTATGAAAGTAACCACTTTTTTTAGAGCTTTTATTTTTCATTGGACAGAAATTTTTTCACCTATTCTTTTGTGGAAATATCTCCCCAACCTTTTAAAAGAACTTTTTGGACAGGAAATTTATCGCTTAATCTTTTGACAAATATTTTGAAATTTTTTGTCATCTAGGCATATACTTTATGAAAAAAAAAATAACTTAGTACTTTTTTCTACTATTTGTAGATTACAATTTTATCCTATAACTTTTTTATTTTTGTCATTACACACTTATACACACTTTTTTATTTGGAAGGGGGTAAGTGGAGATTGATCCTTTGAATCGAATCCGGGTGCGACTTTTCAGAAGCAGCATATTAACCACTTCTATTATGTCCTCTTTCTTATTTTACCTATAACTTATAACCTATAAATATTACTACTACACTAGGCTCCACCATCTTAGGCCATGCCTTTGATGGGCTTAATGTGCAACGAGATTTTTTTTTTTTGGTTGGCCTATATGCGAGAAACAGGATCCAAGGGCATATGTAAAAAAGAACAAATGATTCAAGGGCTTGTTTGCTTCTTCTGCTAAATTTTCGAACTTGAACTTCCAATAATAAAATTTTATATTACACTGAAGGCATAACTAATTAACTATGTAAATAATTAAATATCCGGATACAAATATTATATTTAATCTTATAGATTACGTATATTTCATATAGGATTTTTTGAAATAAATCTTATATTAAGTGAGATTTAATGAAAAAGAAGCTCTGTCCCATAAGACTTTCATGCAATGTCATCCATGTATGAATATAATAAAATAAATTATAAAATAAATAAACTAACATAACAAAGACTAGCAAAAAAAAATTATATATATTAATAGGAACAAATTGATTATGAAAAACTTAATTTTAGTAACAAAGTTCAAATTGATATAAATCTAATATGACTTAGAAATTAAATAAAATAAAAATAACTAGAAATTATAATTGTCTTTCTCTATTATATAAGTACAGAGAGTTTGCCAGAGTTGCTGTAGCTGGAAATGTCATTGTTGCCCTTGCTTTAAAGTGTGATGGTACTGTGAGGTAGTGGAAAGAAAGGTTATTATAGTCGATGGCTGTCCTAGGTTGGTTGTCGTGAAATCATGGCTTTGCCATTTGAGGAGACAATTGTCCAGTGGAGGTTTACTCGGTTTGGGCTCCTTATGTTCATGCAATTTTTATTTTCAGAATTACCCTCAACCCGAAGTCAATCTTTCGAGCATAGGGATTTGTTTAGGGATATGTTAGCCTTTGTGTAATTGATTTTTGGTTTAAATTTTTTCAACTTACAACATTATCCCTACTTTTAGATGAAAAATCTTATGAAGATTGTTAGATAATAGGTTTATTGGGAATTTCAACTGATTTGTGAACTAATCTCTCATCTCTCTTTCCCCCTCCTACCTCATTTTGTCTATGTTGTGGTTTATTTGTTCTTCATTTCATTTTTCTATATTTTTATTTCTCTTACATTTTTCTTTATTTTTGTTGACTACTAGTGTAATAGCCCTGCAATGCACGAGAATGATATAAATTTTGAAATGAAATTAAAATTAATTAAACTGAAATCTTACATATAAAATAAACACATTAATATGGGTACATATTATAAAGTAATTGTTAATAATATTGTTATGACCATAGACAGTTGTATATAAAATTGACTTATCGATAATCATTAAAATATCTAGACCTGCACATAAAAAAAAAATGATTACTCTTGAATACATATGCTGCCAAAAGAAAGGTATTTTCAAATCATCTATGCTACTTCATTAATTCTAATTGTGTAAGATAGTATGACCACAATCTGCAGAAAATTAAGTAAAATAGTTAATATAGTAAATATATTTATGCCTGTGGTTTAATCAAAAAAATATATTTATGTAAATTATGTTGTAAAACATTGAAATCATACATGGTGAATATGGTAAATATGTTGTAAATACATTGAAATCTGAACCTTCTCACATGTAATTACTTCAACTGCATGAGATGTTTCATTAACCACTTCATTTTCAACGGGAGACGGATTATTAGGAGCATTAACAACAGACAATACTTGAGGGTTTTCAACATTATCAGCTGAAAGTTGGGCTGCATTTTGAGGAACAACGTGCTCCACAGGAGAAGGTGCATCATAAAATGCAGATTCAGGAACAAGGTAGGGAATAGGACAAGGACCATCACAAGTTGAAAGGTTAAGTTCAGGTGTGATCTCAAAATCAATAGCAGGTACCTCAGAAGAAAGAGGTTCAAGTTTGATAGCTGCATAAAGAGAAGGTTCTTTCACATCGACTTTCATAGGATCGAGAGCAGGGAAGGTATCGAAAACAGGATCCAGAAGATACTTTGCAGGAGTAGTAGGATACTATACTTTATTGAAGTCTATGTCCCTTATCCTAATAACGAAAGCATTGTTGCCTACATAAAATGCCTTCATCCAATCTCCATATTTAAGACTATAGACCTGCATGATTTGCTCATAACTAAGAGTAAAATAATCTCGACATTTGATTTTTCCATATTTTTATTTCTCTTATGTTTTTTCTTTGTTTTGTTGACTATTGGCACATTGTTTCTTTGTAGGATGGATGGTGGTTGATTGAGTCTTCAAATTTTCCTTTATGCATCTTTTTTTTTGTGTTTCTGCTGGAATGATTTTTTGAAAGCGGAGAAAATATGGTGGCGGTGTCTTTGTCGCATGTTTCGGGTTCATGTGATGGTGGACGTAATGCATGTTGGCAGTTGTCATTTTTGTCTGTGTTTTCGCATTTTAGTTTGAGTTTAATTGGTATGCATTGATAGTGTAAAACTGTTTTACATTGTCAATCAATAGAAATAGAGAAAAGTGAGAAATTATGGTGGATCCTTCATTATAATGGGTAGTTATTTATATGAGTTGGCACTTTTCACTATTTCTATTGGCTGACGTGTAAAATTGTTTTACACTGTCAGTGCATTTAAATTAAATTATTTTAGTTTTTAATTTATAATTTGAATTATTTTTGGTCGTTAACATGGTTTATATTTATGAGAATTTGTTGCTTTGATTCGTGAATTCTTTACTATTTTTTCAGTTCTGTAGTTCCTTAATTTTAATTTATTTAAAATAGCTTATATTTCGTATTTTAATTATTAGTTTTTATTTATTTTGTTGATCACCAATTCATATCTGCTTTAAGGTTGGGGTTGATTTGGAGGAAAAAAGACAACTAATTTTTTAGCTATTAAATTGCAATTCATGGATATCAAAATTGTTTATTTCACCTACTTGATGGAAAGTCTTTTTTTTTTTTTTTCAAGAATTGAAGTTTGAGAGGAAAAACGGCTGCTCAAAAGGTGATTACGGAAGTAGGGTACAAGTTATTATACTATTTGCAGTTAATTATGTTTTTGAGGGCAAGAAAATAATTGAGATTTTGTATTGGTAGCCTTATGTTATAAATATTTGTGATTCTTATTAATTTTTATTTAAATTGCTAGAATTAGTGAGCTGTCATAGTGAAAATATAAAAACTACTAATTGATGCATCCATTATTTATTTGAGTTTAATTAGTATACACTGATTATTTTACACTGTCAACCAATAGAAATACTTGAAAATGAGAAATTATGGTGAATTCCTTATTATAATAAATGATTATTTATATGAGTTATCACTTTCTACTATTTCTATTGACTTTATATTGTTAATACATTTTAATTAAATTCTATTTATTTTGTGCGAAATTGCGTACTCAGCTATTTACTTGGATATGTAAATATGATATAATTTATACATTTATGCCGTGTAAAGAAAATAAAAACAAAAAATAAATAAAAATAAATAAATATGAATACAAAACTATCTTTTAAGCTGTTTTTGCCATATATATATATATATATATATATATATATATATATGTGTGTGTGTGTGTGTATGTATAGTTTACTGCACAGTTAAAGCGATTTAATGTGCTACTCGCACATGTAATTTGATGTATGCGTTTCTATGTAAGTATTGCAACTATTTTTCATCTTCTGGATTGCTGTAATAAACTCCCCTTTACTTAGTAATGAGAACTTTAAAGGAATTAAAGAGAAATTATTTTCAATTCTTCAGCAAAGCTTCTTAAATCTTCTTGACTTTATAGATTTCTCTTTTTGTTATTCTTTTTTAATTTCTACATCCTTCCGTTCTTCTTTTCTTTTTCATTTGCAAAGCATTTAATTTTGTTTCTGTTGTATGATTTTCGTGTGCACTGAATTAAGTTATGAAAGATATTTAATACTTTATAACCTATGTTATTATTTAAAATATACATGTTGCATTATTGACCTTCAACGAAAACAAAAAGGCTTTTTTCCAAAAAAGAAAAAGAAAAAGAAAACTTGAGATTTAATAAAATGGCTGTCCTATACATGTCTAAAGTTGTTATAATAATAAATAATTGTTTCACGATTCTAGAAATTTTGACAAAATCTTACCATAAAATGAGAACTTTTTATTGAAAACAAAGGAAAATACTGATTTTTGGGTAAAATGCGAAAAAGACACTCCCATGATACGGTCATCAATTTTATTTTGCTCGAGTATTCTCTATTCTCTACATTGGAAAGATACTTCAGTGCAAGAATCAAAATCAGCGCAGTAAACACGCAACGCACGTTCGCATATTCGAGCAACCACAAGCAAAATTCAGGGCATTCTTTGAGGAAATAGAATTTAAGCAACAATAGCTGCACATCTGCTCCACTACAAATGCCATGGACATAGGCCAAACATTCATTTCATAACATGAAATCATGCAATTAGATGGGGCAACTGATTCTCTAGAAACAGAAATTGAACATTTACACCACTGTTCTTAGCTCAACGGTAGCTACTTAATGGGTCAGCTGTCTTCCCGGACCTAGCATCAGTCCATGCTTTTGCAATTGTTTTCTTCATCTCGTCATCCCCTTCCTCATACATATTCTGCAATGTTCAATGCATGCATAGTAAATGTCAAATTGAAGGTTAACTGCACTAAGCCAATAAATTACAGATACATCTTCATTATAGAAATTAATCATCGTTTAGCATGGTAATTAATCATTAGTTGAGAATGCTTAATTGACTTGTCCTCTTTAACCAAGATTACGGATTTAAGTCTTGTGAATGAAAAAAACTAATGCTAGAAGAACGTTACCCCTATAGTTAGCCGACCCAACTTTTGAGTCAAATTAATTGGAGTTTAGTGAACTTATTAGTGGCTTAGAACCCCAACCAAAAAAAAAAAAAAAAAGGGAGATAAAACAGAATCTTACCTTCATTAAGTCCATGATTCCTGCCATTGGGTCTTTCTCTTTATCCAAATTTGGCTTCAGCTGTAAAATCAACACAAAAGTTACTACTTTATCCCATTGATAAACAGGGAAAGAAACTGGTATCTCACTCAAAGAATTACAATACCTTGTCTTCTTTGAAGTGCAAATCCAGCCAGTTTGCTTTGGAAGCCTTGACCAGTGTGATGATCACCCTTGTAGGCTTGACCACAACCTTACATTTCTCTGGCACTATCTCCTTGTGCAATTTCGGTATTGCGCATCGGTAGTTCTTCCCTTGAATATCATGGAACTTAACATCGAAGGACATTGGCTTAAACTCGGACTGAATCTTACTCTCATCAACTCCCTCCAGAGAAACATATATCTGCCAAAGAAACATCATCCAGAGCAGAAAATTTCTGATGTTAAAAATATAGTAACAGCTACAAATAACCTTAACTATGTCAAATATGACATGTTATGGCCACATAGGTGAACTTATCAAGGGAATTTATCCAGTATCCATGCTTTTTTCAATAATACCAATATTCACAATGAGTTTTGAAACATGCATTACTTGGTTTTTTTGTTTAAGAAAAAAATTTAAATAACAGCCACTGAGATTCCAAGATATGACCTCATACAAACTAACCAATTTCCTCACCACTACTCCACTCCTAATAGCTTAACATGCATTACTTGTTGATTACATTCAATACAATTTTCATTAGTTATTACAAATTAAGTTATTAACAATTAAAAAACAAAAAGAAGTATATATAGCAACTCCCACTTATAATGTACGGAAGCCTAGTCTACTACACAGTTTGAAGGACACCATTTCAAGTATCATCAACAATATGATGTTTTACCTTCACTTTGTCGTTATCCTGATCCCAGCTGAATGATGCAAGTGTAGCATAATTCAGTACAGGTGCGGGTGACACCCTAGTTCCAGTTGAAATAGGTGCTGGAATCTGCGACGTCCTTGCAGAAGATGCCTCCGATGATAACTGCAAATTAGGAACAAATAATATGACAATTAACACTGACAAGCAATGATGATGCAAAAACATAAATGGAATTCCAAAAAAAAAAAAAAAAGCAGATAAATATTTTGAGAAAAAGAAACTGAATTATAGGCTAGAATCAACGCAGGTAATTGGAGCTGAATAATGAGAAACAAGCGCAGAAAAATAAATTAGGAAAAATATGGAAAATGGAGGAGAAATTGTGTGTGAAAAGTGAAGAAGTAGAACCTTCTCCAAGTTGCGAATCTCGGAGGAGAGGAGAGAGAGGGTTCGGGGTCTTTTGGCGATTCCGTGGAGGTGATGAAGCTCCTCCAAATCCAATGCCAAATCCTCCGCCATTTCTTCTTCACCAAATCGCAGCGACGACACACACACACACCATTCCCAGTTCACACCGATGTTGTTATGTTTTATATGACGCTTTGGAAAATGCTAGAACCAACAAGGTATTACATCATGAAAGTTAGGGGCAATTTCGGGCTCTCTGTATTCTTTCTTTACTAGGGTTTTCCCTCTATTACCGAACGCGGAAGATTCTAGACAAAATGAGGATCATGTAGTCGGTTATGCTAATCAACGTGACTTTTTCTTTCTTTATTTTTTTGGCAAAAAAAGCGATCATCTTGTGTTGGTCCTCTATTACATTGGGTTAATTTGTTTTTCTTACTACATTGGGCTTCAATTTTTTCCTGCTACATTAGGCTTTGATTATTGTAGTGAAAAAATTAAGTATTTGTGACCCCAAAAAAATTAAGTACTCATTTCTTGATTATGAGAACATAAATGACAAATTGTAAAATTGTTTCAATCGACTCTTATAAAGGATTACTATTTTGTGCTTTATTATCTTTTTATGCCCACTGTATTTTGAAATTTTCAAATCTAGAAAATTTAAGAAGTAAATATGAAGGAATATATTGTTTATTATGCAAGAATTTATATTTTGAGTTTAATTTTAATGCACTTACAATATAAAAACTTTTCATACTGTTATTCAATCAAAACATTTTATTTGTATAACCATTCAAATAATAGGTGGTTATGTCAAAGAGTTTTATTGATGTGACAATATATTATTGAATATTTGTACAAAAATTTTTTACACTGGCAATATATTCAAATTAAATCCTTATATTTTATAAAAGAAAAATTATATATCCTCCTAAAATGTACTTATTATCTTGAAATCATAAAAAAAAATGTTCATTATTTTTCTTGTTTTGAAATTAGCAAGATGATTAGAAAGATGTTTTAAGAAGATATATCATTACTCTTTATGAAAATCTCTCTTTTTTTTTTTTTTTTAAAAAAAAAGAGATCACTAGTTATTAACCTTGCATTTCACTTCACATTTTATTCTTTACAAGCCATTATTATCCTACACTCGAAAATACATACGTTCAAAACTGCTTATTTGTCAATTTTCATATAACACAATAAGAAAAGTTTGGCAGAGACTTCATTGTCTAGTTGTCTAGTGAAAAGGAGTGATCGATTTGCCCTAATTAAATTAAATAAAGATCAGTGCAAAAACCTTACTTTTCATTCAAGATATGCTTAGTTATGTGATGTCAATTTCTAGCAAACCATATCATATTAGATTGTGTGACAAAAACTGGTACCTATTACTGCTTTTACTCGGCACTATCAATATCTAAACAACACCATATTTCTGTACAATTAACAATCTTGGCAAGCCTTGATCCTTGCTACTTGACTTCCTCTCACAAGCAAATTGAGATGGCTTGCTTCTCTCTTGAGTCTGTGTTATATCAGAATATTCCTTCCAATTTTTTTTTTTTCCCCTCTTTATGACAGAATGAGCTGCTGAGTCCCTAAGAAACAGAAACTATGGACCTGGGGAAGGAAGCCCCAGAAGCCTCTTCCATTAGCAGAGAGCCAGAGCCTGCTGGAGGGGTTCACAGGGAGGTGCAATCCAACAGGGAGTTCATGAGCAAAATTAGCTAGGTAGTCCGCAAATCTATTCCCTTTCCCTTCTCTTGAGTCTGTGTCATCAAAATATTCTGAAGCTGCTTTTGCAACTGTGATTTTATTTGCTGATTAGAAGCCAAGTTTCTTTGCACACTCTCCTTTTCAGCCAGGAGTTCCAACCTTCTCATTTCAGCAGCAGCTATCTCGGAATTACAAGAATTTCTGTTGTTGCCTTTCAGCTGCATGAAAGACGACCTAAGCTGAAAATGCCGAACATAGTTCAATTCAAACACCTTACACTCACCATATTAACTCTCTCATTGCTATTCATTTCATGCAAATTGATAACATGAGAAATGACAACAAAAAAATGAAGCTGAGATTCCTCTTAATCTGATCTATGGGTTAAGGGAAGAAGACAAAAACAGATTTCACAGAGAATCAATCTCCCAAACCAATTTCATTTTAGCAGGTCGTGGAAGCTAGTGTTTGATACATTCTATTCTTCAAAAGAAGGACCCAACAGATTTATAATTTGCAGTAAAATCAGCTTTTCAAAAACTTATGCAGATTAACATCCATATCCTCCTTTACTTTCAATGAAGACAAAGTGGAAAGCATGAGTTTTTTTCTATCTCATTGCAACCTCTACTAATAGGCACACTGCATTAATGCTAAATAATCATCAAATCAATTGATGTAACACATTGTAATGAACTACAACAGAAAGGTTCCATCAAGTCTGTTACCTTATTTACTCTATTCCTCAAACTCTCAACTTCCATTCGACATTTCACCACAAACTTCTCCGCAACTTCCTTGAATTCCTTCATTTCTACCCTCTTAGCTTCGTAAAATCTATCTCTCCCCTCGTGCAACTCCTCAAGCTCCTCCACCTCGTTCTGCAACGACCTAAAATGCACAAAGTCAAATCCAATTCCAATCAAACCATCCATTACACTCAAACAACAAAATTCCAGGTCAATTCACATGGGGCAACCTCAATTCTTGCCAAACAGAATCGTATTTCACTTCGAGGTTCTGAATTTCAGATTTGAGAGCCAGAATGTTGAAGTTCTGTGAAGCTATTTTTTGATCGAGGAGGAAGCACCTCTGTTCCGCGGCCCTGATGTTTGCGAGCTTGGAGGCCAAAACCCGAGACTTGTTGGCTTGCAACTCTTTCTCGGCCTGCAAGGTGCAAACGGAAAGAGCAGGAAACTCGGTCTGATTGGCTCCATGGAAAGATTCAAGAGAAGTGAAGAGAGAGTGAGGGGTTAGATTGAATTGAATGGAATGGGAACCTGGAGCAGAGAGAGGCGTTGAATTCGAGTGCGGTCCATGTGGTGGAGTCGTTCGTGGAATGCGGAGGAAAGCGCCATTGCTGCTACCGGACGCGGAGGGAGGAGGTGGTTCTGCCGAATTTCAGTTACTCTGCTACTGTCCCTCTGTACATAAAATTTTTCCTTTTAATATAAAATGTTTAGGCGGGTTCGGCACTGAGACAGCCACTCGGACTCAAAGAGATGTACATCAATGTGATTGTTAATTAAACTCTAGTGCAGTCTCCACCAGGTAGCATATTTTATCATCACCTTTCTAAAGAGAAATTGCATATGTACATTGCCAATATGAGATAGGATAGACATATTTGATGAGAGAAAGATACAAATTAGTAGTTGCTGAGAGGGAAATTATTGTAGAATGGTTGTGCCTTTTAAAAGGAGCAATACAAAAGCAAGGTGGGTTCTCTGGGGAAGCCTTTAAACAAACTTCATCATGAAGCTATAATTTGTAGCAAATAAGCGTAGGCCATGTGTGCCCCCTGAGCTCCACGTGAAATGAACCCAAATTTGTAATTAAAGCTTAAAATAAAGTTAATAAATCTGATTACTATTAAGAATAATAGTATAAAATAATAAAATATATTCTTTTTTTCTTTTTTTTTCAGCCAACCTTGTTCTTCTATCACATAAAAGAAAAACAACCTTGTTCTTCCACAGTAAACCTCCCTCACCACGTTGGCCCCAACCTATCCAGCAACCTAATTGCAGAGTGACAAAACGAAGCTCTCACCTTCAGTAGAACATTCGACATTTAAACCTGTCATTCCCAAATATGAAGTTCAAATCTCACTCAATTGTGCAGTGTTCGATTTTGCCACCTTCCTCGCCACCTCCTCTCCACAACCACCGTCGCCGCCCCTCCTCTTCCGACACTCATGTTTGCGTGCAGCCGCTCTCTCCCCATCCTCCACCTTCGACGCCACCGTCCTCAGCCGCCGATCCGTCCCCCTCCGATGCTGCTGGCGGTCCTCTTTCCAAGGCGTTCAAACTCATGGCTAGACACAGCTTTGCCGGGACAAGCAGTTAAGCAAAGCCATAGACAGATTTAAGAAGCACCCACAAATAAATTTATAGAAAGTTAAAATAACACCAAAAAAAAAAAGGAAAGATTGGATTTTCCCCATCAATAATGGAAATCAAAACAGAGAGGAACGCGGGGAATGGGTTGATGGTGGCGCATCTCTGAGGGCAGAGGTCGTGCGGCGGTGTTGCCAAGCGAGGGCGGAGGTGCTGTTGAACTTGCTGTTGAAATTTTCAATTTATTTTCTCTGCAACCCAGTTGATTGAGTTCTAGGGAGCACCAGAAAACGGGGTTCAAAACATGGATTTTAGCCATTGCGACGGTGAACGGGAAAGCACTTCCCCTTTGGCCAACATGGGAACAGGAAATGGGGTTCAGAGCATGGTGTTTTTTTTTTTTAATTATTATTATTGTTTGCAAATTAAAACTATGGGCTTCATTAAACGTTCATCAATCATTTAATTGAAATATTTTTTGTATTATTATAACAGGTAAATATCTTGGACATTTAGAGATAAAATAAAAAAAAATAATAAAAAAATAAAATAATTAATAAAAAAAATTAAAAAGAAATATTAAGTGTTAGAATATTTAATATATATAAATAATATATCTCATTATTTAATTACATTTGACCAATTTTGACCAGGTGCTAGCAGCTTATCCATGTGGCGCTTGATCATTCCCCCACACCAGCACTTCATGGTGAAGCAAGCAGGATTTACTTCACCAGATAAAGCACCTACCAAAGACAAAGGTGAAATAATAGAGCAATAAAAATACAAATAAATAATAATATCATTTGGCGCTCAGGGGATGGACAGTGTGTTAATTTTCGGAGGGATAAATGGGTGCCTGGGATTAATAACTTGAAAGATATTAGTCTGGTTGCTCTTAATAGCATCAGATCTTGACACCAAGGTGTTAATTGGACAGAATGTTAATTTTTTGAGGGATAAATGGGTGCCTGGGATTAATAAGTTGAAAATATTAGCCTTGTTGCTCTATCAACATCGAATCTTGACACCAAGGTGGTTTAGTATATTGGAGCTAATGGCAGCTGGAACTGGAATTTCTTGAATGGTGCCCTTCCTGCAGATATTTGTGCATTTATAGCCAATATTCATACTCCTCCTCACAGCCTTGGCATCGATACCATTGCTTAGGCTCCCAGCCACGATGGCTCCTTTTCATTGAAAACTGCTTACTCTTCCTTGATGGGCTTAGGAACTGTGGCAGGTCATTACCTTTTCCGCTTAATATGGCATTGGAAGGGTGTAGAAAGAGTGAAGTCATTTCTCTGGCTGGTGGCTAAGAAGCACTCCTAACAAGTGAGCAAGATTTAGATACCATATTTCCCAAGATCCTTACTGTCAGAGATGTTCTTGGCGGGTTATTGAGGATGTCCAGCATGCCTTGCGGGACAGTCAGGTTGCATCTCATTTGGAAGCGTTTAATTCACCTCCCTTATTGGAATACCTTTTTCCATGCGAACCTTAATGATTGGCTTTGTGATAATCTGTAGGGAGTATTGCAGCAGATTGGAGTGGAGATCAAGAGTGGCGAGCGGTGTTTGGGATTACTCTGCACTTCCTATGGTTTTCAAGGAATGAATTCATCTTTAAACAACAAAGCTTTAGTTCTAGTGATCTCTAGTTCTCCTCCTCCATGTGAATGCGCAAATACACTGTGGTCGATCGAGCTTCCTCTTCCATCACCCATCGGGGGTCAACTTCAGAAGCCTGGGTAAAGTGTACATTCTCGAATGCAGGATGAATCATGGCAAACAGTGATAGTTCTACCAGAAGTTCATCAAGGGCAGCCTATGGAGGAGTTCTTCGGGAAGAAACTAGCTCCTTTATTATTGGGTTTGTGGCTAATTTCGGCTGCACATCCATTCCCATTGCTGAATTTTGGGACATATTCTGTGATGTTTCAACATCCTGGGATCATGCTTGGTTTTCGTAAGGTAAGGATGGATTTCGACTCCCATTGTGCCCTTCAGTTGATCCATTCTTGGTTGGACCGCGAAGCACCTAGCTTTCAATATTGCTTCCAACATTCGTTAGCTGTTGTAGCGCTCGTGGGAAGGGGAGCTTCGTCATGTCTTTCATGAAGCTAATAGGGTGGCAGACTCCTTTGGTCATCTTGGTCGTGACCTGCATGATTTTGGTGTGAAGTCGTTTGATGAAGCCCCTCAGCAAGTGTGTAGGTTGTTGAGAGATGATTCCATGCAGGTTGGGTGGAATAAGGATGTTTGATTGTTGTCTCGCTTTTTGGTTTCCTATTGTAGGGCTTTTTAGCGCCCCCTACACCATCCACCAAAAATTAAAAATAAAAGAAGTAAAACAGTAAAATGATTTAAAAAAAAAAATTTCTAGTTAATCCAATACGGAAAATGATGAACGAAATTTTTTTTTTATAGCCTACGACGACAATATAACTATCCTAACGCTGCCATGCAAACCAAGACTTTCTTTATGAGCAAAGTCTGAATCATCTTTAGATTGTTTAGAGGCTTCTTTATTTATATACGGGGTTATAGTATCGATGTAACGAGAATATTGTGTTTTAAATTTTATTCCTAGAATATGGGGTTGATGTTAGAGATTTCATCCGCAAAAATATAGAATTATCTGATGAAAAAAATTTGTCAGAGAATTCGCCATACAACAAGTAGGAAAGCAAAAAAAGTAATCTAAATAAAAGTTTGGACTATTGATGCTTCAAACTTTTGTAACCATGTAATGGTTCAGATGTAATAAAATAAAATCTAATATAATCATATAGAGTAAAAGATCATTAATAGACCTAATTGACCAAATAAAATGATTTATTAGAGGTGATAAAATAGGTTTAAAATTCTCTTATACTAATAGTATATAAAATTAAATTTTTAAGATAAAGCTATGTAATTAAATATATTTTGTATATATTGTGAAAAAAAAAGAATTGAAAGCCAAGGCCATTAACTTATAAATACAATCAAGTGCCTAAGTGGAGACTTGAACTCCTTCCACTCGGACTAACACTTTGTTGATGGCCATGACTTATTATTTATGTTATATTTGTATAATATTAATAATTAATAATAATACATATTTTAAGAGATAATATATAAAAAATATAACTAATTTTATATAAATGTGTAACCGATTTTAATACTCAACTGATTTTACCGCGTTCATGGCAATAATTATAGTCTTACACTTAAATATATTAACCTTTATTAAAAACAAAGAACCGAATAAAAAATACTCAACTACAAGTGGTGTACTTTATTTTTTTTTTAACTAAAACAAGATTTTCTCAAATCACTAAAAATATAAAAATTATTTTGTTTAATCACAATTATTTTTTCTTTATTTTATAATACAGTTGTAGTTTTTATGGCATCCTTATGACATTTTTACGATTATTTCATACATTCCATTACATATAAGGGAAGATCGCATAATGTGTTGAGCTGTCACTGCACTTGTGTGCATTAAGGCGGTTGAGTAGCTTGCTCGAGTGAAAGTTATTTATGTAATATAATTTCTTTCTTATTTTGTAATTTATTAATTGATTTAATTATATAATTTTGTAACCATCAATTGGTTTAATATATTTATTTAATTAAATCTAATTTAATTGATTTAATCAATGACCAACTAGTTGAACAAATGATATAGTAATCCAGTGATTTGACTAAGTCAATTATCGGGCTGGATTTTATAAATATGGTCGAGAGAAAATGAGTATTTCTGAAATATACCACATTTAAGAGGACTATTGATACATCTCATATTGTGACCATCAAATGATAAAGGTGTATCATACACCATATTTAATAGGGTACATAGCATTTGTCACCCATACTTTAACTTTTTAGCTACACATTTCGTCTTGTACCAAGGAGAAATACTTGTTAACGCAGTCTCATTGATATCTCAATTTTCGCCATAGAAGAAGTAGATTTTGTTTAAAAAATTATCAAATACTAAACTAACATAAGATACGACGAAATGTGTTTAACTTTCCCATACATATGTATTTACACTAATAATCTCATACTATCATATTTTTTATCCATAATTCCCATATAAAAAATAAAAAACCTGGTTTAGAAGAATGCCCAAATTAAGATCATATACAATAAAACCATTGAAAAAAAGTAAGGAAACCATTGAAAAGAAGTACGAAATCCTAAACACTCGACAAAGTAAACAATATGATATATGATAAAGTCAGATAAGATCAAATCAATAAAATAGGACAATACGTAACTAAGAAATTTCCAAAATAGTCTCAAAACATTAATTATAGTTATTTATTATATTTTGGCATTTTTTAAATTTATTATGAATGAAATGATTGGCTATCAAATATACGCAAATAATCTAATAAGTGTCAACAAATAGAAAAATAAATTATATTAAAAATAAAATAATAAAATATAAGATTAATTATTATATATTAATAATATAAATTTTTTATATTATTATTAAATTACATATTTTTATTAATATAATAATATTTAATTAAATATTTATATAAATTCTTTTCATATTGATAATATATATATAAATTAAATTAATAAATTATTGAAAAATACAGTTAGACATAAAAAAAAGATTGAGGCATACCATAATAAGGCAATTTTCTTACATGGACAAAAAAAAAAAAAAAAGAAGCAATTTTCTTACGCAGTTAGTGGATCTGCCATTTCATGTACAAAACCTAAAGAGTAGCACACGACACGAGCTGCAGAAAACGACTGTTCCAACCACTGTTCGTCTTCGTCAGCGTTACTTTTGCTTTTGCTACGGTAATACACTTCTTCTTCTTCTTCTTCTTCTTCTTCATATTCGCTTTCGCGTTTGTTTGATTGAAGCTGTGATCTATGAATCTGATGAATGGATTTCGTAAACGGATTGAAAGGATTGAATGCGTGGATTGGGTTTTACAGTCATCGATTTTGTTATAAATTATTATCAATTCTGTGTTCTTATCTCTAGTTTCTTTGAAGGAAGATTTTCTGATTGAGTTGGGTGTTCTCTTATGTGTTCACTGAATTATTTGAACTCCTGGTTTATCTCTATTCTTTGCGTAAAACGAAATCGATGAAAAATGGATGTATTTATTTGGATAAATAGTTCAATTTTGCGCGTGAATGATTTTTATGGTGAAATTGTGAACGTCGAGTGTTTTTGATTCGGTTATACTTATGATTGGTTTTAATACTTGATTAATGGACTGATCTTTCTATGGAATTGACTCGACCATTGGATCTGATTGGTCACTGGTCACTGCAGAGGGAAACAAGTGAAATTGGGGGTGATGGCAGGCAACGCACAAGGCTCATCTTCCCAGTCCTTCTGGGAAGGCTACAAAGAGTTTTGGTGTGAGAGGTTCTCCTTTTTGAGCAACTACTCCAATGCCATCCAGCGTGATAGGCCCCTCCCCTCCTGGTCTAACTCTGATGTTGAGGAGTTCATTGCTTCTGATCCTGTTCATGGGCCCGCTGTATTAACTCTTTCATTTTATCATCTCTGTTTATGTAATTTGATTTTGTTGGCTTACTCTTTAATTGGAAGAAAGTCTTTCTGGGTATTCTTGGTTAATTTTAGATTAAGAGCGCACGAATGATTAGGGGCATTCCACGACTGAATGAGTTTCTTTAATTTTTAATTTCCAGGTGTTATGTCTTGCTGCTAGGATTGTATTTGCATTTGTTATTGTGAATTAGAGAGGTCATGTTCCCTTCTATGTCAGTATTTAGATTATGGGGACTGAAACCAGTACTATCTTTTCCTTCATGGATAATTGAATTCCAATTTCAGGAAATTCTGGGTCTTTAATAAGAATCTTCCTATGTTTGCTGAGTTAAAAGTAGAAGAAGACATGTTGTCTCTTCCTTGTATTGGTCGGTGGTACAGCACTTCTTTCATGTTTGCATCTTACCTCCATCTTTATTAGGAAGCTCCATTTATAATTTACTCAATATTGAGGTGGGCATGAACTATGTGTTTCCAAGTGTTTTGTCCTTTGCACATAGTATAGTTTCTTCCATCAGTAGAACATACTTGGACATCATTATGTTGGTCATCTCTTTCCATCATTCATCAATTTCTGTAATAAGCATTATTGTTATCACTCACTATACAGGACAAAGTTTATCTATCTATGGGTGATTGTGATTTTTATGATCCGAAGGGACTAAAGAACTGAACATGTTTCCATTTTCCAACACCAATGGTGATTGGTGATCCCCTTGAAACGTCCCTTGACTCTTCCCAAAAGAGGAAAAGGAACATTGTAACAAACAAAAATCATACTGGACTAACAACATTTTGCTTTTTCATGTTGTTGTTCATGTTGGAGCTCAGTTTCTTAATACATAGCAAATAACAGCTAATCTAAGTTGCTAATCACCTTTCTATATCAATAACTGTTTGTGGTTGTCAAATTTTAAGATATTATTTTCTGCTTCTTTGTATTTTGTATAACATAAATAGTTCTTGTGCTGGAACATAAAGTTGATCTTATGTTTTTACTTCAAATTAACTGTGATCTGAAGTGCTTGAGTAATTTTCTTTTTCCATCTCAGCTGAAATCTGCTAGAGAAGCAGTGCAATTTGGCCTTACAGGAAGTGCTTTGGGAGCATTATTCACTGCAGGCTATGCCTGGAAATATTCAAGGAGTTTACATGGTAACCTACTGCTTTTCATACTACTGAGACCTTTTTGTGCAACACTGTGCTTTCGGATAGATCTTAACTTGATTATCTTATTGTAAGCAAAACCAGCCGTCATGCTTGCTCTTTTTGATCCATGATTTAGAGTTTATATTATTTTATAATGTTTTCTATTAGAAGTTTTCATATGGGTTTTTGTCATGCATGTTATATGACAGTACTTCATGTTAATTGTTAATCTTTTCCTTTTATTTCTCCGATTGTATTGAACAGGTGCTGCACTGTCTTTTCTAGCTGGAGGTGTATTTGGGTGGACATTTGGGCATGAAATTTCCAATCATGCTCTTCAACTCTACAGGGTAGATACACTGGCTGCAGAGGCCAAGTTTTTGGAGTGGTGGAAAAATAAGAGTGAATGAGGGTATTAAATCTGTTAGCCTCTGGGTGTCAAATGCAACTTTTGTTATCGTTCCTGGAAAAATTAAGTTTTTCAGCTTTAGCGGTGCCCTTTGCGTTAATTGAATAAATCCTTCTTTGTGACGTAGTTCAAGTTCCATGCATCACCGCAGAACAAATTGTGACTTGATGCCAATTCTCCCTTATTGGGTTGTTCTTCATTAGTCTGATTTTTTAATGGTTGGGCTAGAGATCATAACAGCTGGCATTTTCATATTGTTCCGCAGCAATAAGACATCTTCCGATTAACGTGTGTTTGCGAAATTGATGCTCCGTTTTCATTTTCTTTTGTTAAAATTATGTTCAGGGGTTGCAGGAACTGAAGTCAAAATCTCTCTCTCTCTCTCTCTCTTCTTCCTGTTTTCCAACTGGTAAAATATTGTAAGCTCCTGAATCCTGGTTTACAAGTGATCGATTGGTGGAGACTTGTCCTTCAGATTGAACGTAGGTCGATGCTTGCTTTGGTTACTCTCTCTACTGTATTTGAAAGCTGCTTGCGATAAAGTGTCGTTTACATGAGTTTTTGAAAGTTTCATTTTAAGACTCTTGTTTCTTTTCATCCAGTTTTAACATTCTCTCCAATTTGGATAATCGTTATCACTTTTTATTCACTTTTGGTCTTTGTAGAATAACCCTCAAATTGTTTCCTGATCAAAATATTAAGGGACAAAGTAGTCTATTAGAGCTTGAAAGTTTTTCAAAATTTGAGACATTTGGATCTTTAAACAAGCAAATTTGAGGTGATCAATGTGGCCCATTTTAAATGGTTAGAGATCAAAATGTCTCATATTTTGAAAAATGAGGGATTTGAAATGGATTTTCAAATTTTGAGAAAATATATTATTCCTTGATATTTTGGTCAGACATCAAATTAGGAGTTTATTCTCTTTTTCTTTTTTTAACTATTTTGATTAAATTAAAGAAATAATTTTTTTCTGTCAAAATCGTAGATATTTTTTTTATCAAGATAATTTTGCTCTGACCGAAAAAGAAAGTGGATGTTGCATAAGAATACAGTCCGGTAAAATAAAATGAAATATTTATATATCAAGTGAATAAAATTAAATTTGGCTTATACAACTGTGTTTAGATTAGTTGTTAAAGAAATTATTTAAATAATTAATTATTTGTACATTCAATTGTCTTTATCATCGGCCCTAATAAAATTAGTTTATATTTAGATATGTGATAACAACAACAACAACAAAGTCTTGTTTTATTGGGTGGAGTGACTTTGTTTTATTGGGTGGAGTTGGCTATGTTAATTAAAAATAATTTTAAAATAAGTTATTTTGTTTAAATTTTATAAAAATTACTTTTATGTTGTAAAATATTGATAAAATATCAAATAATGATTATAATGAAAACAGTATAATTAAAATGCTGAAAAGAAGCTTTTGATTTGATTATATGTAATTTTTAAGTATAAAATAAATAACTTTTAAATTGATTATTGATTTTATCTATTTTACTCATGCTTTTTCAAGGGTGCACAAAACTTCTTTTTTTTTTTGTGCTTGGAAAACAATGCTAATTTTATTGCATTCGTTACCACATCCATGTCAAATTTTTTTAAAAGTTTATACAGCTCCATTGGTTTCGTACTGGACACTTAGACATACTCATAGACCGATACAAATGGACAAGGAACCAAGATATGTTTAATTTTTTTTCCTAGAAAAAACTGTTTTACCTGACATATATAGTGGACGCCTTTCTTTCCTCGTTTATTTGCCAAACTTAGTAGACGGTCAATGACTCAATCATACTCCCTCTTTAGCAGAAGATTTATTTTATTTATTAAAAAATTTTATTTGTTTTATAATTTATTATTTTATTGTTTATTTTTAGATTTTTTTATGACATATTTTGTCGTGCTTATATCTTACTTTTCGAAAAATTTTGTATCGATATATAGGCACTAGTACCCATATATATGTACGGAAGGGGAGTGTTCACTTCAGCAGATCATTATGGATTTATGGGATTTGAATTCGTTTCAGGAATTAATTGGTTGGTTATTCAGACTTATTATTAGGGTTATTGATGATCTTGCAATTGTGGGTCTCTTAACTTCTTCCTCGGTGTCAGAGGAGGAAGCATTGCAGCATTACCTTTTTGTTTGTGCCAACTATCACCTCCCCTCAATTCTCTATACTCCTCCAACATGATCCTGCTGTATTTTGTATTATGGGTTCTTTGTGAGTCTTCTATGTCACCATTTTTTGGTATGAAGTACTTCACCGGGTTTACCCTATGCAGCATAATCAAATTAGAGGAAAAACAATTTATACTTACTCCTTTGTAGGAGGAGAAAAAAAAATCATTTGGGGAGTAGAGTATATTAGGAAGGCTCCCATTGGAGTGGCTCTAAGGTTGCAGTTGATAATGCCAGGTGAAGGCAAAAATTGACACGTGGAGACCTTCTAGTTGATCCACGTAAAACTGGAGAAATACCTTTCAAGTTCATCAATGATTCAATGCTCATAAAAAGGCCAAAAGAAAAGGTACAATTGAGAAGCTGAAACAAGTTTGCATCAAAGACAAGAATAAGAAGGGAAATTGCCAAGAAGTTATGCAGCTGTTGAATCCAAGTTTGAAAGGCATTGGACGCAAGCTTTCAAAAGATCATGACAAATTTTTTCACCATTGCCCCCTAAAATTCAGCAGGGTCATGTTAGAAGTCCGTGCATGGTGATCGATTTTGACCTAATGCTATGACTATAAGTCAAAAGAGGTGATACAAAACATATCACAAACTTAGCAAATAGACAAAACAACTTATATGGCACTTCAATATAATTGAGCTATGACTGGATGGGTTAACAACTTAGCAGGTGAAATGCAAGTCTCTACAATGGCATAAGAGAATACAAGGACCATATTTTTTATATAAGTCCAAATGATAAAAGGGCCAAGATGCTGCCACAACACTTGTCTGCAGGAAACAGTTTAGAAGGTTCAGTTCCACAAGACGGTGATGACACAAAAGTTCTTGGTGGGAATCGTTGGCAAATTGCCCTTGTATTCTATGCCTCCAAAGAATTTATTTATGTAATTATTTTTTCTTTAGGGGTGGGTCATCTAGAGAATTTGAGGGGTTCATCTAGAGAATTTGAGGGGTTCATGTGCAACCCCCCACGTTCACTGATGTCAAAGAGCTTAGGCCAATCCCCATCAGATCCTGATAAGGCTGAGGTTTCTTTGTCCCCTTTAAAAACAGAAGAAAATTTAGAAAGGCTAAAAAGACAAAGAAATTTTATTTTAAAAAAAGGTACCTTTGGAAAAGGGTCAGCAAAATGACCCTATGCTGACGGTTATTTGGCAGGGAATAAAGCAGGACCGACCTATTGTCCGCTAGAAGATAATAAAAGAACCAAACAAAGCCTAAACCTTGTGCACTTTAATTAATTAGATTTTCATTTATATCATATTTTTATACAACTTTGTACGATAAAATAAAATACTCAAGATCGGAAAAGGGGCTAAAGAGAGAAAGAGTAGTAAATCAGGAAATACTTTAATGTACAATAAGAACAGCTATGGATTCCACGTCCAATAATAGAAGACTTTTCTTAGCATCCAATAAGGTGAGGCATGAGGTAGACAAGGCTAGCCTCAAACTTTTTCCCCAAGCAGCAATATTTTTTTTACTCTCATTTCTTCTTTCGATGAATGAAATTATTTCTACATAATCAGCAATGTACAACATAAATTTCCTATTTGACAATTCATGCATTTAAACTGAAACTAGAATATATTCTTGTGCAGCATCCTGCACTAAAAGAATGAGGTGGCTTTTGGCCCTCATCTACCTAACTTAAGCTCAATCTCACGTCATTGCCACATGCTTGTTGCTGGAATGTGCCTAATGGTGGGGTAAGTGGATGAAAGTGTAACCACTAGATGAAAGTTAATCTTCCCCTTGAATTGCCTTGCCTCTTTGCCGTATTGCTGATTTTGTTGCCCCCATTGCTTAGAAAGTGTGTCGGTCCTAGTTTCTGCAAAATAGGGGTACCTTTAATAGAGTTGATACTTGATACTAGGAGATTCTTTAAGGGGTCTCCGTTTTGCATCTTGAAGGAAGTAAAATCCCGACTGTTGTTTTTAATATGTACAAATGAATCAATCCACAGGATTTTAATATTCTTCTACACAAAGCGACAAAGGATTGAAGTCAGCACAAACACAAACGTCCAGTAGAACAAGCTTCGGTATTCCTTTGGTGTTGCCTGCTTCAAGGTAAATTTTGATTTAAAACAAAAAGAATAAAAGGAGATAATTAGATTTACATTGATCAAAATGTACTAACTACCTATGTAGAAATAGCAAGATAGTATATACTTGAAAATATTGCCAAAATATATAATTCCAAATGGGTCAATATGTAAATAATAGAGTTATGTTATCTGAATATAGTGATTTGGACATCCCAATCAACATCCAGCGATCACAATTTAAATAAGTATAGATTTCAGTTATGTAATTGTTGAATTGAGATATTACCTTCAATAAAAAATATGTGGTGATCACAGTTTAAATAAGTGTAGATTTTCAATTATGTAAATATTGAATTGATATATTGGCTTCATGAATAGTAGTATACATCCATCATCAATTAACATCACATTCAACATTTACATAACTGAAATCTATACTTAATTATACACCAATCACCATAAGGCGATATAGATGTCAAAGTATTATGTACAAACAACATTTCCCTAAAGTATATACAAACCCCTTTGTACATTGATATACACTTCTCCCAATTGTCTACTATACATTTTCTCTTTGAGAAGTCTAAGTTCTGCTACAATCTAAATATAACTTCTACAAAGGTGGAAAAAAGGGGGGAAAAATTAAAAACTATGATTTTACCTTTGTCTTAGTAGCAGAGGAAGTAAGAGAAATTGAAGTGGATGAAGTTGATGTGGCTGCAAAGGCAGACAGCCCTACATTGTAAGCCATACTTTCATCAGGTTGAAAGAGGCCATAGTTCCTTTCTGAGGTTGGTCCAGGCTTCATATCCTCATTGAACAATGCAAACAAGTAGGCCTCCAACCTCATTCTAGGCCTCAGAGGCGTCCCTTCATTTGCCATTTGCCTTCTAAACAAGTTCCTGTTGTAAGTTGCAGCATTTTGCACTGTGGCACCAGCCTCATCAGGGTCTCCTTTGGATGGCCAACCTGTCTCAGAGACCCTAACCTCTATCCCATTGAAACCCAATTTAGCAATGGCAAACACAACTGCATCTACCTGAGCATAAAGCATGTTATCATAGTGTAGCTTGGTATTAGGGTCAACCATTCCTTCACTAGGATTAAACAACACATAGTCCAAAGAAATGCCATTAGTGTCATCCTTGTAAGCAAAATAAGGATAGGCATTGATCCAAAAGGGTGCCTTAGTGCTTGACAAGAAGCTCAAAAACTGGGACATGATCCCAGAGATCTCACTCTTGAAGCTACCAGCTGAAGGAGGGTAAGATTCCTCAAGCACTGATAAGGAACTAGGTGTTGAAACTTGGATGTTTGAGTCTAAACCTAACTGAGATAGAGCATTGTGAATGTTGATCACTGCTGGCACAAGATACTGAATGAGAGTGGGGTCCTCATCAGTGAACACCTCATTCCCTACCTGAATCCCAGTGATCTTTGTGTCTGGGAGATAAGGTTTGATATTGGTGCTTACCCATTGAAGTGCTTGTTGGGGATCATTTAACTGACTTAGTATTTGGTTTTCAACCGTCACAATGACCTCAACGTTTGAATTAGCAAAAGCATTCAAAATCTGCGGGTTGGTGTCGTAGATTCTTGTTTTTGTGATCTTAAGGGAGCTGAAGAGTTCGAGGACTTTGTCTGGTGGCGGCAGATTGTTAGCTACTTGGCCATAGTTGATTCCAAATGATGCAACACGTCCAAAAATTCCAGTATCTGTGATTGCAGAATCAGTGAAATATGTAAGTACTAGTCCTACACTCAAAATGATCCAATAGAAATCAAACTTTCTTTACTTTTTCCCTATGAATGGTAATATGGTATCAAGTTGGTGGAGCTTAAAATTACATGACATACATGCAACAACAAAACCATGCGTAGAAAGCAGAGAAAAACAGAACAAGCAAGGCACCTGTTGAGAGAAAAATTATCAGAAAAATATAGCTGAATGGCATTCTTCGGATAAATGTTGCCATTGTGATCAGAGAGGGAACACTGAGATTGGAGGGTTCCAGAATGGCAGAGAGAAAGATAGATGTAGAGCTATCTTGTGCTGAAGAATTCTTTTCTTTTATTGTTTGAAGATTTTGGAGGCAGAGAGAGGATATTATGTATGGTTGATTACAGTGCTCTGGCTTGCCTTAGCAGTAAGGGCTTTTCAAATTTAAATGGCTTGGCTTGGCTTGTCCTTATATTTATATTCCTTGGGACAGGCTTATCTCTTTCCAACCCACACCAACTTCCAATTTTCATTTTTGACTTAAAATACTCGTAAGCCTCTTTCTTCAAACAAAAGCAAAGAGCAATATCCCACTAGTTGGTTAAATATTTTTATATTAGAGACAAGCCCCTGCAGGAGGTGAATGCTATGGTATCATAGTAAAAGTGTGCATTTTGTATATTTTTGTGATGAATGGTGAGGATCGTGCTATGTCTTATGGTGAGATTGTGAGGTGCATCAATGTATCAATTACCTATGATGCACTATAATAATATCTAATTTTAAGAAAATTTAAAAATATAATTAAATATATTTTAAAAATTAATTATCATACACTGATAGTATAAAATTATATTAACAATATAAAATAATTTTATACTGTCAGTATAATCAAAAAATTTTATCAGTATAATTTTAATTATCATACATTGATAGTGTAAAATTATATTGGCAGTATAAAATAATTTTATACTATCAGTGTAATAAAAAAATTTTATCAGTATAATTTTAATTATCATACACTGACAATGTAAAAAAATTTTATCAGTGTAATTTTACAGATTGTAATTTTTGACAAGATAATTTTATTAATCGTATAATATGATAATTAAAATTATCTTTGAAAAAAAATTTTTGATTACATGACGATATAAAATTATTTATCTTCTTAATATATAATTTTACCTTTGTCAATATATGATAATTAAAATTGATAAAATTTTTGATTATCTTGTGATTAGTAAATTATTTTATACTGTCGATATAATTTTATCTTTGTCGATGTATGATAATTAATTTTTAAAATATATTTAATTATATTTTTAAATTTTCTTAAAATTAGATATTATTATAGTGCATCATAAATGATTGGTGTATTGATGCACCTCACAATCTCACCATAAGATATGACACGATCCTCACCATTCATCACAAAAATGCACAAAATGTACACTTGTGCAAGGGTATCAGAGAATTCACCCCTGCAGGATCCCAAAATTTGAGGTATGCTGCAAATTTAGTTGACCCTTATGATGAGAGATTCCATATTACTCATTTCTATGTATAGTATCTAGGAGAGACTCTTGCATAAACATAATTTTAATACCTTATATTTTGCGCATACTTATAATGAGGGTGGATTCTATCAACTTTATTCAAGATATACTCATATATCTATAGATTATACCAACTTTATTGTGAATATTTCTAAATGAGTTTTTAGACTTATGTCTATCCAAAAAATTTTCAATATATAATTATATTGTTGTTTATTACACCACATAGGTTAGCACCTATGAAGCACGGAGACATTATTCAGGTAATGTGTCTACTTGTCAGACACGTAATAGTATCAGATCTTATATAAAAACGTTGATAATACACATATTTGACTTCAATACATAAAGGCACCATAGATAAGGTCATTTAAAAAAAGAAATAATATATAAATTTTGAATTTATTTTAAATTTTTAATGATTTCTAGTATTAAATAAAGAAAATAAGATATAAATGAAGTTTATGTAAATGATATTATATAATAATAATTTTTTTTCTTTAAATTTTTAATTTTATATATATATCTATATCCTATAATTTTTAAATTTTGATATTTTTTTGTATCCGCGTCATATCGTGTCCGATATTCGTGTCAATATCGGCGCTAGGAGCCGTGAAGCTATGGTGCTTTTGCATAGGAGAATGGTAGGGCTGCTGGAACTAACCCTTTTTGACTTGGCAATACCTTCCATAATGAAAATGAGTCATGTTGTGTATGTAAATTGACTATTTTTTCGGCTGCGCAGGCTCGTGTAAAATGTATACCATTTCAGGCGAAGCCGCCGTCACAGATCAGCATGATTCTGACTTAAGACATCCACATAGTTTTCAGATGAAACAAGAGTTTTGATTGTAGATTATTTGTTTATTTCCTTCAAATGATTGACTTTTATTAGTTTTGTTAAGGTTTCTGAAATATTTAGTTAAACATCAGAATCAGTGATTCTTGGCTAAAAATGGTTTGCAGAATCCATGTTGATGCCAGTGCTCCTCTGACTGGGATACTAATTAACAAATAATTTTGACATGTGCTTTGAATCTTCTCAACAACTTTTTTTTTTTTTTTATAAACTAAAAAAACTATATTTATCATGACTTGAACCTTGGCGTTCTATTCAAAATTTTGACGAGTCCAAAGCAAAATCCATTTCTCTTCTTCACATTTTACCAATGAAACCATTACATATCATATTTAAAATACCGAACCATTGACTTGCATGTCTGCGTGCTTCCTCCGCATGTTATTTTTTAGCATTTAAGTTCTTCGTTTACTAATCTTGAATTTCTAATCTCAAATCATAAATCTTTACGTCGGAGGCTCAACTTTTAGTTGTAAGTACAGTATTCTAGCCGATAACACTTTTTGAAACTCCCCTTTTAACTACCATAAAATGTGATACTGGCTAATTTTGCCCTTAGCTGCATTTGGTTAGATAAGGAAAATTACCTGAGAAACTCTTTTTTTCTTTCACGAAACATTCATGAACAGTAAATCCATGTTCTATAGCCACGCGGTATATCTAAACTAAGTTGCAACCTATATAGTGCTGAAATTTTACTGATTTCCATTTCATAAACAGTGTATATTAATTACATTAGTTAATTGAAAGTATTGTTCAAAAAGGCGTTGACTAGTTAAGATTTTTACCAGTATTTAATATTTTGGTAACTTTACGTTTCTTCATCATTTCATATAATTTTTTTTTTATAGAGCATATAATAATATAATAAGTAAATTTGAAAATGTAATGTAATTCTATTTTAATCGAAATACTACTGAAAAGCATAAAATATTAGATGAACTGTTTTTTTATTTAACACTGACACGATTATTTATATATAATTCGCACTATCAGCTAATTGAAAAGTATCTCCTGGGTCTCCTAATTGGAAAATGCGTGTTAGTACCTTCCGGGGACAAATCATAAAATTGAAACAATATATATATATCTATATATATATATATATATATATATATATATATATATATTTATTTATTTATTTATTTATTAACGTTTGAAGAGTTGTGATATGAAAATTTCCTATAAACTTTTTGTGAGCTACTTTAACTTGTAGCTTTTGTTGATAATTATATTTTGCACAACCCTTAAACGGTCATGCAACAATAATATAGTACCTTATCCATTACTTATTTTGTGAATAAATGGAAAAAAAAAAACTCTAATAAACTGCAGTATCTTACTGATTCTGTAGTTTCAAGTGATATTACAACAATCTGATATGGAGATAAAGAGTGAGTGACGTTAAAGGAGAGATTAATTTGGAAGCATCACCGACATTATGGCCTGCAATTATGGAATAGATTCTAGGGAACCGGATATTCATATGCATGGTTTATTTTTGTTTGTACTTTACATCTAATCATTCATCAATCAACCAGATGCACAAGGATGGCAAAATGAGTAATAACAAGGATGCACAAAATTGCGACACATTCACGATACATACAGAAAAAGTGAGTAACAAAAATGCTTGGTGACTGGTTTTACATGATTATTATTAAAGTTACTAACGTATTATATAGAGTTATTAGTGTTTTCAGCAAAATTACCAGCGTTTGGTAACTATATACAATACGCTGGTAACTTTGCTGAAAATGCTAATAATTTTGCTGAAAATATTGATAACTTTGCTGAAAATACTGGTAACTCTATACAATATATTGGTAACTCTATATAATACATTGATAACTTTGTCCAAAACACTGGTAAATTTACTGAAAATGCTGATAATTCTATATAATACGCTAGTAACTTTGCCCAAAATACTGGTAATTTTGATAAAAATATAACTCTATATAATATGTTAATAACTTTGTCTAAAATGCTAATGCTGATAACTTTATACAATATGCTAGTAACTTTTAGGATAAAAAGAATCTGGACAAAAAAAAAAATAATAATCATGTGAAACCTATCATCCAAATATTTTTATCATATTGCTTGCTTTTTTGGTATATGTCGCGTATGCTCGCGATTTTGTGCGCCCCTATCATTTTTCTTGCAAAATTAAGGGATGTATCAATAAACAGTGGTGTCATTTCGCTAAAAACCTAAAGTTTGATGGAGAGTTTGCGACTTAACTTCCAAAATTGAATATAAGAAAATTACTATATTAGGATCTGTCAGCATATATATATATATATATATATATATACGGTTGAAGAGTTGTGATATGAAAATTTCCTATAAACTTTTCGTGAGCTACTTTAACTTGTAACTTTTCTTGATAATTATATTTTGCACAACCCTTAAACGGTCATGCAACAATAATATAGTACCTTATCCATTACTTATTTTGTGAATTAAAAATAAAAACGATAAACTGAAATATCTTACTGATTCTGCAGTTTCAAGTGATATTACAACAATCTGATATGGAGATAAAGAGCGAGTGACGCTAAGGAGAGATCAATTTGCAAGCATCACCGACAGTATGGCCTGCAATAATGGAATAGCTTCTAGGGAACCGGATATTCATATGCATGGTTTATTTTTGTTTGTACTTTACATCTAATCATTCATCAATCAACCAGATGCAAAAGGATTGCAAAATTGAAGGATGTATCAATAAACAGTGGTGTCATTTCGTTAAAAACCTAAAGTTTGATGAAGTTTTTGACGCAACTTCGAAAATTGAATAGCAAAAAATTACTATAATAGGATCTGTCGCTATATATATATATATAGACGTGGATCTGTCGCATAATAATATTTAAAAGTTAATTAATAAACTTATTTTTATTGTATGATTGTTCATGTACGTTATAAACTTTAAGATTCTAGCTAAACTATCACGTGATCAAAATTAAAAATCATAATTTCAAATATTAATCCCTATTATTTGTTCTGCTATTTGTCCTAAAAACTTTGAATTACATTAAGTTAAGATTTGAATATATACTGCAACATGGTTGAGATCTAGTAATATTTAAAAAATATGATTAAATTATAAAAAATGTTATGAAAACTTTTTAGTAACATAATTTATATACGTGTTTGGCAAAGTTATAAGAATAAACTATTGTCATAATTGCTTATTTATATAATTATTTTTTTATATAATAGATTATGTGAGAATCAATTTATGTTTGAATACTTCAATTAAAAAATGGTTTTACAATAATTTGTTTTATTTGAATTATATATGAAAAAAATTATTTTTAGATGCTAAAATTATTAAAAATATATAAAATGATTGTTTATGTTATATAATATTTTACATTTAGGGTCAATTTAATAAAAATATAATAATTCTAAAATAATTAGCTTTTACTTATAATAAAAAATTTTTAAAAATTACTTATGATTATAAATTATTTTTCAACTTAAAATTATTAATTTTTTATTATAATCCATTTTCAATTTTATACCATGTTAGTTTTTTTTCAAAACAGTTTTTTTGCTAATTGTAATTTGGTATTCGAATGGGAGCTAATTCAGTGGCAAAAATGGTAGGAAAGAAAAGGAGTCATTAAGTCAAGTAGAATAAATTTATTAGTATACTTTTGAGAAGAAGACAAACAAATTGTGCTACATTTGCAATTGGTTTCAAAATGTTCTAAGATAATTACTTACGTAATGTGGCTAAAGAGGCACCAAAAAGCAGTGTTTGGTGAATGGATAAGGAATAGAATTAAGAGAGGGTGATGAGACGTGCGTGCTCTTATCTAATATCTCCTGCTTTTGTTAATTCTTTAATTTATTTATAATACAAATAGGAGTGTTGAACACAACAAAAGACTCTTACTTAGACTTAATGTGTTCTCAATAAAAATAAAAGAATAGACTCTCAAAGTTCTCTCTTTTTAAAATTTAATAAAGCTATATACAGGATTTGTGCTGCCTTTGAGCTTAATTATTTGAATTTTTTTTTTCAAAAGCAAGACAGATCACAGAAGTAATTACAATCTTACATGTGGATTTCTACATCTTAATTGGAATAAAAAGTAAATGTATCACCAATTTGTATAACAAAAACTGTGTTTCTATTACTAGGACTCTAGGAGGATGATTTACCCTATAACCTCCCAATTAATATGTCCTATCTTTCCTTAATTTGAATTTGAATCAAAATAAACATTGAACCATTTAGAAAGAAGTTCTTAGAACAAAAAAATTCACACTCAACCCGCGGAACTATGATGTAGGATATTGACACATTGCATTCAAGTTATAAAAAGTGAAAGTCTAGAATGTACGGCTGCAAAGAAGATTAGGTGCCTAATAATTAATATTATCATTAACTCATTTAAAATGAGTCAATGCTACGGGAGTTTTCTTAATCGACCGAAAAGGGTCAAGTGAGGCAAACAAATTAAATCGGATTTCTACATATTCATTTATAGAAAAGACCAGATCCTGAAAGAATAAGTCACATGCAGAATTTTGTACTAAGTTGACAACAGTCATTATTAATTATTTTATAATATATACTCTCAATGAATTGGTATTATTTATGAAAATATACACCTTCCCAGAAACTTTGAACTGAAAAGCAAGGCGCAGAGTGAGTAGTGTCTACCTGTGTCTGAGTTGGAAGGTACATTTTCTGGTTGAAATGTCTTAATATGTTAGATTTGTGTCAACAGAAAGTAGTGGGATACATGCGTGTCATTGCTAAGGAAGAATCTTGTGTTTTCATGACTAGTTTGTGTGCGGTGGGTGGCTGCTTGTTACTTTTACTGGGTTCATCCACAGTTCTATGTATATCTATGCTTTCAGGTCAGGGCCAGGGAGCTTCCCACTTCTGGTTTTCTATGAATGAATCAAGTTTGGCTTTGGAAAAAATAGCAAGTCAATGGGGAACGAAACCAAGTATTTGATTTTCTCTCTTTGACAAGAATCTTGGTTGGATCAGACAAATCACCCAAACAAAAAGCTATTTGTCTCTCTCCGGCTACTGTTGCCATAAGGTTGTGGATATGATTGATTTTTTCAAAGTTCAACCGGATGTCAATTCCATGCAAATGAAAGGATCCATAAAGTAAAGCCAATAGATTACATATAGAGTGAAACTCACAGTGCTGTAAAGAGTAATCTTTTTGTTATGTGCTCAAATTTAAAAGAGAGTCCAAACTAAAAAATTAATTTATTGAGTAGGAGAACCCCTAAATTTAAATACCATACTTGAACGGCATAGTTGTCTGCCAAAGACTTGTAACACTTTTTTATTCAACAATTGTAGAATTGTGCACAATTATATTTATATCTTAGTTTTAATAAGAACAAAAATTTGAGTAGAGTTATCTAAATTAGGGTGTGTTTTGTTTCATCTTTTAAAAAAATGATTATGAAATCTAAATTTTGAGTGTATTTATTTCAATTTTTTTACAGAAAAAATGATTTTTTTCACTAAAAAAATATTTTTTATAGAAACTATTCATTTTTAATTTACTCAAAAGCTGAAGAAAAAGCTATTTTTAGCTATTGATTAAAAACGGAAATAAGTAACTTTTGTAAAAAGTGATTATTTTAATAGTTGAAAAATCATTTTTTCTCAAAAAAAAGTTGAAACAAATATACCCTTTATATATAGTTGAAAAAAATTGAAAATTAATTTTTTTTTAGAAATTATTCTTTTCAATTTTTACAAAAAAATGAAAATAATTTTTTTGTAAAATTTTGATTATTTTTTAAAAATTATCTAAATATATGATAAGTGATTTTTTCAGTAAAAAAAAAATTATTTTTTGCCAAAAGGATCACAGACAAACACACCATTAATCTTTAATCATTGTAGTTGCGGGCAACACTTATACCTATTCCACTATTTGGTTGTGTTTAGCATGAAATTAAAATTCCTATGTTTATGTTTAGTATAAAAAAATTCTCATAAAATAAAATAGAAATGTAATAAAATGACATAATACTCTTCATAAAGCATAAAAAGCTACACTCTTAAAAAGTATGCAAATAATATGAAAAGAAAATTAACATAAAATATACAATATTTTAATGGTGTGTGTGTGTGTGTGTGTGTGTATGCGTGCGTGCGTGTGTGTGTGTGTGTGTGTGTGTTTTGCATTGAGCCTGCCAAGAATGAACATTCTTTCAAAAGAAAAATGCATGTCTCATGTTAGTATTGAACGAAAATGATCATTAAAATGGAATGCTCATTCCATGAAAACTTTCTTATCAAAGGAAATGATTGATAATTCCATGACTTTTTTTTTTTTATTCTATTTTTAACCAGATTCAAACTGCTCTCACAAATATTTTATAGAGTTAAAATTAAGTGCACCTCTAATGCATATTTGTTGAGGTAGTTAAGAAGGCGGGGATTTGGGTGGAGATCCCGAACTCAAATTATAACAACGAGTTTTAAATGTAACTTTCTTAATTATTTTTACAAAAATCGATAGAATGGAATCAATTTATCACTTTAAATGAACCGCAAATCTAATCGAATCAAGCCGTTTTTAGTTGTCTTGTCAATGCATTGGACGCCGTATAGACCATATGCGTAGATAACCACGATGTATCGGCTATCTAGCTAGCTGTGAATCAATATATATAGATGTTGGTGCTAATATGTGATAGGTTTTGCCCATTGTCTATGATCTGCCCTGGACTTTTAAGTTGGATTTCACTTTTGATCCGGAAGAAAGATATTATTAAGTTGTGGTAGAAGAGTCTCACTTTAGGTAACTAAATGGCATCACCCCAGGCCTTGCATGTGATCTCACTGCAAAAGAGGTGAAAAGGAAAAGCTTAGGTTTCAAAAGGGTCTTTGACTCGAATAACAGATCAATAGATCTACGGGGATACTTGAATAGTTCGCTATTGGCTAGATACTTCGCATACAAGTTTAAGATTTAAATTCGAATCGAAATAAATTAAATAAATTAAAGGAAGAAAAATATGCTACTTGCTTTATTACGTAATCTTTAATCATTTAAAACTACAAATGAATGAGTCACTTCTAGTTCTCAATTCTCTCACTACCCCCACCGATGTCCCCCCGCCTCAATAAAAAAGAAAGGAAAAAATCTATATCTTAAATCTTATTTGTATGAATGTGTAAAGGGGGGAGCATCCGATTCTTCGCTCATCTGGTTGACATTTAGCTTATGTATCACCTTGAGTTGTGTTTAATTTTCTAGTTACTTTGTTAGTAATTTATTTATAAATACTTCTTATAAACTCTGATAAAATCAAAGATATGTGTTAACTCTAAATTAGAGGGAGCCTTTCCTTCAATATGTAAATTTTATGATCATCAATATTTGCGTGTGTAAGGGGGGCCACTACAGAAGTCTTTTGTTAGATAGTCAATGCTATCTTCTTTTTCCCCTTTATGCATATCCAATGGGACATGAATCTGTGTGTGCGGGAGAAACTCCATAAAGATGATTTTGCAATAAAAACATGCTTTTGTTAAAGGAAGCATCATGGAAGGTTTGCATGCCATGCACTAAAAAGGAAGTTCCATACTCAACAGCACATGTTCGTGTTTACCCAAAGACATTCTTCTTTTCAGCTATCTTAAAATCGTGATCAGTGGGTTAGGAAACCAGTGTGACCTTTAAAAACAATTGTAGGAATAGATCATGTCGGAGCTCTCGGTGAGTTTTACCAATGAAAATGGACTTAATTAAATAGAAGGTCTAAAACAACAAGGACTTTCGTGATTAGGCATCGGAAATATATACAAGCCGAATACTAAAAAGTATATAGATGAAAGACAAAGGTTGTCACTCGGCCAAGCCAACAGGAATAGCTAGTTTGTATATAAGCTTCACATCACTACTAGAAATTACAAGAATAGCGGCAGAATTATTTCATTGCTAGTTTATAAAAATCTGTCGCAAAGCTATTTGGCGGCGGAATCTATCACGACCAACAAAATGTCACAAAATCTTTTGTGGCTAACTGGTTAGTAACAAAAATTATTTTTCGTGGCGAGCCAATCAAGGAAAATTCCGTTGTAGATAAAGACATGGTCCATCACCAAGAACATGTCATTATCCGTGGCTGAAACATGTTCAATGACAGAATCTACAATGGAATTATTCCATTGCTAAAATCAAACTACATTAAATTTATCCATAGTAACGGAAATGATTCCGTCGCTAAGTATTTTTTTTATAAATTTTTCTTTGAAATTTTAAACAATCCAATTATGTAATAGTCCTGAATTAGAATCCAAATAAAAAATTTTAAGCTTAAAATTCATTAAATAAAATGTACATTAAATTTTACAACTAAATGTATATCAAAAGGTTAGGGTAAAAGTATTTCAAAAGTACAAGTTTAATACAAGTTTACACTATAATAAATCCTAATCAAAACAAAGATTATGACACCATATTAAATATTAGGTGGATAAGGAAAATAATCATCTTCAACCATGTTATCATCGTCCCCATCCTCAGTGGCTCATCATGATTTCCGTGAATAATTTGAAAGTCACTAGCAAAGTTGTCCAAACATTGTAAGATGACATTAATCGTGGCCTATTGATCAATCAACTGCTTTTAGTAATATTAAAAAAAAAATGGCATAACTGGATAATTACATAACAGCTCATGAGTAGTGTCATTGGCAATGTATAAAAATGGTAGAAGTATTGTTTATTATATAACACATTTAAGTCTAAAAATACATGTTTTTTTGACATATTTAAGATAAGATTTTGCTAGTTAAGAAATTCAAGCTCAACTAATGCATTAGATCCTTCAGCCTATGAATTGGCATATAAAAATTAGAAATAGAATTTTCCTATATGGCACAAACATGCATTTTCAATAAACCACTAATAATTCATGTAGACCATTGCCTCATGCTAAAACCAATCTATAAACCAAGCATGGTGTAACTGATTAAGTATCCACATAGCATTAGTAATAGATTTCACTCTGTCACAACTAATTGTTATAACTTCTCATTTTAAGTATATCTTAGAAAGTGATGCTTTAATAATATGATTTTTAGTTAAGCACTCTATCTAGACAAATTTAAAAATAAATAATAATGATGATGATGATGATGGAGGCACTTTGATATATTATGAAAGGAAAGAAGGCTCATGAATGAGCACTAAAATAGACATATTATTTAGAGATGATTTGGATTTAGCTTGCATTAGTAGACAAACGAAATTATGACGCGCAAAAATTGGTATACAAGAATACTACATGTAGATCTATTTTGACACACTTATACTTACTTTAAGTGCAAATTCAAATAAAATAGCAAATCTATTGTGTATCAAATTCTCAATTTTAAAATTTAATTTGTGTAATAAAATAGCGTATAGACTTAATAAAGCTTGCTTGGTCTAAATGACATAAAGGTGTTAACTTTGCATGTGTAAGGAACCAATAGAGCTACAAGGGTACAAAATCATAGCAATTATAAAATACTAAAAGTGGCAACTTTATGTCTATGATCAATTGATGTATACATCCACGCAGACAAGTCCTGGTTGCCACAAGCAATTAGTTTGTAAGAGAAATGTGAATAAATCTATAAGTATGGATTTGAGAGCCACATTTTGATAAATTTAACAAAGCATAAACTATCCATCATATAACACTAGCAATGCCACTCCCAAGCTTAAGTGCTACATCCAAAAAAATATGATAAAAATCAGTACTACCCATTCATAAAACACAACACCCCATTGCATTTTTCAACAACACCGCTTTTATTTTCTCATAGTCAGCTTCCGTGCTTTAAAAATTTTCCTTTTCCACCATTTAAATGCTACTTTTTAAGAGCACCATACTAACACAGTCAAACTTAGCCTAAATCAAAGAATAGATAACTTATCACTTGAGGAATAAACATAGCTACTCATTGAAAAAATAAGCTAGCAGTCTAACACTAATTAACCAATTCATTGAGACCCAAAAATCATATCCAAGCAAAGCAAATATGAAAATCACCTTGATAATATTAATTCAAAACATAATTACCATGATACTTGGCATGAGCTATTTCTACCATGATACACAACAACGCTCAATTCTAATTCCATTGCTTCAAATTATCAATCACAGTAACAATAAAAACACAAAAAACATGAAATCGTAAAAAGCCTCATACATTTAGAAAAGATGTGAAACATGTTAAGGAGAAGCTCTAGAGTCTCTCTAGCATACCCAACCTCAAATTTCTCCTTGAGGTGGTTCTTGATGGCAATGGCTGAGACCTCAACAAATCCCTTGACCTGCAAAAGACGCAATGTTTAAGACATAGAAGACAATAGAAGATGTAGTGGATTGCGGCAATGGCTAGCGAAGGAAGCTCGTTTCAAGGGCAATGGTGGTGAATGAAGCGTGACAGTGGATGGTGGAGGGCAAGAGGAGAAATTTAGTAACTTTGGGGAGAAGTGAGTTTGGGAACCTAGGGATTATGGGATTTGGGGTTAAGTTTTTCTTACATGGGGTTAATGTTTGTGACCACATGGTCACTAAAACTCAATCATTGAAATTTTAATCTGATGGTTGAGATTAAAATTTTCTATTATATAAAATAATTTTACAATAACTTATATTTATATTTTAATATTTATTAAAATAGTCATTACCCATTTTATCTATTTCATCATTTTTCCTCTGGAAACCATCACCTCCGCCGAACCCTTCCCTTCTCCACCCACGTCACCACCCTTTCCTCTGACACCACTACCCCCATCCATAATCGCCTCCTCCCTAAACCATCACCTTCCCCTAACCCACTTTGTCAAACCCCTATACAACCAACTCTCTTTTCCCCCACTATGACATGCTTTTTCAACACCCAAGTAATAGAAGCCAAAGGAGTTGACGAAGTGGATATAATAGGAGCCATAGCTTCTCTTTAGAAGAACTAAACAAGAAAAATGTAGTTGCAGAAGATTATAAGCCTTAAATGCAAGAACCTTTTATGCTATATTCTAATGCAGATGTTAAATGGTTTGTGCCATTAACATTATATATAGAGCTTTAGCTTTAGAAGGGAATAACTTATGTGTTAGAATAGATGATTACAAAGGAACATTGCTTAATGAGCCACAAATTGATTCCTTAATCAAATTGTGGGACTTTGAATTTTTTTGTCCTTCAAACCTATGAAGAAGATCTGGGTGCCCAAGGGCAATGCCTGCATATTGTAGGCAAATACAAGAGAGTGATTTGTGTTTAGAACAAGTAATTTTTTCCCCTTTTAAATAGAATAAATTGATGGCAAATAAAAAAGAAGCTTCATGTGCCTTTGTCTCTAATAATCATAGTGAGTAATGTCGGGTTTTTGGTTTGTGTGTGATTGAAAGGTGAAGATGATATTTGAAGAAGATGACAGTGTGTAGAAAGCGGTGCTACCTGAAATGGGGAAGCCGAAGAAGGGAGAAAGAGAGGAAGGTTAAAGTTAAGGGTAGAAAAGTGATTCTAATACTTATTTTTATTATAATAGCATAAGTGACCACATGGTCACAAACTCAACTCTCCCCACTTAAGAATCCGCCTAAGTTTGAGTGGGATTTGGGAATAGAGAGATGAAAGGTGAGAAGAAATTTGGGAAAATCACTAAGAGGGGAATTTTCGAAGGGAACTCAATTTTTTTTTTAAATATTTGTTGGTAACATTTGATGCATTTAAACAAAGAAAATAATTAAAAAGGAATTTAATTTAATTGTCATCTAATAGAAATCAAGATAATTACCAACATAATCTATGTTTCGGTAACTAATTATAATGACATGACACTTCTTATGATTTTTATTAGATAACAGTTTAAAATTATTTTACACTGTCAATACATACTAATTAAACTCTTTAAAAAAATAGTCTTATTAATTAATATTTATATGTTAGGTGATTTTTTTATAGAGATTAATTTATATGCAATGAATGTGCAAAATAATTCTACACTATCAATCAATAAAATTTCAAAAAAGTGACAAATTATAATGGGTAAAGATGTGGCAATTTTTTAGAATTCTAATAATTGATAGTGTATAATTATTTTACAATGTCAATGTATAGAAGTTATTCTCTTTTTTATATCATAAAATATTTATATTATGAAATACTATTTTAGTTGATGTAATTAATAACAAACAATTATTTGAGTTAAGATAAGGAGATTATCATATACTTGTTACAGTTTTATATTTTTATTAAATAAAAATAATTATTACAAAATAATGAAGTAAATATAACCAAAATTAAATATAAATTAAAATGCTACATAATAATTAGAATTATTTTTATAGCAAAAGCATAAATTTATATTATATTATATAGTATCTTATATAATGTCATATCTAGCAAAAACTATACAGTAACAAATTTTAATAGGACTTGTACTATTTATTTTTTTGGATCTGGAATAGGACTTATACTATCAGATCTTATATAATTAGCTTTTATATTATTAAGATATTGACATGGAAATGAGCTTAGCGACGAAAAACAATCCGTCACTGCAATGCTTTATATTAAGATTTTACATTTTTATTAATGAAAAAATTCTTAGCGATAGAATCTATTCCGTCACTATATATATCTTACATAAAATATTTACTTTTTAATAATTAAATATACTTAGTCACATAATTTGCATGGATTTACCTACGACGGAAAAAAAAAAATCCATTGCAAATTCCGTCGCAGACACATAAAATGCGTGACAATTTCTGTTGCTAATAGCAACGAAAACGATTCCATGACTAAGTTCCATCACTATCCATGTGTTTTTTAGTAGATGCATTTTATTTTAGTTTGAAAGCTTTATTTAATACCCAACAATCCAACAACATTAGGGATGGGAATAAGGATTTGTAGGTAGAGATATCCGCAGATGAAGATTCGAATATGGGAATTTTTTTCCTATGGGGATGGGAATGAAGGTAAAATTCTTCCCGCAGTGACCTTGGAGATGGAGATGGGGATTATGCCCCCTGTCCTATTAAGATATCTGCCCTAAAGGTATATTGATAATTTCATATATAAAATTGATATTTAATATATTTTTAATACAAAAATAAGGAAAATACAACCCTAACTTATTTATCCTTCCACAGTCTCACACATTCATTATTGTTTATTATGGTGTTCTTATAATAAATTGATATTGTGACATGATTTCAAATTTGAAAATTTGATAATAAAGATGTAAGACTATAAACCTAAGAATTGGATCAACTTTGTATTATTATTTTTAAGTTTTTTTTTTCAAAATTTTCAGATTAATTAAATTACTTAGACATATTTTCTTGATTTTTTTAAATAGTTTTTTGGGATATTTATGGATCCCTGTAGGAGGGTGGGGATCCATAATGAATAAGGATAAGGAGGAGTTTCCCTCCGCCGCGGAGAATGGGAATGGGGATAGGGATGGAGATGGGGGAACTTTAGAAGCATGGAACAAGGAGTAAGGGACTACTCTTTGCCCTACTTCGCCCCATTGTCATCTCTAAATAGCATATATCTTACAAGTAGGATTTTATTGAGTTACCAACCACAAATTACTTGAGGGTAAAGCAAGCACCAATATTGGCCTTGACCACAATGATCAAGATCAACACAGGCCTCGTGCTTCTGAAACTCTTCCAAGGTTCGCGCTCATGCTTAAAATTTAACTATATATAGTGTAATTCCTGCAAAACCTTAGCCCCCCTGGCTCCACAAAAGCTTTCGCTTAGTTCACGAGAAACCATCATAGGCATAGGCTCATAGAATCATCAGAATTTTACTCTCTCCATTTGGAGAAGGAATATTTCTGAGAAGTCTTAATATGATTTAGATACTAGGTGCTTACGAGATAACCTTGTATCGGAGATTTCCTAGCATGATGAACTAATATTCTTTATCTCAATTTCCCTGAGGTTATATATGGGAAGAAAAGAGAGATCCTGCCAAGTTATTAAAGAGACAAGCAATTTTTATGATGAGAGATCAATCAAGCATCGATTATCAAAGGACATATAGATGGTAAATATTGATAAAATATCCTCTAACAAAAAGTTCAATACTTTAATGTCTTATGTCTTGTTAAGCCAATTAAAATCCTTTTGAAGACCTAGGTCAGTGGTGTTTCTCCTTATTCTCTGGACAACAAAACAATTCAAATTTTCTGGAAGTAAATATCCCTTTGTTTAAAGTAAACTAGTTTATTTTCAACTACTCCAAAGAGTTCACTAGATTACTTGATGGTCTAAGTATAGTGTACAGCTTTAAAGTTAGCAATTTGTTGAGTATGAATGTCTATCACATACTGAAAAGCTAACTGTATTTGATTAGTCTTTATCCATTTGTAAATTCATCATATTGTTGCCCTTGTGAATGCTAGATTTTGTCTTATATTAACAAATTGTTAAGCTTTAGCCCCAAACATTTTAGTGGAGAAGGGTTGGACTAACTAAACTAGAAGGCTGGGTCTTTATGTGACTTGTTCTGAACATGCAATGTGGGCTAGGAATGGCAATGGGAATTGTTCGTGGGGATTCCCATGCTTGGATCCCATTTGCGGAGAATTTTTCTCCACGGAAGTGGGTACAAAGACAAAAGTTCCCTCATAGTTTGGGGGACGGGGATAAGGATTTTACCCCCCATCCTATGAAGATCCCCACCTCGAGAGTGTTTTATATTGATATTGAATATTGTTGAACTCTTTGATATTTTAATGTTTTTTATTTTGATGTTTTTGTGATAATATTATACTATGTTAAAAAGTTTACATTGTATACTTAAAATTTGAGGTTTTGGTGTTGTAATGATGTAAAACTAAGTTTAGTACTTGGATCAACCTTGTTTTATTATTTTTTAACTTTTTATATTTTCAAGCTAATTGAATTGTTTGTACATTTTTTTACTTTTAAATATTTTTTCGAATCTCTGCAGAGCCCTTGGGGCAGAGATATGTCGATCGAGGGAAATTTTTCTTGCCATGGAGATTGAAGATGGGGACAAGAAAAATCTTGAAGCCTCAGGGCAGGGATTATTATCTGCCCTTGTCCTGATCAATTGCCATCCATAGTCTGGGCACAACTTTCAAATTTAAGGACAATTCGAAGGATAAATTAATTTTGTGGTCCTTATAATTTTAGTTTTATAAATAAGTTCTTACTCATAAATAATTGGTGAAATTTTGTTAAATTAGAAGGAAATATTTAAAAATTTAATAAAATATAAAAACTTATTTATGATAGTAGATTTTTGAGTTTTTAAATAGACCCTTTTAATTTAATAAAAATGAACAAGTAAAGATTTATTAAAAGATTAAAATTTAAAAAAAAAGTTGATTATAAATTTTTAAACTATAAAAATTTATTTAAAAAAGTAACAAAAAATTATAGGACTAGAAGATTAATTTAATCTAGTTGGGCGTTTTTTTTTTTTGGATCGTGGTTAAAACTGGTAGGTGGAAATGGTGACTTGGTGATATTTCTTTGGATGGTTGATTCTTACCGATCCGTTACTTGAGGCCTAATCCATCTATCCATCAGGAGACCATCCCATGTGGTAATTTTTCCAAGTAAGCTTATAAGCCCAAGCCCATAATATCCCCATCTACAATGCAATGGGTTGCCCTAGCACTTTTTCTCATTTTCGTTCATATAACATGATTATTAAAATCACTTGTAACGAGCCAGGGAATTAAAATAGGAGGAGATTTATACCAAAAAAAAGGGAGATCAACAATATTATTCCATGCATGTGAGCTCAGATATACTCTTAGTTGTGCTTGGAATAAGAGAAATATCTTATTCTGCATCATCATATTAGTTATAGTGTTGAAAATGTTTAATTGTTACTAGCTGTAGTGTAATTGTTACCATTGATCTTGTTTATATTTATTCTATATACTAGAAATTCTTGAGTAAACTTTTCAAACTAATTCGTATCTAGAATCATTGTTCAAATATAAAAATGATTGTTTTAAAAACTTATTTATAAAATTATGTGACTTAAAATAATAATATATGAATTATTCATTGGCTTAGCGTATGGTGTGGTAGCTGCCGGTGTTATGGCTTCTTTTTCTTTGGACATGCAAAATATCTCAGTTGACTAGAACAGAATTCTCTAGATGTTCATGTTTGTGATCCTGCAACCTTGTGGGGGTAGCAGAGTGGGAGAGAAGAGCGGTGATCCATGAGGACCACAAATTTTAGTAATATGTGTCAAAATTGATATTTGACCCTGTAAGTTTTGCCCTTTTATTTTGTGGTTTTTGAATCAGTAAAATTCCTTTTCTACCGAAAACAATAAAGAAAAAATAAAAATAAAAATCCTCTAATAGGTTAGGGACCAGGTTTGGTTCTGTCTTCTGTGATGTGTTACAATGTTTCCTTCCATTTAGTAAGTTGTAAGTTGTTACAGTCCACCTTGTATTTAATATAATACAAACAAACACATCAAATTTTGTACTTCATATTTTGTGGGTCATAGCAATAGTTCCTTTTCCTCTCCATAGTCATCTACATGTGATTTCTAGACCACTCTGCATCTACAAGGTGGGTTTCAATGGAAAACATTCTGGGTCTTATCAAACTTCGTATCAAAAGAGGCACTAATCTCATACCTTGCGATAGTCGCACCAGTGACCCTTATGTCCTTGTCACCTTGGCGGAACAGGTTAGAAGCTTCCTCTTTATCGGGCCCGATTCATATATTTATTTATATTTATATATACTTATTTTGGTTAGGAAACCCTAGCACCTTGATGAATTGGGTATGAGTTGAGCGTTGAGACTGGAAAGCTAGTGTTCAATTGGAAGAATTTTCGTTTTATTTCTCAGCGTTAATAACATGTGATAAAGGACAAGGGCAGAAAGAAATGACAGTGTATCAGTGACATTTATTATCAAAAGCCTTGCAATTATCAAACGCCTTACCATTTGTTATGTTCTTCTAATACTTTGTATTCTTCTCTCAACTGTCTTTCAACTTGAATAGCTGGAAGCCCTGTGGAAAAAGAGCATCATGGTCTCTCTGCTCTGGGCTCTTCACAGCTTGGTGTTAAATGTTTTTCTTCTATTTTAAGGTGTGCAGAGAATATGATTCTTTTTAATATGTGGTTTTTCGCTTATCTTTTAATGTGAATCATTGCTCCTTGTTGAAGTTTAAAGTGTGATTCAAAATAAGGATTGTAAATGTATGTTAACATAACCACATCGAGTTGAATCTAAAAATTTTACATTTTACTGGTGATAAATGTTCATCGATGGTTCAACTACTTAGCCACTACCTTCTGTTGCTCTAAAGTACTTCTAGTATATCTAGATTAGCTAATTTTAAATTCAAAATAACTTATAATCAAAATCTTCCTAAAAACATCTTTTGAAAATTAATTTAAAAAAAGAAAAAACGATTATTTCCCCAAAATAAACTATTACCAAAGATGCCTTTGGTCTGAAGATTGTATCTCATATTACTGCAGAAACTGAAAACTGGTGTTGTGAAAGATAACTGCAATCCTGAGTGGAATGAAGAATTGACACTTTATGTTATGGATGTTGACATTCCCATACATCTGGTAAGTGCTAAAACGATCTATATTACATCGTCAGTAATGGGGGGGGGGGGGGGGTATCATTACCACAATAGCCTAATCTGTTGATGGCTTTGAATGTTGTTGTTGTTCTCTCCAGACAGTTTGTGACAAAGACACTTTCACTGCTGACGACAAAATCGGCGAAGCAGATATAGACATGAAACCATATCTTCAGTGTGTGAAGATGGGCTTGAGCGACCTCCCTGATGGCCATGTGGTCAAGAGTGTTCAACCAAATAGGTCTAACTGCCTTGCTGAAGAGAGCAAGTGCATTTGGAAAAATGGAAAAATCATCCAAGAGATGAGCTTAAGATTGAGAAATGTTAAGTCTGGTGAAGTACACGTGGAAATTGAGTGGGTTGATGTTCCAGATTCCAAGGGCTTATCTCAGGTTGACTTTTAGGTGTGGTTCCCTTCTTTTAGTAGTACTTGTGATGTCATGTATTGTCATAAGCTGAGATTATTATGTAACCTATCTTATGGATTGAAACATAGGAGTTAATGAGTTGAGGAAATATCTGATCATTGGTATTTATGATGATGACATGATCTGAGCAAGTAATCAAGTATTTTAATAATTCTCTCAAGAATTTTTGCAAGACAAGCCTCACAAATGTAGGCGTTTTGATATAGCCATAAGCTCAGATTAAATTAAAGAGCCAGCAGTTAAAGATTTTGGAAAGGAGCGTGTACCTGCAATCAAAATAACAAAAAAGTGGCCATATTCTCTTTCGGCTGTTGGCAGAGACCTTAACTCAAAACATTTTAAAAGAATTGTAATTTCTTTCGTCTCTTTTCCTTTCATATTTTGATATCCCTAACTCATCGAGCTTTATGGAGCCGTACTTTCCAGATCACTGGTGTTATTGATTCATCATTTTCTTTATATCATTCTTATATCATTTTTTCTAAGATAATAAAAAAAGAAAACACATTTCCCAATAATATATACATTCTTTCTCTTACATTTTTCCCAATTAAGTAGGCGTAGGTAGAAGATGTAAAAAAATAAAAATCGTTTTACCTTTCGAGACTATGGTTTAACAGCAAGGACCGTCAAATGCTAAAAGTTTATTCAATACACCACTGAAATGAACCACAAACATGGTCACTTTAAATTTGTGAAATTCTTGTATATTTTCGGAGTAGCGTAGTGACATATAATACATAAATTAAATTTGTGCAGACAGATTAAATGTAAATTTGGATCATAAAATGTGTTACATCTAGAACATGAAAGAATCTCTTCCCTTTAGCTCATCATCTTCAGAATATGACCAACACATTTTTTTTAATAAAAAATGCCTCATCGTGCATTTTCTATTTTTTACATGGTTAGTCTCGATAAATAGATTTCAATCACATATGCTTCTGGATATTTTTTCGTCTGGATCCACTACCAAGTAGATATTATATGGCTCTGCAGAAACAGGCATTCAGGCAAGACTCCTAATTCTTGTGGTCCTATCTATGACTTCACACGATATCGCTGCATGTCTTGGACCCCTTGAAGGTTTATCTGGGGCTAGATATAAATTCCAGAAAAAGTGTAATTTGTGTATCCATAGGCTAACAGAAAACGAATATTTCTTCTCTATAGAGGAATTTGTACTTTATCCTTAAATACTTGATTCTCCCGGTCTTTGCCCTAAACCCAGTAAAGAGAAGACTTCAGACGCTGCCAGCTATACTTATTGCTAGAAGTTGTTTTGGTGCTTGCTTCAATTGACAACTGACACTAGCCACAATCATGGTCAATTCTGTTTGATCAACCCAAACGAGTAATGACAAATAACCATAAGTTTCTAAGCACATTTTAGATACACAAGTAAAATGCAAGAATATACCTGGTTCTCAATTTACTCTGAAAATATCATTTGGAAACCAATGACAAAATAATTGGCATATAGACAAAACCAAGAAGAAAAATCTTGTTGTATTTGTAAGCTCGCGTGGAGATTTTTTTTTTTTTTTGTTTTTCTTTTTGATCCTAAGATATTGGATTGTAAGGTTATGGTTTAATGATGCTGGGTTTGCCTTATCTCCCAAAACTTTATTTTTATTCAAACAAAGCAAGAGCGCCAAACAAAAATAAACAATGGCTGCTTCTACTTCTCCAAACTTCACAACATCTTTGCATAACAATACCCGGAAAACAAGCTTCCCTTCTTCTTCTTCAGGAAAGAAACCTTTGCACACCAAACTCGGTTTCTCATTCACTGTGCCATTCAATAAGTCTTTAAGTGTGAAATCCTATGGCACTACAAAATATGATGAAGTTGTGGTTGATGAAGAAATGGACAAGATTAGGAGGCTTCAGAATGGTTCAGATGTTAGAGGAGTAGCCTTGGAGGGTGAGAAAGGCAGAGCAGTTGACCTTACTCCAGCTGCTGTGGAGGCAGTAGCAGAGAGTTTTGGGGAGTGGGTTATCAGTGGTTTGGAGAAGGAACAAGGACACCCTGTGGAGAATGTGAGAGTGTCACTTGGGCGTGACCCTCGAATTTCGGGGGCAAAATTGAGCGTCGCAGTCTTTGCAGGTCTTGCTCGAGCTGGTTGCATGGCTTTTGACATGGGACTAGCTACCACACCAGCTTGTTTCATGAGCACATTGTTGCCCCCATTTATGTATGATGCCTCAATAATGGTAGGTTGCATCACATGGATCTTCCTCGGTTCTTTGACCCACGTTATTAATATCTCGCTTGATATGGTAACATAACGTTAAAGGTATGCTATATGTTGGAACTTATAAAGTACCAGGAAAGAATTGAAGCTATAAATTGTCTATCATTTGGAATCAAGGTGAAGAGCAGAGGCATAAAGACCTGTTCCATTGAGAGGCTTTAAAAATTGATGTGATGGCTATGTGACAATTACGCCTGATATAAAAGCTAGAAATGAATTATGCATTTTTGTGATGCAGATGACAGCGTCTCACTTACCTTACACCCGGAATGGTCTGAAATTTTTTACAAAGAGAGGGGGGCTGACTTCACCGGAGGTCGAGGAGATATGTGATATAGCTGCTCGTAAATATGCAAATAGACTGGCCAGGGTCTCTACCTTGCTTAACGTTCTTCCAACAAAAGTTAATTTCATGAGCACTTATGCGAAGCACCTACGAGAAATCATCAAGGAGAGAGTCAATCATCCTTTGCATTATGACACTCCACTCAAGGGATTTCAGGTTTGACTAATATAGATATAGATGTATATTTATTGTGTCTATGTTACGCATGCCTCTCTTGGGAGTTGGGACAATTACTCACCCTTGTTTTGTCTTTATACAATAGAAAACTGCTAGGTTGCCCCAGTTATAATGTTAGAATGATGTAGCATAGTTGTGGAGGGGACATCTCGTATTTGTCTTTTCACCTGTGATTTCTGTATTTCCACTCTACTATCCTATAATCTTAACATCTTACTTTGACACGTCAAATTCGAGTACAAATTCTGGCTATATAGCATTGTTGTATACAATATATTGAGCTCTTGGTAGCTATAGACAATAGTATTTAGAACTCGTATCTTAGTCCACTCCCTTAATAAAATACTGCGAACAAAATTTAAAAATAAAAATTGCTGCCAATTACAAGAGAGGGGTCAGGATTGAATAGAGCCTGGTTGATAGTCTTGGTTTATAAAACGGACAGTAGAAATAATATTTGAATCCCAAAATTTGAGATCTGCAGTAGATGGAGAGAAACCAACATTTTCTTCTTTCTTTGTGGCTCTATCTTGCCTCAGGTTGAATCACCAAACCCCTTATTCAATACCATCCCACTTACCATTAATGCTTGGCTTGAGATCTAGTTCATCCTACTAAAAAACTCAAAAGTCTATACCGTATTGTAATTGAAGCCTTAATCCTCTATTCTCAATTCTCATTGAAAATTATGCCTGAATAAATCTGCAGATAATAGTAAATGCTGGAAACGGCTCAGGAGGATTCTTCACATGGGATGTCCTAGACAAGCTTGGAGCAGATACCTTTGGATCTCTGCATCTCAACCCTGATGGGATGTTTCCTCATCACATTCCCAACCCTGAGGACAAAACTGCCATGGCACTGACCAGAGCCGCAGTGTTAGATAACTCAGCTGATCTTGGAATAGTTTTTGACACTGATGTGGATAGGAGCGGCGTTGTCGATGACAAAGGGAACCCGATAAATGGTGATAAGCTGATTGCTCTCATGTCTGCCATTGTGCTGAGGGAAAATCCAGGATCAACTATAGTCACTGATGCACGTACTAGTATGGCACTCACTAGATTTATAACTGATAGAGGGGGCCAGCATTGCCTATACCGTGTCGGTTACCGGAATGTCATTGACAAGGGAGCTCAGCTTAACAAGGATGGAATCGAAACGCATCTCATGATGGAAACATCTGGTCATGGTGCTCTCAAAGAGAATCATTTCCTTGATGATGGTTAGTTAACATATTTATGCATGCATGTTCTGTTGCAGCATTTTAATTTTCAATGTTGAATCTCAAACGTGGTAGGTTTCATATACCATCTCACTCATGTAATGCCTTTATAATGAAGGGGCCTATATGGTAGTGAAAATAATAATTGAAATGGTACGAATGAAGCTTGCGGGATCGGATGAAGGGATCGGTAGTCTCATAAAAGATCTTGAAGAACCTTATGAATCAATAGAACTAAGGATAAATATAATCTCTGAACCTCGACATGCTAAAGCAAAAGGATCAGAAGCCATTGAAACATTTCGACAGTACATTGAGGTATATATGTTAAAATTAACGAAGCTCCATATTTTGAACACATTGTGGGTATTAAAATTTTTGGAGTTCCTTGTTGTTATATAGGAAGGGAGGATTAAAGGGTGGGAGTTGGACTCATGCGGTAATTGTTGGGTGAGTGAAGGGTGCCTTGTTGATACAAATGACACCCCAGCTCCTATTGATGCTCACATGTACAGGTGAAAAAAACATGTTACAGAAAAATTCTAGTAGTTCAACAAATGTGATTTTATATTTTTTATGCTTTGTTCGTTAAAACTGACTTGATTGCGGCAAATTCAGGGCAAAAGTATCTAATGATGAGCATGGACAACACGGTTGGGCTCACATGAGGCAGAGTATTCACAACCCAAACATTGCTGTGAACCTGCAATCATTTGTTCAAGGAGGTTGCTGGTCTATGGCAAGAGCCTTTAGAGATGAGTATGTCACGGTACCACTCTGATGTCTTTGAAAGCATTTTATTAAAGCTATAATTTGGTTATCTGATTTAGTTTATTCAATCATTGCAGCTTTCTCAAAGCAAGTGGAGTTGATGCATTCCTTGACATTACTCAAGTTGATAAGTTCGCTGAAAATGGCCTCGTAGCCTAATTTGCAATGTTCATTCTAAATGTATGAAGTCTTGGGGTGGCCTTAAACATAGATCACAATTTTGAGGCATTTCCAACGTGATACCACTTTACAGGGAGTTATTGTAACATAAACTTACAAAAATAAAATAAATTGTACAACTGCAATCGATTACATATTAAGTATAGCATCTTCTTTTGAATAAGATGCAACAAACTATGAGAATAGGTGTAACGGGGGTTATGTAAGCACGACTATATTACAATTAGAACGATCGATTCCTATTATCAACTTCTATACACTATATATTAATTGGTATAAAATATACCTTTTAGTTTCTTATCTTTATTTATTTTTTCAACTAGTATTTTGAACCCCTGCAATATATGGGATAATATAGTTTTTCAATTATGTTATAATTAAGAAATATTAAGTACAAAAAAATTATCATAATTAAAATTAGTTTAAGAATAATTAAAAATTGGTATATAATCAAAATTTATATATAATAATAAAATATAGTTATAGATTAACGTATAATATTTTCAATACATTTACATAGAGAAATAAGATATACATCAATTGTAGCTGTAATACAAAAATTAACCAAATAAAGTTTAATAGAGCATTAATACATAAAAGAACTACATTAATGATCAATTTCACAATGCTAAATAAAAATGAAAAAATATAGTAGACTTTCTAAAAAATAAAAAAAGTTAGAATATGTAGTATTAATTGAACTTAAATAATAAATGTAAGATTGATTAAAATAATAGCCATAGAATATGTTTTAATACATTTTCTGCATTCTTTGAATTTGTGCAAGTCCTCGCAGAAAACGGCAACCAAATAGAAAATAAAAAATTATAATAAAATAAAAAAATAAGAGAGATTGAAATTTTGTAGGATTATCAAAAAAAATAATTTATTATAAGTTTTATATATATATATATATATATATATATATATATATATATATATATATTAAATTGATAATAACTATAAGAATAATAAATTATTACTCGTATAATTTACATATTTTGGTATCGCTTGTTTAATATATCAATATTTGTAAAAGGCTATTCTATAACTAATTTCGTTTGTTATGTAAGCATCATTCTTCGAGCCATTTAATTCACTGTATTTTAAAGTGACTTTAAAGAAAAAAATTTTAAAAAGGCATTCTATTTTATAACTTGTTATTAAAAGCATAATTCATTTGATAAATATATATACTTGTAATTATTTAAGTAAGGATAAAACAATTCATACAAAAAAAATCAATTGATTTTCATCTACCCTTTATCTAATCTCTGGTAAAGAAATTTTTTAAAGAACAACTGTAAAAAAAAATTCATATAACAACTCATTATTAAACATGTAATTTTATTATAAGGATATTCACTTTAAATTTTTAAATAAGAACTGAACAACTAAAAGAGAATTTAATTTTCCGCTCTCTCCTGTAAAGTAATGTTTTTTAAAAAAAGAAAGGTTGTATAAAATTATTTTATATATAAAAATATATACTTTTAACTTTTAAGTGAGAAATAAATAATTAAAAGAATTAATTTTTCTTTCTTCCTCCTTTTTTTTTTCAATCAAACTCTTAATAAAATAATTTTAAAGAAGAAATTTTATAAAAGTACTTTATATAACTTATTATTTAAAAAATATTTTTTATAAAATAACTATAAAATAATTTTTTAGTGAAGGTTAAACTCAGGAAAAATTTATTTCATTTCCTTCTCCCTTCATATTCTTTGGCCTTATATTAAAATAATTTTACATAAAAAATTTAGTTTCATATAATAACTCGATGGTTTTTTGTATTATAATGGCTTTTTAAATTACATAAATAATTGGGGCAATTAATTCAAGACTATTGAAAATTGAAACAGCCTTTTTGTATTATAATAGCCTTTTTTATATCATATTATATTTTGAAAATTGAAAAAAAAATTAACATATATATATATATATATATATATCTATAAACTTTATTCAAAAATTAAAATCATTTATCCCAAAAAAGTAAGTTATATGGCTTTTTTTTTTTTTATGGAACTACCGATATTTAGACTTTATTTTCAAGAACTCAACTAATTCGACTTGACTTGACGGAGGTCCTTGAAAAGGATAAGGGTTTTCCAATGAGAATTTTTTCCATTCTCATAGCTCAAACTCGAACCTTTGATTAAGAGGTCAAGTGTCTATCATCTTGACCAGCCCCACATTGATTTAAGTTATATGTTTAAAAAATTAAAGTATTATTATATTTAAACTCTTAAATCAAAATAAACCAAATATATTAGTGGAAGTAATTATATTTTAATTTTGATCAAAAAGGTGTTAGTCGAAGTGGCAGAGATAATAAATGTAGTGATGAAAATTTCAAGAAAGTGAGATGAAAAATAAATAGGTGGCAGTGCCTTCAACCAATAGTAAAATAAATATATATTTTAATAAAATTTTTATAAGAGAAAAGATTTTTAAAGTAATGGAGACACAAATGCATAAGATAGTAACACATATAAAACTTTTCTTGTTAACATATTTGAATTATTAAAAGTATAGATATAAATTTGGTCTTTAGTTATTTTTTCGTCACATAACTAAAACAAAATTTACTTTAGATTCACGTGTGTGTCACATCAACACAACACCATTTGTATTGTGTTAAAATTTTCTGTTATTTATATACTAGAAAAGTAAATAAAGATCAAATTGAATATAATTTGAAATATAAGGGATTAAATTGAAAAAAAAAATTGAAGATATGATACCAAATTGAAGAAACAAATAAAAATAAGAGACAAAAAAGCCCTTTTAACCATATTAATTCAGAGTCAGAGGCAATTTGTATTGTAGTTATCTACTGTATGTATCTTGTGTGAAAAATGACTCACATGAGATCTGCAACTGAGCATTTAAAAGGATAACATAAACATTGGCATCATGAAAGGAAGAAAGTGTCAGTGGCTACTCTAGCCAAAAATATATACATAAAAGAACGGATGAAGAAGATATGAAAGTTCTGTGTGCAAGTACTTCACGGCCTAAACAGCCACAGATACGCTAATTACAGATTGACAGAGACTTACATACAATACGTTGTATAGAGATGTTATTAATTTGTCCATAGTGGCTTTGACAGCTTATTGATATATTCGGTAGTGATTGCATTTTAAATAAGTGTAAATTAATAAGTGTAAATTTTAATTTAAGCCAATATGAAATTCATACTTATTCCAACTTATGTTGATATTGAAGGTAATATGTTGATTTAATATTTATATAATTAAAATATATATTTAGTTAAATTGGGATCTCCAAGTGATGATATTTAAATAACATAATTCTATATTATTTTCTCAATTTGCAATGAGAAATGAAAATATTACTAAATAATATAGAGGTATGTTAATTCTAACCGTTAAGTATTTTTTGTAAGTATTGAATGAGTAAAAATATATTCTGATTATGGATTGAACTTTTCTCTCATATATATATATAGTTCTACCATGCACCGGATGAACTATGGTGCATAGTACACCATTCTAAACAAGGCAGTCTATCGTGTTCTATGATAGTCTACCGTGGTCCACCTTCTTCTACTCTCCCATCCAGCTCGTGTCACCGGCATCATTTGTTTTTTTGGGAGGATTTGTAAGAGAGATTTGATTGAGCTATGATGAAATATACATCAAAGGTCGCAGTAGCTTTTAAATATTACAGAGCCTTGCATGGTAGCATCTCTTTGTAGCACCCATGGCAGAGCTCTTCAATAGGGGATGCGTCGAGTTGACTCAATTGCTCTTCGAACATTGCCTCTATTTTAAGGTTGCGTTCATAGTCGCAAGCCACGCACTTCTCGAAATCGTGTTCTAGGACAAAACGAAAAACGACATCATCAAGTTCTGCGAGGTAGATTTCGACATCGGGCATGGGGAGCAACGCGCGAGCATCCTCGACACACTCTCCGCACATCTCTAAGGGAGGCTCGTGATGGTGGCAGAGAACGGCAGCGATGGGAGGATGAAGGTCGTGGGCGAGTTACTGGCTTGGCAACCAGCGAGGCTCGACATTGGTTTCAAGTTTAAGGTTATGACCCATAGAGAGTTGCTTGGCTTTTCATCGCCTGGAATTCTATTTGCAACATCCCTTTACAAATTTAAAATTATCTAGCGAGCTTGGTCCTTATTGTTATTGAACTTGATCCCAAAGTGGATGCAATCTATTCTTAGCCAGGAATAATTTGAAGGAACAAATTTCCAAGTTTCATACTCCCATCACATGCTCCAACTAACCAACAGCTCCTTAGGAAGTTAGTTCTGTCCATTAATTGTACCTCAAATGCCAAATAGGGATTCCCAACTCCGGTGTCTTGATGATGAATTATCATGTTTTGACAGTACACGTATAACTTTGGCTGCTAACTAATGCAACTTGCAATTGAAAAAGGTTGGTTCCTTGATGGCGCAACGCCCAGAAGTTTCAAATCGTGGAGCAACCTGTTTTGCATTTAACAACGTTTTCGATATACATTTACCCGCAGTTCGTAAGTGTGGATAAATGACAAACTTAAACTGTGTATGGTGCACTATATTTATGACTAAGAACCACATAATCTATATGTTACTAAGAACCAATAACTCTTGTTTCAAGCAAAGGAGAGAAAACTTCCAAATAATAATTTTCATACTTGTGACGAAAACTCCAAAAGGCGATAGGTTCTTAAAGCATCTCCAATAATTCAACAAGTCTACTGTCCTAGTTCCCTGGAGGGCCCACACTACTGTCCTGGTTTCTTTGAGAGCCCACACGGTTTCAAGGTGTGTTCTATTGTATCTTTGTAAAAATATGTATTTTATGTATTTTTTGTGATGAATGATAAGGATCGTGTCATAGATTGTGATGTGCATCAATGTATTAATCATCTATAATATATTATAAAAATATCTAATTTTAAGAAAATTTAAAAATATAATTAAATATATTTTAAAAATTAATTATCATACACTGACAGTATAAAATTATATTAATAGTATAAAATAATTTTACACTGTTAGTATAATCAAAAAATTTTATCAATGTAATTTTAATTATCATACATTGACAGTGTAAAATTATACTGGCAGTATAAAATAATTTTATACTGTCAGTGTAATCAAAAAATTTTATCAATATAATTTTAATTATCATACACTGACAGTGTAAAATTATACTGGTAGTACTATAAAATTATACTAATAAAATTTTTTGATTACACTAACAGTGTAAAATTATGTTATACTGCCAGTATAATTTTACTCTGTTAGTGTATGATAATTAAAATTACACTGATAAAATTTTTTTATTACATTGACAGTATAAAATTATTTTATATTGCCAGTGTAATTTTATACTATCAGTGTATGATAATTAAAATTATACTGATAAAATTTTTTCATTATATTGACAGTGTAAAATTATTTTATACTGTTAATATAATTTTACACTATCATGATAATTAATTTTTAAAATATATTTAATTATATTTTTAAATTTTCTTAAAATTAGATATTATTATAGTACATCATAAGTGATTGGTACATTAATATATCTCATAATCTCACCACAAGATATATCATAATCTGACCGTTGATCACAAAATACACAAAATGCACATTTTGTGCAATGTACCCGAGCATGCACCATCCAATAATTCAACAAGTCTGCTGTCCTAGTTCCCTGGAGGGCCCACAGTACTGTCCTGGTTTCTTTGAGAGCCCACAGGGTTTCAATCCCAATTCAAAGACTATTGTTGGAGATAAAAAAGTTGGGACCAAGGGATAACTAGAAGTGGATAGTGTTCCACATAGATGGGAACAGTCCCATTTTGTTGGCAAGCAATGTGAGGTTTACATGTGGGCCAACTTTTTTGTGAATAAATATATTGATTTCTTCTTTACTTTATAACAAACAAAATCGTGTGAAATCAAAATTGTGTCCCTTCTATTAGAAACAAAAATCTCATTCTTTTAAAATTTTTCCTTTTTATAATGCATCGATTATGTGGCATTAATGTGCCAACTAGTAGGATTAAAAGTGAGATCAAAGATTAAATAATATTGGAGATGCGCTTATTACCCGATTTATCTCAGTAATTCATCTCTCCCCTAGACCCTAATGATTAAAAATATACAGGATGAGTGCATACTGTTTCTGCCTCAAAATTTTGTTGTAATGGCCCTCGTGCATGCATATATGTATAAGTTGGGTGATTTTTTTGTATATGAGTTTTTGAGAGGGATATTAAAAATATATGAGATTTTTCATAAAAATATGACATTTTAAAAGGAATTTAATTTGCTATCAGTCAAATTTTATTATTTTAATAAAAGGTAAAAAATGAGCTATTCATATTATCGGATTATAAAAAATAAAAATTAGAAAAGAGTTCAATTATTGTCAGCTAAATTCCATTATTTTAACAATAAATCAAAAATAAATTTAGTATTTATACTATCGAATTACAAAATTAAAAAAATTATTTGTCAAAAATTCGATAAAATATAAACTGAATTCTATTTTTTATTATTTTTTCTTGGTATTTGTTGTGTTTCTGCATACTGACTATGTGTGTATGTTTTGTTTTTTAATGTGTGTGTAAGAGAGAGTAACCCTTTACTTGGATGAAAAGAGAAAATAAGAAGAAAGAAAATGAAAAGAAAGAAAATAAAGAGAAAAGAATATTTTCTTTCTTATTGATTGGTTAAAAAGAAAAATAGGAAGAAATAAAATGTAATTATATATAAAAGATAATTTTATCAATTTATTTTATATGACTAAAAAAAGATTAAAGAGGTAAAGTGGATAATTCAATCTATAAACCTTTTTTCTCTCATTTTTTTACCAATGGAGGAGAGAAAATTTTTTTATGCGAGGCTCATACTTTTTTTTTTTCTTTATTTTCATTCTTTCCTATTTCTTTCCTTTTATTTTCATGCTATCTAAGCAAAAGATAAGAGTGAGAGAGTGGGAGATAGATAGAGGGAGCGTGAGAGTGAGAGTGAGGGGAGAGGAGAGAGAAAATTAATGAGGAAGGAGAGAGGAGAGAGGAGAGAGGAGAGAGAAGAAAGGAAAAGAGGAAAGAGAAAAAGAGAGTAATAAAAGAAAGAGAGAGAGCAAAAACGCAAAAAAGAGAGAAAAAAAATATCATATATTTTAAATTTTTTTACAAAATTATCATATAAAAAATGATTTCCCGTATAGGGTGGGTTATCTAATTATGTTAAATTTCAAAATTCTTAAGAAGGTAAGTTTATACTGACTTAATTATGGATTATCATATTTTTAAAAATTTGACTTTTATAATTAACTTTAAAATGACATTATTTTAATACAATAATAATATATAAATTAAGTGACAATTTAAACAAATTGTACGGTGACATACATCAAAATTAAACTCAATGTTTAAAGTAGTATATGTTCATAAAAGCCTCAAGAACAAATTAACACATTAATTCAATAAAATTTGTTAGCTTCAATACATATTTTGTTACATCACTTACATCAATATCTTTGGTCCACACAAATTGCTACATTCATTAAATAATTGAAAAAGATGGTGATATATATTATTTCTTCTAATTAAACTTCTAAAATTCTATCAACATATGGTCAATTTGAGTGAAAAATGCTCTTTTCTTTTAGTCAATATTCTCAAATTCGAGTCTCGAGTACGGAATAGGGTGTTTGGAGAGTCATGCTTATTATAAAATCTAAAATAATTAAATAGAATTGTCTTCAATAGAATAATACCAAATTTAAATTTTTTCAATCACAACGGGAGAGGTTGAATTGAAAGAATTAATATATACCTTCACCCTTTTCAATTATTTTTTGAATGTAGTAATTTGTATGGGCCAACGATATTCATAGGCTACATATATATAAACGTCTACGTAGAGGAAGAAAGTTACACGTTCTTTTCATGGCTCCCATTCTTGATTGCATGCGCAAACCTCTAACGTTGTCACCATTACATTCACATTGTCATTAAAGCGAATTTGCTACAAAGTATTTCATGTTGAACTTGGAACCCTTTCCTTGAAGAAACTTGGTATTTTTACACCATGCATGCTGTTCACTTTTCCTCAATTAGATACAAATTTCTGATTGATTACATATATTAGATGGTTAAGACTACTATATTAATTGATAATTAAAGACAAGCTCAAAACACTCTCCAAGATGAGTGTCTATTAATTTACTAGTATTTATGTCTGTGATTTCACATATTTATTTTGATTTTCTTATTTTTTTATTTGATATTTTTTATTATTTATCTCATTATTTTGTTTTAAAATAAAGCATGTTATTTTGTTTTTTATGAAACCAAAATAAATTTCTTGCGTTAAAACTCATCATGATCTCCATAATAGCAATGTTGGAATTAAATGAGCTATTGAATGGTTTATTGAAAAAGATTGAAAATTAGTGAAATTGTGCATGCAGCAAAAAAAGGATTTTGATATGAGTGACTCTCGGCTTTTAACTGCATAAATTAAAATAATAAAAGAATATTTTTTTGAGTTACAATTATAGTTGAAAATATTGACATCTGCAATTAGCAACACAAAAAGAGTCATCCATGGCTCTGCTCTCCTCTCAACAAAATGGATTTGGTATGGTAGCTATGATCTAAGATTGGAAGGAGTGGGCAGTGGTGGAGGAGAAGGTGAGGGATCGATAAGGAGTGTTGAGGTGGACAAAAGAAAAAATGATGGTTTCTAAAATGAAAAGAAAGTAAAATTTTAGGTGAAAATAGTTTTTATTTAATTGTAATAAGTAGTTGCGATGTGGCACTCAGAGATAGTTCATTTAGTTATGGATAACAGAAAAGAAAGGAAATTTTCTAAAAGAGAGAAAGAGATTGAAAATTTTATGCGGAAATAAATGTTCTTTAATTATAATCAGGCGTTGCCATTTGATATTTAGAGATAATGCATTTAATTATAGATAATAGATTCTAATATTAATGATAGCCAGCTAGATAGTGCAAACATATATCAAAAGTTAGTCAAACAGTGTGTTCAAAAATTGCCCAAGTAAACATCCAAGACACAACTTTTCAAGTAATTCTCCTTAGCAACAAATTGAATCATTTTTTCAGAAGCATTTTCAACTCATGAGAACAAAGTAAAAAGATTAAGGTAGAAGTATTTTCAACATAATTATTTTAAAAATAAATATTTTTAATAGCATAATAATATATTATTAAATAAAAGTATAAAAGATGTTTATACTAACATCATGTCAAAATTAAACCCATAAAATAAAGTTGTCATAACTAATATAATATCCAAAAATAAAGTTATCTCTAAGGAAAAAAAATTAACTACATATAGCAAGATAATAAGGGTTTACACAGTTGCTTGAAATAATTAAGAAAAAGAAATTATCGGATAAAAAAAAGAAAAATAAAAGAAAAGTGGACCCAATCCATAATATTGTGCTTAAGATCTTTTTGCTACACGCATTCTACTATAGCATTAGCATACAGCCAAGCCAAGGGCCATCCATCAAGCACCAGCATACAGCAAACGTTTGGCGAGCTCGGACCAAATAAAAAAGTGTATGGCGGGCGGTGAGATGCAGCAGTGCAGCGTTGATAAATTTCAGGGGGGAAATTTTTTTCTTAATTGCAATTAAGATTTGACATGTGACAAATAAAAATAGTTCATTTAATTATAGATAATAAATAGATGTCTCGTTAAACACAAAATGTATATATGATTTATCATAAATTTATGTATTGAATGGTGGATATGCATAGTAAAGGAAGAAAATCTTTTCCTCCTCTATGGCTATACAAGAATTTTTCATTTCACACAAACGAGGATAGATCCTCTTTTCCATTTTAAGCATACAAATCACAGATATTCAAGGCATGTAGAAGCCTCCCTGTGATTGCCAGATTAAATTACAAATTAACCAACAACAACATATGACATAACTCACACACCTAAACAATATTTGTACGATCTGGTTGACGACCAGACATGCACGGCACACACAACACAAAACACTGTTTTTATTTTAGGGAAAAACACTTTGGGATAATTTCACTGTGCCTCAACGAGATGGGCCTCGATGTTCTTGGTGACATTAACCAACAAATTTTTGTATTTGGTTGGCTCAGGAGCATCGTCGTCCTTCTTCTCATATAGCAGAGTCCACTTGACCAGGCTGTGCTCACCTTTTGGTATGACATGAAGAATGACCTCGTAGCTCTTGTAGTACTTCATTACATCACCCTCCAATACCACATAGGTGATTTTCTTGTTTCCATCATCAAACTCAACTCTCTCCTTCAGGGTCTCAATAGTGTCCCCTGCATAGTTCAATGGAAATAATAACAATAATAATAATAATAACAATAAACACAAAAATATATATTAGCTACAATATATAAACATGAGTAATATTATTTGTACCACACTTTTGGGACCTATTTCAAAACATATGGTAAGATGTTTTTTAAATATTGGTTAAAAGAAAAATTAAGATTTATTCTCAACTAATTTGTTCCATTCTAACAAAATTTATTCTATATTCTCAACTAATGTTTAATGAACATATTAAAATATACCCTAAAATATGGTAAAAATAATATTTCTCTATAAACATACACACATACACATGGCATAGACACGCTATAGCTTATGAATATTTGTGTTTGACTTACCCACAGCAAATGTGAGCTGCTTGACAGAGCCAGATTTGTCCCACTCGCCATCATGAACTTCCACCTTATGGATATGATCGGATGCTACATCATGCACACGATGTTGTTTCTTACCCTTCATGGTGTCGTAAAAGTGATCAGCGGAGGCCTTAATCTCAATCTCAGCCTCCAAGGAGTTTGGTAGAGCCATTCTTAATTAGTTTCAATTATCAGAACGCTAATATCAATCAGAGTATAGCTTGCGGGAAAATATGAACATACAAAGGCACGTATATATAGAGGAGCAAGAGCCAAAACCCTTAAAAGATGATGGTTGATTTTGTATTGCTTAACTTTTTTAGTGTTGATGAACTCTTTCAACTTTTTAAAAATTGTTCTTAAAAAATTATATAATAGTATTATTTGATAAAATAATATAAATATTATTTTTAATAAATAAAAGATACAAGAGTAGTATTTAGTAAAATTAATTTTAAAATTTAAAATGATTATAAGTCACATAAATATTAAATAAAATAATTTTCACTCTCACTATCATTAAAAAAAGTAAGATTATATTAATCTTTTGAATTTTAGAGAATACAAATCAACTTTAAAAAATATCTCATAAAAACTCTCAATAACATCTCTTATCTTTTAAAAGTTAAGAACAAAAATATCCCACCTTTTTTATTTAGCAAATAAAAAAAATTAATTTATAATTTTTGTAAGAAGTAACGCCACCACATCTACATCTCTTTCTTTTTCTTGAGTAATAATTTTAGGGTTATCATGACCGGTCATACTTAGGTGGATAGTTTTGAAAACATGTACTGATGAATATTTGGTGTGGTAAGGCCTAGGGTGGAATTTACTTTTTGTATTTCACCCCATCATTCACCCCCTCTTCTCCTTCACCTTCCCCTTTGCGTCAGTTTTACCTTCTTCTTTAGCTCCTATTGTCTCCTCCGGTAGCACCACCTTCAACGGCATCATCAAGGAGCTCAAGAGCTTCACCACTAGCATTGCCTCTGTTCTCTTGTTTCTAATGACGGCGGAAGCATTGCTGAGATTGTTTGCATCCTTCTTCTTCCATACTCACCACAACTAGATTTAACTTTAAATAGAAAACTCACCAAGATTCGAACTTGCTGAACCACAAGCACGAGTTTGGCTAACTGGGCACCTCAACACTAGGTGTTGGCCACCAGATAGTGTGCGTCACATCCACCACCCTAGGCTAGAGGGTGCAGTTCCAGAAAGGGTGGCATGTGGGGATGTCGTGGGAGAGAGGAACAAAGAAGAGGTGTGCGCCATTTGGGTTTTGTGTAAGGAAGGTGCTATTTTGAGCGAGGAATAGAAGAGGGACTCGATTGAGTTTGCGAAATCGTTGAATTTGGGCTCGTTTGGTTTGTACATGAAGACTTCGAAGGTTTGAACCATGGTCTGGTAATTGAGGAGTGTGGTGGGTGAGAGATAAGGAGAAGGGGTTGTGAGAGGTTTGGAGGTGTTATAATATCCATCGTGAATTTGTTCAATTAAGAATTCCCTTCAAAGAACACAGTTTCTGGATTAATTTTTGTTTCACTCCTCTTTAATATCTACGGTCATCGGAACAGGGAGAACGAGGCGATGTGGGTGGCCTCAACTTCAAAGAGGAGTGTCTACCATGAAACACAAAAAATAAGATCTACCTTGGACTTTGCCACATAGCTTAATACGAGAATGTCACCTCATGTATGTATGGATAGATATTTTTTTAAGTATTCACGGGAGAATGACTCTATGATGACAAGTTTCAAAAGTGAAAAGTTTTAAAATTTTAATGCATTGAAATTTAAAATATTTTTTTATTCAAACAAAATTATCTACTTTTAAAATTTTTACAAGTGTCCTTAATATACTTATTAGCAAAACTCATAATTTTATGGGTTTTATTAATTAACACCTTTAAAACACTGGTTAAAAACATAAAAGTGAAAGGCCTTTATTGAAAAAGTAAAATATTTACATTTCGACATTAAACATATAAAAAATTTGAAAACTTCCACTTTTGTATTCTTTAGCAAAACCCTAATCTTATAGCGATTTTTTGATTGGCTAGACAAGCACGTTAAACGTTGCTATTGAGTGTCAGTCCAATTATTGTCCGAAAAGTACGCAATTTGTGGTCCTCGACATTCGCGGCCCTACAATGTCAAATTTTTGCATCGGGGGACTAATTAACGGTTGAGATGTGATGGAGAGAAAAGTAATTGTACTAATCGTTGAGGCAATATCATTATCAGGTCGAACTGGAGCGCACCGCTGGCTTGCCGTCAATGTTCTCGCGCATCACGTTTCGAGTGCGGACAAAAATATGAGGGATCGAAGACTACATGGTATCCAATCTGTTTGGTAGTTGGAACTGGTTTTCATAGACATGTATGCCCTGCAGATAGAGATAGAAAGAAGCTGAAGATAGTGATTATTGCATGAAGAAATAGAATACTATTTGAAACTAACAATTGAATTCGAGTTTCCTGTAATTAGAAGATATGAGTCTTATATTATTTACATCAAATTGGGATATAAAACGAGACACTTGTAGAGATAAAATAAAAGAAAAATTGGGTCTTAGATGTACATTTACCAATTTCTATGTTACAATTCATAGTATCTTATAATGATATCTAACAATTCACTATAACATGGTGAACTATAGTTCAAATTTTAATAGGAAAAGTCATTCACATCTAAATATTTCACAATACTCAAGCAGTATTATCTTTGATGGGAAGAAACTTATAAGAAACCAAGAATAATAATATCTAACAAATGAGATTTAAAAAAAAAAAGCATTTCTCAATTATTTGAAACTAAAAATTGAATTGGAGCTTCATGTACTAAAAGATGGCGAGTTCTGTGGTAAACCAATTTAAATATGGTGCACCACATATCATTTAAAACTAGCTAAGGAGTATGAAAAGAATTAGAATGTATCATTTAGCCACATTTCAGAAATACGGTTAAATACATTTTGAAAATGTGGCGAAATACAAAATCAAGAGAATACCATTGTCCCCACCACAACACCACCCTTTCCTTTATTCCCAAAGTTGTCTTGTTGGTTCATCCCACTCATTTTGGGAACGAGACCTCTCACTTGCCACTTTCTGTCTTGCCCACAATCAATATCTTAATCTATAAAAAGTTCAAAATTTTTAGTAAAATTGTTCAACAAAAACCTCAAGTAGAGTCAAAAATTCTTATAACTACTCATCAAGAAACAAGTGCTTTGCCGTTAATTTTTTTTTTAAAAGAAAAAGGTGCTTGGAACTATCCAACACAAATCTACAATTGGGACCAAGGCTTGCAAGTGTATCACAGATACTCAATGAATAATAGAAAGAATCTAACTTATATTGAGTTCAACAAAGAAATTGATCTGGGTTAAGGGCGGGAGTTGCGGGTGGCTATGCCTTGTTGCACTCAACGATGACGTTTCTTGACTCCTGGAATACTTGCTTTGCCTCCTCCACCACCGTTTCGAGCTCATTGCTAGAGATTCTGTGGCACCAGAATCGGAACACCCGCATTACCCTATGGACTGCAACATCATATTGGTGGCAGCCACTAGTAATGAGCGAAGGTCGATCTCCATCGGCATTGGTGGAAGGTGAGGTTCCGCAAGGTGAGCTCCAACCACCAACAACCCAAGTTGGAAGCTTCCCACTACTGTAGGTGGTGTGACTACCAGTTTGTGAGAGAGATACTCCACACCATTCAATATTTCAAACCCCAATACACATCTAGATTAGTCTAAGATGTATAAGAAATCACTCAATTTTACATGATGTGTGGTGCACCATACTGGTGCATCATAGAACGAGTCCGGAAAGACTTGAGGCTCATTATTTACATCAAATTGGGATATTAAAATAAGACACTTGAAGAAATAAAATAAAAGAAAAATTGGATTTTAGATGCACCCTTCCCAATATAAATCATAGTAAAGTACTATAAAGATGTCGAACGCGGCTTTTAATTTTTAATATGGGAATTATAAGATGAAAATATAATTATATGGGATTATTTGTATAATTACAGAAATGTGGGAAAAATGAAGAGATTTCGCCCTGTATTAAGCAGTAATCTATGAGAATAATTATTGGAGCAAAATTTACTTCTTGTAAGGTGAAATGTGAGACATGTACCACTAGGAAAAAAAGCCTGCAGATTGCAAGCATTTGCCCTGCTGCAAGGCGAAATGTCTAACACCTCCAACAGTAACTTCACGCCTGCTGCATGGAGGTCAAATCAGCCAGCCTTTTTCGCCCTCTAGCACGATGAATCCTGCAACGACAGCAACAGTGACATCATGCCTTGCAGTGGAGTCACATCAGGTCAAGTTTTTGACCACAAAAAAGCAATGAACAGTCACACATGCACACAAACAGTACACGCATGGGTTAAAATAGGAACCAGGTGTTTTGTTGCAGGTAGTAAAAGGATTTCTATTTCACTGGCATATTGGACATACTCTTTGCAGAGAGTTTGGACTGGAGCTGAAATGTGTAAGGATGCACAGTAAAAGAATATTGACTACCATTATTAGTTGGACTGGAAGCGCTATAAGTGAAGAGGAGGGTGTTAGTGTTGCGGAGTGCTTCGTTTGATGAGGGGAGGCGTTGTGTTTTTGAAGTGTTGAAACAGAAGACGACTGTGAGATTTTTCGTTAACTAGAGTAAGGAAGAAAGATTTTGAAACGTTTTTGTGCTTTTATTTAATCTCATTTTGAAACATTTTGTGTGTTTGAAGTGTTTCAATTTTGATGGTGGTGCCAGACTGAGAAAAATAATTTTGAAAGTGTGATATGGTTTGACGTGTGATCAAGAAGGACAGAACGAGACTGTAAGAATGAGCCGACGTAATCGACACCGTAATTCAACAATAGATTCAAGCAATCATGTTGCTGTGCAAGTTGCTGTATTTTGTCATTAAGATCGGACACCTATATCTAATTCTCACCATTCTCTTTGGAGTATTCATATTTATACCTTAACAAAGTATAATATTTAGTTCCTCAAATGATATGATTTGAGGAATGAAAATAATAAGTAGCTTGTCAAATATAAATATCACACATTCCTTTGTATTTTTAATAACAGGCCCATTAAAATATGCAATAATAGTAACATTTAAACTGTTATCCATAATTTTCTTTCACTTTTCTTGTATTATTTTTCACTCTCACAACTAAAAGCAAACAAAACAGCAACAATTGAATGGGAGAATGGCGAGAATGGAGCAAGGAAAAATAGCAAAAATGAAGAAAAAATATGGAAGGGTATATCTAATTGAAACTCAGAGTCATTGAGCTTATGACCGTTGAACATTTTGACCGTTGTTTTGTGTCAGCACTGCCAGTGTCAAAATAACTTTTTTTTTCTCAAATTTCTACACTTAGGGGGGCGAAATGTGTCACATAATTTTTCCTCTCATATTTCGCCCCCCTCAAAGTAGAATTGTGTGTTATAATAGTTTTTAAATCTGCCACATTCCTACATATGCAGGAGTGAATTGTGTAACAACATTTTTCTATCCCTAGCATGGCGAATTGTGAAACATCATTACTATATCCATGTAATTAAATTTAAAACCCAATATTTTCGGTATATCATACCACTAAACCCAAATTTAAATCTATGAGCCGTCGAATGCTTCATTGAATTTAATTTCGTTGGTAGCTAGATCTGGTTTTCATAGACGTACGTACTACAGACAGATAGCTAAATTAATCATCGCTATATATATATATATATATATATATATATATATATATATATATATATATATATATATATATATATATATTGGTTTGTTTTAAATTGGTTCTAGAAAGTAAAATTGAAAATCAAACTGAATCAATTGCTTTTCATAAAATAATTTAAAATTAATACAAATTAATTTATTTTAATTTTGGTTAATTTTTTATTTTTTTTTTTGGATCAATTCGTTGTTTGAGAGTGTGTTTGGGTTGATTTTTTTTAATAAAAGAAACACTTTTTTTTAAGCTTTTAAATATGTTTGGATATAATTTTTTTAAATAATGCTTATAGAAAAAAATTATTTTACCATTTTTTTAAAGTTAATAATATTCAACTTCTAAAAAAAGTATAAACATAAGTTCTAAAAAAAAGCATAAATATAAATAATTTTTAATAAAATTATTTTGAAAAAATTCATATCATTCTTTTTTTTTTTTTAAACCCTTTTCAAACTCTAATTCTTTCTCTATATCCACGTTCACTCGCAGTCTTGCTTTCATAGTCTCTCAATTGAAATTCATTGCCATAGCAACGTACACTTCCAGCTCCAGTTAAATCTCGTTCTTTGCTCTAATATGAGTTTTGCTCTGTTTTTATTAGTGTGTTTTGTACCAAAAAAAGATAAAATTACGAGTGTGTTTTTATTTGTGTGATTCTCACAATTTTTTTTTTTTTAAATAGAAGTAAGTATGGATTAACCAATTAAAGATATACTACACATGTAGACTCCTTCAGCATAGTATTTATGTTGCATGCAAAATTTAGTTCTTATACCGTCTCCAAAGTATCAAATCTACAATATGAGAAAGTTTTTAAAGATTTACTAATTTTCTTGGCATAAATGTTGTGTCAAGGGTATCTAACCTTCTATGTTGTTGGAATGTTATTGAGGGAGTTTTCAAAGTGTCACTATTGCTGGTCTGTAAGCATTCAATGAAAGTACCGTACAATACGATGTGATAGTTGTAGCATGTGACATACGGCGTGCTCCTGTCAGTGATATACAATGCAAATTAACTCATTAGTTCAACATGTAAATGGTTGTTCATTACGAGCCGTCTTAGGTGCTCTTCGTGGGTCAACGTGCGTGGTGCACCACTTGAATTTGATAGGGAAGATTGATGGTACATATATGCAGCTAATTAGTGCTAGTACACCATAAAATTTCTTACGCATCCTCTCTCCGGTCCCAACTCCACAACTCATCTACTCTCTCTCCACCCTCTTTTTGCTCCTATCCTCTTTTTATTCTATAGCTTCACTAGAAACCACCACTTCCACTTTCATTTTTGCCACCAAAGAGCATGTTAGGAAAGAATTTGGAGTCTGCTCCATCATTCCCACCCATAACACCTTCTCCTTCCTCACCCATCCCATAGTTTGTTTTTCCCCTTCTTTCTTTTTCATCCTTTTAGAGTGTTTATAGTCCATCAAAAATATATTATGCAGTCCAAATATTTGCAATTTGTATAATTGTTAGAATTGCTGGTTCATATCTTTATTTGTTAACAAAATTGCTATATTTTCCAGATTAAAGATTTAATCTTTGTTGCTTTTTGCATTCTTCCTATGATTTTAGGAGGTTCTCCATTTTTAAAGAGGCAAAAAAGTATGATGCAAAAGGATTCAGCAACTAGGATTTTAATTTCTTTGTTCTTGGTGGTGGCAATGGTGTATTGTTGTGGAAGAATGAAAGTGATTGAGGATAGCATTCTGAATTTCACAACTTCCTTCCAATATTAGAAAATTTTTAGTGGGAGTTAAAGAATTGATTTTGAACCTATTTGATTGTTGTTTATAGTAGCAGGTAATTGGGAGTTAAAACCTTGTCCAGGAAATTCACTTATTTGTATTGTTGTCAATAATTATGGTTGTGAATGAAGATGCAGAAGAGAGGGATTTGGTGTTTGAACAATTGGAACTTTTCTGGAATTTGATGAGTGAATGAAACATTGAGAATGGGTTCATGGAAGAAGAAAAAGGGGAAGGGGATTGAGTTGTGTGAGTGACGCTTCGTTGCTGGCGAAGTGGTGGCAGTAGAGGAGGAAGATGGCATAGGAGGGTGGAAGGGCGGAGCCGACGATGAGGTCAAGAGGTCAAAGGCAGTTGGAGAATTTAGGAGTCGCCAAATTCGAGAGGGACAAAGAGTGAGAAATCGTAGAATAGATCAAAGTATTTCGTTGTACAGATACAACCAGTCATCTTTGCCATCAGATGAGGCGGTGCACTATGCACACTGACTCATGAAGTGCATAGAAGACATCGCCCATTCATTAAAGCTAAATTTCATATGAGTGTAGTGTCGGAGCTTTAAAAAAAATTTGGAGCCAAAAAATTTAAAATGTAAATTAGATAATAATAATCAATTAAAATTAATAGTATATCACATATATAAACTTTAAAGTAAATAACTAACATGATATAATAATTTTATAGAGAAGAACTAAAAAATTAGTATCTTATAGTGTTAGATGTATTAATTTAAAAGTAATTTTAAAATAATTTGTCTTGTTTGTTTTGTGGGATATGAAATAATTTGTTTATATTTTATAATATTTTGTACTTAGAGTTATTTTGGTAAAATATTATAATTCGACAATAATTAACCTTTATTTATAATTAAAAGCTTAAAAAAGTTGCTTTCACTTATAGGTGAATTTTGCATTTAAGATTAATGTTTTGTTTATAATCCATTCAATTTTTTTACTCAAACATATGAAATTATTTCAAAATAGCTTTTATTTTTTTAAAAAAAAAGATGTTTTCTTGCATATCCAAACACACATCTAACAATTTCAAAAATTTTGTAAGCATCTTTAAAAATCAAAGTAGAGCTTATAACTAATAAATCTATTGTTTGATCATTGAACATGCTATTCAATTATTGCAATTGTTTATCTATTGTAACAAAAAAAATATTTCTACTCTAAAATAATGCTCAGTTTTGATGTGATCTTTTTTATTTTTTCTTAGTTTTAATTAAAAAAATAAGCTAATAGACTTTTAAGTTGGAGAAATCTATTTATGTAGAATAGCATCATTTATGTGGAGTAACATCTTAAGACTTAAACCTATTTATCAAACAAAACTTCTCTCTCTATATATGTATATAAGGTAACTTTCTTCTAAAAAAAAAATTTCTTGAGGGGATGGCCCCATTGTCCCAACGAAGCTATGCTACTGTGTGAGAGTAGTCATTTGAATATTCGTATCATATGTTCCAATGTCTTAAATTTAAAGCACTTTTTATCCAAACAGTGTAAAAAAATTGTTTTTGAATTTTTTTTTTGTAATTTAGCTTTAAAAAAGTATTTTTATTTTTTATCTAAACAAACTTATAAATACTTTAATTATTAAAAGTATTTTTTAAGTAATCTGTTTAAATGTTATAATTTTTTTTCATAAAAATATGGTTCTACTAAAAAATATTTAGAAAAAATCTTTTAATAATGGATTATCTAAACACACTGTTAATTCGATTTAGATTAGTTTTGGACTAGGAGAGTTATATTATTTTGTTTAAATGATGTAATTTTTAATAAAAATAATAATAATAATAATCAATGAACCAGCGGGTCCTTGAAAAGTGCCCACTTCGATTTTGCTATCTTCACATGGATCGTAAGAAATTACCTACTGGGCAGTGAAGGTACTAATTTCTGTATAAAAATGCTACACAATTTGAATGTTTGTAAGAATAGAATAGAATAGAATAGAATATGTTAAAATAATGTGTAAAATTATACAATAAAGGGTAAAAATGCAAAAATTATAAGTAGAAAAAGGTATTCATTCTGCTTTTTTGTTTTTGGTCCGAAAATTTAGGACTGCTTGACAGATCACTACTTTATGGACTCCGATGTGGATATTGTTCTATTAATACGGCCGGCCCAAGTTTAGGGCGTAGAGTTCTGGTGCTACAACTGGATATCGTGCCCTCCATCAAAAAAACAAAAAACAAAAGAAATTTGTAAACAACCGGATTTGGTGGCCCCGAACAGGAGCAAAAAACACTGCATATCGGGCCCAATCTGAAGGTACCATATTTTTAAAAAAATGTTTTAGACAGGTATTATCTATGAGATTAACCTTGATATATTGATATTATTATCTAATCAAATCTTATTATATATAATATTTTTCAAGTAGTAGATGTGAAAATTAAATATTTTATTGATGTGATAATTAGATATGGTAAAATGGGTCCAACCTGATGGATTAATCCACACAATCCACAATTTTTGGTAGGATGGATTGATAGTTTAATTTGCAAAAAAAATTCAAATCGCATAATCACTCTCCTTGAGCTGCGAGTTGAATGCCCAGCCACTTTTTTTTTTTTCATCTCTTTTTTTCACACTTGCCCACACACATATATGCCTTAAAGGATATTGATAAACTAGGCAAATAAATTTTTTTAAAAAATTTATATGAATGTTATTTTGTTGTATTTAAATAAACATTTCTCTATTTTTTTAAAAAAATTAAATGAATTAATTTGTTTAAAAATTTTTTATGTATTTTTTATTTTTTTTGTAGGTTAACCCACCAACTCACGTAAAAATGGAGCAGGATGGCCCACCTCACCCAGCTTAAGTCTTGACCTGTGGCAGTTTGGGATGAGGTGGGGCGAATTGGCTTGTTTGCCAATGCTAATGATATTACATCAAAATTAAATATATTATCTATTAATTCTTTTAATGTAATGGTTATAATTTACAGAAGAAAAGAAAGATATTAATTATAAAAAATATTATGATGATATGCATATGATTTTTTAGGAAATTATTATAATGGTAAAATATTTTTAATAATATTATAATAAATAATTAAATATTTGTGTGAAATTTTTTTATATTAATAGTATACGAAAATTAAATTTATGGCAATTTTTATTTTTGTTGATTACATTTATATAAGATTGTGTGTAACATATTAAACATACGCCAATCTCTCTTTTTCTTGTGCACAACTCGCTTGTTGTTGCATCATTGCTGAACAGTTATTGTGAGCGTTCAATAGCATTGTTGAACTGTTCCCGTCTGAACATTCAACAATGGTAAGATTGGATCATTGGAGTTATATTTTGAAACTCTACCATATCCTTTTCTGCAGGATATAAAGTATAATTCCCAAACAAATAACATAATTCTAATGTGAACACAATTTCTGTTTGTTCTTCTTTCAATAATTACTACAAAGGGCTCTTTAAACAATTTTCAAGACACATTAAGTCTCTGCATGTCTAGATTCACGTGGTTTCACTTGGCATAGCACGTACACCGCTTACCTTAATGTGCACAACTGGGTGCATACATACATTTAAGTGAAAGAGGAAAAAAAAAAAAAAGAGTAGATACACATCGAACATCACATACATTTCGTGATTGACTGCAATTATGTAAAAGTTTTAAGTAGGATAAACCATAACCATCTCTACGAGTGTGAATAATTAATTAGTGACCGCATAAATTCATAATGGCGTTATCCTATTCATTAGTCCAGTTAGTATGATTTACATTTTTATATTTTATTAGAATATGGTTCTCGCATCTAAAATTCATCAGTACTCTCACTCGATCACTTGATTTTTAATTTTCCCCCGCGACGATACTTTTCTTTTCTTTGGCAGTAAACGATACTTATCTTTAGGTAATATTTGGAGCTTAATGGGAAGGCTTAATGATCCGCGCATGGACGAGCAGGATCAAGCTATTTGGTTCAAAAAGCTAGCGTCCAAAAAAGATGCGCATTTTTGGTGTGCTAGCATTTAGTGGATTTGGCGGAGTAGGAATGAGGACGTGTTAGGTGCTCAACCTATGCAATCTTTCATGGTGATTCGTAATATTCACTTTGATGCTGAGGCTTGGATATCTGCTAAGAACCCCATGGATTCTTCTTTCTCGGCTGTCAGGCTAGTTAATTAGTTGCGTGTGGACTCCTCAAGGCTTCATCAAGCTTAAGGTGGATGGAAGTTCTAGAGAAAATCCTGGTGGGGTTTGGTGGTTTGGCTGGTGGTGAGGATGGGAGATGGATTTTTGGGTTCTATGGTTCCATCGGCTTTGCTGGTAACCTGCTTCCAGAACTTATAGCTATCTACCAGGGTCTTCGATTAGCTTGGGACCGTGGATTTAGGTGTGTTCTTTGTGGGTCCGAGAGCCTGGAGGCTATTAGACTAATTTACTCCTCTGATGTCCACCTTCATCACTTTGAGGCAGTAATCATGGAAATTAAATTCTGACTTTTGAAGAAGTGGCGTGTTTCGATGTCTCATATTCTTAGAGAGGGTAACCGGTGTGCTGATCATTTGGCTAAGTTGGGTGCTTCTTTGGAGAAGAGGCTGGTGATTTGGAGGAACCTCGTTCCTCCCTTGCGTCTTGACCACATGCGTGTTGTTTTTGAGCGTGCTTAGATTTTCTTTTGTTTTTTCTGTGTTCAGATGTATCAAAAGAAATATTGATGTGTACACCTATATGATGGCAGCTAATTTATTTATTTTTCTATACGCTTATAATTAATCAGGGACCTCAGTCACACAGTTTAATTAATTCGTAACGGTATTGTCATACTAACATGTTAGCAAATACTGGGTACTTTTCATTCATAGGTGCACCACTTGGGCTGCCTATGAATTATTTATATCAAACATACGACATAGCTTCAGTAGAGAGGTATACGATTTATGCAATTGAAGAGAGACAGTTGGAGAAAAGACATAATGAACTGTAACATCAACGTATAAACAACTTATATAATAGAAAAGTTAAAATCCAAAACGTCATGGTCAAACACCCGATCCATTTCTTCTGACCTTAAAAATCAACTTTCACAGGCTTTACACTTAAAAAAGGTTTCCATCATGATTTTTAATTGAACGTATTTGTTTGTTTGTGCATGGTTTTCCTATATTTCCTGATCAATTGCCGCTTGACTTATGATATTCTATTACAAAACCCGTACTGTCTATGGTAAGTAGGCTGCCATATTGCTTTTGAGGGAAAAGTGCTACTAACTCCCCAGTTCCATTTTGCAATTAGAACATTCCCGTGGAACTCGATTCAGATCTCTGGAAAAACTAAATTTACAAGGCACGTATTTCTTCAAAAAATAACCACTTATTCAATACCACAAATCAATCATCGAAGAAAGCTATCATTGCAAAGTTGTATGAATGTGACCCTTATTGATTCACATTAATAGAGCCTTTATTTTGGGCAGTTGATATTATTTATAGAATTTAGCTTTCCAACCAACTTTATGTCTATTGTGGGACCTTTATTTTGGTTATAGCTTCCATATTAAGGACTGAAAAATGCTCCCTAATAAAATTGCAGGACTTGAAAAAGTCGCCTATCCCAATGACAAAGAAAATATAAAAAGGGGAAGAAAAAAAGAGAAAAAAAAAGAGAAAAGGGGGGGGGGGGGGGGGAGGGTGAACAGAGTAATTAGCCAGCAAGTTGTAACATTATATACAGCAAAGTAGGTTGGTGGTGGAAGCAATAAACTAGGTCCTTTTTTTTTATTTTTTGGGTGTAAGTTGCACAAAGAGAGAGATGAGGTAGTTGCACTCGTATCATATCTCTTTAACTCACATTTATGTAGGTGCTCTATAATGGCTTCAACGTCCAAGCAAACATTCATTTCATGGGGAAACCCCATTCCACTTGCAAATACTATAGGTGAGAAGAAAGGAAAAACAAAAATTAAAGCATCGCATTATAGAAACTTACATTATTATTTAGGAGAAATATTTAGTCTCTCTATCCATCCTTTGGGTGTGCTTCTCTTGGACTCAGTTGAGAAAACTTATTCCAAGGAAGTTTCCATAGCTTATATATATATATCTCACCTTGGCACCGTGAACTTTATTTTGTCCATATGTGACGCAGGGGACAAAATTAAAAAATAAAGAACTACTACTATGTTTACTTGAGGAGCACTCTGAAAAATGAGGCATGGAAGAAAATGATTTCACCAATACACAGGGATGTTTGTAGGCTCATTGATCAACAGAATGAGGGCCAGTAATGTATTTTCCTTAGAACGGATGCGTCATTTATGAAATATATATGGGTAGGGCCCACAGACAGGCTTCATACAAAATTTTATGCAAATAAATAATTCATTTGGTTAAGTGCTAAGCCTTGAGAAAGCGTGTTGGGCATTGAGACAGGCATCCGGTTTGAAGAAAAAATGGTGCATTTAAGTCAAAAACAGATGAGACTTCTAGGAATAATCAATCAAAGTAGTCCTACTCCCACCCAATAATTAGTGCCTAGGCTGTCTCACACCTACCACCAATACATAAACACCACAGAGTAAAACATGTTTTACTTTAATGGTTTAACCCTTCACCAGCCCTGGATCTCTAGTAAATTATAGTGCATGTTATGCTAAGCAAATGGATAGGATTCTTCTATAATATAATTTTGAATTAGGAATATATACTATTGTATTATAACAATGTGATTCTCGCTATGACAAGCAAATGATGCCTAGTAACTATGATGTTTGGCCTATTCTTTACCCTTTTGGGTGCAGAAGGCATACCATACGGCAATGATCGTAGTAAATGCAATGTCAGTGATCTGGCCGATTTCCTTATCATGATAGTATTACATATATATTATGCCTATGTATCTATGCATCGAGACTAATATATAGAACATTTTCCTTAAAAAGAAAAATAAAAAAAAGGTTGATTAAGGTGGAAGATGGAGACATGCTGATTACCCCTAGGTTTATAAGTGTGATATTCAAATTTAATATTTTTCACCATCAGATATTTTAGAGTTTTAACCCCTGATTCATTACTTTGAATGTTAGAAATTCCGCACAAAATTAAGTACTCAGTGACTGAATCAATGGCGTTGCAGTCGTCAGCAGGGAACTGTAATTGTAAATTATGGTGTACTTTGTACTTATTTGCTAGCTGTTCATGTGCATCACATTGATCAGATCTATTGTGTGGCCATGAAATAAGCCCCATCCACAACGCCAGAAGAAGAAGAAAGGTAGATGAATAAAATTAAGACTTACCAATTAATTCACACAACGTTTTTCTGTTTTGGACAGAAGGATACAGAAAAGAAGGAAAATCATCACTGCAAAAGAATCGAGAGCACTAACGCTAGCCTCTTCATTTTTTCTCTCTCCTTCACCATGCCTCTTCCCCTTTGCTACAGTGCAAATTTGTATCCCTCATTAGACACCCCCCACTGAAAAGGCTAAGGCTATGCTCTCATTCTTCTCAAATCCAAAATTTAAGATAAAAGATAAAAAAAAAAGAGAGAAAAAGAACATAACATAGGGATATTAATATTACATTGATATGCACCTGAATTAACTACCATGCATTAAACACTAGCATACAAAGTTAAGCCTCCTACCATTGATGTTATGGAACTGATACCACTAGCTAGTTGTGAAGAGGATTTGGACCTGTGTGAATTATTCTTTTGTCATCCCCATAAACAGTGTGTTCTGGATCACCATTTGTGGTCACAACTCGAGCTTGAGTAGTAGTACTTGAGGGTGCATGGAACAAGGCCCTGCTGAAACTACGTTTTCTGAGTACTGGCCGGGGCCATGGCCATGGCGGCGGAGGCCTAACTGAATGGCTGCTACTGCTTCTTCTGTTACTACTGCTGATGCTTTCATTGTGAATGGACAAGAACAAGCTTATAAGAGCAAAAACTAAGATGACCCACAAGAAGAAAATTGCAGCTCTAGCCCAAGAAAGCCTTCTTTCCCTTGTCCTTTCTCTTTCTCTGAAACCTATCATTGCAGTTGCTGTGGATGTTGTCACACAGAGAGATAGAGAGTGTGTAGCAGCTTTAGTGCACCCAGAAGGCAACCATGAAAGTGCACGAAAAGGGGATATCTCTTTGAAACCAAACACACAGCACGGAGAGTGTAAAAACAGAAGTGGGTTTTGGATAATTCAGACAAGGGAAAAGACTAAAGAGGTTGAAAGAGAAAGGGAGAGAGAGAGAGACACCAAAAGAAAAGAAAAAAAAAGAACTAAAACTTCGGGCTCTTCCCTTGTCCTATGGTCTAGTCACATGATCTTGACCCTCGATTCCTGGAAGGTTCTTATAATTCTTAAATTTCACTTCTGAGTCCTTTTTCTTTGGACTTTGCACCTTTGCACCATTTCCATAACTGGCTGGCTCACGGCTTTGGTTTTTTCTTTGCCATTTGGCATCTGATTTGTTTTTGTTTTTACATGCTTTACGTATTTTTTTCCCCCCTCTTCTTCCCTGTTTGTGTTTGCTTGGTAAGGGTGTGGGACTGTCCAGTATTAATAGCCGCTGTCTCCGGAATATATTCAAATTTAGAGGGCATCGGTAAACAAACTCTGCAGTCTTGTGCTGTTTTTTGCCCTCTTGAGATTACTTGTTTTCTTCGTACTTCTTGGTTTTAGAATTTTTAAAATATTTATTTCTTGGGAAAGATTATAAATAGCTTTATGCATATATAAAGTTTACTTTGTAATACAAAATTACTTAAAATTTGAATTAGAATTAATTAAAAAGACTTAGCTTTGCTAATTTTAACATTGAATAGGTTATGCAAGAAAAATTTGTCTTAAAAAAGATTTTAACATTAGAACATATTTTTATATAACTTATGTGACACTAAAATTGATATGCTTTAATATTTTTAATTCTAATCCAAATTTTATTGAAGTTAAATCTTATAAAATAAAAGTTAAAGATAGTTTTTTCCTTTTTTTGTCAACAATCATATTTTTCATTAATAAGTAATCAAAGGCAATAGCCTAATTATATTGGAATAATACATCAGACACCTTCACAACTTTCAAGTTAATCCTATGATTACAAGCAATATAACACAACTTAATATCAAACACATCTGAACATAGATGATTACACAGTACTCTACAAATTGACCACATAAACACAATTGAGCTCACCAAAATCTCTAATCTTCGGTCCTAAAGGAACTATAACCATTTGTGTAGAGGAAGAGCACCATCTAACTCAAAGCTTAAAACCCTAACTAAAACGTCTAAACCAAGATTAAACCAAACTAGCATGCTAAGAACACCAAGTCCATTCCAAGAAGATATCAACACACTAGTATAGTAGATCATGGGTAAATTGTCAAAAAAAGAGGCCCATCGCACCTTCACTATCAGCAACACCTTCACCAAAAAGTGCGCATGTAAGAACACTCATAGAGAAACAACCAAACAAGTTGAACCCCATTTTATCCAACATTAACAGAGATCGTCGAACTATCATGACCCAAGCATAATCTTCTGATGCAAGATGTGTTAGTAATAGTGAGAATAATGAACAAATAACTAATCTTAAGCCATATTTCACAACTCAAACACCATTGCCATCAAGAAAATACACTGGACAGAGAGTCGCTCGAACCACCATGTGATGAGGAATTGCGGAAATAGTGCAAGAAAAGGAAAAAAAAAAAAAAAGAAAAAAAAAAAGGGTGGGGGAAGGGTCACTAGATGTCACCATGGAGGAGGTGAGTAGTTTCCCTAGGGTCAGCTCCCTGTCAATGAGAAAGAAGGCAGAGCTTGCAAGTGCTGCTAGTGGGTGTAGGTAGAAGGAGAGCAGCAGTTGAGGGTGAAAGGTTGGGATGCAGTGCTAACTTCGGATTTTATGTGGGGAGCGGCACCTCTAAAAATAACTCAAATGACATGATCACCATCTTCCTTGAATCTAGAAAAATTTTGATAAATAATTCTAACTATTTACCATTGTTTTTTTATTCAATTAACACAAATAATTTTTATTTGTTTGACTGTATTTGTATATATGGAATGACCAAATTGTCATTTATTTTGTGCTCCCATAATGATAAGACTGTTGTGTGGGGTGCGCACAATAATATTAACTAACCATTAAAAAGATGCAGTGTTATGCTACAATGACTTGTTACTGTGTGGTATATATGCAAGATTTAGGATATATTTACTTCAACTTGAAAAAAAAGTAATTATGAAATTTAAATTTTATATATAATTAAAAAAATTAAAAATTGATTTTTTTAAAAAAACTATTCCTTTCAGTTTCTATAAAAATGTTGAAAATAATTTTTTTAATATTCTAATTATTTTTAAAAAAATTTTCAAATATACGAAAAGTAAATATTTTTAATAAAAAATTATTTTTTAACCAAAAAAATCACAACCAAATGTGCCCTTAAATGTGTGGAGTAACGTTAATTGAACTTTTTTTTTTTTTTTTAAGTTTCTGAGTAATAATTGGATCTCATTTAATGCCATAAAATAAACTGGTTCTCATTTAATGCGTTCCTAAGATTTAAATATGTTATAATATAGAGTACTAGTAATACCTAAAAAAACTGAAACATGCATCAAGGAGGTTAATGAATAATGAGATGGGTATTGGAGGCCTCAAGACAACCTTTCTTCGTATACTCAGCTCATAAATAAGTCCCCTCCCCCCCCCCCCCCTCCCTCTCTCTCTCTCTCTCTCTTTTTAATGAATTCTAGTGCAAGCTTGGCAAATTGTATTAAGTACGGTTGAATAAGTTAATATAATATATTATGAATATAATATCTTATACAATCATGCTTAATATTATATAATATTAAAATTTTAACATATCTTATACTATCAAATTATTAGGTTTTATTCTATCATTTTGTACCAAATAAATTATTATGCTTTGCTTAGATCACATGAAAATGAGACGAAGGAACTGGGGAAGAGAAAAAAAATGGGAATTTCCTATCATTTGGATAATAAAAAAAGCTAGGAAGAAAAATAAAATGTGGGTACCATAGCAAAAAGTTTTCTCTCCTCTACTGGCGAGAAAATGAGATCGAGAATGTTTGTGATATAAATTTACCACTTTGTCTTTTTTATTTTTTTTTAGTCATATAAGATAAATTAGTAAAATTGTCTTTTACATATAATCATATTTCATTTATTCTTTTATTTCTTCTCTTCATTTTCCATCTTGTCATTTTATTTTATTTTTTATTTTCTCTTTTCATCCAATCAAAAGGTTAATGTACTTAGACATTGTGTATATATATATATATATATATGCATGAATTCATATTCAGAATGCAACAGTTATACGTAATTATGCTGTAACTTTCCATTTGAGAAGCTTGGGGCTTTGTGGGGTTGTTTCATAGTTTGATATAGCTAAGACATATAAGAAACAAAGGTGGTAGGATCCATCATACTTTCTCTCTCAATTCTCAACATTCATCCTCTTGTATCCTTCTCTCACAAAATATGCCAATACTATGTCATGTTGGCACGTAAAAATGCCATTTCACTTTAATTATTTATTATTATTAATTATTAATAAAAACAACAAATGACTCATGTTTCTCACTGCGTCAACGAACTGGTGACCAATGTGACCCAATGAAAAGCATAGGGGCGTTTTCACACTGCTTAAGTTGGGCTTTGTCCTTGCATTTATTCCCAGGCTCAAGTATCGTATAACAAACACATTGGGCGTTTTGTTCTGTCCCACATCGGTGCCATTTCATTTGGGTCAAACACAGTGGGGGTCGTTTAAACGAGGGAGTTCCAAAGTCCACACCATTTGGGCTGAAGCCCAAAAAAGAAGCGGCACCCAGAAGCCCAAACCCGACCCACCAGCAGTACCCTAGAAAGCAGAACCCTAGTACCTCGTATATTACCTCGCCTCCCACACTATCTCTTGTGTTGTTGCAGGTGTTGCCGTTCGCGATCCACAGGCGCCGCAGAGAGAGAGAGAGAGAGAGAAGAGAATCAGAATGGGGCGTGTGAGGACCAAGACAGTGAAGAAGTCATCAAGGCAAGTGATCGAGAGGTACTACTCTCGCATGACCCTGGACTTCCACACCAACAAGAAGGTTCTGGAAGAGGTGGCACTCATCCCTTCGAAGAGGCTCCGAAACAAGATCGCGGGGTTCTCGACCCACCTCATGAAGAGGATCCAGAAGGGATCCGTCAGAGGGATCTCCCTGAAGCTGCAGGAGGAGGAGCGCGAGCGCCGCATGGACTTCGTCCCCGACGTGTCCGCCATCGACACGCAGCACATCGAGGTCGACAAGGAGACCATCGACATGCTCCAGGCGCTCGGCATGTCCGACATCCCAGGTATCACCCAGGTCGACCCTGCCCCTGTCCAGCAGATCCCCTTTGGCCGCTCTGGTGGTTTCGGTGGAGCTCCCAGGAGGTATTAAAGAAATTATTATGCTTTCGGATCTTATTTTTGTTTTCAGAACAGGATTATGTGTCGCTCGAACTTTGATTTTGTGTTGGTTTTGTTTTGTGTCTCTTGAAATTGGTACGGTGTTGGCTTATTAGTTATATTTTCTGAGTTACTTTGCTATTTCATGCTGTTGTTTTATCTGAAATTTGTTTTAAGCTGCCAAATATGTTTGCGCATAAAATTGGTTTGGTAAAATGAAATTACTGTGAAATTAGGATTTGAGACGGAAATTGTGTGGCTGGTAGATGAGGATTGCTTTTAATAATTATGGCGTTGTACTGACCCTGGGAAATCGTAATACTAACGCTGGTTGGGACACGGTGATCGCATTGAGAATTCGGCGACTTGTGGTTGGATTATAGCTTTCCAAAACTGAGTTTCGATGAACTTGATTTTGTGATGTTTTGATCAAAAGTAGAATTGTAGTAAGTTGATTATACTATGATACTATTATCCGATAATTTAGTATTTATTTAGAGTTTAATTACTCTATACTGTGATTTTTTCGTTATAATAAATAATTATTTATATGAATTTATATTTTTTATTGTCAACTTATTTAAATTAAATTTATTTATTTATTTATTTTTCATGAATGATATCATTTCAATCCAGCTAAAAAGTAAGAAATTCTCATTACCAGTTTCACATAAACTTAATTTGCAAAATAAGCTTTTGTCAGACATGATTGGCGTGCGATGAAACTTTGTTTCCAAGCTTCCGACTATGGTCCATGGATTGGGTTTTTAATTTAAAATGTAAACATGCACTATCTCGCCTACACGCTACCCGCTTCGAATTAGGCCTCTGATTGAATTGGCTCATGAAATGCAAAACTCGTGTTTTGCTCACTTTAGCCCACATCAAATATGATTTTATCAATGGGGATTGAGTTCAATGGAAAGAGTTAGTTCTTCGCAATGGGACGAATCAATGCTCGGATAATTTTTTTTTTTTTAGTATGAACCACTAGTATTTAGAAGTTTATTAGATTTTAATTAATCTTATTCAAGTTAAGTTGGTAAATTATAGAGATAAAGTTTTTTTAATATTAATTTTTTCTATTCATAATATTTGAATTGGAGATCTTACTCACTGTTCGAATATATTTTGGGATAAGTATCTATATTTAATACCTGATATTTTCAACATAATTGTCTCTAGCGAAAGATAATTGTGGGAAAAGAAATGTGGTTTTAAAAAAATAATTATGTTTGCTACCGTTCTCAAAATCAATTTTGCCTCCAACGCCGGTGTAACTCTTTTAAGTAAAAGCAACCAATACTTGCTGTGACTTTGTTTCGCGTTCAACATTTTTGTATAATTTATTTTTCAATTCTATACCCAAGCATTTTACTTTTGATGTACAACGGGGCTTCAAAGTCCAAAGATTACAGATACAATTCGGGAGAAGCTATGCCTAGGGGAAGCTGCCAAGAAGTCTAAAGGTATACAAGCAAGAACTTTATCAGAGAAAGTAATCTCGAGTGGAAGCCTATGACCATATTTCGCGAAGCCATCTGTATACATATTAGCCTCGCGAAAACTATGGTTAATCTTAATTAGGGCCATCAAAATAGGTTAAACCTATTAAGTTGACCTGTTTATATACTAAAATTAGGTGGATTTGATTTAAAAAATAATAATTTATTTTAATCAATTTATTTTTAACGCTACTTATTTAACCTGCGGGTTGAGAGTGTGTTTGTTTGGGAATTGTTTTGGCAAAAAAATTATTTTTTTATTGAAAAAAATCATTTTTTGTATGATTAGATAATTTTTTTTGAAAATAATCAGATTATCAAAAAAATTTGTTTAAGCATTTTTGTAGAAACTGAAAAGAATAACTTCTAAAAAAAATTAATTTTCAATTTTTTCAATTGTATATTAAAAATTTAAATTTCAAAATCACTTTTTTTAAAATCTGAAACAAACGCATCCTAAATAGCCTTATTCATCGGGTAAATAGATTGGCTGGTTTACTTGTTTATTATTATTATTTTTTAAAAAAAATAACTTACCATCAATTTATTAGTTTAAAATAGCCAAAGTTCACTAATCCATTACCCAAAGATCTTAAACAAAAATGCAAAGAAAATTTAGTAGCGAGAAATTATTGTGAAAGGATCTCAATTTTGGGTGAAAAAATGATTTACAGGTCTTAATTTTTAAAGTTCTAATTAAGGACTTCAATGTAATCAATTTAATTTCCAGTATCTAGTTGGCACTAGAAAATACCACCTAAGTATTAGAAAATGCCAACTAAGCATAATAAAATGTCAACTATTTTTATTTTTTATTTTTAATTAGCTTAAAAATGTAAACTTGACTTTTTTTTTTTCCGTTTACATCTTTGTTGACTATTTTATGAGAATTTTGATTTATCTTTTATAAGTTGATTTTTTTATGGTGAAGTTTTTAAGTTGCTTTCTATCCATTTACATGTAAAAAAAAAAAAGATTTATTTTGAGAAGACATATTATGTTGTTTAAATTCTAACATTTTTTTGTAAGTATCTTCACTGTATGATAATAATTTTGTTTGTAAAGATATTTTTTCCATTGAAAAGTTTAAATAAAATTATGGTCAATTTTTGAAATTAACTTTTTAAAATACATCTCTGACTTTAGATGATTTGTAAAAAGAAAAGAAAATATAGCTTGCAAAAGTAGAAGATGGTCAAAGGTAAATGCCAAAGTTAGCAATACAATAATATGAATAAATATCAATTGGTATATGATATACAAAGGTATACCAATTTCATAAAGTCCTGATATCTTAATTAGGAATAGCTATGCGTCTTAGTTTGAAAAATAAAACAATCTTCAAATGATGTAAAAGCAAATTCAAGATATCACAAACCACTATAGAGTACATGCAGTTAGGCATATGACTCAAAATTCGGAAGGGAATAATATAATTTGGAGGGAAGAAATTTAATTTTGGCTCCAAATAATTATCTCATTAATTTAATTTGATGACATGTCATTACATAATTTACATAATATATATATATATATATATATATATATATATATATATATATATATATATATATATATATATATATATTAATGACATGTAATTATAATTTGCCACATAAGATTTTTCTGGTCATCAAAAAATAACTTGAGGCCTTTGATTGATAAATAAAAAAGTTTAAATACTAAATTAGTTGGAGCATAAAAGTGAAGGCCCTTAAAATATACTTCACTCGTTTGGAAGCTTTTACATGTCCTAGAAAAAGAAAGTTGAATAAATATTAAATGTCAAAAATAAGTCAAACTACTTTTAAAATTAATAAACAAAAATAAAAAGAGATAAACAAACTAGTTCATTTAGGTCTCCAGGCCAACTTTAAAACGGGTCTGGCCAATATATTTTTAATCCATTAATGTTTGCTATAAGGTTGGCCTGGCTCATTTAACAAATAAGCCTAAATGGATTAGGTCTAAATGAGTAGGGTTGGCCCATTTGACACCCCTAATCTCAACAAACCAATCATTCCTAATCAAATTCCTTACAAACTTGACCAAAGAACTATAAACATGAATCTTAGGCACACCATAAGTCACTAAGTTGTACACACATGTTGAATCTTTGTCAATTTTAAATGTTGGACAAGTTAGTTTTTTCTCAATATTTTCAAAGGGTTTTTAGGACTTATTGATTCCTAATGATTATAAATATTTTAAATTAGTCTCTAATAAAAATACAAATAAGATAAAAATATCCAACATAAAACTGAGGAGGAACTAACTTGTCTTGTATTTTTAATGTTCAGGGACCACAAGGTATGTTCTTTTTTCTTGAGCAACTAATTTGTCTGCTACTATTTTTAACAGGGACCAACTTGGAGGTTTTGTTAAAAATATGATTAATTTAAGTTATCAACAAACCAATCCTTCCTAATCAAATTTCTCACAGAATTGATCAGAGAACTATAAATATGAGTCTCAGGCGCACCATAAGTCACTCAGTGGTACACACATGTTGATTCTATTTCCAATATAACATTCCCATAGCCCGTGTTTTGACTAATACAACCCAAAAAAACACCCCATAATTAGGGATGTTAAGAGGGTGGTACCAACCCCATCTCTCGCCCTATATCTTTATGGATACCTGTTTTTGACTTCCCTGCGAGGTTTATGGGTACTTGTGGATATCCATGGATATCCATTAGAATGTTAAAAATTTGAAATAATTTAAATTAAATATAAAAATTCTAATATGATAAAATACTTAAAATAAACATAAATAATAGTCTAATTTCACAATTTGAATTCTAACAACTTAATATACTTAAAACAAAAATAAATACATAAAATAAACACAATAATCTAATTTTATAATCTAAATTCCAACAATTTAAAATACTTAAAATAAAAATAAACATATAATAGTAATCGAACTATTAGTCTAACATATAATAAATATAAATAAATCAAACTTCTAAATTTAAATCTTAGTTCAATCAATTAAGATAATAATAATATTAATCTAACTAAGTTAATAACTTAAGAGTAAAATAATAATTTTATATCAGGCATCCGATTTAACATACAGGCATTTAAAATCCTCGCTTCCATTACCCACAGGGGCAAAATCTTCCACCCTACTTACCCCATTACAGATATTACCCGCGAATATCCATAGAGGCGTATTTTTTTGACATCCCTACCTATAACTCAGCCATGTTGTGACTAATATAAAGTCCCCAAGCAATATTCGTGACCATATTTTTGCTTTTAATTTATTTTCTATTATGAATTCCGATGTGTGCCATCCAATCAATCTGATTTTATTTCAGAGTAACTTTTCTCAAGTTGGTAATGTTTCAAAGTTTCGTTTCTATTATAAATAATATTTTTACGAGTGTTTATTGTATATTGTACATTTTAGTGGTTTTTTTTAAAAAAAATTCAAAATAAGTTTGACAAATAAAAGTACTTTCTCTATTTATACTTAACTTAAATAGTAATATTGAAAGTAAAAGTTTATTGGTTTGCAATATTTGGCCCCTTTGAAATTTAGCAAAAAATAATGAAACAAATAAAAAGAAACTATGATAAAGATATTGTAAAGTTTATACCATTTTTATAATTCAAAAATAATTTTGAATAATACTAAAATTAACATTTATTATGTCAAAATTACTTTTGTACAAAAGGTTTCAAATATAGATGACTTTATTACTTAAACAATTCTAACTAAAATTAAATTTACTTATTTATTTTTTTGTCAGAAAAATTAAATTTATTTAAACTTGAGTTTGTAGACACAAATTATTCCTAGTTTTCGTTGGAAGTGATTCTTGAGGCACTCAAACCTAACCAACCCGATACTTGTCTGATTAATTTGAAAATACCTATGCTATGGGATCCGGCCGAAAATGAAAGCCCGCATCACTCTTCAAAGTCAGTATTTTTGGCCCAACACTATAGCGTGCTGGCTTCACCATGTGCTCATCATTGACCCTCGACCAAAAAGATAAAACAGCTCATCAATGACCTGATTTGGCCTGTAATAACATGGCAAAATACAACCTCAGAATTTTCAGTGTCAAAAGTATGCATGCGTGAGTGTCGAGTCAAATAAAAACTAAGTTATTAGTGCAAGAAAAAAAAGCAAAAAACTAAGTTAAATATAAATTCTGTAGTGCCAATTGTTGGGCTCTGGGGTTGATTCTCAATATAAATTAAATAATGTTACTGTGGCAATAAGTACAAAAATAGATTTGATAGAATTATATCTATTAATTCACATAGGTAAGTGGAAATAAATATATGCAAAGTAATAGAAAAAGAACACCAAATTTTAACGTGGAAAATCCTCCAATATCGAGGAAAAAATTACGAGATAAATTTTAAAAAATATTCTACTATATTCGGGATAATTACAATATATCATTTCCATACTCTCTCATATAAGAGGTAAATATAGTATTTTTCAATGAGAAATCCTCCTATTCAAATACTGTAATTTTATGATAATTGCAATACCAAGGAGTAATAGAGATGATACTAAAAAATATTCCCAGTGTATTTATCTACACCTTACACTCTTTGGGATTTACTCACTCTCTATTTTTTCTCTCACTTCGTAGCTTGCTCTTGCTGCTTGTCTCTCTCTCTCTCTCTCTCAACCTTTGAATGGCAAACTCACATCTATTTATAGAAGTAAAAAAGCAATGTGAAAACATTACAAATGTTCGGTTGAAATTTACTGCCGCTATTCACTAGCCTATTGCCATTAGCCATAAGAAAATCCTTTCATGTATGCAGCAAGAATATTTTTTCAGCCTTCAACCAATTCTTTCTGATGGTAACAAATGCCATCTTTCATGGCTTTTCTTTCTTTGATTTTTGAAACCCACGGCTGGACCCCACAATTCTCCCCCTCTAGCCATTGGGTGAAATAATCTTGGAAACAGTCATCTGGGATCCATGCCAATTAACTCAGCACTCCACAACTTTTGTCATTATATCAACAGGGTTTCTATCAGTGTGGTTTTCTTTTCCAGCTTGACCTGTTGTTCTTTAACTACTTGGCTTAGCTAATTATACTTGACATCAATATGCTTCGTGTGTGAGTGGTACAACACATTCCTGCTTAAATGCAAAGCACTTTGACTAGCAATGGATAATGGACCTATTATGCATCATTCCCAATTGCTAAAGAAATATTTTCAACCAAAGCATTTCTTTTCTTGCTTTAGTCATAGCAATGTATTCTGCCTCAGTAATGGATAAGGAAACACACTTCTACAATTTGGACTGTCAAGAAATAGTTCCCCCTGCAAAAGTAAACAAGAATTCGGAGGTTGATTTCCTACCATCTAGATCACCTATCATATCCGCATCTGCATAACCTTTTAGAATTGGTCCTAGTCCTCCAAAGCACAAGCGCATTCTTGAGTTATCCTTCAGATATCTCAAGATCCATTTCATAGCTTCCAAATGGTCTTTATCGAGATTGGAAAGAAACTTGCTAACAAGTCAAACCACACGAGTGATATCTGGCTGAGTACAAACCATGACATACATCAAACTCTCAACTGCAGAGGAGTAAGGTATAGCAATCGTCTTTTTCTTTTCTTCATCAGTAGCATGGCAATTCCTTTTGCTGAGTTTAAAGTGATTGACAAATGTTGTGCTAATTGGCTTAGCATTCGTCAAATTGAATCTACCTAGAATCCGCTCCACATATCATTCTGGTGACAACCAAAGCTTTCTAGCCTTCTAGTCTTGCAAAATATGCATGCCTAGAATTTGCTTTGTAGGGCCTAGATATTTTATATCAAAGGATTTTGATAACTCATTTTTCAAGTCACTAATCATCTTTGCATCATGTCCTGCTATCAATATATCATCTACATACAACAAAAGGATAACTTATCACCTGGAAATGTCCTAACATATACACAATGATCTGCATCAGTCCTGGTATATTCATGACCGACCATGAATGAGTCAAAGTTTTTATACCACTATCTTGTAGCCTGCTTCAATCCATACAAACTCTTTTTCAATTTGCAAATCATGTGCTTCTTCCCAACTTTCTCAAATTATTTTGGTTGATCCATTTAGATCTCTTCCTCCAAATCTCCATAGAGAAACACAATCTTCACATCTAACTGCTCAAGCTCCAAATCCAAACTAGTTGTCAATTTGAATATGACTCGAATATAATTCATTTTGACAACTAGAGAGAAAATCTCATCAAAATCTATCCCTCGCTTATGTCCAAAACCATTCATGACTAAGCGAGCCTTATACTTTACTAGCTTGTTGCCATCTTTCTTAAACTCGAACACCCATTTGTTCTTCAAGGCCTTCTTACCTTCAAGATGTTCCATAAAGCTCATAAGTATCATTTTTCTGTAAGGAATCCAGTTCTTCTTATATGGCTCTTATCCAATGGACTCTATCCTTATGAGTTTGAACTTCTTTGAAACTCTCTGGCCTTTCCTCATCAATGAGAAGGATATTCTCTGAACTGGGCTACCTGCTGGATGGACGTCACTCTCTATTAGATCTCATGAGTTGTGGTGTAGAAGCGTGCTCCCCCTCCTCGACAGTTCCACCATCTTTAGTATCATCAGCAACTGGCTCATCATCAACCTCATGTTCATGTAACTTTCCCTCTTACATGGCACTTTCTCTAAGAGGAGAAACTGGTACCACTAGGTTTACCAATTTTCTCTGGAATCACAAAATTCGACATAGTTTCTTACTCATGGAAAACTACATCTCTGCTTCCAATAATCCTCTTCTTTTTCTGATCCCATAGCCTGTAGCCAAACTCCTCATCTCTATAGCTCATAAATATGCAAGGAATGGCTCTATCATCAAGCTTTTGGCTCTACTCCTTACTCATGTGAGCAAAGGCTTTGTATCCAAATACCTTCAAGTAAGAGTAACCTATATCATGTCTAAACTATACTCTCTCAAGAATATCAAAGCCCAAAGGAATAGATGAAGATTTGTTAATCAGGTAGCATGTCGTTTGAATAACTTCACTCTAGAATGGCTTACCTTAGCAATTCTTAGCATACATTTAACTTTCTCCATAACGGTTCTATTGATTCTTTTGGCCACACTATTATGCTGTGGGGTGCTAGGAACCATCTTCTCATGCCTGATGCCATGTTCAAAGCAATAATTCTTGAATTCACGGGAAGTATGCGTAACCCCATTGTCACTACAAAGACACTTCAAAGGTTTCCTAATTTTTCTCTCCACCATGGCATGAAACCTTTTGAAGTATTGAAACACTTAGTCCTTTCTCTTTAGGAAATACACTGACATTTTTTGTGAAGCATCATCAATAGATATCACAAAATATCTACTACCATCCAAAGTCTCCACTTCCATGGGATTGTATATATCAGAGTAAACCATATCCAAAGATTTAGCCTTGCATCTTTGGCATAAGGAATAAGGGACTTCCTAGCCAAAATCTGCAATCTTTTTTCGCTTAAATGAGCCCGTCTTCTATGCCACAAATTTAACGAAGCATCATCCTCAACTATATTCAACCCTCCAACCTACTTGACTTGAGTCTTATATAGTGTATTGTACACCACTCCTGTAGCAACAACCATTGAGTATTTGGAAAGCTTCTATTTGCCATCACTAAAGTCGCTATACTGTCCGGCTAGATCCAGAGCATGCATAGAGATCAGATTTAGGCGTAAATCCAGCACATGTTGCACATCCTTCAATGTCATTGTGCAACCAATGATAGTCTGAATGCATATATCACCAACTTCCATAATGTCCGCATTGCTACTATTACCTATCTTTACTTTGCCAAAGTCTCCTACTTTGTACACAATAAAAAATTCCTTGTTTGAAGTGGCATGATACGATGCTACTGAGTCAACGATGCATTCAACACATGAATTTGCAACATGACACTAATCTTTTCTAATAGAAAGCAATACCATTTCCCCGTCTGCTATAGGGGTTGTGATGTTTTTATCATCAGTCGTGTCTTAACTTCTCTGATTTTTCTTATCTCTATTTTTCCAAGCTTTACAATTTCTTTTGATATGTCCTTCGCTGCAATGGTAGTAGTTGAACTTTCTTCTAGATTGGGACTGCGATCGCTATTTAGATTTTCTGGGCCGCCTTCTACTCTTACTTCTCCCTCTGTTCTTTATGGTAAGGGCTTGGGAATTATCTGTTCCTAAGTTTTTTCTTCTGGTTTCTTTGTTGAATCTACTATCTTTGACTTAGACTAAAGACAATTTTCCATTCAAAACAGAGTTGCTTAATGACACTACCAAGGTTTGCCAGTTATCTGGCAAAGAACTCAAAAGTATTCAAAAGTGTTGTAGCTTATCTAGCACTACCTTCATAGTATTCAATTGATTTACCAAATCTTGGAAATCACTCAAGTGCTCAGCAACAGATCTTCCATTTCTATACTTGAGATTCACCAGCTTCCAAATTGCGAATGCTTTATTTTGTGCAGTCTTTCTCTCATTAAGATCCTTTAAATTCTTCCACAGAGTATGGGCATTTGTCTTTATGGCTACATAGTGAACACACCAATATCCACCCATTACCTAATTAATCCAATGGCCTTCTGATGCATCTTTTTCCAATCGCCAGCTGTGTTGTTATCCAACTTTGCTGCTCTCTTTTCCATAGGATCATACAAATCCTTATAGTAAAGAGTATCCTCCATTTTCGACTTCCAAATAGAGTAATTTGCAGCTGTCAGCTTGATCATGGTGCTTGTATTCTCCTCCATGATTTACACAACATAACCCAAAGCTCAACTTGAGCTCTAATACCACTTGTTGGGCTTTGGGATTGATTCTTAGTGAAAATTAACTGATGTCCATGTAGTAATGAGCATCAAAATAGACTTGATAGAATTATATCTATCAATTCATGCAACATAGCAGAAATAAACATGTGTAAAATAATAAAAAAAGAACATCAAATTTTAATGTGAAACCCTCAAATACTAAGGAAAAAATCATAGGATAAACTCCGAAAAATATTCCACTATATTCAGGATAATTAAAATATATCATTTCTATACTCTGTCATATAAGAGGTAAATATAGTGTTTCCAGTGAGAACCTTCCTATTCAAATACTATAATTTTGTGATAATTGCAGCATTAAGAAATAATAAAGATGATACCCAAAAATATTCCGAATGTATTTATCCACATGTTACACTCTCTGGGATTTACTTGCACTCTATTTTTTCTCCCATTCTTAGAGACTCTCAGAGACTAACACACTTTAAGTCTCTCTTACTCTGCAACTTGTTCTTGCTGCTTGTCTATATCTCTCTGCCTTCAAATGGCAAACTCTCCTCTATTTATAGAGGTAAAAAAGTAAGGTGAAAACATTGCAAATCTGTTTTGCTTGGAAATTAGTCGAGAAAACAAATAAAATCAACAAACTTGCTTCACTAATCTCAATTTGGGTAGCAAAAGCAACTCCTCTTATGAGTTCTCAAAATAAGAGTTTTGTCAAAAAATACAATATTCGACACTTTGTTCTACCAAATCTTTACAATTTTTGACACTTGTCAAGGTCAAATGTTAACAACATTTTAGTGACAAACCTTGATAGATATGACACACTTCAACTTGAAGTTAAAGAAGAGAATTAGTATTTTTAAATGGATTTTGTAATGAAGAACTTGCAAACATAAAGAACAAGAAATGAACATGAAAATGCAAAGGGAATGCAAAGAAACGAAATCAAATGAACAATTAATCCTAAGAAATTGAAGAATAAAGATGAGTGGAGAGACTTTACGAGATTTCCTCTTCACTCTTGAATGTCAGCATGACAAGAGAGCTTTGAGTAGATTCTAGTAAAAATTTCCAACTCCTTTAAAACTAATTCTAAGAACTCTTATTTATAAACAAGAATTCTAGCTTAAATTGGTGTCATCTATTTCTGACAGTTACCACGATGTTAGTGGAGCGCCAAAAACTATCCATGTTTAGTTTTGAGGCTCTAGTAACCGCTTCTGGACATGCCTTAATGTACATGTGCTTCAAATATTGGTAATTGCCCACGTTCTCCGCTCTTTATTCACTTGTGCTTCTAGGAAAAATAACTGTCAATGATCCATCAACAAAGACTACTTCGATAGCCATGCATTTTCTCGACTACTATCACTTTATGATTTAATTGTATGCCATGCAAAACGATCATCTTGGGACTTTTTTCCAGCACTTATTTTCAACATTACCAAGTTGCTTTTAGACACTACCATTGTCTATTAACCATCATTGATTTATGTTAAGTTATGAGACTTGTCGACCAATCTCCAAAAGGTGATTACTAGATAATTTTTGACTTTGACCACATTATGGTAATTTCGACCATCTTTCATCCATATATCTTGAGGCTTATCTACTTTTGCCAAATTAAACCTTCAACTCTTAATGGAATTTTTTTTTCATATTTGAGACATTTATGGCTTTCGACTAAAATTGAAAATTTGTCCCAACAAAATCTTTGGCTGAAATTTGCAGCCTCTATTCATTGGCCTATTGCCATTAGCCATGAGAAAATCCTTTCACGCATGCTGCAATAATTTTTTTACAACCATCAACCAATTCTTTCTGATGGTAATAAATGCAATGTTTCATGGCTTTTCTTTCTTTGCCTTTTGAAATCCACGGCTGGACCCCACACCAATGTATCGTTGCAATTTCCAGGTAGAAGTTTCTGGACCGTTTGATACAATCAAGAATATAAAGAAATCTTTTGTTCGGTTGGTTTTGTTTAGCTTCAAGCTTATATGGTTTCTGTTGGCCCCACGAGCCCTTAGACAATCGAGCTGCCCCAAGCTATGATGACTAGCAATTCCATAACTTCTTGCGACAAGACACCCAAAGCCTGAAGGGCCATTAATCAAAATTTTCTTCCTGATTAAATGTAAATTATTGATTAACGGTATGATGAGAGAGCTTCATGAAACAGTTCTTTTTTTTGGCCAACTATGATAAACTTCTCCTACAGGAAATTTCAAATTTGTGGTTATAACTTATAACCATCTATCGTTCATTTTGATGAGCTACAAGACCATGCTCTCTTTCAACTATCTTTTAAATTTCTGAAATCCGCGGTGATTCCAGTACCTTGCGATTATATTATAATTACACGAAACAGAAAGTCGTGTTGGTGTTTAAATTTTGCGGCTAAAATTGAATGTTGTCACTTTCACAGTTATGTGAACCAGGTTAATTAGTATACAACGAATATAGAGAATTCTGGTGGTATGCAGTAATCCCTAAACCCAAATGAAAAAAAAAAAAAAAATTGATTCAGAGACATATGAGAGTGAGCAAATATTGTGAATGTCTTGCTGCTTAAGAAGAGTCATGAATTATCATACCTACTATTCACACAGCATATATAGTATTTCATAAATGTCCGTGCCGCATAACATGACTCATGTCTTGAAGTGCAGATACAGGATGTAAATAATCGATCTGACGCTATGGTATGTTAGTTACCCTTCAATTACTATTCCTACAAATCTCTAATAAAAACATATTGGTAACAATTGCAAGTAAGCTAGTTGTTTTATAGTCTACCGTTTCTCCTTAAGTAAAATTTGTATTTCTTCTGGTAGCATTTGCAATAACGGCGATGAAAGATCCATGCTTGAGGTACCCACAATGTGCGTACAGTCCTTAATTAATGGGTGGTATGCTTTTCTAAACATTGGATATGTTCAAAGGGTGCTGATAACTTAAAATAAGGATGAAGAAGATGATGTAGATCAAAACAAGTTAGTGCATGTTTAGTTTTACTTTAAAAAAACTTTGAACTAAGTAATAGTGCAAGAATCACATACATATAGTCAAAATAGGTTTTAAATATATTATCCATTGATAGACAGTAGAAAAATGTCAATAGCTGGATTTGTCATCGTTTGGCCACCTTGCATTTTCAAAGAACAAGTACACTGTTTATTTTATATAAGGGACAAGCAACCTTGAGACAGCCAACATAGTTTAACCTAAAGGACGAGAATGTCCTGCTTTAGGGGGAAACTTCGTCAAATTCCCTATAAGATTTCCATTCTAGTTTGCTAGCGAGTTGATATTTTCTATGCGCCGGTCATGGATATTGAGTGAATCGTGACAATCAAATATTTTATTGATGTAAAAATAAATACATAATTGGATATAAAATATTTTTATACTGAAAATATATTAAAATTAAATTCTTATTCTAAAATTTTTATACAAGTTTGTATTACAAGATGATGATAATTAGACAAATAATAATATTTTATAAACAGTATTAGCTGTATCTATTAACCAATTAGTCGGAGCAAATGGTTATTTTATTTGCTTATGTGATTTTTTCATTTTTTTTTATTTCTTTTTGAAAAGCTAACTCAAAGTTAAAAAAATTATATTAGTATTAGTGTAAGTAATTTCTTTGTATTTTATTTCATTTAAAACTAATGCAATCAAAACACATAGCCGGTTTGAGTGATGGATGCTCCTTTCTCTTAATCAGTGATCTTGGATTCGAGTCTTAAACATGGAATAATTGGTGTTGAGAGATTCATGCACCCTCTTTGGGAGCGCCATGCACTCCATTTGGGATCTCAAATGCTCGAACATGATTGCTTCTTATAGGAAAATATTTATGGTTTCAATCCAAAAAAAGAAAAAAACTAATGCTAACTTATGATACATTAATATTTTTATTATAATCTAAGTTTTTTTTTTCATTATATGTCAATATTATGTTAACTTTTTATGTTATATATTGGTTTAGTAGTACTTGTAATTTTTAAAATCTTTCGTATCCACTCTTTATCTGCACTACTAAGGATTTTCCTGAAGTTTAACTTTCTCCAATTGTGAAAGTTATGTATATAATATTAGCTAAATTCATAGGTGAATGGGATTTGTATTTATAGAATTTGACTTCTCCAAAAAGTAAAAACTAAAATACACTTTGCACTGTAGATGACAAAGTATACAATCATAATTGTTGATGAGAAAATTAATGACTCAATTTTGTAAGATAAATACAATTGCATAGTACAGATTATAAACGTGTAATAATTATTATTTTATTATTTTCTCCTCAAATTACTATAATTATGCTGTACTGCCCAAAGTGCAACGTATTCTTTAGGAGAGCTAATTCGGCATCCGCACTTTTACGTTTAGATCTGCATGCTTTAACGTTACAGTTGAATTTGTCTTTGAAGTGTGGTGGTGCATCAAACGAAAAATTATGTATCAAAGATTTAACATATGTATAAAAACAAAAATAGCAAGAGTTTAATTTTAATATATCATGAATATAAATTTGTTTTTGCATTATTTACCAATTTTTTTGGGAATCTTGAGGTTGAGAGAAAGGTTTAACCCTATGCTCATTAAACAATTATAAAAATACTCACATATAGCCTATCATAAGGAGAACCAATGAATCAAAAATAAGTTGCAGTGAAGCATGGGCAAAATGCTAACTATATAAATCAACTCTCATTCGCTTTTGCATTATTAGCTAATCTTATATTAATAAATTTGAAAATACTACCGAAAGTGTCAAACTTATTAAATGATATAATAGCATATAATTTAATATAAGTGTGGAACTTCTTTATGTAAACTGTAAAACCAAAGAAAGAGTGGAAAAATTCTCATGAAAAAAAACGAGAGAGAGAGAGAGAGAGAGAGCTGAAAAGAAAATATATCATTTAATCCATGATACAAGTTCAATTGAAACACAAGCGTAAGCAAAAACCCAAAAAGCAGAATCAGCTTGTTTGCTTTGCAAGAAAAACGTGAAAAACAAAGGGCGTGTTTGGTTTGTCATTTCCTATTTTCATTTTCACTAAAAATGAAAGATAAAAGTGAAAATATGTTTGTTGGCCGCTTTTTGAAAATATTGTTCGAAAATATTTCTTGAAAAAGTTGAAAATTTGGAAATAACAAATCCTCGTTTTCATTCTTTTTAAATTTGGTTGCAGAAAACATTTTAAGTGAAAACGCGGTGGCACAATTGTAATAAGTAGGATTTGTTACCCTTTCCCCCATTTCGAATCCTGGGACGAGGAGTTTGTGAAATTTTTTTGCCATTTCTTGCACTTTGTTTTGGTGCACCTAGTTCGGATCACCAGAGAAGGGAAGGGCAATTTTGTTCGGATCACTATGACTTCACCTTTCCCTCAACAACCACCGCCTTGCCACTGTTGCTACTCAGCACCTCGCCACTGACCATCGTTCAGACCTCTATTACCACCGTCGTGAGCTTCCCTTCCCTTCCCTCAGATCGCCATCGCTTCTGTTGGGTATGGAAAACATTTTGGGTTTTTATTTTTTCTTTTTCCTCCCTCATCCAATTTTGCACTGCTCACAAGATCCCTAGCCTCTCACCGCCATTTAGAGCTCCACCAGCACCACAGCGCTTCCCTTCCCTCACCCCTGGTTTCAGCTTCTATTTTGGTATGGATTTACCACTATTTTTGGCTTTTTTTTTCTTTCTTTCTTTTTCTTCCCTCAACCATTGTCACGCTGCCACATGACCATCACCGCCGCTCACTACCGTTCAGGCCACCACCATGCCAGCGCTTCCTCCCTCACCCTGTTTTCAGGTTGTATTTTGGTATGGATTGTTGGGGTTTTTTTTTTTCTCTTTTGTTTTGGCTTGTTCTATTTTGGGTTTTTTTTCTGTTTTGGTATACTTTGTATGTTAACAATTTTATGTGATCTGTTTCTGTGAATGCTTCTCTTGGTCTAATTTCCAATACCGAAGATTCTTGTTCATGGACTAAGAAGAAGCCATTTTCATGAGATCCATGATGGGAGCTATTTAATTGAAAGATTCTTCTCTAATTCATACTTAGGATGTTTATAATATTCCAAAAATTTTCACCATTTTAAAAGCTAGAATGTGCATAACTCTTGGATAGATCTTTAGTGGAGCAGGTTAATGGCAACTCCACACTTGGGCAATCGCAAATCTTTGACTTGTCTTGCTGTTATGTTCGCAAAACATATATAAGCTGCTATTTAAGACTTTAATCGATGTTGCTGCATTAAAATAGCTTTCTGGTTCATGAATTGTAGCTATTGAAGGTAGCCCTCGAAGTTATCTTATCTACTGCATAGTATTATACTTCTTTGATGTAAACTGCTGTTTAATGTTTTTGTTTACTTTGGAAGTTAGATAACTTTGTGTTGTCTAAAGGATGTAAATAGTAAATCAAAGCTAAAAGTCATGATTTATGAAAAACGATTTTCCAAGTTCCAACAATGAATAGAATTTAGGAAACTCTTGATGGAAGTATTGTATAGAAAAATTTAGCACCCTAGATTAGGCATTTGTTGCTTCATTGTGTTCCAACTTGTCAATATGTTAGATAGGGTAAGAGTGATTTGTTTGCCTCCTTTATAACTGACATAAAGAATTTGGAATTAATGAGCTAAAATTCCTTTTAGTAATGTATATGTTTTCTCAAGTAAACCACTTCAACTAGTTTCTGCTAAGCCATGATTCTCATGGCAACCTTAAAAATGGTATGCTTCTGACAAGAAAACAAGTTGTTAAGCACTGAAGCACTTTCCAATGAAGTTAAGCTTTCTTGTTATATATGTGATGTTTACTATTGCTTGTTGTTCCAATCGATGCACAATTGCCAAAATTTATTAAACTCAATAGGGTATAGAGCTGTTGTAATGTATATGTTGGATCAATTGGCACTTCTTGGTAAGGTTTCCATCATAATTTCCTTTTGACTTGAAGTTACTGCCATTAGCATATGTTGATTGTCTCTTGTTTTTCTTTCTCCACATTGGTTATCAATTATTACTTCATTGTAAAACCTGGTAAATCTTATTTTAGTATCAAGCCGCTGATCAGCTACAATGCAAGTTCCTTATTTATGAGACTTGTGATCTTCAGTTTTTCTAGAATGAAATCATTAATGACTGATTTTGTGCTTATTATAACATTGATTAAGCTTGCATATTCTTTATCCTATTTTAACAGTTAATTAATTCGTTCAATTCAATGGATGTTGGTGGTTGATTCTTATGTTATCCTTCTTACAGTATTCAACATTTGTGAAGCCAGCTTTTGATGATTTCATGAGCCAACAAAGAAGTATACTGATATAATTACACCTCGGGGAGGAGATAATCATGTGGCCATTATTTGATTGTACAGAATATCCGCACAAAGTTTGGTCAGCAAAAGATGTGCATGTTTTTTTATTTCATTGATGTTGATAAAGAAGATGTTCAAGAAGTTGGCAACAAATTAGGACTTCAAGTGAGTGCCGATGAAGAGAGGGAAAAAAAATTCAAGACTAGAAGGACTTGTAACATATAAGACTTGTATTCAGATTTTTTTATGTTTAGTTTTGTTTAACATATAATACTTGTATTTAGATTTGTTTATGTTATAATGGTTATATTGATCAAATAGCATTTGTTATTTGTTTTCTGGGAATAAATATTGGATATCAGATATTAGACATTGATACATTAAAATGATTAATGAGCAATAATATATAATAAAGGAATTTCTCTCTATTTTTTATTTTTAGTTTTAAGAAAAATAAAAAATAAAGATCAATATAAACATACTAAATGTCAATATGCCAATACCTGTACATGAATGAATATAAAGTTATTTTAATGTTAAAATTAATTTTGAAGTTCATATAAAATTACTTTTAAAATTTTTCAATTCATTGAAAACAAACTAATCAAATATGTTTTCAATATTTTTATTTTTTTTAAAATAGAAAACATAGAATCAAAATAAACATATTTTCTAAGACTTGAAAATTGGAGAATGAAAACTATTTTCAAGAAATGAAAATAGGAAATAAACTTTTTTATTATTTAATAATAAATATAATTTTATTACCTCAAATTTGATTTTGAAAATTATATTTTGAAAACAAACAAACCAAACATATTTTCATTATTTTCATTTTTTGAAAACAAAATCTACTTTTATAAACCAAACGCATTTCCTAAATTCAGAAAATCTAAAAACAAAAATCCTTTTCAAAAAATGAAAATAGAAAATAAAAACAGGAAATATTTTCACAAACCAAACGCACCCAAACGTTTCAATGCTAAACGCCCGTTTTTGAGCCACATTATAAGAAAGGAGTCTCACTATCTTTTTCAGTAAAATTGATTTTGACCATAGAAACAATATCAAAGCCAGTGCTTTTATTGGAACAACATGTGTCATAAATCATTTCTTCTAAAAGTTTAAACTGTTGAATAAAATCATAAATAGTTTTATATATTTTTTTTTGTTCCACAATGGTTTTATATCTTTTTTTTTTGTTATGATAATAGTTTTATATCCTAATATATCTCTTCATACAAGAGCTATTTTGGACTAAAGTATGGACAATGTACAAAATCATCCTATTTTATGCTGAACTTTAACTTTTTTATTTAGAAAAAATGGGGCAAATAAAGATGAAACTTTAAACTATTTGGTCATATAAGTTCTATATACCATGTCATAAACAATTCTTCCAAAGTTTAAGCTATTGAATAGAAATACATAAATAATTTTTATATCTTAACAATATGAAATCATGAACCGGTCATTTTCAATGGAAATCATTGGCACGAACAAATTGTTCCAACTTTTGATAATCTTTTGAGTTACTAGATAATATATAATTACACCGTGTTTAACATTTTTAATAGCTTAATTAAGTTCTGCGTAATATTCTGAAACGATTGTGCTTCAATTTTTCCAAACACATGCATTACAAAACTTTTTGTGTTATCAGTGTGAAAGATGAAATACATATGCCAACACTCAGTAGGGTAATGCTGCACTTTCAAAAAGTTAGAAAACAAAAACTCGTACCTTCTCCCAGCAAGGTCATATTCACCTCAATATATGAGGTCATATCTTATATGCAATTCAACAGCTCTATTTATGTGTTTGTATTCCGTTTGTCTAAAAGTTGTCTTCAAACTATAAGGTCATACATATCCCATGCAGTAGGTGTCTCTCTTTCTCTTATTTATTTATTTATTTTACTATGCCACCACGTATTTTCAATGTGACACTATTCAATACGTTATTAAGTATAAATAATTGAATAACTCATACAAAGAACATAATAATGCAAAATTATTAACTTTGTAAGAGATGGTCGGGGGACATGGAAACACCCATCTATTATTCGTTCATCAGCTTCCAAGCTTGAGACACAATATTGTAGATGACAGATTGTGTTCGAGGATGTGGTATACATAGGGGAAGCTTTAGCTAGAATTTATTCTACACGTGCGTTACGAAGTCATGCCTTAAGTAGACCATAAAGTTTTTGCTTTACATTCAAATATTCAATATTAAGCATGCAACATAGTACCTTCTCAATGTGCTCTACACGCAAACTTATTATTATTACACTGCAAGATGACAAAAATGTCTGGTGAGAACTTGATTGATATACGCGAACAATCTGATTTTTTCTCCACTGTTGTCTTGGCATTAGCACACATAAAATGTTATCCTATAAAGCCAAATTGGTCCTTAAAAGAGTGGTAAGATATCACTTTGGTCATCAAAAAATTTGTGATATCAATTTAGTTCTTAAAAGAGTTATTGAAAATCAATTTATTCCTCAAAATATTAAAATTTATTTTAAATTAATTCAAATTTTTTTAATCTTTTATACTAATTTGAAATAAATTTTAATCTTTTAAGGATCAAATTAATGTTAAAACTCTTTTGAAAACTAAATTAACATTACAACTCTTTCAAAGAACAAATTAATATCATATAACTCTTTCGATGATCAATTTCACATTTTACTCTTCTCTAAACTATCTTTTTAGATATATTTTAAATAGAGTACATACTGCATTGTGGTAACAACTCTATATTTATTTATCATCTTGCTATATATTGTTAATTAATATATTTTTATACTTTTCGGTGACCTGGTAAAACAAAAAACAGGAGCTTCAAACTTGATTATAAAGAGTTTTGTATTCCCAAAGATCAATTGAAGTCAAGATGAATTGGCTGTTTGTAAGAACAACGACTATATACATGCTTAGTGAAGATTGTGAACTCAATTGTAAGGCCGGTCGTATATGTTACTTTAATTATGATCCTACGTACCGTACTTGCAAACATGAAAAATTGCAATAGATTGATTTAGTGAGTGTTTGATTTCTTTGTTGGGGCTTTTAGAATTAATTTTGGGATACTAGAATTAATTTTGTATTTTTCTCATCTTGTTCGGTGTGTTGTTAGATCTATTCTCCAAAATCAATTATGGGTTTAAAATCAATTTTAAATGGAAGTGAAAAATTGTTACTTGTTTTTACTCTCTTAATTTTTTTCAAAATAATTTCTTGGATTAAATTATCAAACATAAATCATTTTATCTTAAAATTAATTTTAATCAAATTAATTATAACAAAATTCCATCCAAAATCAATCATACAAACACAGAAACCAAAAACAAACTTATTATCTAGTTGCTCTCAATAAATCATGACTGTATTTTAGAAGTCTTCCAGAGTATAGTGTGCAGTACTCAAGTAAAATTTCTGTCCGAAATTAATAGTTAAGCAGATTTTTTAAATCCTTTATGAGGAAATTTTTGCTTTACTTCTATTTGTTTAGCAGAAAGTGCTTGATATATTTCACGTACAACTTGAACCTCTGAGGCTCTGACCCTCTGCTTCTCAATTGTATTTGAATTTTGAAACTTAATGCAAGAAATTCTATTAATGCAAAGAATCGTTAGATTAATAAAACGGCAAGCAGGAATACAGAAAAACTTATCAATTTGAAGGACTTAAAAAATAATCCCACCAAGACCATTTTTCCTTTCAGTGACTGCCATGATCTCTTCTCTTGCCTTGTGAACATACTTTTCTGTATACATGCTCAAGTAGAGCCTATATTTGGAATGAACTGGAAGAAAGGAACAACGATTAATGGCAATGTACTTTGGACCACTTAGATTGGTTTAGATGTTATTATTCACCTATTTAAGGGAAACTTTTGTAAAAGCACCATATCTTATTGAATCACAATATGGTTGGAGTTGTTTATTCTTTAGCAACATTTAGATAATTCCTTTAAAGTTGTGAATGTCCTAAAGTGTAGTGTGCATATACAGTGTCAACTGTCAGGTACAAGACAAAAGCAAAGTACCTCCCCTATATACATGAAACAAGTTTCCTTCGTCTAGATGTAACTTGTGTGTCCTAAATTGAGAGTGGGAGAGATCTCAATAAACCTCTTGAGAACAATTGTTAGAATGATAAGGAGAAAGGAAGAGAAAGGCACTGTGAGCAAAAAAATTAACCATGTGAGTGTGTGATGTTGGAGGAAAATGGTGACATGGGGAAGAAGCAACTTTAATAACAAGACATCGTCATCATCATTTTGCTGTGTCCTTTTTCATAAACACCTTTCATTCTCCACATCTCTCAGAATTCTCTACGCTTTCCAGTTTCCTTCTCTCTCTCTCTCTCTCTCTCTCTATCACCTGCTCATGATTTGAATACTTGGTTTCTGTATTACTACTATTATGCATTATAGTTTGGTCAACTCTCTTTCCCTTGCTTGCTGCTCCAACTAAAGCTTTTACTACAAATACGTTACTTCTTCCTAAGTAAGTTCCTATTATAAATACAGTGTTCATCTCCATTGTTGGCAAACTATCTTTCCCACACAAAACCCTAGTTTAAAACAGCAACAAGAAGAGACCTTTGTTGCCAATGTGCAACATTATGACATAGATCTTGTAGCTGTAGTTGGTGATCTTCTTCTAACCTCAACATGTCTGATTCATTCAGTACCTTTCACTCTGCCACTCCAAATTCAACCCTTAATGCAGCTCCCAAACTCAGTACAATCCCCTCAATAACCCAACCTTACTGTATTTGCACCCACTGCAATCATCTCCTCACCTTCAATCACCATGTTGGTAAGCCAAATTTTCTTAAACATCTTATAGTATAGGCTTATTATTATTATTATTATTTTTTCAATGTGACCAATATTCATATGTATGGTCAGTTGGTCATTTGCTTCTACATATAGGTGTGCTACAAATGTAATCATGTTCTAATGTCTGAATTTCCTAACTTGCTCTATATGATATATGGTATATCCTACAGCTTATGTGGCAGAGCAAGGGACAAATAGTGCAGGGCTACATGTGCAGTCCCAGCAAAGCACAAGGTGGAGTCCAACACCAATTCAGTTACTAGTCCTTGAGGAATTGTACAGGCAGGGTACCAAGACCCCATCAGCTGAACAAATCCAGCAAATAGCTTCTCAGCTGCGCCAGTTTGGCAAGATTGAAGGGAAGAATGTGTTCTATTGGTTCCAAAATCACAAGGCAAGAGAGCGCCAGAAGCGTCGCCGCCGTGAGATGGAGGAAAATGCTCCTTCTACTGAAGGTAAGAAAGTGCGGTACGTTTTAGAAAATTCAGAAAGTGCAATAGGCTGTAGGTACAGCTTGTTAGAGTAATGTCATTTGAGAATCACAATTTAACACCAAATATAACACTTTACTGAGATAAATATATACATTACATTTTTGTTATCTTGATAGTTGATAGTCATATATAGTTCTATATTCACCTGCATTCACATTAGTATATGGTACGATGTCTATACAGTATGAGAGTTCAAAAAATATTTACCACCTAGTTATTATCATGGGCCTTTGGAGCTATTCAAGGTTTTTTTGGTGGTCAAAAGATTCCTGTATTGCACATCATCCTTACACTGATGATTACAACAAAGAGAGAGAATGGTTCTATGTGATATTTTAGTATGCAAGATTTGACGTTGAATTTGGGGTGTTTGGATTTTGGCTACAGGGTTGAAAGAGACAGGTTGTGAAGTTAAAGAGACAAAGAAGTGGGCATCCACTTCAAACTGCAGTGGACATGCAGAGGTCTGTAATTACTCTTGGCTCTGTTCATGGTACAACTACAACATTTTATTCAGCTTTGTTAAGCGAAGATACCCAAAATATTATAGGAGCGCAATAATGGGGTCTAATTATTGGTTCAGAAGGGCAAGCAAAAAGATAAAGCCAAATGAAAAAAAAAATGAAGAAAAAAATCATCTTTGAGAAATAAAATAAAAGAAATGGAAGAAAACAAGAACTTGGAAAAAAGGAGAGGCTTCAAAAGCTGCTTTTTTCAACTTTCTGTTGGGGCTGTTTTTTGCTAGAGTTTCAGACTTTCTTGGACTTCTGACTGATCAATGAATTCTCTCAAATCCCCACCACTCCTCTCTCTCTCTCTCTCTCTCACACACACACAGACTATCATTCTTCCCTTCTTTTTTTTTTTTTTTTCTCTTGTTGTTTTGATATTAAATTGTTTCTACTTTCAACTTTTACCATCTGTAATGTGCAGGAATCTTCTGCACTGGATGTAGCAGAAGAGGGGTCAAATGGGTGGAATCAATATGAGGAGAGAGGCACACAAGTTTTGAGGAGAAACAGGAATGAAAGGCAAGCTAAGTGCCAAAATATGGAGATGGCTTACTTCCCTCCCATTACCATGACAGATCCAACTTCAGTAGCATCACATAGAACACCAAACATACAACTTTTAAGTAACCCTCAGAACTATGATTTACCATTTGTACTCAACAGAGAAAATTTCAACTATCATGGGGAAGAAAATGCAAATCCTAGGACCCTCGAACTTTTTCCACTTAAGAAGGATGACGAAGATGGCATTTGTCTGTCCGAGAGGAAATCTAATAAGTTCTGTGCCAATGATTCGATGGAAGAAATCAGCTGCGACCAGTTTTTTGAGTTTCTTCCTTTAAGGAACTGAGTGGAGCTATGGTATGATCATGTGGTTTTAGATATATATGTAGTTGTTAAACCAATAAATTGGCTGTAATGAATAATATAAATACATGTCATTTTTCTTTTATTTTTTTGTTTTTGTTTTTTTTTTTTGTGGGGGGGTGGTGGAGAGTTAAGAATCTTTGGTTTCCTTTTCTCGCTTGCGAGTCAGTGATCCTGCATGTTGCTAGAAGTTGCCTGTACGTGCATTGGAACCTTTATGTTTTTGTCTTTTCACATCTTTTCAATTTTAGAGCGCCTTGATTTAGGAAAGGCATGGTCCTTGCCAACCCAATCTTTTGTCTTTTTAAGACTTAAGATCTCAAGTAGTTTATTTTATCACATAGTGAGATATTTTTATCTCATGGGTGGACGTGGAAATATATAGATTTGATGGATTCTTTGGTGAAGCATATCTTATTTGCTTTATCATAAAGTTCTTAGCTGGCCAAATGGTATGGTGACACAATGATGGTGGGCTAATTTTTAGTCAAACTTGCTTAAGGAGACTTAAATGGTGTTGGCAATGTGCACCGTTTTGAATTAGGGTATGTTTTGTAATGGGTTTTGTTAAAATGGTCCCTTGTATTACTATAATATCCTCAATAATACGAGCTTAATTGCTAATATATTCTCGCAACCCTCTTCCTCCCTCTCTCTTGCCCCCACCTCTCCCAGATCGCACTACACACACTCAATGTCACGTTCCTTTCAAAAAAAAAAAAAAAAGATCAAGATCTCAACTTGATCTCTTCTTCTTCTTCTTCAAACCCTTTTGGTTTCTGAACTCCTTCTTCCCCAATGCTCCTCCTCCTCCATCATCACGGATCTGAAGGTTGGCTTGCGGATTTGAAGGTCAAGTGCGACGACAAGCCCATGGATGTTGACGGAGGTGCAAGGTGGATCTGTGGTAATTGACTCGCGGATATACATAAGGTTGGTGGTTGGGTCGCGGATCTAATGGTGGAGCAAGGCGAAGTTATGGCAGTGAAGGTGAAGGGTCAACGGTCCATGGATGCTGACCACAGTGCAAGGTAGAGCTATAGCGCAATCTAAGGTGAAGGTTCGATGAAGATGGTGGAGGTTACTAACGACTCTGTGCAAGACAGTAGTTATGGGATTAGAGGCTGTGGCAATTTATTATTATTATTTTTTATTTTTTGAAAACAAAAAACCCGTTGAGCTTCAATATTGTATCACACTTTGTTGCAAAGATCTGAACTTTGCTATGTAGTTGGATGAAAAATATATTTTGGTAAATGGGTATGAATAACTTAACTAGGACCACTAAAGAACTCGCCTCAGTTTCAAATCAAAACGGTACACTTCCCTAACTAACTGTGCATTAACCGTTTGATCCATCTTAAATAGTTTTGACCTTGTTCTGCCATACTAACCACATGACAACCAAACATTGGGCCAGATTAGTTCTTCATGGTGAAGCAAAGAAGATGTGCTTCACCAAAGCAAGCACCTATAGATTTACTAAACCGCATTGATTCTTTGTGTGTTGGCGTTCATATTGTTAACTCTTATGTTTCATTTTCATTCCTCTTGTCTGTTACGTGTGTTTATGGATTCCACACGCAGTTTGCTGTTCAATCACAAGTCTAGTCGAGTCTCTATAGGCTACCTGGACAAAAAATAGAGAATAGCATATAAATGTTAAATTAGGGGTGTTTATAGGTTAGTTTAATTCGGTTTTAAAGAATAATTTAATTAGAATTTATTAAATTTAATTGGGTTGATTATTATTTTAATAAACTAAAACTAAATTAATCCACCTAATGTCAGATTGATTTGACTTCGTTTGGATCATTAACATATATATATATATATATATATATATATATATATATATATATATATATATATATATATATATATATATATATATATTCTCTATTATTTTATCCTTAAGTGGCAATAAAATTAAGTTATGAGATACTTAATAATTGGATAAATGAATGTTTAAACAAATGTTAAAAAAATAAAGGAAAAATAATATGATTACTGAACCCTAACTATACAACTTTGAAAGCTTATAACCAAATTTAAAACTATATAGTTGAATGTGTGATTGAGTTGAGTAGTTAGGTTTCAATTGAGTTGATAAATTAACAATTCCAAAGCTGATTCAGTATTAATTAGTTTAATTTAGTTTAGATCTAATGTGCTCTGATTATTCAAACTTATTTTATTAGTTTGATTTGAATTTTTAGATTCATTGAGTCAATTTGACTTAATGAACACCCTTATCTTAAATGTTTCAAAGCAAAACATATTCAACAAAGTTAAAAAAAAATGGAGAAAATGAAACCCCTCATGAAACATCCGAATCTTTTGGTAAAGTTTTAGGGTAAACCCAAATTTAGATCTCTCACGTTGTATAATAATTTTAATTTAGTTTCATTTATTTTATTTTATTTATCTCTTTAATATTTTTATAATATTTCAATCTTGCCCTTTTAATAGATAATATTCAAATTATAAATGAAAAAATTGATATTAAGGTTAAATTTCAATATCAATAATATCCAAACACCACTAATAGAGATTATTTATCTTTAATTTTCTAAGAAAACACTTTGGGTGGGAGAAAGATTAATTGAATTTTAAAAGAACTTAAATTAAAAAGAAAAAGTTTCATATACTACAAAGATATATAGAAAAATAATAATAAATAATATCATCATATTTAGATAAATAATGAATACATTATTACTAATATTATAACCCAACCTTCACATCAATTTTTTTGATTTATAATTTAAATATAAAAAAATAAGATTAAAATATTTGAAAAATATTAAGAGATATAAATAAAACAAAAAAAAATTTGAAATTAAATTGAAATTATTGTAAAACGTAGGTAAATGAAGCTTTACCCTAAAGTTTTATTAGTTGAATCAACTACTTATTTTTTCCTTTCTACTTTAACTACTTATTTTAGTATTGAACTAACGTTTAATTAAATTAATATATGTTTGATTAGTTTCCAATAGTGTTGATACGGTCAATCATATGTCAAAATCTACCAAAATAAAGTATACTATTTTCGAAACTTAAAATGAGTTAAAAACTTTCTGCCATTGTGACTTTTGCAGCCTAAACAAGCAGCCTCTTTCTGCGTCTAAGAGTTTCAGCTTTTTGCTTTGCATTTGTTTGCATACGTTGTCAACAGTAGTTAGTGTGCTCGTGATCATTAATTTAAAGAACTGACAATGTCGAATATTCCCCTTTTCATCAAGTTATCAAAGTGCATTATGCTGTATGATGAGGTCATTTTACGCTTAAAAGTTTGGAACAGGAATAAAAACCAGTCTTGTCTTAAAGAAAAAAGTAGTACTTTTTTCGGAACAAAGCTTGTTAATTGCGAAATAACGCAAATGAAGAGACGAATATCTAATGAAAATATGTGTAGAGTAGTAAGTGATAAAGCAGGTTTAAACCAAGCAGTGGAGGGATTCATACATGCAATGTCTAGCAGAGTAGATAACAGATTTGACTTACCTTATCAACATTCCCTTTATGTATTACCATAATTTGATTTCTATTTTTAGATTTTTTTATTATTAGATAATATATAACTATCTCTATAAATATTTAATAAATCTAAAGATAATATTTTAACCATAAATTGGGATGAGTCTTTTTTCTCAACCCAAGCTTTTATCTATTAAAAAAAAAAAGCACTTGAGGAGAGAATGAAAAACATGGAAGGAGATGTTATACAAAAACTAATTATCTTTAAAAAAGTAGTCCAATAATAATTATTTATGACAAAATTATGTACTTTTAAAAATACGCAATGCATAGGGATGGGCAGCAAATGAAGTCAACCGACAAATGTGCAAGAATAGACCGAGCCCAACCAACACATGGTGGATTGAGGGGTTTGCGTATTGGAATAGGTTGAAAATTACTCAACCCAGTGAGTGTGGGTTGTTGAAACAGAAATTCTTAGAGTGTTTTTGGATTAAAGTTTGTAAATTTAATTTTGAATTAATACAATTTTATAAATTTAATTTTGATCAAAAATAAGTTTAATATAATGTGATTTATATTTAAAATTTTTTATCTTAAAAACGAATTTGGCAAAATAATTATTGTTTAAATGATATTAATTAAGATTACTTTTACTTATATAATTATTAAAAATGGTATATATATCGTAATCTTAATATTATTCATTATTTTTCTAACCTTTATTTACAAAAATTTAAAAAATATGGCTGAAAAGAATACAAAATATAAAATATAAAATAAGCACTTATAAAAAAATTTTATAATGCAAATAACATTTTTTAAAAATGTAACATACTGTAAAAAATGTTCCAAGTGGAATATACGTTTATTTGTTAATAAATAATACGATTCATAAAAGATAATTAAAGAATATAAAATAGGATCAACTATAATAATTAATGGATGGAATGGAAACTTAATTCCAATAAAAAATATTGATGAATGTTCAACGTGAAAATTGTAACATATAAGCAACTTATAGATGCTTCCAGTTCAACTGGTCTTTGGGAGCATAATTGATTTTGAGATGTGCACTATTACATGTCATTAGAACAAAAAAAAAAAAAAAAATTACCCTATGTTATTTATCGTTTGACACATAAACTATTAGAAAAAAGTAGAAGATAATAATAATTCATAAGACTAATATATTAAGTGATGAATGATATGAAACAAATTTTGTGTTACCGTTTGTGTAAGAACTTCCCGTGATGAATTGGGTCTAAAGCGGAAACCAGAGTTAAAGGACAGGATATGGGGGCCAAAAAAAAGGAAAAAGAAAAGAAAAATAAGGCACTCAGCATGTTTCTGATTTATCCAACCACCAATCCTCTTCATCGCTTCACGGTCTTCACCCACATATCATGATGATTGGAGTTGGACGACATTCTTAATTCCATGGCCAATTCTCGTCCAACGCCGAAATGGACCACAAGCTAGCACAGGCACAGCTCCTAGTTTATAGGCAATTTCTGGTTTATTTTTTATCTTGATGTTTCGTTTGATATGTTAAGTTATTTTACTACTAGAGAGTTAGGGTTTGAAGATATTCATACAAATTATCATGTTTATTTCATTCTTACTTTTATTTTAACCAATAGATTTTCTTTTTACTTATGTTTGTTAAATCCATCAATTCAACCAAACCTTAACTCACGTCACGTATATACAAGTTAGTTCAGGTCTCGAAATTGACAAAAACAAAAAATCTCAAACCCACAATGTCATGAGTAGGTCGGATGAAAAATACTCACAACCAATGCCTGGTCTCAGTATAGACTATAGAGATTGCTTTGCAGGATATATTGTGTAAGTTAGTTTGTAATGCCATAACAACGGTATATGATATTAAAATATTAGAATATTTATATACAGTTAATCCAGAATAAAAGGGAAAGAAATAAAAAGAAAAGAAAAACTCCGCTGGTTGACGTTGACCCATCAAGAGAAGAAGTGAAAGATCATCACCTCTGACCGCATGGAAAAAGTGGTACATCACCTAATGAAAAAAGAAAAAAGAAAAAAAACAAAAAGCGGTCATTTTCATGTATGTGTAAATGAGTCAGTGATAATTGAAGAGTGAAATGAAGAAGGGTTTGTCTACAATTATGCTAAACTAGGAGTTGCAGGATTGTCATCACTGCATGTCTGCAAAGTGCAAAACAATGTGTGAGAGAGGAAAAAGACAGCAACACCACTTTACAATGAGAGGGTGCAAACTGCCCAGAAGGTGACCCTATATGTGTTGTAATGGGGAGCCTATGCATTGCATTGTATTGTTGACTTTTACCGTCCTTCGACCCTCTTGTCTGTCTGTCCCTATCTTTAGAGTAATCGTATTTTTACGTCAAAAGTTGAGATTAACAGTATAGACACCATGAAGAATAAAACGCGTGAAGATAAGTATAGTTAATTAAAGCTTTATATACGTAGTATTCAATATTCTTAATATTCATTTAATCAGATTAACATCTTCTCATTTTTGTTTTTAACGTAATCAAGCGAGAGAGATAAATATAAATACTCAAAAGTAGATATTAATAATAGACATTATAAAAAGAGAAATATATAAAATATTTGATAATAATAGGTGCGGCTAAGAATTTGTCTCTCTTTTAGTGTTCATTTATCTTAATGTTCACTTTTAAGATTAGAATCCTCTCATAATTGTCATGTTAAGAGCCATAAAAATAAATTCAAACTCTCAAATTAGGCTCTACAAAATTTAAGAAAACTCTACTTATTTAAAATGTTGACGTGTGTTTCCATCTTAACATATTATATTAAAATTAAGTATGAGAGGACCTTAATCCATAAATAAAATTACTTCCTACCCCACCTCCGCCACACAACACTCACAACATCCATTGCCGAATTGATTTTTGTTTTATGTAAGATTTGTATCTCAATCCACGACCATTGGCCCTTCAACACTTGAATTAATGATGATGTGAGATTTCATCTTTCAACATACCTGTTCTCTCGTACTAGACCAATTTTGTAACAAGAATAACAATATTGAAGGTACACTATATTTAAATAAACCATTGATCTCTGTCATATAATTAATATGTTTCACATTTTAAAAACATAGATCCTTTATTATTGTTAATATGTTTCACGTTTGTCTTTTAACACTTGAATTAATGATGATGTGAAAGTTCAACCTTCAACTCTTTTGGGAAAATATTAAATGGTCGTAGAATATTAAGTGAATGTATTCATATCTAATAATAAGTGATACTTTAAATAAAAATGTAAATTAATGATGGATTTTAATTAAAATGTGACTCTATTATTGAGTATGAGCATAATCTATCTAATATTCTATGTACATTTAATAATTTCTCTTCTCTGCTCATACTAGACCAATTTTGTAACAAGAATAATAATGTACGAGGTGCATTTTAAAGAAAAAAAAGGTGTACAATATATTTAAATAAACCGTTGATCTGTGCCATATAATTAATATGTTTCACATTTTAGGAACATAGATCCTTTATTTATTATTGTTAAGTAATGCTTGGTCAAAATTCAACCAGCAATCTTAGCAAAAAAATTTAATAATAATAAAAACCGGACTAGGGTCACTATTTTTCTGGTCTTTACAATATCTCTGTAGATGCTGCTAGATTAAACCTTTCATCACTGCCCACGTTGGTGGTCACTGTTCGTTTTATATACACTTATTTGCACATTTAATTACAGGAATATACAAGCCTTTCCATATTGAGCAAAATAGAAAAACACAACAATCATTCTATTTCAATTTTCGACCCATATTTCTTCTCAAACAGTTTAGGCATTTCTTAGATAAAAAATACAGTACGTAGCATACATCGACAAAATTAAGAATAGGGTAAGAAGCATTTAACACATTAGTTAAGAAGATTTTATTACTCTTATTGAATTGTTTTAATTACTTAAAAATATAAAACATTTCTGAAATTTTTAAAAATATTGAATGTTTATACTTTCATTCAATATTTTTATTTTAACTTCTTAATGCATATTCAATCACGAATTTCTATCTGAAATGTACAAAAAAAATCTCCAACTAGGAAAACGCATAAGAAATTCTTTCAATTTTGAGTTATTATTACACTAAACATTCTTTATACCGCTTTATCTGTTTTAAAATGTCTATTGTTTTGAAAAAATTGAATTTTTATGTTTTGTTAGTAGCAAATGTGTGAAAGAGGGCATTGATAAGATAGTAATATCGCAATTCAATAGATTATAATTTAATTGAAAATAAGTATATTTTCTCATAATTAATTTTATTTATTAATTTCCTTAATTATTGTATAATATTCAATGACGGATATTTTGAAATAAAAATATCACTTACTAATATATTCATAAGTCAGTTAAAAAGTCGCGAGTATTAGTTGTTACACTTCAATTTAACATGTCCAAATCCTTTAGACTTTAGTGATTACTCTGGATCATATTTAAATTCTAGGATACAATCTATCAAAAAGATATCGCATAAAAAGTTAATTCTGATTATTCATACATGGAGGCCGAAGAGATGGAATCTAGTCATCAGCGGCAACACAACGGTGTTGACATTATTACAACGCTTAGACAACTGAAAAATACTTAGTAAAGTGAACATTAGAGATGAAAGAAAATCTACGGTTTTTCTTAAAATTCTATGAATGGTCAGCGTACATAGAGGGGTTCTGGCTCCACTTTCCTTCTGATCCTGAAAGAAAAATTAACAAGAAGCAAGTGTTTAGCAAAATCCATCTAGAAGGGGCAGGGGTTTTTGAGGAGAAAAAGAAGGGAGGGCAGATGCTAAGGTTTACACATCAAACACACAAGACGAGCCAAAATAATAAAATAAAAAGCTATCATGCTGAAATACCTGTAGTTTACAATTTTGGTATTAACTCAAACAGTTAACACATTTGACATATGTTTAAGGAATCATTCCATTCATTAACAAGTAAAATGAATATAGAGAGTATGTTATTTGAGTAGAATTTTGTTGCAACTTCACTCAAGAAGTGTGCTCTTAGGTGAAATTTCCCTGACCTCCTGATTATGAGTAATTGCATTTTCTATAAGGCTTCCTAAATTTGTGGTATTTGGACCAAACGCCCTATTAGCCACATATTGAAAGTTGAAGGAGGCTTATTTGTGTTTTGGCCCATCAAACAAAAAAAGAGTGAAGACAGTTTGTCTCTTTTGGATATGTTTGTGAATTTTGATTTTGGAGAAGAAAGGAGGGAAGACAAGAGATTTGAAGAGTACAATAAACTAATTACACTTCAAAGCCCTTCCCTTCCTTCCCTTCAAATATGAAACTAACAAACACACCCTTAATCACCCGTCGGTTTGTATGTCAATAAAAAGTTCTTAACTAATACTTCAAGATCAGATAGGTATTTTCTCACTTTGGTAGTGTTCTCCTGGAAGTTAGGCAACCGAGATGCAGTATACTTTATGATTAGCACTCTGGCAAGGCAATCCACTATCTATAGCTATAAAAACAACCATTGTTGTTTTCTGATCCAGTTGCTAAGAGTTCCTGATTAGGAAAAAGAACATAATCCGTATGAAATCATAAGAGGCTGAAGGTTGAGAAAGCATCTGGTCAATCCAGCAGGTGTTTTAAAGTCAAAACCAAATTCCTTCTATGTTGAAACATAAAATGACTCCTAGACATTGGGATTAAGGAAGACTATGAAATGATGGTACGATCATAAATCTAACAAACAGAGAAGAATGTCTCAACAAAATTGGTAGGCAAAGAATACTAAACACTCAAAAAGCAGCTCATAAATTAGATTCTGTTAGGGGTGCTCAAAAAAACCTTTTAACCAAACCAATCTGCAAACCAAACCAAACCACACCTTAAAAATCCGGTTTTTTTTCAAAACAATTTAAAACTGCTCCAGTTTATGATATTAAAACAGTGCAGTTAATAAAACCAGAAAACTAGTGCAGTGAACCTCAAATAACCAAACCAGTTTTCATGCTTGTGTTGTGCTCGTTGAGCTTGTTGAGTTCGGAGAGGGGACTCGCAAGTTGAGAACCTAGCGAGCAAGTCAGCGATTGAAAAATGGATTGTTTAGAAATGAAAGTATACATCGGGGGCTATGGGTTTGTGGAGTAGATCCGTTTAGTCACTCTCTGTATATCGTCTTTATCAAATGGGTCCACCACCACCTTAAATGGCAGTGTCCGAGCAAAAAGCATGCAGCAGCACAACTTATTCTTAGTATAATAACAAAACCGGTTTGACCATTTTTGAACCGGTTCAAAACTGGTTAAATCAGTTTGGAACCGGTGTGGGCATTCTTCAATCAGTTTGGATCAGTTTTTCAATCTTAATTTCTGGTTTAAATACAATTTGGTTTGGTTCTTCTATAAAACCGCACCATGCCCAACCCTAGATTCTGTTGAGGCAGAAAATGAACGTGGTCAGTATTTAAGGAAATTTAATCAACACATTGTTGGATTGTGTATTATTAGTGATCATATAAACCTTCTGAAGATTTCTTTTAGCAAATAAACCTTTTGAATGATAATCAAGATAAAAAGGCTAGTAAACAAATTTGCATATGATATACACTCACCAATTTTCTGTTGCCCATTTGCAGCCATCAGTATCCACCAGATGCAAGCTGTAAGCATGCCTTGATTTTGGGGACAGGTTTTCAAAGCTGTCATCCACATACACAAGCAGAGAAAGATGAATTATAAGGATCGTACCTTCAAAGGCAATTTTCCTTCCATATTTCGTGGGTCCGGAAAGAATTGTTTTAACAAACCTTTGATGGATAAGATCACCATGGATGACAACCAAAGAGCCAGCTTTTACTTCAATAGGAACAAAATCGTTTTGATCATAAGATGGTGATGGTCGATCAAATTTAACACCATCTTCATCTCTTAAGAACCTTCTAACAAGCCCATCTACAGCAACCAAAGAATTAAAAAAGACAAGACTAGATCTGATCAGCAAAAGAAAAGCACAAATCTCGAGGGAATAAATATATGAAACAGAGAAAAGCACTACTTTTGTGAGATCCAGGGATTGCCCAGAGGCAACCATTCAATAAGGTTGCATCTTCCAGAGCCAGCCACAGCCCTGTGCATGTTTGTGGTTCAGTATAAAGAAACGAGTTATCCTGGTGTGGCACTACTTCACCCCCAATGCCTGGTTGCTGCCAATGAAAATTTGATACACCAGTTTATGATAAATACAAGGCATCAAAACACTCAAAACAAGAATATTCCTTGCATAAGAATCAACAAGGATACCAGCTTCCATCAATCAGAAAAGTGTTTAACTGCACTTTACTATCTAAGGAAGACCATAGAAACACAAGGTTTCTGGTCCTTCATTTTAATGCACTTCAGAAAAGAAAAGTAATAGCAAGTCACTGAAACTCCGGCAAAAACAGGTTGGAGCACATAATGTACTCATCATAGCAAGTTTCTATATGTCTGTTACATATAAAAAATGGGTGTTTCTTCAAGTTCAAACCACAGCAATGTTTAAATAACTCAAACCCAAACCAAAATATATCCATAATCAGGAAAGGAAAGGAAGATAAGGTAATCACACACACAATGAAAAAATGTTATTTCAACCATATATTCAGCAATTGAATGTCACAAGGACAGATGAAAACGTACCTTAAATATGTACATAGACTGCTTGATTACCGGTCTCTTGTAACCCAAGGAGTACATCAAACATGAAATTTTGTCAGATGAAGAAAACTTCTTGAATGCCGGCTCAAGCTCATGAAGTGCTGCACAGTATCACAGAACCCCAGCCCACAATAAAGAAAAGTTAGAATCAGAGGGAACTGAATCAATTTCGAAGAACAATGCTACTGACACAGCCCTTGTATTCACCTGTCTGTACAATAGCACAGGTGGCTCCATCTAAGTTAAAAGAGTAATCCAAATGGAGTAAAAGCAGTGCCTTCTACACATTTTGGCTAAACGAACTAATTCAACATACAGGCAATGTTAAAAGAGCATCCCTATTTCTTTCACTTCATAGAGAGAGAGGAGAGTATTCAAGGCTCACCGTGGCCTACTTTATTAAGGGAGAGTTGCTTGGGATGCTTTAAGTTTCCATCATCCCCGAATGCATTCTCTACCAATAAAGAGAAAACCGAGGAGATCACCAAAGCATGCAATTATTATGTGCCTCAAACATAGAAGAAACCCAGATTACTTCAAAAACTGATAAAAAGATTAAGTGATTTTCAATACCCTCGAAGAAGAAGGAAACTTTCTCCGCGCTATCGAAGAAGTAATCATCAGTCAACTTTTGCTGTGAAAAATAATAGCAAAAAAAAAAACTCAATACAGATAAATAAATACTCCAACATGAAAAGTTAGAGGAAAGGAAGGTTTAAAAAAAAAAAAAAAGAATGAATTTAAGCTAACCTGGTTCTTGGTGGAGAAGATAGAGGCAGTGGAGGAAGGATCAAAGTCATGAACCAGCTGCTCCATCCTCTTCATCATGGCATCAATCTCCTCCTCGTTCGCAAACGACTCCAGCACAATATAACCTACGCAAATATAAACGTCGTTGGTTCGAAAGATTAGGGATTGAATTGAAATGAATTATGCGACGAAGAGATTGAAAAACAAAACAAAAGGGGTACCTTGGGAGTTGAAGGATTGGAGCTGATCCGGAGTGAGGTTCCCAACGATACCCATGGTGTGATTTGCCTCGGAATTGAGCTATGAGATCCAATGTATGATTTTCGACGTCGTTATCGTGTCTAGATGAGATTACCGGAGTTACTTTGAGCTAACTATGTGTATTATGATCTGAATGCCAGGAAGGAAAAATGAAAAAATAAAGGGTCAAATTTTGAGGGTCATTTTACCATGGGGAATAATTTTTTGGGATCATGATGGAGTACCCCGTAAAATTAATGAATTCGACCCCACTTCCTTACTGTTTAAAATTGCATGTTGGACCAAAAATATTTAAAATTCAAATTTCACCCCCTCCCAAAAATTAACAGTCCCTGGCCTGAGATCTTCCCCTCTTCTTAACTTCGAGCTACCTCCACATTTCTATTTCCGCTTATCTTAACGTCTGCCTTAACCTTAACATATCCAGACTCAGACGAAGAACTCCGCAGACAACAAAGAGAGAGAGAGAGAGAGAGAGAGAGTAATAAGCGATTAATAAAGAGGTAATGGAAGCATGTTTGGATTGAATTTATAAAATAAGTATTTCAATTAAAAAAATTAATTTATTTTTTTTTTAAAAGTTAAAAATACCTAATTTTTAAAAAAATAGAAATAAAAATAATATTTAATAAAATTATTTTTTAAAAATATTATTTATTTTTAATTAAAATTATAATATATATTTTTTATCCTTTATTAAATATTACTTCATTTTTTTTAATATTTTTTGTAATTTAATTATAAAAAAATATTTATATCCAAACAGATTTAAGTGCATTTGTTTGAAATTTTTTGAGGTAAAAAATTAATTTTTTTATCTAAAAAATTAATTTTTATATATTTGAATAATTTTTTTAAAATAATTAGCATCTTAAAAAAATTAATTTTTAATTTTTTTGAAAAAATTGAAAAAAATAATTTTTTAAAAAAATTAATTTTTAATTTTTCAATTATATATAAAATTTAAATTTTAAAATTAATTTTTCAAAATTTGACATAAATACATTTTTATAGGTATTTTTAATGATTAAAAGTATTTTTTATATATTTATTTAAATATAAACTAATTTTTTTAAAAATTAAAATTCTACTAAAAAATTTAAAAAAAATTATACTTTAAAAAAATTATCCAAACAGACTCTTGGCCTAGCTTGAGAGCAAGTATTTCGTCCACTGCTGCCGATGGAGATACTCCCATAACTTCATATGGAGACTCGCCACGGCTTGCTTTCGCAATCATGACTCTATTACTGCCTCTTCCTTTCTTCCCATGATTCCTGTAGCTGTGGCACGGTGAATGGAGCACAAGGGGATGAACACTTCCGTGGCTAAATTTGCAACTGGGTGTGGAAGAAGGTGATGGGTTTTGGTTTTGGAGGCATGGAAGGGTAGGTGGAAGAGATCTCAGACATAGGTTAACGTGAGAACAGAGAGCAAGTTGTTTGCAATTAGAGGAAGAGCTAATCCATGCATGTTAATTAACATAGCTGAATGACTGGAGCACTAAGTTTCATGATTTCATAGGTTTCCAGGAAGATGCCATAGAAATGGGGAGGTAGTTGGAAGTGCCGAGGAAGACCTCAAGAGAGGGTGAAATATGAATTTTAAACAATTTTAGATCAACATGTAATTTTAAACAATAATGAAGTAGGGTCGGATTCGATAATTTGAGGGAGTGCTTCATCATGATCCCAGAAAATCGCTCCCCATTGTAAAACGACCCAAATTTTGATAAGGGAGTAGCCGAAACCCAAGCGAGTTATCGCGTGTTTGAAAATTAATTAGAGATAATTATAAAATAATTTTAATTTTAATAATATATAATTCTGCTTAGCGACAGAATGGGAGTAGTGCCAATAGTCCCAATTTAAATAGTGACGACGAAATGGGAATATGAATTATTTTTCTTTTTTTTTTTCTTATATGAAGAATTGTATTCATACTGAGGCTTGGGCTCAGTCGGTGCAAAATCTCGTCCTTTTTAAGAGTTATATTATATGTACTCACTTTTTATGAGATATTGTGACTTACATCTCATTTATTATTGAATAGAATGTGAATTTAATTTACACACCCCATTTATTATTGAATAGGATGTGAATTCAATTTAAGTAGAATCCGTACTGCATCCAATAATAGATGAGATATAAATTGATACGGTATCTTATATAAAATAAATACACAAAATAAGTACAAAAATTATTTCTTTTTTAAAATATTTTATAGCGTTTTTCAAATGGTCACCCACATACTTGAGTTCTGTTTCATTTTTGGATTGGATTTTCGGCTTTGTTTAAAGTTCAGCCATCACAATTAGGACAAAACCTTATGATTCAAAGAGCACTTGTAGGAAGACTTATAAAATTGCTCACCAAATAGATTATCAAATTGGTAGTGAAAATTAAACTTGCATCCTTCTAAATATTAGACCGTTTCTTATCAATTGTGCCTACCTGAATCCACAGAATTGTACTTCTATTCAGTCTTAGGTTTGTCACCTTGTAGTTAAGGTAGAAAACCAATACTAATATACAATGTAGCATTTGAGGAAGCGAACAGGCTTGATGCTGCAAGGACAGAAAGGACAAAAAATCTCAAGTTAATAAAATCGAGCTCACAATTGTCTCATGAACCAGGTGATTTGCAAATGCAAACTACGTGCAGGATCAAAATTAGATATTAGAAGCATTCATTAATTTTTAGTACTTGTACATAAAGACATAATATTAGATATTCTAATTTCCACCACTGGGAAAAGAGAATAATAAGTAAAAAAACTTGTCTCCTTGTTCACTATCATAGATTGGTAGGAAAAATTTTTTTTCCGATAATGGGGAAGGCTCAAACTTTCCAAAGGGAAGGAGCAAACAAGAAATAGAGATAACTCCAAATAAAAGACACCATAAACATAAAGTCCCAAGACAGCAAAAGGAGCAAGGTATTGCCACCGCAAAACAAAACCAAAAAGACCCACTACAAAACTCATCATCAATCCAAAGACATCCACAAAGCACTCAAAATACATGGAAAAGAAAAACATAATGGGGCAGATACAAGCAAAAATTCCACTTCAAAATTACTTCTTTTTCCTGTCATTTTTCTTTCCTCTATCTCTTTTCACCAAGCTTTGATTCTTTTCTCCTTTGTCCATCTTGAGATTCACCGCCAAAGCTTCTATTACCTTATCTTCATCTTTTGCACTCAACCTAAGCTTTTTGCCAAGGTTCCACGTATTTCTTGCCTCATTGAAGACTTCTTTTTACGAATCATCTAGCTCTTCACTAACACATTCTCATAAGGCCTTTTGGAGCATGACTTGCTGCACTGGTCTTGAAAGCAACACGCTTATTCCTTCTACTCTTAGAAAACTTCTTCCTCTTTTCGGCCTTGATTCTAGCCGCCCACACCTAAAGCACTTGATCCTCATCAAGAAAGAGGAGACCAAAGTCCTTGTCCAAACTCCAAGGTCTAGCAGAGTCAATATGGTTTAGGAGCCCAAATCTTCCTCATATGGCTCTACCCCTACTCCAACTGCTGGAAACTCAGGACCTATCTCATCCAACTGTTCTATATTCTCATTAGCTTTAATATAATTCACATCATTAGAATGAATCACTCTTGGCCCAAGGCCAGGTAGAGCTCCCATGGAAGACATAGGAGAATCCAGCCCAACTTTCCCACTCACTGCAGAAAGGGAACCCTCCTTGTTCTGCCCAATTTTATAAGGCCCACAATGAGGTTGAGCCCAAAAGCATGCTACTCCTATTGGCAATGACATCTTTAGTCCGTTGGTCATCCATGTGGCAAGTTGTTTGGGTCCTTTCATCTCCTTGTGTCTTGAAAAACTCATACAACGGTTGCTCATTATGCAAAACTTGGGAATCCTCAACAGCCCTACACACCTTATCTTCCATGCAATGATAATCATTCCTTCCCAGAGAATTAGAAATCTGCTCAATCATAGCATTATCTGTAACAAGAGAAACCGTCTTTCCATTAGACCTCACATATTGACTTTCTGAATCCAGCTTTTCAGTAGACTTCCCAAGCTGAGTCTTCCTATCCCTCTCTTTTGCATGTCTTCCAGCATGTGATGGAGAAGGCCATGCAATGGGTGTAACCTCAACTAGCTCAGGTTTAACACTTCCACATTCCTTGATAAACACATCACACCCTCCCTCCCCAACGCCAAAAAGATCCAACCCTTAATAAAATGTCTAATACGCGTATCAATAAGAATCTTGGCAAAACTAAAAGACATACCATTAACATAATTTTCATCAAAACCAATCACAAAACCCCACACCTCATCGATTTTATGTAAATTTTCGATAGACCATGCATGGGGAGGGAGGCCATGACATTCCAGCCAAATACATCTAGAAAAGGACCACTCAGATTTGGACCAAGGTCTAATCTCAGAAAAGAGGTCATTAACTAAGGCAATACCAGAGTTTAAAGCTTTACTCATGGCTTCCTTTGAAAGAAAGGTAACAAAAACCATGAAGGCACCCACTTCTCTGATAACCGAAACTCCACTGCACACACTTTTGGCAAACACTCTAAAAGATATTCAACATTGATCGGTTTAAAACATTCTGCCTCTAAACTCTTCGATAACCATTCAACATTCTCCCTGCATACTTCACCCCGCACCACCGTGATGCACTCGGGTTCATGATGCCCCTTCTTCACTTCTTGAAACTTCGCCCCTGAAGATCTGTCGCTTTGTAGGACATTGCATCTGTGCATTTCTGAGCCAACGCCTCTCATAGAGAGCTTCCCCTCCTTCCGTGGAGTTCTGACAGTTTCATCTATGGACCTTTTAGCCTTCCTCACCTTACGACTTCTAAGTCTTGCTTCAGAAACTTACAGCCAGCATGAGTCCACCACTTTACCATTCATCGCTTTGATCGCTTCACCCGCTTCTTCTCCGTTCCTATACCTCGCGAACGCAAAGGGGAGAGAACTTGTTTGCCTGGTTTTTCTTGAGATGTACATATCCACAATGACTCCGAACGGGTCGAAAATCGGCTGAAGCCATTTCTTAGATGCCGAACCTGGCAAGCCATCCACATAGACTGAATGAACCTCCTTTTCTAGCCTCCTACCACCCACTTCCTTCTCGGTGCAACTCATCGTGTCCCTCTCCATGGTTGGTAACACGAGTTAAGGCTTTTAGGGAAAAATGGAGCTAGACTAGGAATAATAAACTCGCGGCTGGAAAATTTTTAGGTTATAATAGTATTTTAGAATTTTGAGTAAGAGCAATGACGTGAAAATGTGAAATAATAAATTTTTCTCGCAGGAAATCATCTTCAAAGAAAAGTGATTCATGTTGTTAAATTTCAACACGCTCTTCCTCTCTTCATAATATTACTTTATAATTATGCTGAACTCGCGGTGACATTTAATTTTAATTGGACTCTCTAAGCATCGATCCCCATGAATAAGATCGTACATTGTTTGTATTGAGTCTAATTGGTGTGGCTGGAAGATTCCCCCAATGCTTTACGAAGATACTATGACTATGCTGGATTTCTTACCGGCATTATGTTAATTCAATAATTTCTTGGTGATAAGAGAAAAATGCTCATCATACATCCACCAAATATTTAAACACTGTCAAATTCATCTACGACTATTTCTCCACATCGAGTTAAACATGCAAGTTTACTTTTTCATTTATAAGAAAAATCAAACTTATAACTTCTTGATACTAAGTTCAAAACTTGAGTCAAAACTCAAGTGGTTGGTATACATATTTATTCAGTACAATATATATATATATATATATATATATATATATATATATATATATTTCCTATGTTTGGTTTTAGATCTCTTATTGAACTTTATTATAAATCAATGATTTACTATAAAGTTCAAGCATAAAGTTTAAGGATAAAGTTCAATAAGAGATCTAAAACCAAACATAGGAAATATTTTGTAACGTTTGAAGCCAGCTTGTGCAAAGATTTGCTTCCAATTTTTTTCATCTCTCTCCTTTGCGTTGAAACTAGTCATCATTATTATATCAAGATAGAGCTTTACTTCTGCCATTTCGTACTCATCTTGCTTTTCATTTATCACAATATCTATGATAACAACTTTTCCTCCTTTACCCTTGCCTGAAATAGCTTCTTTGCAATTTTTGAGTATCTTTATACAATCATCATCGCTCCAGTTATGCAAAACCCACTGCAGAGGCAAAAGCAAATGAAAGATTTGTAAGACTTTCAATCACTGTTATTAATCATTGACTATATTCACAAATAAACCTAAGAATATCATAACTTGATCAATTTAAAATATACATGCATTGAAGTAACCTAAGAGAAAGCAAGTCATGAAATTGACTAGCCATTTCATTGTCGCGTACCTTGAGTAAAATAGCATCAGCTTGAGGGATAGATTTAAACATGTTTCCACCGACAAAACTCATGTTGTTGTGTCCTGGTAAGCCTGCTACAACTTGCGGAAGGTCTAATACTGTGCATTTCAACTTAGGAAAGGTTTCGCAAATGATCTTAGCTGTGTTTCCAGTTCCACCTCCAACATCAACCAAAGAATCCAGGCCTTCAAAAATCGATTTGCATTCTCTCAATGCCAACCTTACCACACGAGAATCACTTTCCATAGCCTCATTGAAGGTTCTCAAATGTGAGGGATTTTGATGAATAAAATCCCAATAGCCTCCTGAGCCTAGTGCAGTCTCAAAAATAGTGAGCTCATCCCCCGAAGTCCATTTCCCCAGGTGATGGTATGCACCAACAAGAGTTGGGCTGTTTAGGAACTCAACCATTGAAGACAAACAATGGTCAGAGCCTTTCACAAGGAGCTCCGAGGCTGGAGTAAGAGCATATGCTTCTTCTTTCCCTTCTTTGTTTATATCCATTTTGATGATAGCAAAGAAGCCATTGTGTGCCAACAAGCGCATGAGACGCTGAACACAAGTAGCTTTTGCTTGTGGAACTTTTAGAGCTGAGAGCAGGTGAGGAAGAGTGATGGGTTGGGCATGGTTGTGGATGATGTCTGGAATGCCAAGGTCAACGGCCCACTTGATGGACATGGGACTAAGGAAGCCATACATGTGCCTGTACAAGTGAGCTTGAGCTTGAAAGAGCTCACCTGCTTTGTAGGAAGCCATGTTATAATGAGAATGAGAATAAGAGAATAAGAGAATGTAGATTGATTGATTTACGTGTTTATGTTGGGACTTCGGAGTCACTTTTGATTTGCCCTGTCCCTCTGACCTCAATTGGCTTGCCTTATATAGTGTCATAGTGACAGATTCGCTATTGGCACGTGCTCAATAAAATATATTATTTTGACCTACTTAATTGATATATTGTTTACTTGTCACGCTAAATAGACACGGGAAAAATATTTCACGTGCTCACGCTGTTGTTCTTTGAAGACGAACCATATTTATTTTATTTTCTCTCCTCTTTTCCAGTGCTCTAGTTATTAATGATGAACAATATTTTATATTTATTTTATCTGCTAATTTTCTATGCTGTGATGAACGATGCATATGATGGGCCATACAAAGGTTATGAAAATCTAGAATACATTGACCAAAAAAATAGAATATATTGACCAACAAAAGTAGAATATATATATATATATATATATATATATATATATATATATATATATATATATATATGTACACACACACACACACACAGAGGAGAAAGCCAAAGTGAGGGTCAGTGAGGTAAGGCCTAAAGCATGAAGATTTGCTCTAAATATTTCCTCGTAAGATGCAGATGATGGATCTCGGGGGCAAGCACCCCGCGTTTGGAATTTTAACTAACGGGTGTGACTAAATATTTCCTTATCATTTGTTAACACATAACATCCTGAATTAAGCATTTTGATAACCCTACTACTAAGAGCATACTTTGACCAGTTTCTTGTAGATACTTTTTGTGAGCGTTTGTTAGGGGGGATTAGGTCAAGCGGTTCATTGGAGGGTTTTAGGATAATCCACATTTTGTCTAATTTGACGTAACTTTTTTAGCAAATAAGTTAACTCCAGGCTTTTTAAAAAGTCCTATTAACCAAATAGCTCAGGCTACAAGCTAGAAAAGAATCTTATTAAGTCTAACATGTTGGCCTGTTTATATTATATTATTATTATTATTAGTATTATTATTATTTTACAAATTCTAATGATAATCAAAGTCTTATGATCTATTTTGAATAGACTTTTGACATATTTACAAAGTCTTTTATCCTAATTAGGAATGTAAATTTTGGTATATTTAATAGCCTTTAATTCTAGCATATTTAAAAGTAGATTTTTTGGTCTATTTAAAAATTTTATGATTAAATATGCCTCTATATAGGCTTTTGAACCAGGTTCGATTTTAAAAATGTTAGGTTAAGGCTCTAAAAAAAATCTAAATCAAGTAATAAACTCAAGTTCAGGTTACATATTTGTAATATAGGCCAAATCTATTTAAATTAAAGCCTAATTTAATTTAGCCTACTTCCACCTCTAAGCATTTGTAATGGGTCAAAACTGATTTTATCATTTTAACCACAATACTCCATTCTATCCGCTTATAATTGGTAAAAGGTTTGTTTTTATTTTTTCTTCTTAATTTTTGTTTGTTTTCAAAGTGGTGGTTATGATGGACGTTTTGGTATTTATATGTATATTATTTTAAAATATTTTAAATTGTGGTTTTTATTATAAGTATTTCATAAGAAATTCTTATGTAGATACTCTCTAGTACATTAGTATTTAGACATGTCATTCATAAGAAATTCTTAAGTTCACGGGTTTCAATCTTTATTAATAATATATAACTTGTTACTTGCTTCGATTCAAATTATCTGTTATTTTAAGAAAAAAATTATTTATTTTATCTGTGCCTCTCATATTTTAATAAAATATTTATTACAATTTTTTTCATTTTTCCCTTTATATAATTTTAAGCACAATAAATTATAAAATATTAAAATAATAAATTGGTTATTAAAAAAGGGTATATTCATAAATGTAATTATAATGTGCTTTTGATTTTGAGTTCCTTAACCAGTGTGCAAATTGATATTCATTTATTATATCCATATATTAATAATTACAAATATCAAAATATAAAACTTATCATTTTAAAATTATCATCATTTTAAATTACTTTCTCAACAATTCATTCTTATCTGAATTATTTTTTCAAAAAAATAACAAATAAAATTATAGATATATATTATTTTATTTCAATTAATTTTAAACACTTTTAAAATTTTATTATATCGTTATAATTCAGTTTAAATAATGATAAATATTTTTTATGTTAAAAATGTATTTATGAAAATATATTAAATTAATTAGTAATATTAATATATTATATTAATTTATTAATAATAATAATATCAAAATATAAAAAATCATTTTTAAATAATCATTTTCAGCAATTTATTTTTAAAATTATCATTATTATTTAAATTTTTAAAAATTTAAAATTAAATATAAAAAATATAAAATTAATGAAATGAACAGTATAATGAAAAGTGAATTATAATTTTATAAATTATTACTACTTGATTAATATATTTCACTTTTGATTTTTAAAATAAAATATCTTAAAGTTCATAAGCTTCTATGCAGAGATTCTTTTATTATTTTTAAAAATTAAATTTTAAAATATCTCTAATTGATTAATATTTCTTATTTTTTATTTTCAATATAAAATAAGTCATATCTCTATTTTATATTATATTTTTTTATATTTATCTTTAAGTTTTTAAAAATTTAACTAAAAATGATAATTTAAACAAATAGTGGGAAACTAATTTGAAAGTGATAATTTTTATATTTTTATATTATTATTAATAATTACTAATAATAAATAGATATAAAATATGGATATTACTAATCAAGTCAATATATTTTCCTATGTACCAAAAAAATGAGGCCTTGTTTTTTAATTATGGGAACAGTGTTCGAATATTACTGAAATATTGGGTTTGAAATTTAATTACATAGATATGGGAATTGTGTTTCATAATTCGCCGTACTGCGGGATGAAAAATGTTGTTACACATTTCGCCCTAGCAAAAGTAGAAATGTGACAAATTAAAAAACTATTTTAACATAGATTTCTATTGATGGGGGTGAAATGTGAGAGCAAAAAGCCTACACACATTTTGTCCCAATAGGTGTAAGAATTTGAGAAAAACTATTTCTTCTGACACAAAACAATAGTCGAAGTTCAACGGTCGAAATATTTAACGATCAAAACTTAACGGTTCTCAATTTCAATTATATATATCTTTCTCATTTCACGATTGCTCCCAATTTTTCTTCATTTATGTTGTTTTCCCTCACTCCATTCTTACTATTCTCCCATTCAATTGTTTCTATTTTGTTCCGCTTTCAGTTGTGAGAGTGAAAAGTAATACAAGAAAAGTGAGAAAAATTATGGATAACAGTTTAAATATTACTGTTATTACATATTTTAATGGCTCTATTATTAAAAATACAGAGGAATGTGTGATATTTATGTCTGACGAACTGCTTATTATTTTCGTTCCTCAAACCATGTCATTTGAGGAACTAAATATTGTACTTTGTCAAGGTATAAATATAAACACTTCAAAGAGAGCGGTAAAAATTAGATATAGGTGTCCGGTCTCAAATATTAATAACAAAATACAATTTCAACCAGTCAAAATAAGCAGCGATAGAGAGATACAAATAATGTTTAGGATGTATAGGCAGTACCTACAATACATTATTGCCATTGAACTATACATCGACTTTGAAGAAATTGTTGCTGAAGCTAGTGGAGCAAGTTTACATCATAATGAAAACGTTTAAAGTGCATATCTGGCTATGCGACATGAAGATACTGTCCCCAATTTATATTAAGTGAGTCATGTAATAGTTTATTAAATTTTTTATTTCAAAGTTAGTTATGCAACTAATTTCTTGATTATAGTGCAATTTATTTACTAATTATGAATTAATCTCTTTAATAGTTTTGTGGAATAAAATTTGTATGTTAATTAATATAATACTTGTATTAATTCAATTGATTCTTGTTAATAATTCACCATGAATATCATGTTGCTGAAACTAGTCGTAGCTCCTATCCAGCAAGACAGCATGATGACACTATTCGTAGATCACATCCAGTGAGTCATATGATATTTTATTTAGCTTTTTATTTCAAAACTATTTTATAGGCTTCTTTGTAATTTATTTATTATTGAGTTTTATTCTATAAGTTTGTATTGTTCTAATTAATAGTTTTTCTTGAGTTAAATTAAATTTTTATCTTGATAAATACAATATCTGTATTATTTTAGTTAATAAATTTCAATAATTCTTGTTCTAGTATCATATTGCTCAAACTGGTACTAGTTTTTATCCGGATAGACGGCATGACTACAACACTGCTCCCAGTTCAAGTCTAGTAGGTCATTTGATATACATTATTAAAAGACCTTGCTTAATACTTTAATTATTTAAGTCTAATTAGCATATTTAACATAATTATTAGAATATATATAAATGTTCAAATTTTTTTCATAAATTTGCTCAACATGATAATTATCTAATTATTTAAAAAAAAATTAAGAATAATTTTTTTATTTAAAATTACTATTTTTAATGTATTATCATAAAAAATTACTAGAAGTAGCTTTTTAATGAATTTAAAATACTTCCATAGTGATATTAATTTTTTTTATTGCTATTCAATTTTATTCATTATTCGTTAGAATACTCACCATTATAATTATTTGAGGATGTTGTTATAGTAAGAAAAAAATTAAAGAAAACTAATTTACTAGTTAGATGCGAATAATTGAGTTAAATATGTTAATTGTATGTTTATCTTTAATTCAATTAAATTGTTATGTTGATTAATATAATGTATATGTTAATTTACTTAATTCTTTTCAATCCAGCATCAGTGGGAAAATGAACTTAGCCCATTTTCAGTAGGAGGCACTAAGTGCATGGTTGATAACAGTGATAGTGAAAGTGATAGCGAAAACTCAGAAGGAGAGCATGAAAGTGGTGGTGGTGATGATACAGATGGCGAGGGTGGACCAAACATAGTGGTAGCAGTTTAGCATATAGAGGATACTCAAATAATCGAATCTTATTGATAGATCATGAATGAATGCATTGATTTTTTTTTCCTTTTCATTAGATTATCAATAAATTAATACCTTATTTTTTTATTTAACATACTTTGATCCAATTGAAAATCTAACCCAGTTTTACACCCATACTCTCAACGTAATAAATTCACTCAATTTAAATAATAACATGCTTTAACAATTATATTAAATAAGTTAACTATAAATAAAATTTCAAAATCAGCTGGAGATAATCTTAATTTCTTTAACAATTACATGCACTGAAAGTTCAATACAAATTACATATTAGACTAAAGTATACACAATAATAAAAATTATACATCAGAAAGAAAAAAAATACAGAAATTAAATTACTTATACCCTTTGTCCTTTTTTTTTTTATTAATGAAGGGGACAATCTCTTTGGGGATCTAAGAACTGAATGTAAGACACCTGGAAAGTTAAATCCCCTTCTCCTTCTTCCCTTACCACCCTCACCTACCTCACCCCCCTCACTTGCTGCTGCCACTGTCTTATAAAGTGCTACTTAATTCCAATTGAAATTCCAATTTACAAGTGCAATTGCAGCTGCAGGTTCAGAATCCGGAGGTGGCGTCTGCAGTAACTCATCCGTGGTTGGGATATACAGATCTTCAGTAAGAGCATTTAGATCAGCCTGCATCGGACGAGGAGGAGTACAAGTATGGTCAGGTTCATCAGCATCATATACAGAGTTAAAATTATTTAAATTTGGCATGCTGCTACTACTCAATAAATCTACCGACATACACCTTGGCTGAAATAACTGTGCCCGACTATGACCAGTATCAGCACGGAATGCCCCAGGATCAATGGACATTCTTAGGGGATCCATATGGATATGCTTTCGGGCGCCTAACCTATGGGATGATCGCCGGGGCGGTGGCGAGGGCGTGAGGAAATGCTGCTGGGGTCCAGCATATGGCCATAATGCCGTGAATCTTGCAAGTAAAATTCTAGAGACAGCCACAATTAGGCACGAGTAATCACTGCGTGCTCTTGATACCAGTGCCAATATTCTGGGGATGGCGTGTAATTAATAATGGGATGACCATGTAGCACACACTCAGATCGGCTATGCCACACATTAATCCAGTGCTGATGTGTCTGTATCCAGTTCCAATTTATTTTTCCCCTCAAATCTTGGTTATGAGATTCCCCTAAGTTCATAGGATCAGGCGGAATAAGCTGATAAACGCCAAACTGACGCGTCACGCGGTTGCTCGGGTGCCACTCAATCGCCTTAAAGCACACAAGTGCGGTGATGGCTGAGCAAACTGGACGTTTATCCCCTATATGCGACAGAATACATGAAATAATAGCAGGAATTTCATATGGATGCCATAAAAACTGTAGCTACATTATAAAATAAAAAAGACATAACATGAGATATATATAATTTGATAATCAAATTGTAGGAATTACTATAGTATTCTATTCGCTACCTGATTCTGTAAGCCAACGAGATCTAAAGCCCCTCTTATATTAGCAACGGTCGTATAGTTAAATCTCCATGGATATTCAGCACCAGCCCAGTTGTGTAGTATTAAAATTGCCATTTTCAATATAATGCTATGAATTATTTTTTATTAGGTTATCATTTTAATTAATAAGTAATTGAGTTAAATTAGTTTACCTTACACATAAGGGAAATGTAATTGATCTATCCATCGGATTTTTAAGCTGATGCCATGCCCATGATTGCAGCGGTATGAGGTAGCCGCTGACCTCCTTTGTACCTTTTCTTGAGGCACGACATAAATCTCGATATAGTCTAGTAAGGCATGCCGAACCCCAGCTATACTGGCCAATCTGGTCCAACTGTAAGAGCAACGGAAGATACTTTCCATGGATGCTAGAAGATGTCTTGTCCGGCATTATTTTACAGTCCAATAAGCATAGCATATAAACAGGTGCAAAGCGCTTTATTGTCTGCTAGTTGGCATCCTCTGCAAGTGTCGAATTAAGACGCTCCAGCCAAGACAATCTGATTGCGCAACTAATAAAGTCATTGACTTCGGGTCATTCACCAAGGCATGCCTCACACATATCCTGAATTAATTGTACATTTAGATCGGTTGTTCCAAAGAATAACCAAATTTCATTGACGGCAAATTCAAGGTGGAGTGCAACGTCTTCCAGCGTCACGATACACTCCTCACAAGGAAAATGAAATGTGTGACACTCTGGCCTCCATCGTTCTACCAATGCACTAATTAGATCTGGAAGTAGATGAAATTGCTTGATACTAGCAACTTCATTCAGTCTTGCCCTTTGTAAGTACCCTTTTATCATATGATGTGGTGGCTCCACGTTCCTAAATCGCATGTGCATCTGTCTACCATCTTATAACATTATCATAAATTAATAAATTAGATAACTTTATTATAAAAATTGTCGCATTATTATTGTAAATAATAGCAGGAAATAACAAATCGCTCTAAACCAAAAAATAAAAATAAGTATCATTATTTCTATTCTTTTTTGTTTTTGAAATTAAATGTCATTTTAATTTAATTTAACTATTTAAATCGTATGTTACTTTTATGTTATCTATTCTTTGTTGTAACAAAGAATAATAATAATAATAATAATACCACCAAAAAATAAATTAAACTTCTATCACCGATTTATTAATTTAAATTTATATTCTATTAGCTACTGCCATCTCTTAAATATTTATTGAATATTTCTATTGTTAATGTAATTAACAAATAAATTAATTTTTATATTTAATATTATCAATTTTTAAATTTTATTTGCAATGAATTTCCTTTATTTAACACAACTATTAAAATTTTTTCTCAACGTAATAATTTTCTAAATAATGTAATAGTAAATATTACAAAACACTGAAAAAAAATTAATACTAATGGCTAATAAATTAATATATTATAAAAAATATATATAACCATTTTTTAATAATTGTCTAATATTTTAAAATAAATAACGTGCTAAAATTAATTTCAAACATAATATTACCACAAAATTAGAATACCTCTTACAATATTTATCTTATGGTCAATCTAATTTGATATACATAGGATTCTAACAAACTAAAATTAATTTTAAACATAATATCAATATAAATTTTCAAACATAATTTCTAAAAATAAATATATTACCTCAGGAACTTGCACTGCAATGACTGTTTGAATCCACTATTGATCACAGTGTCGATTGCGTCGGCTCATTATTGTCGTCTTGTTCTGTCCTTCTTGATCACACACCAAACTAGATCACACGTTCAAAATCATTTTTCTCACTCTGGCACCACCCTCAAAATTGAAACATTTCAAAAACACAAAATGAAAGATTAAATAAAAGCACAAAAACACTTCAAAATATTTCTTTCTTACTCTCATTAAAGAAAAATCTCACAACACCTCTCTTCATCAAACGAACTTCGCATCAGTAACACCCTCCCCTTCACTTATAGAGCTTCCAATCCAACTATCAATAGTACTCAATATTCGTTTACTGTATATCCTTAAACATACCAGCTCCCGTCCATTGCAAAAAGCATGACCAACATTGCTTTTTTTCCTGCCTGCAACAACACACCCGACTCTTATTCAACTACTAACATTAGTCAATATTCTTTTACTATGCACCTTACACATGTCAGCTCCCATCCAACCTTTTTGCAAAAAGCATGACCAACACTGCTTTTTTTGCTGCCTACAACAACACACTCGATTCCTATTTCAACCCACACATGCACTGTTTTTGTGCATGCGTCTACTGTTCATTGCCTTTCTTGTGTCAGATTTCGCCCTGCTGCAGGGCGAAATGCTTGCATTGCATATTGTCTCAAATTTCGCCCTGCAGCATGTAGAATTCAGGTAAAAAATTAATAAAATATAAATACTACTTATTGTAAGGCGAAACTTGTGTTACTATCCCATAATCTCGCATTTTTGTTTTTAATCCCATATTATGGTATTTTAAACTTACTACTCCCATAATAAAATTAAAAAACCAAAAAATGAACCCAAAAAAATTCAATATATTTTTCTGAACACATTTATTAACATAAAAAGTAATAATTTTGATTATTTAAATCGAATTAAAACAATATAATAAAAAGTTACAAGTATTTAAAATTAATTAAGATAAAATAATATATATAATTTTATTTATATTAAAAATTTAAAATTAATTATTAATAATAATTTAAAATGAATGAAAAAAGTAATTGAATAATAGTAATTATTTTAATTTTAAAAATTATTAATAGATAGATATAATCAATGGATATCAATTAATAAGATGGATTGTATTAATGAAAATTAAGACAGGTGGGTTATTATTTTCACATTTGTCAAAATATAAATGATATGCCTAAATACTGATGTGGTATGCAGTGCCTATTTAAGAGTCTTTTCGTATTCCATTTTGATACATGATTTTGTGTTTTTTATTATATATAGGATTTTGCTATAGATACTTTTCCAAATCGAACCTTGCTTCTTTCTTCTTCCTTTTTTTTTTTTTGGGGCATTAGGGTATCTCTGTACATATTGCTGTGAGATTAAATCTTAGGACATTGTTACAATTAAAAAATTCTCCCGATAATTGCCTTCTCTATTGTTTGAATATTGGTCCTCTCCCTAAAAGTGTAGTTTACTTACTACTTAACCCAGCCTTTGTTGGTATAACCTTGCTATACTTATTTATATTTTAATTCCTGAAAATTAATCACTATTTATTCTGATTATAATATTGTTATTCCATTCCTTGAGTAAAATAATATTACATTTTTAATGATTTCAGATTTGTTCCCTGGAAAAAAATTAAAATTTAATTTAGAATTGCGAACTTTAACGAATAAGAAAATATTTAATTCATTTACAAAATATAGATGCAGTAATCAAAATTAAATTACTTGGTGTGTTAATAAATAATAATGATGACAATGACAAAAAAAATGTAAATAATTTGTGATGAATTTTTAAAAATGGTATTTAAAGTTTAATTTGAAATTATAAACTCTGATGGGTTAAAAAAATATGTTATTAGAATAATTTTTTTAGAAAATTAAAATTTGTAACCAACATCAAATTATTAAATATCAACACATCATAAATATAATATGTGTAATATTATTAAAATTAAAATTAAATATAACATGAAAATTTCTTTGATTTTAAAAATAAAAATTACAAGCTTAACAACGAGAACCCACACAAGGTAGCATTGGAGGATTACCTTGCGCACTCATTGGAGGATTACCCACTCTTGTTTGTGGCCGTAATTATTCAACCCGAGAGTAATTTTTTAAGTGTTATTTAAAAATTAAATAAAACTCAATCAATATTATCTAAATAAAATAATGATTGAATTTCTTAGTTAAGGCTTCTATTTATTGGCGGATATTTTGTTTTACAAAATGGATTAAATGGATAATCCATTAGCTCCCTAGAGTCCCATGCATATAAAATTTCTAGTATAGATTAAAAATTTCTTACAATACGTTAACTTTTAACATGCTCTTGCAAGTCTACATAATATAAGTATGCTGAATTCCCGGTAGTATTTAATTTTAATCAGACTTTACACATCCACATGAATAAGAACGTGCCTTGCTTGCAATGAGTCTGATTGGTGTGGCTGGAAGAAGCCCCCAATGTTGTACATATATCCTATGGCTACGCTGGATTTCTTCCCAGCAGAATGTTAATTCAATGATTTTACTAGTGGTAAAAAAAAATTGAAAACAAAGAACTCTTCATACATCCACAAAATATTTAAACACAACCAAATTCATCTATGGCCATTTCTACACTTCGAGTTAAACGTGCAAATTTATTTTTTCATTTATGAGAGATATCAAATTTGAAAGCTTGAGTTAAAACTCAAGTGGCTTATCTATCTATCTATTTAGAACAACTTAAGTAAAATTGCTCAATGATTATTACAAAATTCAAGGATAAAGCTCAATAAGAGACCTAAAGCCAAACATAGGAAATATTTTATAATATTGGAAGCCAGCTTTCACAAAGATTTGCTTCCAATTTTTCTCATCTCTCTCCTTTGCGTTGAAACTAGTCATCATTGTTATATCAAGGTAGAGCTTTACTTCTGTCATTTCGTGCTCATCTTGCTTTTCATTTATCACAATATCTATGATAACAACTTTTCCTCCTTTACCCTTGCCTGAAATAGCTTCTTTGCAATTTTTGAGTATCTTTATACAATCATCATCGCTCCAGTTATGCAAAACCCACTGCAGAGGCAAAAGCAAATGAAAGATTTGTAAGACTTTCAATCACTGTTATTAATCATTGACTATATTCACAAATAAACCTAAGAATATCATAACTTGATCAATTTAAAATATACATGTATTGAAGTAACCTAAGAGAAAGCAAGTCATGAAATTGACTAGCCATTTCATTGTCGCGTACCTTGAGTAAAATAGCATCAGCTTGAGGGATAGATTTAAACATGTTTCCACCGACAAAACTCATGTTGTTGTGTGCAGTGCCTGCTTACAATCACAGAAGGTCTAATCTCATGCATTTCATCTTAGGAAAGGTTTCGCAAATGATCTTAGCTGTGTTTCCAGTTCCACCTCCAACATCAACCAAAGAATCCAGGCCTTCAAAAATCGATTTGCATTCTCTCAATGCCAACCTTACCACACGAGAATCACTTTCCATAGCCTCATTGAAGGTTCTCAAATGTGAGGGATTTTGATGAATAAAATCCCAATAGCCTCCTGAGCCTAGTGCAGTCTCAAAAATAGTGAGCTCATCCCCCGAAGTCCATTTCCCCAGGTGATGGTATGCACCAACAAGAGTTGGGCTGTTTAGGAACTCAACCATTGAAGACAAACAATGGTCAGAGCCTTTCACAAGGAGCTCCGAGGCTGGAGTAAGAGCATATGCTTCTTCTTTCCCTTCTTTGTTTATATCCATTTTGATGATAGCAAAGAAGCCATTGTGTGCCAACAAGCGCATGAGACGCTGAACACAAGTAGCTTTTGCTTGTGGAACTTTTAGAGCTGAGAGCAGGTGAGGAAGAGTGATGGGTTGGGCATGGTTGTGGATGATGTCTGGAATGCCAAGGTCAACGGCCCACTTGATGGACATGGGACTAAGGAAGCCATACATGTGCCTGTACAAGTGAGCTTGAGCTTGAAAGAGCTCACCTGCTTTGTAGGAAGCCATGTTATAATGAGAATGAGAATAAGAGAATAAGAGAATGTAGATTGATTGATTTACGTGTTTATGTTGGGACTTCGGAGTCACTTTTGATTTGCCTTGTCCCTCTGACCTCAATTGGCTTGCCTTATATAGTGTCATAGTGACAGATTCGCTATTGGCACGTGCTCAATAAAATATATTATTTTGACCTACTTAATTGATATATTGTTTACTTGTCACGCTAAATAGACACGGGAAAAATATTTCACGAGCTCACGCTGTTGTTCTTTGAAGACGCACCATATTTATTTTTCTCCTCTTTTCCAGTGCTCTAGTTATTAATGATGAACAATATTTTATATTTATTTTATCTGCTAATTTTCTATGCTGTGATGAACGATGCATATGATGGGCCATACAAAGGTTATGAAAATCTAGAATACATTGACCAAAAAAATAGAATATATTGACCAACAAAAGTAGAATATATATATATATATATATATGTACACACACACACACACACACAGAGGAGAAAGCCAAAGTGAGGGTCAGTGAGGTAAGGCCTAAAGCATGAAGATTTGCTCTAAATACTTCCTCGTAAGATGCAGATGATGGATCTCGGGGGCAAGCACCCCGCGTTTGGAATTTTAACTAACGGGTGTGACTAAATATTTCCTTAGCATTTGTTAACACATAACATCCTGAATTAAGCATTTTGATAACCCTACTACTAAGAGCATACTTTGACCAATTTCTTGTAGATACTTTTTGTGAGCGTTTGTTAGGGGGGATTAGGTCAAGCGGTTCATTGGAGGGTTTTAGGCTAATCCGCATTTTGTCTAATTTGACATAATTTTTTTTAGCAAATAAGTTAAGTCCAAACTTTTCAAAAAGTCCTATTAACCAAACAGCTCAGGCTACAAGCTAGGAAAGAATCTTATTAAGTCTAATATGCTAGCCTGTTTATACTATATTGTTATTATTATTATTTCACAAATTCTAATGATAATCAAAACCTTATGATATATTTTGAATAGACTTTTGACATATTTACAAAGTCTTTTACCCTAATTAGGAATGTAAATTTTGATATATTTAATAGCCTTTAATTTTAGCATATTTAAAAGTAGATTTTTTGGTCTATTTAAAATTTTTATGATTAAATATGCCTTTATATAGGCTTTTGAGCCAGGTCAGAATTTTAAAAATGTTAGATTAAAGCTCTAAAAAAAACCTAAATCAAGTAATAAGCTCAAGTTCAGGTCGCATATTTGTAATATAAGCCAAATCTATTTAAATTAAAGCCTAATTTAATTTAGCCTACTTTCACCTCTAAGCATTTGTAATGGGTCAAAACTGATTTTATCATTTTAACCAAAATACTCCATTCTATCCGCTTATAATCGGTAAAAGGTTTGTTTTTATTTTTTCTTCTTAATTTTTGTTTGTTTTCAAAGTGGTGGTTATCATGGACGTCTTGGAATTTATATGTATACTATTTTAAAATATTTTAAATTGTGGTTTTTATTATAAGTATTTCATAAGAAATTCTTATGTAGACACTCTCTAGTACATTAGTATTTAGACATGTCATTCATAAGAAATTCTTATGTTCACGTGTTTCAATCTTCATTAATAATATATAACTTGTTACTTGCTTCGATTCAAATTATCTGTTGCTTTGAGCAAATTTATTTTATCTGTGCCTCTCATATTTTGATAAAGTATTTATTACAATTTTTTTCATTTTTGCCTTTATATAATTTTAAGCACAATAAATTATAAAATATTAAAATAATAAATTAGTTATTAAAAAAGGGAATGTTCATAAATGTAATCATAATGAGCTTTTGATTTTGAGTTCCTTAACTATTGTGCAAATTGATATTCATTTATTATATCCATATATTAATAATTACAAATATCAAAATATAATACTTACCATTTTAAAATTATCATCATTTTAAATTACTTTCTCAACAATTCATTCTTATCTGAATTATTTTTTCAAAAAAATAAAAAATAAAATTATAGTTATATATTATTTGATTTCAATTAATTTAAAACACTTTTAAAATTTTATTTTATCGTTATAATTCAGTTTAAATAATGATAAATATATTTTACGTTAAAAAATGTATTTATGAAAATATATTAAATTAATTAGTAATATTAATATATTATATTAATTTATTAATAATAATAATATCAAAATATAAAAAAATCATTTTTAAATAATCATTTTCAGCAATTTATTTTTAAAATTATCATTCTTATTTAAATTTTTAAAAAGTTAAAATTAAATATAAAAAATATAAAATTAATGAAATGAACAATATAATGAAAAGTGAATTATAATTTTATAAAATATTACTAATTGATTAATATATTTCATTTTTTATTTTTAAAATAAAATATCTTAAAGTTCATAAGCTTCTATGCAGAGATTAAATAAAAAATGTCTTTTATATTTCTTTTATTATTTTAATAATTAAAATTTAAAATGTCTCTAATTGATTAATATTTCTTATTTTTTTATTTTCAATATAAAATAAGTTATCTCTAATTTATATTATATTTTTTTATATTTATCTTTAAGTTTTTAAAAATTTAACTAAAAATGATAATTTAAAAAAATAGTGGGAAAATAATTTAAAAGTGATAATTTTTATATTTTTATATTATTATTAATAATTACTAATAATAAATAGATATAAAATATGGATATTACTAATCAAGTCAATATATTTTCGTATGTACCAAAAAAATGAGGCTTCGTTATTTAATTATGAGAACAATGTTCGGATATTACTGAAATATTGGGTTTGAAATTTAATTATATAGACATGGGAATTGTGTTTCACAATTCGCCGTGTTGCGGGATGAAAAATGTTGTTACATATTTCGCCCTAGCACAAGTAGAATGTGACAAATTAAAAAACTATTTTAACATAGATTTCTACTTTGATGGGGGCGAAATGTGAAAGCAAAAAGCCTGCACACATTTTGCCTCGGTAGGTGTAAGAATTTGAGAAAAATTGTTTCTCCTGACACAAAACAACAGTCGAAGTTCAACGGTCGAAATATTTAACGGTCAAAATTTAACAGCTCTCAATTTCAACTATATATACCTTTCTCATTTCACGGTTGCTCCCAATTTTTCTTCATTTTTGTTGTTTTCTCTCGCTCTATTCTTACTATTCTCCTATTCAATAGTTGCTATTTTGTTCCACTTTCAGTTGTGAGAGTAAAAAGTAATACAAGAAAAGTGAGAAAAATTATGGATAACAATTTAAAGATTACTGTTATTGCACATCTTAATGGCTCTGTTATTAAAAATATAGAGGAATGTGTGATATTTATGTCTGACGAACCGCTTATTATTTTCGTTTCTCAAACCATGTCGTTTGAGGAACTAAATATTGTACTTTGTCAAGGCACAAATATAAACACTCCAAAGATAGTGGTGAGAATTAGATATAGGTGTCCGGTCTCAAATATTAATAACAAAATACAATTTCGACCAGTCAAAATAAGCAGTGATAGAGAGATGTAAACAATGTTTAAGACGTATAGGTAGTATCTACAATACATTATTACCATTGAACTATACGTCGACTTTGAAGAAATTGTTGCTGAAGCTGGTGGAGCAAGTTTGCATCATAATGAAAATGTTCAAAGTGCATATCCGGTTATGCGACATGAAGACACTGTCGCCAATTTATATCAAGTGAGTCATGTAATAGTTTATTAAATTTTTTATTTCAAAGTTAGTTATGTAACTAATTTCTTGATTATAGTGCAATTTATTTACTAATTATGAATTAATCTCTTTAATAGTTTTGCAGAATAAAATTTGTATGTTAATTAATATAATACTTGTATTAATTCAATTGATTCTTGTTAATAATTCACCATGAATATCATGTTGCTGAAACTAGTTGTAGCTCTTATCCTAGTAAAGACATGACGACTATTAATTATTCAAGATCACATCCAGTGAGTCATATGATATTTTATTTAGCTTTTTTATTTCAAAATTATTTTGTAGGCTTCTTTGTAATTTATTTATTATGGAGTTTTATTCTATAAGTTTGTATTGTTCTAATTAATAGTTTTTCTTGAGTTAAATTAAATTTTTATCTTGATAAATATAATATCTGTATTATTTTAGTTAATAAATTTCAATAATTCTTGTTTTAGTATCATATTGCTCAAACTAGTACTAATTCTTATCCGGATAGATGACATGACTACTACATTGCTCCCAGTTCAAGTCTAGTAAGTCATTTGATATACATTATTAAAAGATCTTACTTAATACTTTAATTATTTAAGTCTAATTAGCATATTTAACATAATTATTAGAATATATATAAATGTTCAAATTGTTTTCGTAAATTTGCTCAATATGATAATTATCTAATTATTTAAAAAAATTAAGAATAATTTTTTATTTAAAATTACTATTTTTAATGTATTCTTGTAAAAAATTACTAGAAGTAGCTTTTTAATAAATTTAAAATACTTCCATAGTTATATTAATTTTTTTATTGCTATTCAATTTTATCCATTATTTGTTAGAATACTCACCATTATAATTATTTGAGGATGTTGTTATAGTAAGAAAAAAATTAAAGAAAACAGATTTACTAATTAGATGCGAGTAATTGAGTTAAATATGTTAATTGTATATTTATCTTTAATTCAATTAAATTGTTATGTTGATTAATATAATGTATATGTTAATTTATTTAATTCTTTTCAATTCAGCATCAGTGGGAAGATAAACCTAGCCCATTTTCAGTAAGAGGCACTGAGTGCATGATTGATAACAGTGAAAGTGAAAGTGATGGCTAAAACTCGAAAGGAGAGCATGAAAGTGGTGGTGGTAATGATACAGATGACGAGGGTGGACCAAACATAGTGGTAGCAGTTCAGCATATAGAGGATACTCAAATAATCGAATCTTATTGATAGATCATGAATGAATGCATTGATTTTTTTTTCTTTTTTATTAGATTATCAATTAATTAATACCTTATTTTTTTATTTAACATACTTTGATCCAATTGAAAATCTAACCCAGTTTTACACCCATATACTTAACGTAATAAATTCATTCAATTTAAATAGTAACATGCTTTAACAATTATGTTAAATAAGTTAACTATAAATAAAATTTAAAAATCAGCTAGAGATAATCTTAATTTCTTTAACAATTACATGCACTGAAAGTTCAATACAAATTATATATTAGATTGAAGTATACACAATAATAAAAATAATATATCAGAAAGAAAAAAATACAGAAATTAAATTACTTACGCCCTTTGTCCTTTTTCTTTTTTATTAATGAAAGGGACATTCTCTGTGGGGATCTAAGAATCGAAAATAAGACACCTGGAAAGTTAAATCCCCTTCTCCCTCTTCCCTCACCACTCTCACCTACCTCACCCCCTCACCTGCTGCTACCACTGCCTCATAAAGTGCTACTTAATTCCAATTGAAATTCCAATTTACAAGTGCAATTGCAGCTGCAGGTTCAGAATCCGGAGGTGGCATCTGCAGTAACTCATCCATGGTTGGGATATATAGATCTTCAGTAGGAGCATTTAGATCAGCATGCATCGGACGAGGAGGAGTACAAGTATGGTTAGGTTCATCAGCATCATATACAGGGATAAAATTATTTAAATTTGGCATGCTGCTACTACTCAATAAATCTACCGACATACACCTTGGCTGAAATAACTGTGCCCGACTATGACCAGTATCAGCACGGAATGCCCCAAGATCAATGGACATTCTTAGGGGATCCATATGGATATGCTTTCGGGGGCCTAACCTATGGGATGATCGCCGGGGGGGTGGCGAGGGCGTGAGGAAATGCTGCTGGGGGGCCGGCATATGGTCATAATGCCGTGAATCTTGCAAGTAAAATTCTAGAGACAGCCACAATTAGGCACGAGTAATCACTGTGTGCTCTTGGTACCAATGCCAATATTCTGGGGATGGCGTGTAATTAATAATGGGATGACCATGTAGCACACACTCAGATCGGCTATGCCACACATTAATCCAGTGCTGATGTATCTGTATCCAGTTCCAATCTATTTTTCCCCTCAAATCTTGGTTATGAGATTCCCCTAAGTTCATAGGATCAGGCGGAATAATCTGATATACGCCAAATTGATGCGTCACACGGCTGCTCGGGTGCCACTCAATCGCCTCAAAGCACACAAGTGCGGTGACGACCGAGCAAACTGGATGTTTATCCCCTATATGCGACAGAATACATGAAATAATAGTAGGAATTTCATATGGATGCCATAAAAACTGTAGCTGCATTATAAAATAAAAAAGACATAACATGATATATATATATATATATATATATATATATATATAATTTGATAATCAAATTGTAGGAATTACTATAGTATTCTATTCGCTACCTGATTCTGTAAGCCAACGGGATGTAAAGCTCCCATTATATTAGCGACGGTCGTATAGTTAAATCTCCATGGATATTCAGCACCAGCCCAGTTGTGTAATATTAAAATTGCTATTTTCAATGTAATGCTATGAATTATTTTTTATTAGGTTATCGTTTTAATTAATAAGTAATTGAGTTAAATTACCTCACACATAAGGGAAATGTAATTGATCTATCCATCGGACATAAAAATGGAAGCTGATGCCATGCCCATGATTGCAGCGGTATGAGGTAGCCGCTGACCTCCTTTGTACCTTTTCTTGAGGCACGACATAAACCTCGATATAGCCTAGTAAGGCATGTCGAACCCCAGATACTGGCCAATCTGGTCCAACTGTAAGAGCAACGGAAGATACTTTCCATGGATGCTAGACGATATCTTGTCCGGCATTATTTTACAGTCGAATAAGCACAGCATATAAACAGGTGCAAAGCGCTTTATTGTCTGCTAGTTGGCATCCTCTGCGAGTGTCGAATTAAGACGCTCCAGCCAAGACAATCTGATTGCGCAACCAATAAAGTCATTGACTTCGGGTCATTCACCAAGGCATGCCTCACACATATCCTGAATTAATTGTACATTTAGATCGGTTGTTCCAGTAACAACCAGCCCATTGATGGGCAGCCCAAGGTGGAGTGCAACGTCTTCCAGCGTCACGATACACTCCTCACAAGGAAAATGAAATGTGTGACACTCTGGCCTCCATCATTCTACCAATGCACTAATTAGATCTGGAAGTAGATTAAATTGCTTGATACTAGCAACTTCATTCAGTCTTGCCCTTTGTAAGTACCCTTTTATCATATGATGTGGTGGCTCCACGTTCCTAAATCGCATGTGCATCTGTCTACCATCTTATAACATTATCATAAATTAATAAATTAGATAACTTTATTATAAAAATTGTCGCATTATTATTATAAATAATAGCAGGAAATAACAAATCACTCTAAACCAAAAAATAAAAATCAGTATCATTATTTCTATTCTAACTTTTTTTTTTGAAATTAAATGTCATTTTAATTTAATTTAACTATTTAAATAGTATGTTACTTTTATGTTATCTATTCTTTGTTGCAAATAATAATAATAATAATAATAATACCACCAAAAAATAAATTAAATTGTTATTATTGATTTATTAATTTAAAATTATATTCTATTAGCTACTGACATCTCTTAAATATTTATTGAATATTTTTATTATTAATGTAATTAACAAATAAATTAATATATTATAAAAATATATATATAACCTTATTATTATAATTGTCTAATGCTTTTATTCTCACATAAACAATTAAAACAAATATTTATTGAGGTGCATATTTAGTAACTCTGCCATTCACCTAAATTGAACCCAACAATTATCAAAACTAAATATACAGTCTTAAAAAATAGAATAAAACCAAAATTATATACAAAAGTTTAAAAAACAAACATGACTAATAAATTAATATATTATAAAAAATATATATAATTATTTTTTAATAATTGTCTAATATTTTAAAACAAACAATGTATTAAAATTAATTTCAAACATAATATCACCACAAAATAATAATACCTCTTATAATATTTATTTTATGGTAAATCTAATTTGATATACATAGAATTCTAACAAACTAAAATTAATTTTAAACATAATATCAATATAAATTTTTAAACATAATTTCTAAAAATAAATATATTACCTCAGGAACTTGCACTGCAATGACTGTTTGAATCCACTATTGATCACAGTGTCGATTGCGTCGGCTCATTATTGCCGTCTTATTCTATCTTTTTTGATCATACACTAAATTAGATCACAAGTTCAAAATCATTTTTCTCACTCTGGCACCACCCTCAAAATTGAAACATTTCAAAAACACAAAATGAAAGATTAAATAAAAGCACAAAAACACTTCAAAATCTTTCTTTCTTACTCTCATTAAAGAAAAATCTCACAACACCTCTCTTCATCAAACGAACTTCGCATCAGTAACACCCTCCCCTTCACTTATAGAGCTTCTAATCCAATTATCAATAGTACTCAATATTCGTTTACTGTATATCCTTACACATGCTAGCTCCCGTCCATTGCAAAAAGCATGACCAACATTGCTTTTTTTCCTGCCTGCAACAATACACCTGGCTCTTATTCAACTACTAACATTAGTCAATATTCTTTTACTATGCACCTTACACATGTGAGCTCCCATCCAACCTTTTTGCAAAAAGCATGACCAACACTGTTTTTTTTGCTGCCTGCAACAACACACCTGGTTCCTATTTCAACCCACGCATGCACTGTTTGTGTGCATGCGTCTACTGTTCATTGCCTTTCTTGTCATTTTCATGCAGGCAAATGTGAAATGTTTTGTCCCAAATTTCACTGACATGTAGAATTCAGGTAAAAAATTAATAAAATATAAATACTACTTATTGTAAGGTGAAACTTGTGTTACTATCCCATAATCTCGCATTTTTGTTCTTAATCCCATATTATGGTATTTTAAACTTACTGTTCCCATAATAAAATTAAAAAACCAAAAAATGAACCCAAAAAAATTCAATATATTTTTCTGAACACATTTATTAACATAAAAAGTAATAATTTTGATTATTTAAACCGAATTAAAACAATATAATAAAAAGTTACAAGTATTTAAAATTAATTAAGATAAAATAATATGTATATTTTATTTATATTAAAAATTTAAAATTAATTGTTAATAATAATTTAAAATGAATGAAAAAAGTAATTGAATAATAATAATTATTTTAATTTTAAAAATTATTAATAGATAGATATAATCAATGGATATCAATTAATAAGATGGATTGTATTAATGAAAATTAAGACAAGTGGGTTATTATTTTCACATTTGTCAAAATATAAATGATATGCCTAAATACTGATGTGGTAAGCAGTGCCTATTTAAGAGTCTTTTCGTATTCCATTTTGATACATGATTTTGTGTTTTTTATTATATATAGGATTTTGCTATAGATAGTTTTCTAAATCGAACCTTGCTTCTTTCTTCTTCCTTTTTTTTTTGTTTTTTGGGCATTAGGGTATCTCTGTACATATTGTTGTGAGATTAAATCTTAGGACATTGTTACAATTAAAAAATTCTCCCGATAATTGCCTTCTCTATTGTTTGAATATTGGTCCTCTCCCTAAAAGTGTAGTTTACTTACTACTTAACCCAGCCTTTGTTGGTATAACCTTGCTATACTTATTTATATTTTAATTCCTGAAAATTAATCACTATTTATTCTGATTATAATATTGTTATTCCATTCCTTGAGTAAAATAATATTACATTTTTAATGATTTCAGATTTGTTCCCTGGAAAAAAATTAAAATTTAATTTAGAATTGCGAACTTTAACGAATAAGAAAATATTTAATTCATTTACAAAATATAGAAGCAGTAATCAAAATTAAATTACTTGGTGTGTTAATAGACTATAATGATGACAATGACAAAAAAAATGTAAATAATTTGTGATGAATTTTTAAAAATGGTATTTCAAGTTTAATTTGAAATTATAAACTCTGATGGGTTAAAAAAATATGTTATTAGAATAATTTTTTTAGAAAATTAAAATTTGTAATCAACATCAAATTATTAAATATCAACACATCATAAATATAATATGTGTAATATTATTAAAATTAAAATTAAATATAACATGAAAATTTCTGATTTTAAAAAATAAAAATTACAAGCTTAACAACGAGAACCCACACAAGGTAGCATTGGCGGATTACCTTGCGCACTCATTGGAGGATTACCCACTCTTGTTTGTGGCCATAATTATTCAACCCGAGAGTAATTTTTTAAGTGTTATTTAAAAATTAAATAAAACTCAATCAATATTGTCTAAATAAAATAATGATTGAATTTCTTAGTTAAGGCTTCTATTTATTGGCGGATATTTTGTTTTACAAAATGGATTAAATGGATAATCCATTAGCTCCCTAGAGTCCCATGCATATAAAATTTCTAGGATAGATTAAAAATTTCTTACAATACGTTAACTTTTAACATGCTCTTGCAAGTCTACATAATATAAGTATGCTGAATTCCCGGTAGTATTTAATTTTAATCAGACTTTACACATCCACATGAATAAGAACGTGCCTTGCTTGCAATGAGTCTGATTGGTGTGGCTGGAAGAAGCCCCCAATGTTGTACATATATACTATGGCTACGCTGGATTTCTTCCCAGCAGAATGTTAATTCAATGATTTTACTAGTGGTAAAAAAAAATTGAAAAAAAAGAACTCTTCATACATCCACAAAATATTTAAACACAACCAAATTCATCTATGGCCATTTCTACACTTCGAGTTAAACGTGCAAATTTATTTTTTCATTTATGAGAGATATCAAATTGACAACTGCAGCTAAATTTCATAATAAGTTGAAAGCTTGAGTTAAAACTCAAGTGGCTTATCTATCTATCTATTTAGAACAACTTAAGTAAAATTGCTCAATGATTATTACAAAATTCAAGGATAAAGCTCAATAAGAGACCTAAAACCAAACATAGGAAATATTTTATAATATTGGAAGCCAGCTTTCACAAAGATTTGCTTCCAATTTTTTTCATCTCTCTCCTTTGCATTGAAACTAGTCATCATTGTTATATCAAGGTAGAGCTTTACTTCTGTCATTTCGTGCTCATCTTGCTTTTCATTTATCACAATATCTATGATAACAACTTTTCCTCCTTTACCCTTGCCTGAAATAGCTTCTTTGCAATTTTTGAGTATCTTTATACAATCATCATCGCTCCAGTTATGCAAAACCCACTGCAAAGGCAAAAGCAAATGAAAGATTTGTAAGACTTTCAATCACTGTTATTAATCATTGACTATATTCACAAATAAACCTAAGAATATCATAACTTGATCAATTTAAAATATACATGCATTGAAGTAACCTAAGAGAAAGCAAGTCATGAAATTGACTAGCCATTTCATTTTCGCGTACCTTGAGTAAAATAGCATCAGCTTGAGGGATAGATTTAAACATGTTTCCACCGACAAAACTCATGTTGTTGTGTCCTGATAAGCCTGCTACAACTTGTGGAAGGTCCAATACTGTGCATTTCAACTTAGGAAATGTTTCACAAATGATCTTAGCTGTGTTTCCAGTTCCACCTCCAACATCAACCAAAGAATCCAGGCCTTCAAAAACCGATTTGCATTCTCTCAATGCCAACCTTACCACACGAGAATCACTTTCCATAGCCTCATTGAAGGTCCTCAAATGTGAGGGATTTTGATGAATAAAATCCCAATAGCCTCCTGAACCTAGTGCAGTCTCAAAAATAGTGAGCTCGTCCCCAGAAGTCCATTTCCCCAGGTGATGGTATGCACCAACAAGTGTTGGGCTGTTTAGGAACTCAACCATTGAAGACAAACAATGGTCAGAGCCTTTCACAAGGAGCTCCGAGGCTGGAGTAAGAGCATATGCTTCTTCTTTCCCTTCTTTGTTTTCATCCGTTTTGATGATAGCAAAGAAGCCATTGTGTGCCAACAAGCGCATGAGACGCTGAACACAAGTAGCTTTTGCTTGTGGAACTTTTAGAGCTGAGAGCAGGTGAGGAAGAGTGATGGGTTGGGCATGGTTGTGGATGATATCTGGAATGCCAAGGTCAACGGCCCACTTGATGGACATGGGACTAAGGAAGCCATACATGTGCCTGTACAAGTGAGCTTGAGCTTGAAAGAGCTCACCTGCTTTGTAGGAAGCCATGTTATAATGAGAATGAGAATAAGAGAATAAGAGAATGTAGATTGATTGATTTACGTGTTTATGTTGGGAGTCACTTTTGATTTGCCTTGTCCCCTCTGGCCTCAATTGGCTTGCCTTATATAGTGTCATAGTGACAGATTCGCTATTGGCACGTGCTCAATAAAATATATTATTTTGACCTCCTTAATTGATATATTGTTTACTTGTCACGCTAAATAGACACGGGAAAAATATTTCACGAGCTCACGCTGTTGTTCTTTGAAGACGAACCATACTTATTTTATTTTCTCTCCTCTTTTCCAGTGCTCTAGTTATTAATGATGAACAATATTTTATATTTATTTTATCTGCTAATTTTCTATGCTGTGATGAACGATGCATATGATGGGCCATACAAAGGTTATGAAAATATAGAATACAATGACCCCAAAAAATATGGAATAGAATATATGATGGTTCTATCGACACGTTTTATTCATTCAGGAAATAAGACAAAGCCTAAGAGACGGTCGGTCGGTGGGGATCTGTATGCATTCCATTGAGGAGCACAACGTTGATTACCATACACTACCTCTTTCTTGCTCAAGCCCTATTCCATGCCTCAATTTCTCTTATGATTGCAGAGAAGAGTATCGATGGAAGTACAATAAAGTGATGATGCAGAAGCTGTTGTTCAATTTGAACCTTTCAAAGCCTTGGGTTGCGAGGTCGCGTATTGAAACAGTTGTTGCATGTCTGAATTTTCTATCTTCGGCTGAGCATTCCAATGATTCGTTTGCAAGTGGCAGTGGTGCGTGAATCAAAGGAGGTGGTGGAAGAGAAGATGAATTCCTTTTAGAATGGGTAAATTTTACTCCAGTATTTTAAGGATACCAAACATAAGTTTTAACCTGATAACTTTTATTCCATAAATACTTCTCCCTCAAATTATTTCCTCTTAAAATTTAATTGTGTCCCAAAAATACCCTGGTATCATCACTAAAACAATGGGGCACCAATGTAAAAGAATAACAAATGTGCTCACTAAAACAATGGACCCCTCAATATGAGGGCAAACAAAATATTAAAAAAGAAAAAAAAAAACTGATAACAAGAACAAAGAAAAAAAAATCTAAAACATAACAAGAAAACAATATGGAAGGACGCTGAAATTTGTTAAATGTACAAAGAGCTATTGGTTGCTAAAGCCTTAACACATGGACATCATCATACTCCAGGTAATGTACAAGCAGGGTGTGAACGAACGTGGGTTTGTTCTTTGACTTTCTTTAACTGGCTAGTCCAATAAAGCAGCTGCAAATTCAAACGTGAAACATAGCTCAGTCAATGTTCCGGGAGAGACTCCTGCAAAGGAACGGGTTCCCATTCTGTACTGTACTGGCATCATGTGCAAAAAAGATGCCACTCCCTTGAAACTCAATCCAAAAATACAATCAGATCAATGGTACCTCCAACAAAATCCTTTTAAGCTCCAAAAAATGGAGTGTATTCCCTCTCACCCGATGGAAAGGGGAAAGAATGAAATAATCACAATACCAGAAACGCGGTCAGCAGCAAGGCATGCTCCCAAAATCATAGGTAACAGATACACCCATCAATTTCCGAGTAGATCAAGTCGCCGATGAAGATCTTGAATTATCAGTTCTATTGGCATGGCACATACAATCTGGGCATGGAAAGCTATATATAGAGTCATTTGGTCTTTTGATCTCAACTCCCTTGGAATCACTATTTGATCTCATGTTCAGCAGTTGCCGCTTGAAACTTTTCCATCTGGAAAGTAATCAAAGTTAAAGGAGGGAAACTTTAGATACTTTCTACTATGATAAAATTCTTGAAAATTTTTTCTTAAGAACAGCTACGGACCAACTTCAATAAGTAAGAGTGGTTAACAATGTCCTGAGAAGTTAACAGCACAATAACTGAACATATTCTCTAAAGAGGAATGCTACCTAATTACCTACTGCATTCACAATTGACTCTCAACTTCTTCATCTAAACTTAATTAGAGGCACAAGTACATGTGTGCATTGTAGTAAATGTAGCAGTTGCCTCAGTAGCATTATTCAGATATTTGTTCTAGGCCAAGGCATGGCTCAGTAGCCCAAATCCCAATTATTTTAAAGAGGTTACCATGTGAATTCCCTCCAGTTCAATGAGGGTTAAGGCAATAAGATATTTTCTTCGAACACAACCTTGTAATAAAACCAACTCCTATTGAAATCACTAATCATGAAATTGTAAGTATAATTACTTTCAATTTTAACAAGAAATAATCCCTTCCAGGTGAAGGGGGATTCATCTTTTACTAGGAACTTGTCTCAGTTATTATAGCCTCATAAAAGTAAACCAAAAAAAAAAAAATTTGTTATACATACCCTATATTGGGATTATCAAACAGTAATGCCAACTTCCGTTTATCAGGCTTAATTGTCTTAGCATGTCCACCATACAAGTATCTTCTGTGGCCCAGTAGAAAATGAGGGAAGTTACCACCCTGAGTTGTAACAAACACCTCACTATGAAGACAAACAGTGTAATCTATGGCAGCCATCCTGGAAGAATAATTCTAGAAGAAGTAACTCAAGTCAAAATCATAGCAATAAATCAATCCTGTAGTGGACAATTAAAGTAGAGTACAAATCTGTACCTTAAACGGAGCAAGTTCCTCTTCGGATGCCAGAGTCTCCTTAGTATGCAAATTAGGAAACATTTCGAGTAATGGAGCCATTGTTTTCTCGGCATTATATATTTTTCCAGATGCCAAAAAGATAGACGTGTTCTTCGTGAAACCCATACCCCTCAGCATCAGGCCAACCTGAAGACATGGAAGAATGCATTGACTACAATTAATACAACTGCAATTAAGGGAAAAACTAACAAAATTTGCTGTATATGGAGCAACTTCCAGAAAACTTTTGAAACTTCTAGCTAGACTAACAACTTCTGAAAAGAAATAAGGATTCCTTGAATATTCTTCCTCTTCTTACAGACTAAAATAACTCCAGGAGATAATTACCTCTAATGGGGTGAGGGGACACTTCCCATTGATCCTGATGGCTCCAGGACGTATAACTCGTCCAGGTTTTGTAAACTTCCCTTTCCAACCTCTCTCTCTTGCTGCAATCATGTCTTCTCTCTCCTGTTTTCCACCATCGAAAACACAACAAGAGAAAGCGACCATATCCTGTGCATGGGAAACCATGTGACAACAGTTGCAACAAGATTAACATGTAATGTAAACATTCATAATTAATATTATCAAACATTCATATCTTTTGATCAAAACTAACCTCTTCAAAACGAAGATGTACAGAGACATATTTGCCACCATTTATGGCACTACGTTTTCTCATTCTTTCAACCAAAGATTCACCTATGGTCAAGATAGGACTTGAAAACCGTAAAGCCTCATAGTTTGCTAAGCATCTAAGATGCTGGACAACTGGAGGAGCATCAAATGATAATCTATTTGCAAAAGGTGAAATCCTTATAACCCTGCATGAATAAAACTGAACTCAATACCACACATAAAATATACCAGCCCCCTTATCTAAAGATAACAAATATATTTGAAGATGAATTTCCTGTTTACTGGGCAAGGTAATAAAAAAAATTTTACAGTAAAACTATCTGCTATCTGTTATGTCCCACAATGAGTAAAGACAGAGACCTAATGTGGTACTCAGGTCATGACACTCTACAGCCTAATGAGAAGTGCTCTCTTCATGGGCTTGAGGCATACCACTAATCGATACATTTGACAAGCAAGAGGGCAAATACATTTAATGATAAAATTTTGCTAATGTTGCCCAAACATATAGGCTTAAAAGTATCTTTCAATAGAAAATTGATTTTATTAAGATCGAAAGAATAAAACATTAGAGGAGGATCATGAATCCTCTATCCTCCCAATCAGAAAACATGAACAATACTCAGCTCTGAACAGTACAGGTATACATACAAAAACCCCTCAGATGAAGCTAGGAACATATTAATATTCTATGCACAGATAATCATACATTACAGAGAATCCTAGCATGTCAATGAAGCTAAATTCACGCCACAACACAACATTTTCCATTCTTTTCTTTCTTTTCCCATCTACCTTGGACAAGGACCAATTTATTCCCAATTGTTTAACTGTAACAATTAGAGATCAATATCAACAATCAAATCACTCATATGAATACATATACTCACTTTTCTTCAAGTAACTTCGGGAGTACCACATCTCTGTAATACTGAATGGATGACCACGCCTTGATCCTGAAATTGTGGACGTTTGTCATATTGTTGCCAAATCTTTCCATTAGGTACCCAGGAATCTTGTCAACCACTTGTACATCATTTTTCAAGTTATCGACAAAATATTCTTCGTCATAAATGTCCTTGAACTTGCTGGACATGAGAAACAATATGGATCAGTCTAGTCTGTTTAAAATTAAATATCTTGATGGCTTAGCCAAAATCATTATAAGTACCAAGAAATTCATTTAAACCAATTATTTTAAAAGCATAAATATAACATAATATTTATGGTTATACACAAGTTCTTAAGAAAATAACGAAGCAAAGCAAGATCTTGTATAATTAATGAAGTTGTATAATCAATTTCTTATGCATCTTTTAGTTTCTTTTGGTTCAAGTTAAACACCTTGGATAGCTACTATTTGACAAGCACAAGTTTGTTTTGCTTAATTTTTACATAAAAATTCAGCCAAAAGCTCTGTGTATAAAGTTGTCTAAAGGCCGTAATAGGGGTTTGATCAGGTTTTTGCTATGAAAAATTTCTTATATTTTCCCCAGTTGCTACCCAGATGAACAACCCTCTTATGGCCATTCTCCAGTATTCCAGAACCCAGATATCATTTGTTCATCCCTTTCACTGCCAATATTTCTTGATGAAGTAGACTTAATCCTACATGGCTTTTAGCCTAGATTACTACGTCTCAAATTTTTTGTGTGATTTCAACTAAATTATGGTTTATTGAGAATATTCGTAATCTGAACCTCACTTTATTACAATATCTCTTGTTGGATATAGGTTTTCCACCTTCTCCGGTGTTGGAGTATTTCTTATGCTCCCCGTAGTTGTAACTCCCTCTCTCCTATATATATATCATAGAATCCAGAAATTAATTTTATTTTTGTATTAAAAATTTGACAATAGCATGTGAAAAGTACACATGTATAACAGTGTTGAATCAACTGCCAACATAAATTGCTAGACTTTCCTAGTCCTGGAAAAGAAAATTTGAAAGACGGCCAAACAAACCAACCTAGGATCTTTCCATATGCTATGATAATGGAAGTTGGGGATCACAAGGGTAGCATTGAGATAGCCAGCCACAGCAACAGCATTGCATACCTATGAACCGTTAACATCATTCACAAAATAAACAAATCAAGATTAATGATAAATTAAGCACGCTTAGAACATATGAAAACAAGGAATCTACAGAAAACACGAACCGATGTCCTTTGCTGATTTAAGCCACCATTAGCTTCTACATATATGTATCCATTTGATTCAGGTAAGCCTATCAACAACATAAAAAATATATATATTAGTAGTTAATCAGTATACTGGCAGAAGATTCAGACATGATTTCCCAGATATATAAATGTGAAAAATATAAAGCAAAAAGATCAAATATAAGGTATCCAAATAAGAAGGGTCCACTTCATAAATTAGCCGGAGATTTAGAGCTTTTGACAAAAAGAGTTTACCTCTCAATTTTATTCTTTTGATAGAATTCTAGGAAGAAGAAAACTTATTAGAGACAATAGAGAAAAAGAATACCAAAAAAGGAGAGGACGAGAAATCCTTCAACACAGAAAAAATTAGACACAACAAAAAGCATGTAAAGATTCGAGCACGTAGCAAAGCTGCCCAATCTGTGCAAGTCAGTAACAGCAAATCCTTGACACAACTGTGAGCTGAACACCCAAGACATGCATAAGATTGAGGGCAAAGAGACATGCTCAAAAATGTGAGCATTCAGCTCCAACCAAAGGAACCAAATGACTTCATAAACTTAGTCAATCTACCAACAAGGGATGACACTAAAAGCACCATAATAATTCTATAGACCAGAAAAAAGTTTAGAGAAAAAGGAAAATGACATCATATACTTGCATCAATACAATCATATTTTACCTTCTGAAGATCTGTTTACGCATGGTTTCCACTCGCCACCTTTATATGGACTCTTCCATATTGTTGATATCTGAAAGGTAGTTACTAGCTTGTCACAAAAAGAAGCCAATTCGACCCCAAAAAAATAAATAGATAAATAAAAAGAAAAAAACAGAAAGAGAAACTAGAACTCTAAAGTATGAAGATCTGTAAACTACTATGGAAGAAACTTACAAAAGACTGACTCAACTTTTCGAAAGAAGAAAAATACTAATCAGAAAAGAAAGATGCATGATCAGAACCAGATGTCCTCTATAGCCAATGGAAAGCCATAATAATCTTAACAACCTTATATTCCTCCCTATCTATACTACTAATAATCTAGGTCAAGTACAAATCTATTAATATAAATAATACAAGTTCAGTCCAATGAATCTCCAAACATAATAAAGTTCCCGAGTCCTAACACCATCATAATCCTAATATTCAAACACAGATTATTCATTAAACAGCTTCCTAGTAGTCAAGGAAAAATCACATGCAAAACGAGAGGCCAATTAGCATAATCTGCTATTCCACAGTTTTGCAATGCTTCGTTAATCAGTTACTCATCTAACTGCCATTCAACCTAGCCACTGGATTCAGACCCGGTAAATAATAGCACTACAAAAAATTCATTACAAAGCTTCCCACAAGCTAATTAGTGAGACTCATCAGAAAGACCAAGCAATTAACAATAACACTGCATAACTAGTCCAGAAGTAAAACCAAATGGCCAAAAAGCTACATTCGAATTCTACATCAAAACAGGCAATTCAACATTCCAAACATCAAAAAGAAGCACTAGAGTATCATTATCTCAGCCTCCCTGTTCTTCCTCTCAAAATTTCCCAATCAAGTGAGAAACACACAACACACACATTCCATCTCCCAATTAACACCCCCCCCCCAAAAAAGAAAAAACCATCAAAATCTACCCAAAAAAAAAAAGCAAAACTTTCGAACAGATTTGAAATCCATTCAAAAACAAGAGGCGAATCTGATTTGAACACAAACCGCATCGGCGGAAGAATTATCTGCATCCATCTCGGGGCGGAGCCTGGCGTAGAGCTGGGGGCTGCGGTAGACGGAGCCTGGTGCGGGGCGGTGCTTGATGACCGGAACGACGTCGAACGAGGCGGAGCCCATGTAGAGGAGCATGCCGGAGATGTAGATGAGCGGCGCGAACAGGAACACCCCCTGCCGCCGCAGCAGCAACGACAGGAACGCCCACGCCAGCCGCTGCGCGGCGGTCCGCCCAACGCCGCCGCCAGGATGCCCCGGAGAGAACCGGCCTGTCTTGGACCGCCCGTGGCGGAGCCTCGGAGACCGCAGCGGCGACGGCGGCGGCGATGGCGTTGAGTGGCCACTGCTCGGTATCCGGTTGTACGCGTGCATTTGGGAGTCAAAATCTCTCTACATCACATCACATTACAACACAACACAACACAACACAAACCTCTTTGTTTCTCTCTCTCCCTCTCTTTCTCTCTCTACCCTTTGAGATTTTGGGGAGAGAAAATCCAGAGGGTGAGAGATGCCCAGGAAACGGCGACGTTTTGGGTCGGATTGGAATTGGAAAAAGAGGAGAACTATGGTCTTTGGGGGGTGGGGGCAGAGAATGGAGGGTGGGCACGTGGATTTGGCTGGCTAGCTAGCTGGGGAATACAATGGCAATGCAATTATGCAGCTCAGTTAGATGAGAGAAAGAAAAGTATATTTCATTTTGTTGTTTGATTGAGAGGGAAGGGCACGCACAAATTCTCTCTCTCTCTCTCTCTCTCTAACCCTTATTTGTTTATTTTATTTTGTGCCCTGTGATGTTGAGAGCAGGCGCGTGAAGAAAGGTATAATATATAATGTGGGTGATGCAGATCAGATCAATGTCTTTCCAACAAATTGTGTTTCTCTTGGAATGGGAATGAAAACTACCACCATCTGGGGGGTGTTTGTGTGGGTGTGGGATTTTAATTCGTTGCTTTCATTTCGTTTCCAGAAGAGGTACAAAAAGACATGATTCTAGTTTTTGACCTTGCAACAAAGAAGAAAATGAAACTTGACAAGTCATGTTGTACATGGTCCTGGTCCAGCTTGCCACTATTCTGTTCTTTTTTCTAAACTTACCGTGTGTCTTTTGTTTATTTATTTACTGAGACTAAAATTATCTTGTCTAGTGTGTAAAAGATGTTTTTAAGTAGCCATATTGTCAACATGTTTTAGAAAATTTCTTGATTGCGGAACTTACAAGGATTTTTTTTTTTTATATTTTTACATGTTCAGACTATATATAACCAAAAAGTGCACCTAATTCTATATGAAAATTTGTTTGGGACTAGAAAATCGAAATAGAGATTACTTAGTTTTTAGTGTAGAGTAGAAAATACAAAATTGTTGTTGATCTTTGCTCTAAGTTGGTGAGGGTGTATCTAGAAAGATATGATACTTAAATAAGCATAAGTCCATAGATACAATATAAATAAGAAAGTGAGCACACTTGAATTATTTATCCAAAAGGTTATTTATAGAAATATAGAGATTTAAATGGGAGAGATTATCTCCTCTTTCCATAAGATTTTCCCTCAAATAAGATTTCCTTTAATCACTTTAGGATCTCTTTAGAAGTGATAAAATAGAATTTCTTTAATTCTAGTTTAGTTACATAATTGCAAAGTCATATATAGCCCGAGACTTTTGACTTAAGCCTTAGGCTCCATCATGCAGCCTATTTACTATTGGACTTATAGACTAGTTTGTAACAAAAATTAGGGAAAGTTGAACTTTAATTCTTTGAACTATAAATCATATGTACTTTAACCCCTAAAGTTTAAAAATATGTAAATCGATTTCCTAAACTTTTGCAAATGTAGATTTTAGTCCAACTAAGTGTATTGTACCTCCCAAACTTTGAATTATGTATAAATAGACCTTATAAACCTTTTTAAATATGTAATATGATATCTTAATTTTTCTTAAATATATAATATTTTGTTAATAATTGATAAAAAAATTAACAAAAGGGTCAATTTGCACATTCAAAAATGTTTAGAGGGTTAATTTACACATTTTTAAACTTCAGGGGTTAAAATACACATAACCTATAATTAGGGTGTAAAGTGTCTTTTTTTCCAAAACTTATACCAAAAAAAAAATGATTAATGAAATTTATTTGAAAATGATTTTTTTTCCAAATCTAAGATATTATAGAAATTTTCAATAAAAAAAAATTTATGGCTAGTAATTGTGGATTATATTAAAGTTTCGAAAACTTGGTTAATATAATGTTTTTAGTGATGGTCCAATCTTGAAAATGCTCAACATTTAAAAAAAAAAAATGCAAAAATACTGAACATCGATCATCCAATTAACGGCATGCATGTTTACATACATCCCTCTCTAGGAAGACAATTTACACATTTAATACTGATACTTTTTACAGAAGTACTTAAATAATATAGATTTAGTTATCCTTAATTCCGTATGCATTACGCTGTGTATAAACTATGAAGCAATTCTAGTTTAATTTATTGTTTAAAGTTGTGTATTATATTTTAAAAATATATAGATTGGCCCTAACTTTTTTAATGTGTATTCTAATTAAAATAAGTATATTATATCTTCTAAATTTTGGATTATATTCAAATTGATATTTGAACTTCTTTAAATGTATAATTTAATATTTTAAATTTTTTAAATATGTGATATTTTTATTAATAATTAATAAAAATTTAATAAAATAATCAATTTATATATTCAAAAAAATTTTAAAAATCTATTTTTATATTTTTAAAATATAAAAATTAAAATGTACATAATCGATATGCTGGGAAGTAAAGTGCTTTTTTTTTTTTCCCTCTAAAAATGTTGTATCCACAACAGATGTACAAGTAATATATAAAACAAAAATGAGCAAGTAATATTATTAATTTTTACTATTATTTTCAAAAGATGTTAAGTTACTTTTTCTTTTGGTGAGTTCAGAATAAAACCATCTATTATTAATTTTAAGAGTGAACTCCTCAAGTTAGTGAAATTGCGGGAGGAATTGATTTTGCAGAAATGTTTTGTGAGGGCATCATTATAGTAAAAAAACAATTAAAAAAAAGACTTAAGAATAACACTCCCAAACATTTTATTATAATTTACTAAATAATATTTTAAGTTTGATCTAATAACTTTTGTGTATGCAGTTCATAAATTACGTTTTTTTTTTTAAAATTAAGCATGGTACCTTTAAAATACACAAGAATCTCACTTCGTTTTGGAATGTTTGATTTGAATATTGTTCAAAAAGTAACAAGACGTGATTCGGGTCACCTGGTAAATGAGGGTGACCATTAGAGTGGAATGGAATCTGGACACACGATATTGCGCCAATTTCCATACTCTAATGGTGGGTGGTATATTTGCAGCGACTTCAGTACTTAAGGCGGCAACAATTAAGAGATACTAGAATTATGTAGGATTAAATAACTTATCAGAGCTCCTAATTCAATATTTATAGTAAATGATTTGTTTTACTTTTGGAGTGCCTGTTCACATGCACCTTATAAAATATGGTATATAATGCACTATATATTATTCGATGCTTAATGTGGTCTATCACGAGTAATTTAAAGTTTTTTCCTAATAGCTGGTTATGAAAACGATAAAAATACTCAAATAATTGGTCTCACAGCATCATTGTTTTTTTTTTTTTTTGACATTGGTAAAAAGTTACTAAATAAGACTTTCTTACCAGTATTTTCAACAAATATGCTGGTAAAAAAGAGTTTTTTTGGTCATTCTTTTTTCAGAATATTAGTTAATAAGTTTTATATATATATATGTATACACACACACACACACATTTACTAACATTTTAGGAAAATTTACCAGCATCCTATAATCTTTATTATCTGAAACAAAAAAAACTATTTTCTTACCAGCGCTTTCAGTGAATTTACCATCACCCCATAATCTTTGTTATTTTTTTCAAGTTTTTATTTTCCATAAACTTATTAACATTTTTGGCAAATTTACCAGCATTTTGGACAAATTTATTAGTGTCTCATATAATTATTGTTTCAAATTATTTATTTTTTCCAAAACACTAGTTAGTAAGTTATATATATATATATATATATATATATATATATATATATATATACTTAACAGTATTTTAAAAAAATGACAAAAAACTCCTTCTTATTTGTGTCTTTGTCAAAATTGCTGGTAAGAAACTCTTTTCGTACCAGCATTTTAGCCAAATTTATCAGCGTCCTATAATCTTTGTTACTTTTTTTTAAGTTTTTATTTTCCAGAAACTTACTAGCATTTTTGGCAAATTTATCAATATTTTGGATAAATTTATCTATATTTTGGGCAAATTTACTAGTATCCCATATGATCATTGTTGCTTTTATTCAAGTTATTTATTTTTTCCAGAAACTTACTAGCGTTTTGGGCAAATTTACCAGCATTTTCAGCAAAAACGCTGGTAATTTTTTGGAAAAAAATTTAAATGGAACAATGATCATATAGAACTAGTTATCTGAGTATTGTTGTCGTTCTCTTCACTTTTTCTTTATAGTCACGTATGACTTCTGAAAACCAGGTTGTTAGGTGGCTAATAACAAATCTCTACAGTTTAATTAGCATTTTACTTAAGAAAATCATCGGATTTAACTTAAGATGTAGGTGGGACAATGGTGCATTACTAACTATGGTACATGTTAGAAAGCCCCACTTTTTGGGATTTAGTTTTGCTTATCTTAAAGTTGGCAAGAGATAAGTAATCACTTTCTGGGATAATAAGTCCTTGAAGCTCGCTACTCCTGTACCAGCTTTGTATGTTCTGGGCTTTTTGTGCCTTTGCCATGTTGGGTCTTTGGCTTAATTTGTAACAAATATTAGTTTTTCATTCATTGGTATTTATTTGTATATGTTATTAATAACTTCCTATGTTTTAATTATTGTTTGGTGATCTTACAGATTGAAATTCCAACAATAAGCCAGATTAAAAAAAAATTTCCAACAATAAGATCACAAAAAAATTATTCTTATCCAATATAGTTTTTTGAAAAAGTTTTGTTCAACATTCCTACACTTTCATTTTGATATAGGAGAGGGTTAGCGCTACTCCGATGGCATATATGAATATTTTTTTTGCTTTGCGAAGTGTCTAACCGGTTTTTGCAATGCTTGTTAACAAAATTTGTTAACAATTCAATAGTGGAAAGTACTAAATAAATTAAATTTTTAATATATTAAATATTACACTTTTTCTTAATAATTTCAATTTTCGAATCATTAATCAATATTTTGGGGTATTTGTTAGCAAAACTCATGATTAAAATACTCATCCTTTTATTATCATGTTATGAAACAACTCCACTCATAACCACCACCTACTAGAGGCCACTTTTCAGTTTTCACTGTTGCCCATTATCGAAATATGTCCACTCTCCACCATTATCGGTAATTAACGATGAGTGGCAACTGCAAACATGTTCGCAATCCATTCGATGTCATTCACGAGAATTTGGCCATCTTTTTTCACCTAAGCTGATGACATCGGCCACCATTGTTGCTAACCGGAATTTAGCCACCCTTGATGTTGCTGATAATCTAAGTATCCAATAGCTTCAGCTACAAATATTGGTCACTGAAATGTGGCCACCTTGTGCCTTTATTGACTGTTAAAATATGGTGGCTAGTGGGTTTGACCTTCGCCGCCAACCATTTATCAGCAAAATCGAGCCATCTCCTTTCAAGTAATTATCAATAATGTTATGTGAATATCATTCCTAATCATATTTGTTACTGTCTAGGTTCGTGGGAATCATAAAGCACCCGCGAGACTAAAATGTAATAAGGAAGCATTCTTCATGGAGCATAGTAGTAGAAGAGGGTTGAAGAAGAAATTCTCTCGTATTAGGTAGATGAACAGTATATAGTTCAAAAGTAAACATTTATTTTTTTTTCCTTCACATCATGATATTTTATTATAGGAGAATTTTTAGACGAGGCATGTGTCACGTTAGACATGCAATAAAAACCCGCGCATTTGGTGAGAATTTCAGTTTTGGACTTGTCGTGAAGGCCGCATAATGGGCCCATAGGAGCTGTCACTATTTGAACGGTTACAAGAACACATAACAATCAGACCAAAAAAAAAAAAAAGGAAAGAACCTTCAACACTGTAAATCATAAAGGAAAGGAATGAAGTAACGAGGGGTGTCTTGGAATTGTGATGGGGTGTTTGGCTGATCAATGGGGAAGAAAATGTTCAGAGGGAAAAAGAAGAATCACTAAAGTTTGTATGATCAATTATTCAATTGTTAGGACCAACCAGCATAGGTCTAATTGCTTGAAGCCTCGTAACTGGTTGATCCCGGTAGATTTTTATGATGCTCACGGAAGGTATTGCAGTGTTTGATGTTCATATATAAAAGGTTAAAGCTAGTTTTTGGTCCATGTGCATCTCCTAAATTTTGGTTTTAGTCCTATACTAAAAAAATTTTGGTTCAAATCCCTATAATACTACTCCATTAAGGAGTTAGTCTCAGTACTTAGAAAATTATTAGACGGTATTAGTTTTTACTAGCATGGTTAATAGAATCTAACATAAATACGTTATATTGTTAATATAGTTATGAAACAACTTCTTTTAGATATTTTTTAGGCCCAAAATGATATTTTTTCAAATATAGAAAAGTAGCTGAATCAATATTAAAATGGCATTTTGTAAGCCGAAATATCCTCAATTAGATTTTATCATGTTTCATGTCAACTCTTGTTAATTATGTAAGCAAAAATTAACACTTTTAATAATTTTTTAATGATAAAAACTAACTTAATATCATTATAGAGATCCAAACTAAATTTTTTTTACTCTGTTGCCATTAAACTAAAATTTTTTTACTATAGAGACTAAAGTCAAAGTCTGGATAACATAGAGAGGCCAAAAGGGCAAAAGCTAGTTTTAACCTATATAAAAAGTTTCTTTCGGTCCTTTCAATTATTAAAGAACCATGTGTTAATTTTTAAAGAATTTAGGCTATATTTAGATAAACAATAATTAATAGAATGCAATGGAATAAAGTAAAGTGGAGAGAAGTAAAATAAAATAGTTTCACTCTATCATTTAGATATTTAAAAATAGAATAAAATAAAATTTACACTCCATTATTTAGAAATTAGAGTGAAAAGGAATTAAATAAAAAGATGAGGGATCTCATCTGTTACTCCCCGATTTAGGAGAAGAAAAAGATAAATGTTTTTTATACTTAAAATTTATGGCCACACTCTTTTATTGGGTTTCTTAAAAATAATAAAATTTAAAATTTAAAATAAAAGCCAATGACTTGAATGGTTGATGTGCAATGTGTCGAGGAGTAAGTTAGTGAAATATGCATCCATATAATAGCTCTTGAAAAAAAAAAAAGATAATATAATTGAATAAGATAAAATCCATCCTATTTTCTATCATTCCATTTCATCTTTTTTTCATAATTAAATAATAAAATTTTTAATTATTCTATCTCCTTTCATTTTATTTTATCTCCTTCCACTAATTTAGATATAGCCCTGGTTTATTTAATGGAAAGCTTACAATTGCTCATTTCATTTTTCTTTGTTTTCTATATATTTTTTACTAGAAAGATATATATTAATATTTGAATAATTTGATTTATTTATTAAGAAATGAATAAGTATATGAAAATATAAAAAAATAAAGTATACTAACTTTTTGTTCGTCGATAAATAAACTAAATTTTTAAATTAATATATAATTTTTCATTAATCAAATAAACCAAAAAAATATATATTTTGTGAACATTAGATGCTATAGATTTTATGGTGAGCATAAAACTTTTCTCAATGAAATTTAAATTCCTTTTGACTTTAGTTAACTATTGTTGTCTAATTTCTTGGTTTAGCTTTCTTTTATTTCAGACACACCCATATATATATATATATATTGCTGTCTAGTGTTATTATTAATTTGTTTCTTAAACCAAATGCTCTGCAATACCATTTAAGAAATATCACCTTTTATTAAACATTTATAATCACTTAAAAGATAAATCAATAAATAATGTATAATTTGTTTTAGGTTTTATATTATTAATATGGTAAACGGTTAGATTAAATGCATAAATATGGGATTAAGGGCAAAATTACGGTAATATGGTTTCGTTAAAAACCGCCGTTGGCGGTTTTTGCTGGTTCAAACTAGCACGCATGCATGCATCCGCAGAAATAACGCGTGGCAGCTCCCCATAAAATCGCCAGTGGCAGTTTTTGAAAAATTTTCGCAAAAGTTAGGAATCTCTGCATTGGATAGCGTGAAAAACTACTAATGGTAGTTTTTAATGCAGGAATCTCTGCAACATATCAAATCCTGCTCCCTCTCTCCTAACGTGTGTGTGTATATATATATATATATGAGTTTATGAATGTTTGAGAAGAGAAGCTTTCCAAAGAGAAATAAGAGAGTGTTTGAGTTGTGAATAAGAAAGAGAGAAAGAGGAAGTGAGGAAGGGTAGACTATAGTGCATTTGTTTGAAAAAAAATACAAAGAAGAAGAGAAATATTAAGGGATTAAAAATAGTTCATGACTCAACAATGAATTCATACAGACATATTTTAGAACAAATTCGTGCTAAAAATGTAAGTATTATTTGTTCAAAATAAATTTTTGACATGTGAAATTTTATTATTAACAATGATAGATGAATTAATTTTATTATTAATTATCAAAATTATAAAAAATAATTAATAAAAATTAATTAATAATATTGTAAAAAAATACTTGTTTTGTTCTGGACATTTATAATTTTATTAGTATCAAAATTTTTGCTTTTAATTAAATGTTTACTATTGACTTTTTTTTTTAATTTGAAATTAAGCAATTAATATATATACATATGGTTGCACTCCAAGTGCATAGTTTTTTCAAATACTATATACGAAAAAAAGACCCACAAATTAACTTACCAAACCTATATGTTAACTAATTTAGTTTATCTTTAAGTATTTTAAGGAAGCTAATCATGGAGTAAAAAAAAATGTTCTATTTTATTTTTTTATATTTTTAAAGATGTTCTATTTTATTTTTTTATATTTTTAAACAAATAATAATAATAATAAAATATCATATTGCATATCTTATTAATCTCAGTTTGTTTACTATTTATAACAGGGGATAAGGCCATTGTGACTTCGTCACTTACGGATGATGCCACCCAAGGCCGAAATATGTGAGCATTTACAGCAGGTTGGTCTTGATCATGTTGCACAGATTTGCCAAATGCAAATAAACGGCTCCATTATTAATGCACTTGTTGAACGGTGGAGGCCGGAGACACACACATTTCACCTTCTTCACGGGGAAGAAGATATAGCTATTTTACTCAAACTCCACATCGATGGTCTACCTGTCATTGGATTTACTAATCCCAGCGCCATAGCCCTTCAAAATATGTGTGAAGAGCTACTTGGCGGCCAACTTGGCCAGTATAATATTGATGGATGTGCAATAAAATTAACATGGCTCACACAGCATCTTGGTTCGCTTCATATTAATTCTAACATCGCAAGAGCACAACATGTTTGTGGATATATATTATCTCTGCTGGGGCATATTCTGATACCGACCAAAAGTAATTCAGTAATCCATGGAAAATTCTTGCAACTATTAGTGAATTTAAATGAAATTAGGCTTTATAGCTGGGGATCAGCAAGCCTGGCTTTTCTATATAGAGGGCTAAATTGTGATACATGCAATGATGTGAGAGAAATTTATGGTTGCATAATATTGCTACAAGTGTGGGCGTGGAATTGGCTCCCATGGTTGGCTCCAATACCAGTTGAACCAATAGCTTTTTCTCTTGCTCTCAGGTAATTTACATTTAAACAAATTATTGGTCAGGTATAATACTATTTGTATTTCTGATTTATTTTTAATAATGCAGTTTATATGGCAACCATATGGGGATGACGCTATTAATGCCCATATACTAGATGACATCAGAGGCAAGCAACTATTATGGTCAACTATTAGCCCATTAATTTGCTTTGAGGTATTAGAGTAGCACGCAGCTGACCGAGTAATGCATCAGTTTGGATTTGCTCAGCATATTCCTCTCCCACCCTAAAGTCTAGAGGGATTCCACAACAAAGACTTACGGAGATTAAGAGAACCAAGGAATTGGAGAGCCTTGCATGATGATTGGGTCACTATGTGGGACCACCAATATCATCGTATATTACAGGGAATTCCTATTAACAATTATAATCCTTCTGCTGAATATTGGGAATAGTATACACAATATGCGATTAACTGGTTTTGGTCGTCCCCGCAGATGCAGCAGCCAGCCTCGCAGCAATAACAATTTCCTATCCAACCGCCCCTTCCTCAACAGCAACAATTCCCTATGGAGCCACCACACTCCCAGCAGCATCATTATCCCATGCACGGGTATCCCGAGCAGCACTTTCCTGCACCTTCAACACAACCGAATGAGGAGTTGTATTGGTCTTCACGGGGAGAACAATGACGGCCATTTCAATGGGATCAACAACCCCCACAACAGCAACCAGCACGAACGTCGGTAGATGCAACTGGTATCCGTCGTGGTTCAAGAAGCAGGGAATCACGGGGGAGGTCTGTTGACTGCAGTAGTAACAGTGGAATATCTCATGGGTTACTGTACACCTATGATTTTGTCATTAATGATGCTCAATCTATCCAACAAGCAGCTCCCCCTTGTGAGTTTGACCTAAATGCGGAGGCGTCTAATGAAGAGGTGCCCATACAGGAGGTGCCTATGCATTGGGCACCCATACAGGAGGATGTATACCGACCAAAGATGTGACACCTGATTATAGGATTACATCTCAGTCAATATTTTCCTCGGATGATCAATGGTCGGTGCCACTTATGCAATAGGAGACGACCCCGCAAGATACATCTGCATTTGCCTCTACAGTGGAGCCTGAAGTTGGTGGACATGAGGCTAGAGCAGATGAGGCTAGGGGGAATGAGGTTAGGGGAGATGAGGCTGGGGGAGATGAAGGTGTAAGGGATAATGGTGGCAGAGGAAGAAGACGAAGGGAATTACTTTCTTATGTTCTACGTCCATTTACATATTCCCCTGTTAGATATACCACCTTGGATGATACATAGGCTAGTAGTGTTCTTTATTACAGTTCACAATAATATTTTAGTGTTTAATTTATTGTAATGTAGATATTCATTTAGTTTCCATATTTATGTATAATTAATGTTGTATTGTTATTCTTATGCTTGTTTTACCAATTTATTGTAACTGAATTAAAGGTTTACATTTATTTCTAACTAATGGATTTCTTTTTCATTTTTTTTTACCATCTATTTTTTTGAAAAAGATTAAAAGCTCCTCAATTATAATATATATAATTGCTTTGCTTTGTTATAAAAACTAATGATTATCCATTATACAATATTAAATAAAGTGATAATAATTAATTAAAAACTCAATTGTACAATTAATATAACAACTTAATTCAATAATACACAAATTCATTAATAATAACAACTTAATTCAATCATCACAACATAAAAAATAGTAACAATCTATAAATAACTACTCAATACTATGAACTAGACCCAGGAGCGTTTGGACATCGGCTGTGACTATGGCCCTCGCCTCAACAAAGACCGCACCGTCGTGGGCTTCGCATCTCACGCATGTCCATTTTATGCAGGAAACGGGTTGATTTGAGACGTTCTTTTATTGTGTGCTTCAATGCAAGATTAGGGCAAAGTCTTGGGTCTCTATACTGGCGCCATATACTTTCGTTACCTATGACCCCAAACTTCTTTTTGTAAACTTTACATATCTCACTGATTCTGTTGATATCATCAACATAAGCTCGCCAATCAACGTTCTGGCTAGAGCAACAGGCAATCACATGACGATATGGAAATCGATCTATTTAAAAGTCACCACAATCACAATGCCTTTGCTTTAGGTCAACTCTATAATCTTAGCTGTTAGATAGCTCCTGAACATGAAAAACTTTATTTCGTCTATCGAATTAACTGACACGGAGTTTCTAGATGCTTGTTTGTTTGATTGAAGTCGAGTCGTCATGGTTTCGGAGAAAATATGTCCAGTATTTTTTCACGTGTGTGCCTCATTACCTTTACATGCAAATAGCTCTGCTAATCGAAAGTAAGTTGCTCGAACTAGTGCAGTGATGGGAAGATTACGAGCCCCCTTTAGACAGAGTTCACGCACTTGACTAAATTCGTGGTCATGTGAACTCACTAATGTCTACCATCATATGCTTGCACCCACTTTTTTCGTGGAATTTCATTAAGCTAATCTGTATATACCTCTCCACGTTCCTGCATATGCTCGTAATGAATATTAAATTTACGCTCCGTCCTAGAATACCCTACAAAACACAATATGGTTGATATAGTATTTCTCAAAATGGCATTTACAAGTTTAAACAAAATATCAATTACCCATGCGGAAGATGAGTTTGTGCAAGTAAGATGCCTTAAATCTTCGCAAGAAATTGGCAGCGATGTGCCTAATATAATACATGTGGAATGCTTTCGAAGGTTCCCACCGGCCATTACATCTGCACTCTAACCATCGATAATAGCAAAAGCAATTAGCAATATATTTTGATTGCTATCTTGTGCAACTGCCACCAAAAGAGCCCCTTTATATTTTTCATACAAATGTGCCCCATCAACCTATACGAGTGGTTTGCAGTGTTTAAATACTCTAATACAGAGACCAAAACTCCAAACACACCCAACATAATATTCGTATGTCCGGAACTAGTTCATCTCCGCAATAAGCCTATGCAGCATCTAACTGAACAACTGATCCTCGAACAGTATTACACATTGCTATACACCATTGCGGCAAAGCTTCAAACAAGGCTTTCCACTGACCAAATACTTTCTCGATGGCCTTTTGCTTTGCCATCCATGCTTTTTGGTATGTCGTCATGTATTCGTACCAAGATTAAATATCTGCAATCACAAATTTAATCTTAAAATAAGGATCAAATTCTACCATGGGTTTGATATATTCTGCAATTGTGTCTGAATCTAACTTTGTGTGATCCTGTGAAATCCTTGCCCTAATGCAAGTGTGTGGGCCATTATACTTCTTAATTTATCAATAATACTTATTCTTCCTGAAACTAACCCTAACAAGCCATCCACAATCTACGTCAAAGTGTACACATTTACAATAAAAACGTCATTGCTTATGACTCATACACTTGGTAATCCACTCATTTTAATATACTGTAATGCGTAATTGCCCGTATAACAGCTTCTCTATCACTAAACTGCATTTCAACACCCAATTCTCCATCTATAGCAGGATCATCTATAAAATATTAAATATTATAAATTAAATGAAATTAAAACAGTAACAAATTAAATATATAACAATTAATACGGTAACATAATAGAACTACATCTATAATCTAATATCATAACTAATAATTTTTAAATCTCACATAATAAATTTTTAACTAAAAATAATGATTAAAATGAAATGTCAGTGACTACATACCTAGATTCACATATTCTAGAAACTTAGGTGTATGTATAACTTCAAGATCTAAAGCAAGCACGAATGATGGCTCCCCAAATGGATGCTGACTAGTCACCATTGTGTTTGATATGTGCAACTGCTCGTCATTTACATCATTATTTGCTTCATCATCTGCAGTATCATCACCGCTTTCATATTGGCCTTCAAAGTCTTCATCATCACTTTCACTGATGTTTTGTTCTCATTCTATCTCTCTTTTCTGGAATTGTGTCTGGCTCAAGTTCTTCCTCCTCATCGTCAGTTTGATGATAAGAGGCAACAGCAGCTTCTGTAAAATTGACATACAACTCAACAATAGAAATTTGTAATTGATGTTGTTGATGTATCCGAAATATCTGTTGAAGGTCACCATCATCACATATTGGAATTGCTTGGTATTGCATGAAACCAACAAAAATCAAGATTAGACATCTATATGTTATTTTCTCCACTGGTTTCGGGGTCTCAACTTCTATGCATCGACAAAGCCCACTCTCTAGATCCGCAAACAAAATAGTATATGGAATAGAGAAATATGCTGGCTTCTCACATATAAATGTCAACACCTTCACTTGTATTTATAAGATTATCACCATTAAAATATACCACTGTATTTGCACTCATTTTTTTTCTTTTTTCTATTATCTACTACGCTCTATTCTCCACTCCTTATCTTAAATTCACAACGCAAACATCTATAAACGAGTAATGAGGAAGAATTGAGTTTATATAGTAGAGGAGTTAAAAATCACTAGTGGCAAGTTTACCATAGTCAAAAATCGTCAATGACATTTTTTGACCTCAACAGTAACATATCCGTGAAAATTTAAAAACTTAGCCAAAACCCACAAGTGGTGATTTTTATTAAAATATTTTTCATCCTCAAAACCCACCACTAGCGATTTTTCAACCGACAGCAATTTTCAAATAAAAATCATCAGTGGCGATTTTTTCCTGCTTCCCCACAACCTTGTAAATAACTCTTAAATCCCATATTCATGTGTATATTTTTTTAAATCCCATATACATTAAAAAAGACCCTTTGTTTTAAACTCATTAATCAGAGTTATATTTTTCAGCAAATAACTTTGCCTTTTCCAACATACACTTCCCTTCTCATTCAGCACCTTTTTAAGATTTTTATTTGAGTTTAATTGGTATGCACTGTCAATATAAAATTATTTTACACTATTAATCAATAGAAATAGAAGAAAGTGAGAAATCATAATGGGTCCCTCATTATAATAGATAGTTATTTATATGAGTTAACATTTTTATTGATTGACAATATAAAATTATTTTACACTGTCAGTATATTTAAATTAAATTCTTTTTATTTTGGGTTAAATAATAGAAAGAAAAAAAAAAAAAAACTGAAGTATAACCTAATTTTCACGGGTTTATAATTTGCACACGCAAATAGAGAAAAAAAAGAGTAAACCACCGACCTGGTCACCCTCAAAAGAAAGTGGCCGATACCAAATCGAAAGGAAGCCCTAGATCATCAACACGCACACGAACGCCAAAGAAGCTTCCTTCTTCTTCTCCTTCTCCTTCTCCTTCTGCGAGAGCGAATAATCATTCATGGGAACGCCGGAGACATCACGGGAGCCCTGCCCCGACCGCATCCTCGACGACATCGGCGGCGCCTTTGGTATGGGCGCCGTCGGGGGCTCCGCCTTCCACTTCCTCAAGGGGCTATACAACTCCCCAAAGGGTTCCCGCCTCGTCGGCGCGTCGCAGGCCGTGCGCCTCAACGCGCCGCGCGTGGGCGGCAGCTTCGCCGTGTGGGGTGGCCTCTTCTCCACCTTCGACTGCTCCATGGTCTACCTCCGCCAGAAGGAGGACCCCTGGAACTCCATCTTCGCCGGCTTCGCCACCGGTGGGTTCCTCTCCATGCGCCAGGGGCTGTCCGCCTCCGCACGCTCCGCTGCGTTCGGCGGCGTCCTGTTGGCCCTCATCGAGGGCGCAGGGATCATGCTCAACAAGGTCCTCAGCGCTCAGCAGATGCCGCCCAACATTGACGAGGCCATGCCGGGTTACCCTCCCGGTGCCGGGTTTCCGGGTCAACCCGCGGGTCATCCTGTTCCTCCTCCTTCACCGCCGCCTGCGGATTCGGAGAGTAAGCCGTGGTTTGGAGGGTTTTTCAGTGGAGAGAAGAAAGAGGAACCTGTTTCCGGTGGTGGTGGTGGTGGTGGTGGAAGCGAGACGAAGATTCTAGAGAGTTTTGATGCTCCGCCTGTGCCCAATTTCGAGTACAAGTGAAAATTTGGTTTTGGTGGGTAAGGATTGAAGGGTCGAAGAAGAAGAAGATCGAATTTTTGAGCTAGGGTTTTGGTTAAGTTTTACTTTGGGGGTCTCATAGACCAATAATATTGTATCAGCAAGTATAGTTTTGTTTATGTAGACCTTTTGTTGTTTATTGTTATTATTAGTGTTCTTCTATTTGGCGTGCTTTTGATTTGAAAGTCTGGACCTTGTTAGATGGATAAATGGATTCAGGGTGCGATTGCTCTCTGGAAATGTTCTGTTTCACTCTTCATTCGCGTTTTTTTTTGTTTTGTTTTAATTATTTTTCATATCTTTCTGTGTTTGGAAGTTGCATAGATGATGGCAGGGAGTGACTCATTCATTGAAAAGCAAGTATTGGAGTGGAATAGAAATTGTACGGTACCTTCTTATTCTGGTCCTTCAATAGGCCTAATGAAGGAGAGAAAGGAAAATGCATGTTATTCTCTTCTTGATCCCTCAATTTGGAGAGACAAAATATGGACGTTTTCGTGTAGTCATTTCCTTCTTTGTCAGCCTCACTCTTGCCATCTACTCAAACGTAGCTTAAAAGATGTTTGATTTCTGTTGTTTATGTATTTGTTCTGCTCTTTCCTTCAAGTTACACCTTTACTATGTTAGGCATCTTCAATTGATAGTTAATATATATAATTCGGATCGGAAGTTAATTTGTTTAGAATTTCGAGCCACCAATTTAGCAGTTAATTCAACAGAAAAATTATGATAGGACTTTATACATTCAATACAACTTTGATAAGATCTTGGACACTGTAAGTCCTTTTTATTTATGTTATCAACAAGTACACAACAACTATTGCTAGCATGTTTGGTCTTCTTGTTGTCCAGCTCCAAACCATGGTTTGGACAAAAAGCTACTCTCTCATAGCTTTTGCCCAAACCATGATTGGGGAGTTGCAAAGAGAAATACAAACATGCACTTGACCTTTGAAGCACTGTGTTGAGAATTTCGTGTATCCAGTGGCCGCGTATCGGATACAACTTGACCCCATTTCCTTTTGTTGTTTGGTTTAAAATTTTAATACTGGATGAAAACCTATTTACTGTACACCTCATGACATGGCTCTGATATTGCTCAACCGCCTCTTTGTCGAGCTGGGGGCTCAACCTTGTTGGCTGCTGCAATGAGCTCAACATTGGTACACCTGATCGTGTAGTGTTGATGCCTGTGTTGTCACCTTTACTGCCATGCATTGTTGGAGGGCCAAATTTAAACAATCAGGTTACCTGATTTAGGCCAAGAGTACGGTGCTTTCACACTGTCACTTGCTTCCAGGTAACAGTTCTCAAAATGGGTATTTTTGTTTTGTGTGTGTGTGTGTGTGTGTGTGTGTGTGTGTGTGAAGTTTTGAATTTTGGCATGTTTAGTGGTTATGGTAGATATGGGTGTCTTAAATAATAGATGCTTGTCTATTCCCAGTGTACTCTATGATGAAACTTGAAAGCAATTTGACAACTAACAAATTTGTTGTTGCAAGTTTGTGTTATTATTGTCAGATTAGCATCCAAGTTACATAACATGTGCACTCTGTCACATATGCCTTCACATAAACAGGTGCTATTGATTTGAATAATGAACTGGTGAATCTTTTATGTTCGGCCACTAGCAATGAAAGTATTGTGGCCTTGCAAGCAAGAAAAGGGTAGCATTTTCATAGAAATATTTCATATAAGCAACATTTGCTTTCTCTAACTTTGAAAGACTGAAACTGAGATTTATAAATCCATTTAGGCCACTTTTTTCTAACCATCAAGTCCTTGCAAGTGGAAGTGAATTTGATTGTTTTTGAAGATCTATAATTTCATGAGTGGCCTGAATTTGATTGTTCATGAGTATCTGTCTTTTTCTTGAGTGATCTTTACTGCATTCAGTTATTACTGTTGATGTTTGTAAAGAGGCGACACAATCAACATGGTGCTGAATATGGCTAGCCTTCAACTTCATAGCAGCATTTCCATTTTATTATCCTGTTATATCTATATCAAATGGGTTGAGACTTGACACTGTGATAACTGATAAGCCTAGCTCCTGAATTGTTTTTCTAACATTTGTATACTGTGTACAGGCTACCATTGCATTGGAAACTTTACAGGTATGTGCTCCCTTGACAAAGTTGCTTGGCATGTATCAAGCTAAGGTGTACTATAACTACACAATCACAGTGAACTAACATTCATGATTATATATCTCATTTTCATGATATGATTTTTATGTATATATTAGAGGTCTCCTATGGGTATTGTATTTTATTTATGTGCTTTATATATTAAAACACATAACAGGACTATATTTGAAAGAAAAAATAGAACTAGATAGTGTTCCCATAACACCGAATATAACCACCGCTTTTGTAAGAATAAGAATATGACCATTAGAGAATGGGTGAGCGATTCGTTGGTCCGTTCAAGCTATGGACTAATGTTTGTCCCATGTAAGAAAATTCAAAATAAACCCCCGAACATTCCCCAATAATATTGCAAAATAGGGACTTGGGTTTTTTATTTGCAAACAAAGTCTCTCTCTAATTTCCCATTTTCTATCGGAGCAAAGTGTGCGGCGATGTAAATCTTAAAGCCAGCATGTAAATCGTAAACCCGGTAGGATGGTGCTGCACTATACAGGTATTTCGATCTGCAAAGAACATAGCCTTTCGTAGACATAGAAGTGGAGAGGGGGTTAAACATAGTCTTTTGTTGAGGTTGTCCTCAGAGAGTTCTCGATCTGCAAAGGGCCAATCTGACAATCCCGGAGGGTACATAACCGTCACAGGTGACCGGACAGGCTGTCCAACTGGCAGATTCATGGTGTGTGTTACGAAGTAGTGATGGTTTGAAAGTTTTATTTATTTATTTATTTATACAGTTAATTTTTTGTAATTTTCAGGCAAGTAGCCCTTATTAATTTGTTTTGCTGCTGGTCCAAAAAGTTTGTTTTTCTCATGCAAGAGAAAATGGTTCATGGTAAATTGATGTATGGTCTGTTGGCTGTATTTCATGGAACTGATGGATTGAAAGCCATTATTTCCTGGTAGAGATCATGTGCATCATTGCGTCTACTTATGGAGGTAACTCATTCAGAAGTCTCATTCAGAAGTCTCCAATGCTTGAAGAAGTTCAAGATTTATTGATTTACAATTGTTTTTATGGTTGAAATGATTAACCTCTTAGATTTTGAGCTAATCCATTACTAGAGAGATACACTATCGTTTAAATTTTATGTTTTTTGCCATCATCAGTACTTGTTAAGAGTAACATAATGAATTCAACAATCATGGATTGATTACTCACATCTACATGTTGCACCATAGATGCTTTTAGTTCTACTTTTGGTATGGTAAATTTGTATTGATCTGTGTATCCTTCAGAAAATGTTTCTGCATCAATTCCTCTGCTGGACATATGTTATCAATGTTCCACATTGCAAACCTAGTGATTGGCTTTGACTATTGATTAACGTGGTATGCTCTGTTTAGTGGGTTAGTAAGGCTTCATGCTGTTGTCTTAGCATGCTCACAACTTACGAGTTCAGATTATGACAGTTATCACAAGATTTACTAGCAGTTATGGTAGCTACAATAAGAGTTTGGAAAGTGGCTGACATAAAGCATAGTCATTTAGTCAATGAATTGATATCAATTGTTGTTTTACGAAATTGAAACTTTGTTTTCTCCTTCACACTTCACATGAAGGTATTATTTCTTTTTTCACTTGAAATCAAGTTATTAACCATGCTTCCCTGTCCAGAAGATCTGGATGAGAGTCCATTTGAGAAAACCATTCTTTGACAACCCTGATGTTGTTTTGTCCTGACATCTTAGAGTCATGGCGACTTCTGCCTCAACATTTGACCTGGTCTAATGCATATTAAGTTCTCTCATCATATCCTTGCTAAGTGCAACATTACTTCCAATTTACACTTTCATATCCATCATGATTTTTTGATCTTCCAATTATGGTAATGTAAAATGTCAGTATTAACCTGTAAATATGATATGCTAACCCATACTCTTGTCAATGACAAAAAAAATGGGGTTAGTTCCGCTCAGTTTCAGTAGTGTTATGTCATTTGTCATTTAACTGTTGCTAAGCTTCATATTAGTCTCATAAGTACTGGCATTTACATTAAGATGATTAAATTCAAGTCTTGTGCTAGTGCTTATTTTCCTTCTTTATATTGTTCATTTCAATTGAAGATGCACTGGCACACCCCTACCTGACATCTCTGCATGACATAAGTGATGAACCTGTGTGCATGACTCCCTTCAGCTTTGATTTTGAACTATATGCTTTGACTGAGGAACAGATGAGCTGATATACCGAGAGGCTCTAGCATTTAGCCGTGAGTATCAGTAGTGATAGTAATGTTGTCATTGGGCTTGAAAAGTGTGATGTCTATGTCCATTGATTAAGAGATTTATGAATATATATTAATCATCTGAAACCGGATGACCTTGGGGTTGAATTATTTTGATTAGAGGCATGATTGGCAGACTGCGACTATTATAAGGTATTTGTATTGGCTTATTTGCTTCATATTATTGTCCAATTCATTGGCTTGAGCCAACTTCTAATAAAACCATTCCCCTCTTAACTTCTTAAATTTGCACTCCTCCGGGTTTTATATATTACTATAATTATCTTTTGAAGCATAACCATGGCATGGGTAATGTGTACTGTGAAATTAATATTTTTTTTTTGACTTTTCATCTTGTAGTGTAAAAATCTTTATACTTTTCATGAATAAAGAATGCTAGTACTTTTCATGATTTAAGGCCCCCCAAAAAATTCTAATTGCATAGCAATCAATGTGCCCTTGGAAGGCAAAACTGCATACGGTTCACACGTGGGAAGAGTAAATATTTAATTGCTCCTAACGCCCAACTGGTAATTCTCGGTGAGTTTTACTCGAGAAGTTCAAGTTCCTAGAGAACAGCAACTACAGACAAAAACACTACGACAGCACCTAAGTAAGAAGAAAGCCCACACTAAAGAATGTGTGGGATATGCTTCTGTCTGTGCATATGCCACTGATGCGAAATGATAGTGGATATGCTTCCAATAGTCTATTCGTCCCTGGAAACAGTCCCTCAACTCGCATTGAAGCAACCTCAGGAATTTCATCATACGTGTTGGTCTTCTTATTAAATGAGTGCCTGTGTTTAAACAAAAAGTAACATCCCAATTGAGCTAGTCACATAATTAGACCAACAATGAACCGGCCACTCAATTGGTTGCAGTAAAGAATGCAGGTAGTGAATTATGTAGCTACTTTAGCAACACTAAAATCCACCCCTCCGGTCCTCCTTCCTTTCTTAAGTTCTGCTGTTTCTTGAATAATGGAACTGTCTACCAAGAAAGATAAAAGTATGAGTCTCGTGCCACTTGATATATTTTACAATAAGAAGTATCTATCAAGTGAGCAAAGAATTTAAACAGAAAGGGCAAGAAGTCTTATCAAATGCAATCTTTGGCACACTAATAAATAAAGATGTCAAATATCAAGATAAAAACTGGCACACAACACAAACTAAGATAAATGTGCAATACCATTGGGCTTGATGTAGCAGAGCAATATTGTCCTGTATTCTGATCGTAATAAGGATTCTAATTTGGCTATGAAGATCAATAGCAAATTTTTGAACCGGGTAGATTCAACGACGGCATCTCAAAACAAATGTTTCAAACTTTCTTTTAAACATAAAGCGCATCCTAAACCGGGAATCCATCTCCAAATCTTGACCACCACATCAACCTCTTATCAGCCGCCAAAGCACGACGACAAACACCGCGCATCTACAAGAGGGACGACGGAGGAGCAGCTGCGGTGTTTTGTTTTTTCTTTGGGCAGGGGGATGCCTCACCTAATATGACATCGACAACAGAATAATTGTACACGTACTATAGTACCTACCAAGTGCACTATTTTGGGACTGAGGTTGCCCATCTCGCCCCTCCTCAAATGCAAGGCTCTCTACCACTTCATCACTTTTTCATCTCTAAAGACGGCCTCTACTTAGGTTTCTTTTCCGTGCCCACAAACGGTCCAAATCCGGCAGCGGTGTTCCTAGCACAACCCAACTCCGTTCATAAGGGATAAAAACTGATTTGCAAAATATTAACACTTGAGACACTAAAAAAAAAATCTCTTCACTAAAAAACATAGGTGAAAGTAGAGCCGTGCAATTTTAAAAATATTGAATCCATCAGTTTAGACTGAGGGGACTAACGTTAATCCCAAACATAAGGTGGACCATCGAATCGGTCACCTAGAGAATGGAGCAGGAACTATTCAGATGTCACAGCTAGCCAATATAGAGTGGCCAAGCAAACCCACCAGCCCAGCAAACGTAGCCTTAGAACAGGGACAATGAAAATATCAAACTCGCCTGACACTCAAGCGAGGCAGGCCCGCAGTGATGAAGAGTGGCGCAGCCCTTCAATTGAAATGCACGTCAACCCAGCGATCAGCGAGCGGCAACAGAGCCTTGGTTCTCACTCTCATGCTTTATGAGTCTCGCACACAACATAGGCAATCATTCTCATGGTACAACCGCACAGGGTTTCTTACTAAAGCAATTTTGTTTTGAATGCGGAAAAGCCTTTTTTTTTTTTGTGTTAATTTCACAAAAATCATGGACTAAGCGTTCCTTCGCATTCTTCTTTAGGGGTTTTCATGCATCTACTTACTCTTACTCCTAGATAGTTCCTCTGAATTGTTTAGGAGGTGCATTTTTGTGCTACTTAAGCTAAATCGGCATGAATTTGAAAAACAACATTTCCTCATATCGGTGCTGGCCCTATAAGTAACAACCCGACGGGGAAGCTACACACGCGCATAGAAGAAAGATATTACGGGTAGACTCAGAAAGTTGCAAATTTGTAAACGAAATTGGCATTTAGCAGAAAGATATGCAGTACTCCCGTTGCAAACTTTCAGAATACAACATAGCACAAATTGCTAAAAATCTCCCTCTCAAGTATTCGTAACAAGTTACATTCACGAATGTGACACTAAATTATTTCAACCAATCAGAATTTGGACTTCAAGGCAAACACAAACACGACGTCAATCATGCAGAGTGCCCAAGATATCCTCATCCCTGTACAAGTAGAACCTGCAATAAACAAAACAAGCAACCAATTATTAAAATTTCAACATATCCATTCCCCCCCCCCCCCCCCCCCCCCAAAAAAAAAAAACAGAACACGGTTCAGGGAACATAGTACATACTCTTTGTCATCGAGCTTGATGTGGGAGCCACCGTACTCCGGCAACAACACGGTGTCACCTTCCTTGACGGCCACGGGAATCAAATTCCCTGCTTTGTCACGTGTTCCGGGTCCAACCGCTATCACCTTCCCTGAATTAAGCTGTTTCCAAACCACAAAATGATCCAACCAACAAATCAAAATCCATTTTGCAAAACATCGCATAAACCCTAAACCTAGATTGAGAAATGCCATTTGTTCCACAAATTCGAAACTGCAAAACATAAAAGCAATTCAACGAAGAGAGTAGTGGCGCGAAACCTGGGAGGACTTCTCGGGGAGGAGAATGCCGGAGGTTGTCTTGGAAGGAGGGACAATTTTCTCGATGAGAACGCGGTTGAGGGTTGGAATCAGTCGCTTTGCCATCTTCCTGCTAGGATCTGAACAATTAGGGTTTGTTACTGCAACTAGGAATGTGGATTTAGGGCACAGCGACGTTGGTCAGATTTTAAAACGTGGGAACTACGGCTTCTGGATGGGAGTGGAAGCTTCTAGGGACTAGGAAGTAGGGTTTTGGAGGGGTTTTGTTTTTTTTTTTTTTGGGTGGTTGAACCCCATCAATATGGGCTCACTTGGGAAAATCGGTTTTTATTTTGGGTCAACCAGTGAACACAACCAAAAAGGCCAAACTGAGCCCAGAGCATAGCACCATCAGTAAACATGACCTCCGTTGGCATTTCAGTTTTCGGGCCTGTATGTTGACCAAAAAACTAAAAGGGGGTCTCTATTAGTTATTTTTTGGTTTCTCAAAGATACCATTTTCCCTTGTTCTAAAGAAAGACACTAATTTCTTTTGCACATAGTTAAGTTAGTTTTATCCAAGAATCGAATTAGGATCCTCCCTAAAGCTATAGTGCATCTCTACTATTACGCTAGTTCCTATAGGTTACTTGCTTCATGCTATCTATTTATGTCTTTTTATTAGAGTAAAATCTCAAGTTAATTCTCAAAAGTAATGTAGGCATCAATTGAATTAACTTAAAATAAATTTTAATCTTTTGAGAACGAAATTAATATCACAAATATTTCAAAAATAAAATTGATATCTCACAACTCTTTTAAGAACCAATTTACGATTTTACTTCTTTTTGTTATAATATTGCTTCCTTTTCCCTTTCTTTTAAATACTATATATACAAAATTATTTTATTTTATTGAGAAATAATTGTTTTAAAAATACAAATGAGAGTGAAGGTGCATTTGTTTCAATTTTTTTTATAAAAATTGCTTTTTAAACTAATAAAAAAGTTATTTTTCATAAAAGTTATTCATTTCAACTTTTACTCTATATATATATATATATAACTTTTGAATACAAGTTAAAATAAATTGTTTCTATAAAAATGATTTTTACAATTAAAAAAATTATTTTTCTGTCAAAATAAGTTAAACCAAATGCAACCTTAAACTCTATTCTATTTAAGTATATATGATTGATACTTCAAAGTTATAAGTAAGTTTGAATTCAATCATGGAAGGTCTTATAATGATAGGGATTGAACATAGTAGGAAAAAAACAAAAACAATGTAGGGTGGGACCGACTTTTACTAGATGAAGTAAAATGCCTCATATAATTGAAAGACTGCCTTACATAGTGCAAAATCTAGAATTTCATACACTGCTATAACTCTAGCTTTAGTTGGGAGCGAATTGTGGTTGAGTTGAGTAAGAGGTGATCCTAGCTCAACCTATCTTAACTCAGGTCAGAGAGCCACAGAGACCACGAAAAGGACAACCACGATCTCAAGATTCATTTTTAACTAGATAGACATTATCGCAACAAAAGTTTTTCTCTGATGAAGCCAAAGTACACCATAATTTTTGTGTAGACCACACATGATGCCCACAAATGGTTGAAGCGTAAGCTAAGCATGAAGATGTGCCTCGAATTTAAATCTCTATCAGTTATATATTGTTCTGTAGCAGAAGGAAAGATTCTTCAAGTTTCTTTTTCCTAGCAGCTATCTTTTTTATTGCATGGTTGACAATCTGAGGACCACAATTCCTATCGTACCAAATACACTTTGCCACCACACAGCAGCTTTTTCGGTCCTGCATTTGAGGTCCAAAACTCAACTCAAGGAAAAAGAAGCAGGCCCTTCATTGGCTTGTTATTGTCTTCGGATGTGTGCAGTGAACTTTACGAAATGTGGTTCTTGTGGCTACAATAGTAGCCCTCTATGTTGCGCCTCTTTCTTGACAAGTAATTCCTCTAGAATAATTAAGGTCCATCTCCATGAAATGACATTTTTTGCTGCTGCCCGACAAATATTGGTTAAAGAAAGTTTGAAGAGCCTAAATCATGATTATAAGATTTAAGTGGGGGCAATGCACAAATGAATACAAATTGATCATTGCAATATCCGATTGACGTTCACACTATAATAAAACAAAAGGGGCATGATGAAACTTTGATTGGGCCAATTTTAGTGCAGTATGACAGGTTCATTTCACCTTTCTACTGAAGTTTTTCAACCACATGGAATCTAAGAATTGCGTGACTTTTATATTGCTGCCCCAGCTTTCTCTTTAAGGGAATATTTGTGGGGTCGTATAAATATACTGGAATCTCTAACTGATCCATTAGTTGTATTGTTAGGGCTTGCAACAGAAATTAAAAACAAAAAATATGTCACCTAACATATTTTGGTGAACAAATTAAGAATATAAGATCGTGTGAATACATGCTCTTGGAATAAGGGGAGAGGCGAGCAGCTCAAGTCTCTCAAAGTGAAGGTTGGTCATTTTCAACTACATGAGAGAAATGAATAAATGAATGTTTCTATTAGTTTCAGAGTCGAGTTAATCTTCCACAGCTATATCCTTTATCAGCTTGTAGATATGTTGGACACAGTGACATCAATAAACTATTAAGTGGGTCTATTTGAAGTGCTATAACCGGTTAATACTGTTATGAAAGTAACATTGTCCCACAAAGAGTGGGCGTGCCGGAGTGGTTATCGGGCATGACTAGAAATCATGTGGGCTCTGCCCGCGCAGGTTCGAATCCTGCCGCTCACGGTTTTTACGCATTATCTTCTTACTTTTTTGGTTATGGATGGTTGGTTTAACAATCACTTTTTTATATTATCTTTATTTCTTCAGCCATATCTTATGTACCATATACTAACAGACAAGGCAAGAGTTGCTACTACTGTGGCCAGTTAACCTGCACTCATGGTGGCATGCCCCTCTATCTCTTTCTGCCTTTATTGCCATCAATCAACAAGCAATCACATTGAAGCTTCACAGTTCACACATTACACAATATGATGATATGATCTTCTGTTTGCCTTCGACCTCGCCTTTATATATACTGCTTCTAGTGGGGTTTCAATTATAACAAGCATAAAATGCACATACTATCCCATTCACGACTGGAGCACTTCCTTTGCCAGTGGCCTTGCGTGAGGATGTCAACTATAATAATAATTAAAAAAATAACATGGCACTTGTGTGAGAGTGCCAACTAATGTCAGTGCCAGTAGAACTATGTGAGCTCCGCAATTTTTGATATTGTTGAAACCAATTCAGAAGAGAGCTCTATATGGAGCTGATCTTTTGGTTATGGGCCCCTATATAACTCCTGATCCCCTCACTTTCACAATTCAATTTAGGGAGCACGTTGGGGATTCTTCACTATAGGGCCATTGCAAAGGCAATCATTGATAATGTTCTAGCCTAAGTTTAGGGAGTCCGATCAGCCAGTGAGGAAGATCAATCAACTAGATTGGAACATGCCTTATCTAACTCCAAAGAGGGATCCCTGTAGGAGCTGCCAATCAAAAGTTTCAAAGACTATTAAGACTAAGCAGCTAATTACTCTAGGTAGTGAAACCACTCTTTTATGACTACTTAAGGGTGTTTGATGAAAAAGTCATTCAAATACTATAAAGCACGGACACACCATTTAGGTGCAATGTCTACATGTTGAACACATCTTCGTGTCAAATCTTACTGATAACACACATGTCTGACTCCAATATTTAAAGACACTATAGATAAAATTATTTAAAATTAGATAACTAATATTGAATAAATTATATAATAGTGAATATTTTTCTTTATATATATATATATATATATAAGTCAGTATCCTGTAAATTTTAAACTTTGATGTATCCTGTGTATCTGTGTTGTGTCATGTCCTGTATCTATGTCAGTATCTAAAATATCAATCAACATGTATGGAAGTGTTTGATTCTATTGGACCTAATTGGACAGGTCAAATAGCTATATCGGTCTAGATAAAGTTAGGCCATTTCTCAGTGATATTTTGTAGTCCACAGTGAAGTAGTTTTTAACCGATTAGATAATGTGTCCTTACTCAGGAACGCAAGCACAGATGCACCATGTTAGAAATGCTAGAAAGCGGGGGTATCATGAGTTATAAAGTTGATGTATACAACCAGAAAGGGGCTCACGACAAGTTGAGTGATAGATTCCCTTCACTTATGCTAAACTCATTCTTAGCTGAGGTGTTACTGCCACCTTTCTGTCTTTTTTCTCTCCTTTCTGTGCAGAAACATCTTGATTGACGTTACAAAAATAATCATTGGGACGTTGTCTTCCATCGGAATTTCAACTTGCAAAATTATGAAGAAGATAGATACCATTTCTTTCACCGTCTCCCCTCTCACCGTCCTAATTGTTGCTTTAATTAATTGGTTGTTGTTTCGCGTCTGAAACAAATTCTGGTCAACTACGTCATATGATGATAGTAACAAGAGTCCTATCAAACCAAATAACATGTCATGCGTCGTATCCATATCGCTTTGAAGGTATGGTTTGTTTTGGATTGAAATTAGATTAAATGAATTGATGATATGAAGAGACAAAAAAGATCTACTTATATACATGTACTGTATAGGCACGTAAATTATATATAGAATCAGCGTTATTTCATTGTTCTCATCTTAATTTCTTATTTCCTCAGCATTTCCAAGCAAAAGAACTGAAAACTTTGGAAATTAATTTGCATTTCACTAGTATTTCTTGGATATGTATGTAATGAACCAAGCAGTGTCAATCGCAAATAGCGGCAATCATATTTGAGGTGGGGCGAAAAGAATAATGGACGCTTACCATTTCACAGAATCTGTGCGGCTATGAGATCGAAGCATCATATGCCCCACAGTTCTCATCAATTCCTCTTCCTTTATGATCACACTTTATGTCTCATCTCATTCTTCAGTCTTCGCTATGATTGATCAACAATCAATCTAATACTTTTACATATGTATTATCTTTTAATATTCTTTTCCCGTCACAAAAAAAATCTTTAATATTCTTTTAAAAAAATTATATAATATTTTTTAATCATATTATGATTATACTGAACTACATGCAAACAAAGTAACTCAAAGAAAATATTAGACGATCAGAATCTTTTACCAGAAATGTAATATCAAAATGAAGTGGTATAATTAGTGTCCTTTGAATGAATAAATGAACTCTAGTATTATATTTCATCTAATCATCGCCATAATTTTTATAAAAAATTCTGGTTACATTAATCTGGTTATGTAGCATCGTTGAACTCATAAAGCCTCCTCTGGTGGTTTTGAACTTCGAGTGCAACCTAATGTGCAATGTGCAATAATGTTAAACAAAGAAGTAACAAAAGCGAAGCAATGTTCTCGAGTAGCCAAATATTTATGCTAATTATTTGTAAGAGCATGTCCATTTACCCACAGATTTACCAGCAAGCGAAGACAAATATCTAATCACATGCACTATCTCTCATCTTACACATATGTTTGCATGTGATCACAATGGCAGCTGAAAGCATCTGAAACTATTTTCTCGTCAATTTCGCAACAACAAAATCAGCAAACCTCGCTGTCAGCTTTCTGTTTTAATTAATTTGTAGCTATCTGCTGCACCTCCATCTCTATTATCTGTAAACTTTGTTTCATTCTCAGTTAGTGTCTTTCATTTACATAAAAGAATCTTTTGTCACATTGCATAGTTGCATATAATATTATAATTCCGCTCTTGGACGCTTAAGAAAAAGAAAAGAAAAACATTACTTATCTCAAAATTATTGGTAACAGATATTTTATTAGGCCAGTTCTAATATGTTGAAAACTCTCTACATATAGCTGATCTCAAATTTGGATAAAAGAGCACGATTGTGTTAGGCAGTTAACAACTTATGTGAAATTTTGTCGAATATCCGCGAAATGAATCAGTAACGCGATGGTATGGTTGTAGTTTTAACATGTTGAACCATGAGACATCTTATGAGGTGGATTTTCAAGCGCAGCTTTGAACTTTAGTTTAACATTAAAAAAAAATTAAAAATTAACTGCAACTGTTTATGCTAAAATGAACTGAAGTAAAATACATGACCAAAATGTTAAATAAATTAGCCATTGTGAAATGTGGGAATTATGTCTAGATAATTCTGCGAGGGGTAGGACCTAGCGAAGATAAACCTGCTACTCTTTGCTTTTCGATAATTGGATATACATACTCGACTCCCCATTAAAAACCTGCTACTCTCTTTCTTTGCTTCATACATCCTTAGATAGATATTCATTACCATGTCAGGTTTATCTACATTGAGAGTTAGAGACTGTATCAGAGTTTGAATTCCTTTTAAAGAAAGAAAAGCATTAATTTGATAGGTCTGTACCTTTATCTTTTCACCTTGAATTATATTGGCATATTAATCAGATTGCTTCATTTAACCACGTGTGACCAAGGACAAAGATATATCATATGTAAGAATCTCTTACATATTCCTTTCAACTCACCAATGTGGGTTATCCTCTGACTTATTAATTAGCATCGCTCACCAAAGTCAAGCACAAATTCCATTTGCTGAAAAATGTTTAGAAATGCGTTTTAGCTTTGCACGACTCTTTACACAATCAATTAAGAATGTGATATTGCACATATATACCTGCACACTCAGAATTCTACACATATCTCTATGTACTTTATTAGATACTAATTAATAACTAATATTCTTAATCTTGTTTAATGTAAAACAATTAAATATTTTATATATAACTACATTATAATATGTGCAACTTGTTTTCGCCAATTAATGCACCCATTTGGCATGAAAGAATAAACGTCACAAGAGTTTCTGGGGGAATGTTTGCCCAATGGTTGCCTCCAATAGAAACAAAAGAAGGATGTAGAATTTCAAGTGCCATCTCTCAAAATTAAATAAGCAGAAAGATCACGAGACAGAGTCTATGAAATGTTTCTATTTTCTTTTTTCTTTAGCTTACATAGGCTTAATTTCTTCTTTCTTTCTATCTCCCATATTTTATAAACGAGAACCTAATGTATGGACAATATGATTGCTATAATTACTAGGAGTGCGGGTGTGGGGAATCACAACCATGCTCTTGTAATGTGGCACGTTAGTGTCTTCTGCCATGTGCGGCCATATGTTTGGTCGCATTAGACTTAGAAAGATGTCTCCCCCTAGCTTATCCTTTGCAGAAAGGTACCCACATTTTCATCATGCTTAACCAACCTTATTTTCTTCTACTAATTGTAGGCCATGTAACGAGAGAATTCTTTCCTTCTTCTTATCAAAATATTCGGTGAGACTTGCATTTAAAATTTGCAAAAGTTAGCCAACAAAGTACAACTGAACATTGATGTTGGAGCTAGACTTTTCCATACCAAGTACTTGCAGCACTTTTGTATAAAAAGAAGAAAAAAAAAAGGTAAAGATTATATAGTTCGAGTACTTTAGTATATGTGGTTAATCATCTCTCCTAATCTTAGTTAAGAATTTATATGATAAGAAAAATGCTCAACTTTATGAGATTATTTCCGTAAGACAATACTCGTCAAAAAAGGACAAATATGCATTTGCATTTTGTTTATAATATTTTGCCTTCAAGTGGCTGTCATTTGTGAGGCATTCACAAAAATCTCCTTGTTAGATTTGTTGATGGTCTAATTATTGTAAATTTAACTATTTTAATTAATATTCAAATCATCATTAATTAAATTAAATATGTTAATTGACTTATGATTAATTAAGTTTTAAACTTGTAAATATGATTAATTAAATATAATTTTAAAAATTATGATGAAAAGTTAATATAGATATAAATAAATTTTTTTTTTTTTTATAACTAATGTTTGTTGGCTCAAATGATTTGTCACTTATTATGTTTAATGAAGGTTCCAGGTTGAGTCTGGTGAACAAGGAAAAAATATATATATATATTGTGAGAGTTTTATTTTTATAATAAGGCAATTCAACTCAAATAAAATTAAGAAAAAATTGCATTTTATTTTTATTTTATGTGCACTTTAGCTCCTAAACTTTACAAATATATAAATCGACCCTTGAACTTTTATAAATGTCTATTTTAACGAAAATAAGTATATTACACCCCTAAATTTTAGATTATGTACAAATAAGCTCTCTAAACATTTTTAAGTATACAATCTAATATCTTAAACTTTCTTAAATATATAATATTTTTATTAATAATTGATGAAAAAATTATTAGAACGGTTAATTTGTACATTCAAGAAAGTTCAAGAAGTCAATTTACACATTTTTAAACTTTAGATGCTAAAATATACATGATCTATAATTCAAGAGAATAAAATATAATTTTTCCTAAAATTAATTAGAATCCAATATATTTTGGATACTCATAATTTACAACAGAAAAAATATAAACAAATAAGAATTACAATTAACTAGTAACCATTCGGTCCTCGCCCAAATAAAATAAAGCAAGAATGTGTGTGCTTAAGAGAAATTTTTATATGATCCGGAAGTATCACGTGACTATTTCCCCGACTAATTATATAAATGTATTTTCATGAAATTATGTGTTAATAGTGGGTCTCATATAAAATATACTTATATAATTAGTCGAAAAATATAATCATGTGATACTTCCGGATCATGTAAGTATTTTTCGTGCGCTCAATGAGCTAGTTATTAGAATCAATAAAACACATGAAAAAGGGCAGTGTGATAGTAACGTTACATTGCCGATTAGAACAATTACAGCACATACGCAAGTGTGCCATGGAATCGGCAACATGGCATTACTGAGAAATTTCTCTTACTTACATTGCATTGGGACCAAAAAAAAAGGGAAAAAGAAACATGTCTTGGACGAATATTCTCCTGATCTTTATTTCAGTAAATTACATACGTTTACTTTTTAGGCTTTAAATTTATATATGTATTTAATAAAGGGCAAGTTATATGATTTCTACCGTGGTTCGGTCAAACTACACACGCATCATACCGCTTTTTGTTGGCACTTCTACTTCGGCCTGCCCTTGATACGAACAATTGTTAATTTCGGTTTGTAAAAATATTTTAATTCTTCAATTGAACCATTACACCTCAGACCCCCCAAAAAAAAAATTAAAAAAAATTGAACAATTACACCTATTATTTAAGGTAGAAAAAAAATCCTAGAAACCAGATAGTTCAATCTCCAATAAAACCCTCAAACTCTTCTTATTTAGAAATGCCAATGTACTCCCATCTGCAGGGACATACCCTCTGACCCCATCTCTATTTAAAAATTTGTCTATCGATCTCGTCTCCGCCTTTATTATGGATATCTATTCTCCGTTTCTTAGGACGATTCAAATTCACGCGGATATCAGCAAGTTTACAAAAAAAAATCTAAAAAAGAGAAAATTCCAAAAAAAAGTTTCCTAAACTTGAATAAAACATATATAAATATCTATAATTTATTATAACATTACTAACACAATACAATCCAAATTAAAAATAAAGATACTTGATGCAAATATAATAAAAGACAATTAGAAATATCATGAAAATACATGATGCAAGTTCTTTGTTATTAATTATAAGACTTATATGCTTGTTATTATTTTAGAGACTTTGTATAGATGATGATAAGTGGATCTCCATGGAACAGGACCTCTTCTTGCACTTTGCCCCATTTAATAAATAGGGATTATGCTCCCATCCTTATAGGGATCAAATTTATGCCCATATCCATCTTCATTGCAGGTAATCCCTATAGGTATCCACTTAGACAAATTTTTTTTTGCCATCCCTATTATTATTCTATTTCAATGTTTGAGCTTCCTTATGATAGTTCTCTCCTAGTCTTCCATGGCCTTGCGTTCAATCTTCCTTATTGGAATATATCCTCAATCTCAATCCCCTCACTCCACATCTTCTCCATCGAAGACATTATCAAGGGACTTACAGACTCGACGGAAAAATGAAATAAAAACCAAACTTATTTTAATTAAAAAATGGACAATTTAATTTTATGGGCTTTTATTAACTGGACAAACAATAAAAATATAAGTTTAATGTGTATGTACTGACAGTGTAAAATAGTTTTATACTGTCAACCAATAGAAATATTGAAAAATGAGCAATTATAGCGGACCCCTCATTATAATAGATAGTTATTTATATGAGTTGGTAGTTTTTATTATTTCTATTAGCTGACAGTATAAAACTATTTTATAGTGTATTTAAATTAAATTCTAAAAATATTGTGTGTAATTTTCGAAACTTGAATAGGAGAAATACTTGCATGGTCCGGGAGCACCATGTGGCATGTAAGTATATTTTACATGGGATCCATCGCTAACACACAATTCCATGAAAATGCACTTATATGATTGACTGAGAACACAGTCACGTGATGCTCCCAGACCATATAAGAATTTCTCCTTGAACAAGTGTAACTTACCCTTAAACTAGAAATAATTCTCGTGCATTCCAGGGTTTTGTTATTATTGTTTTTTAAAGTCGCTTTTAATAAAAACACTTTTAAGAGAAATATGTAATACTGATTAAAAATTAGATATAATAATATATTTCTCATATTTCTTAACAATAAGAATAAAATTTTTTAATTCTTTTAGTAATTTCACTTTAGACAATTGAAATGCTCTTTTATAAAATATTGTCTAATAAATTAGCTTTTAATTATTAAAAATTTGAAAGACAAAATATTTGTTGCATATACATTCCACATGAAATACGAAATATAAGAAGAGAATTATCAATCTCAATCTCAATTCCCTGACTCCTACATCTTCTCGATCGAAGACATTATCAAGGGACTTACAGACTCGACGGAAAAAGGAATGAAAAACCAAACTTATTTTAATTAAAAAATGGGTAATTTAGTCATCTTATTTGCTTCTATTAACGGGACAAACAATAAAGATATTGTGAGTAATTTTCCAAACTTTAACGAGTGTAACTTACCTTAAATAAAAAAAAAAATGTGAAGCACCAAAATAATTATCGATATGTGTCTTACCCTTGAGTCAAATTTGAAAATAAATTACTCTAGGTATTTTTTAATACAGTAGTGTAACTTGAACACAAAATTTGGGAACAAGAGCTTGAACAATGTATATAAATTTGAGTTTACTATTACGCTTTATTGATGACACAAATAATTGTATTTTGTTCAAATGTACATGTTTGGACGAGATTATGCTAGGTGAACAGAAACTGTGGTGTCAGGCCACAGCTGCCAGTTTGCCAGTGCAACTCCTTAAGCTCTGCCACAGTTTCAGCATGTAATTTTAGGAAAACTTTCAAGTGCAACACGAATGCTGATCATAAAGAATTTAGATATTTAGATAGATTACACTTATATTTAAGGTTAGGCGATATTATACATTATATCCTTTAATTTGTAGAATTATATATTAACTCCTCTTAAAATTTATGTGATATTATATTTGATATCTTTATATTAAAATGATTTAAAACTTAATTTACATGATCAAATCATATTTTTTTTTCTTTTTGATAATTATGGAAACAAGCTCAAAATTCTCAAAAAAAAAAAAAAGAAAGAAAGTCACATTAAACATCAAACATTTCAATAATAATCCTTCAAATCATGGTTTTAACTTTTTCAACAGTAAACTAAATATCTGTTAGAAGACGTTTGACTGATAATTTATACATATGTTCATTATTATAAATCAAATTCCCAAAAATATGTATATTGTATGTAGCTTTACCTGAATAATAAAAACGTTTATATGATTGAAGAAAATCCCCAAACTAAGGATATAGAATTATGGACCTAAAGAAAGGATAAGGAATTGATCTTGCTATTGTTTTAAACAAAAGAATAAAAGAGAATCAAGTTGAACCATTTTGCTCGCTCGGATTAGGTTATTTATATGTGTGTGTGTGTGTGTGTGTGTGTGAAGTAGAAATTCCTTCTTAAGTATGGAAATTATTGAAAGCAAAGCTGTAACTAATCAATGATGCCACGTAAAATCATCAAAGAACTATATGTCATATTGGTCGGTAGGAATGTGAGCCAAAATCATCCTGCTAATTATGATAGTAATGTTCGAGTGGAAGTTGAAAGTTATGAGTGATGATTTCGCTCTTCAACTTCTACATCGAGAGAGTTGAAACACAAAAGTGATCTTTGGAATTTCAACAAGACTTAGAAAATGTTTGTGGGGCCTCATTTTTTCTGGTTATAAATGACATCTGTGCCCAAGTTTGAGAAGAGATCTTAACTGAACCGTATAAATCACCTTCTGAAATTATTGTTGTTTTTATCCTTTTGTACTTTAGTTGATAGAGGTGCGATCTTGTTTTATTAGCGGTCTTCGGAGGTGTTGATTAATAGGGTAGGTCGAGGAGGCTCACATAAAAGGAAGCATTGCTCAAACCACAAGAAGCTACACCTCCATATATAACACATAACATACCACATCATTTGCCAACAATATTTGTGTTCTCTTTCAATGGAGCATAACGCGAGCAACACACATTCCCATTGTGTAGAGATAACCATGGAAGTACACCAAGTTGTGCCACCACCCCACAAGAGCACCCTACAGAAGCTCAAGGCCAGGCTCAAGGAAACTTTCTTCCCTGATGATCCTCTGCGCCAATTCGAAGGGCAACCACTCAAGAGAAAACTAGTCCTTGGTGCTCAGTATTTGTTCCCTATTCTTCACTGGGGTCCTAACTACAGCTTCAAACTCTTCAAATCTGACCTTGTTTCTGGCCTCACTATTGCTAGCTTGGCCATCCCTCAGGTGAGTCATCAAAAGTTCTCTGCCTCTTAGTCATGAAATTGAAAAGCGACTAGACCCATCTGAAACTTGTATCTCTTATTCAGTTATGCACTTTTTCATTCAGGGAATTAGTTATGCCAAGCTTGCAAGTCTTCCTCCAATTGTGGGACTATGTAAGTGTATTGATTCTCCACAACTTGTGCTAGTGCCTAGTGCTAATTCATGTTATATATATATGCTTATGAGCTGGTTTGGCATATTTCAGATTCTAGTTTTGTTCCCCCACTTGTTTATGCTGTCCTTGGAAGCTCAAGGGACCTAGCAGTAGGACCCGTTTCTATTGCTTCTCTTGTGCTTGGATCCATGCTAAGGCAGGAAGTGTCTCCCACAGCAGACCCGATTCTTTTTCTTCAGCTAGCTCTCACTTCAACATTCTTTGCTGGTATCTTTCAAGCGTCTCTTGGGATTCTAAGGTTAATCACTTCCATATTTTGCATTTTCATTTTTTTTATTTGATTAAGTATAAGAATCTTTCTCATATATAAGATAAGGTGTTATAATGATTGCAGGCTTGGATTTATCATTGATTTTCTATCTAAGGCCATGCTTATTGGTTTCATGGCTGGAGCTGCTATAATTGTTTCTCTGCAGCAGCTTAAGAGCCTCCTTGGAATCACACATTTTACTACACAGATGGGCCTGGTTCCTGTTATGAGATCTGTTTTTCACAATGTGCATGAGGTTACTCCTTAAGTTTTACCCTCTCTGTGTGAGTGTGACACAAACAAACATGCGCACACAGACATACACGCAATACCTTTTGCAACACAGCAGTTATTCCCTTTAGACAAAAATGGCGTCTATTTCCATGTTCTCTCTCAAAAAATGGTTATTTGTTTTTTTTATGCAGTGGTCATGGCAAACAATACTGATGGGAATTTGCTTCTTGGTGCTGCTACTACTGGCAAGACACGTTGTACGTTATTTTCTTCAACCTTTTCTTTCTTTCTTTCTTTCTTTCTTTTCTTAAAGAAAAAACAAATTATGTTTGTGTTACGAGATTTCCTATATATAAAGAAGTTACTATATGTTTGCAGAATATATTAAATACATACTTTAAGAAAAACTTCTATCATAATTCATAAACATATGATAATTTTTCCTTTAAACCATCCTTTAGGGAAAAATATTCTCAAATAGAAACTGTTTCTCATAAGATTTTAACAATTATAATGTCGTGTGAATTAGGTTGAAAATATACTTATCTTTTAGAAAAAAAAAAACATTTACAGACATTGATAGCTGATCTAATTATATTTTTTTTCTTGGTAAAAATGTTCTCTTTGAAAACAATACCTTCAAAATTTTAAAAATGCTAATTATTGAAGAATTTCGATGTTTGCACGACAGATTTTTTTTTTTTTTACATTAGTTTAAATTCTGCAGGAAAATTGTACAAATTTCAATTTATACATATTTGACTCATATACGAAAGTAAGAATATATTATATGGGTAATATACAGTAATAATTTATTTATTTTTTTATTTTTTATAAATCTCGTAATTAGAATTATTATTATAATTGATGCACATGATTAAAATAATATGCAATGATTTTTGTTTATATATATATATATATATATATATTGGTGCACTTGATTTTATCTAATACGATTTTATTGAACCTTTTTTAGTTTAGATGAAATCATGGGTGTCACATAGGGAATATGTCAGGCAAAACAAGGTTGGCTTAATATCTATGGTAACAAGCGACTAAGGCCTAATTTAGTAGTGCTCTCCAAAGTGGTGCTCTAACTTATAAAAAGTATAAATCAATTTTTTCTGTCTAATAAACCGAAAAGCTGGGGTGCTTTTGCTTTCGGCTTTTAAGAGCCAGAGGGTGCTTTCAGGACCCTCATGGATGCTTTTCGGAGCTGGTTTATGCTCTTCAAAATTTAAAAGACTAATATAACCTTATTTTATTTAATGATATTAAAAATAGAAATTATTTTATTTAATATTTATAATTATTGTAGTCATTTTAGATATTAAGAGTAATTTTACCAAACATTACTTTTGTAGCTTTTATTTATTGAGAGCAATTTTTATATTATTTTACCAAACAATATTACTATGACTTTTTTAGAGCAACTTTTAGAGAGACAAAAGAGCTCAGCAGCTTTTAAAAAGTCACAGCAATACCAAACTAAGCCTAAGTGAATTCACTGTAACTGATGCACAACTCTGATGCTCAAGATTTTTAAACCAGCTAAGAATCTATATTTGATACACTCTAACAATAATATTGTATAAGTAGTATTGACTCCCATAATCAACCTTTCGTTCATACATTGCCATAACTTATACTCGATTCTCAGGTTCCCTCTATTGATGGGTGATATCTTTGTAAACATTTAATAAATCTAGAGGTATACTTACTTTAGATTAGGGCAAATTTTTCCCTTATCTTAAATTTTTTTATTATTAAAAAAAAAAAGACAAAACAGCTTCTTTCTCTCTCTTTTAAATGTTCTTAAAAAGTATTACAATTACCAACCATAATTCCCTACAGTACCCATTGATGACTTTGCAATTAAAATTGAAATCTATATACTTCAAGAGCTTCCCATGTACAGCTGTTTAATAACGTTGGATAAATTGTATGATCTTTTCCATTGCCATTGAACCAAGAAGTATTAAAATGGCATACCCTTTTATATATATATATATAAGAGGATCAAGTAAGAGGAGTTGTTAATTATAAAAATGAGATGAATAAATCTTAACCATTGGATTTTTACATGAATGGTGAAGATTAAAATATAAAGTCATATGACTTTTTTAAATGATTATGTAATCTTTAAATAACTTTAAATCTTAACCATCCATGTATGGTTATATAGCCTAAATTTGCTCCTTTTACTCTCATTATAAACTACTCCTTTCATGTGATACGCCTCCTATATATATATATATATGTTAGCGTTAACTAACTCATCGAAATAAATGCATGCAGAGCATGAGGAAACCAAAACTTTTCTGGGTTTCAGCTGGAGCTCCTCTTGTGTCTGTCATCATCTCCACTCTCTTGGTTTTTGCAATTAAGGGTCAAAATCATGGCATCAGTATAGTAAGTCACTGCCACCATCCCAACTCTTCACTATTTTACCCTGCAATGATAACAGTACTTATAGATCACTATCACCTTAATTACTAAACAAATATACTGCTGCCTGCTGGTGTGGTTGCTAGATTGGAAAATTGCAAGAAGGAATAAACCCTTCTTCTTGGAATATGTTGCGCTTTCATGGAAATCACCTAGGCCTTGTCATGAAAACTGGGCTTATCACAGGCATTTTATCCCTCACTGTAAGTTTGACATTTTTTTTTTCTTTTTTTAACTTCTGTTTTATTTTAGTCCTGTGGTAATTTGGAAGCATCTGAAATAAATTTTTAATACACACATAGAAGAAGATGCAGCATATCAATTACGGGTGCATAATTGGTTTTATCTATACTAGCATTAACGGATAAGCGAAAATTTTAAAAACAGGAAGGAATTGCCGTAGGAAGGACATTTGCAGCTCTCAGAAACTACAAAGTGGATGGAAATAAGGAAATGATGGCAATAGGGTTCATGAATGTGGTTGGCTCCTTCACTTCCTGCTATGTTACAACAGGTTCAAGTTTGCAACATAAAAAGGCTTTCTTGAATGTTAATGAAGCATAAGATTCACTGAGGAGTTTCATTAGGAGCACATATTTAACCATTTTAAACTATGAATTTCAGGTGCTTTCTCTCGCTCAGCTGTTAATAATAACGCGGGTGCAAAAACAGCGGTGTCAAATGTAGTAATGTCTGTGACAGTCATGGTGACACTCCTTTTTCTAATGCCATTGTTCCAATACACGCCCAATGTTGTGTTGGGCGCAATCATAGTCACAGCAGTGATTGGCCTCATTGATATCCCTGCTGCATGCCTCATTTGGAAGATAGACAAATTCGATTTCATTGTGATGTTGACTGCATTCTTCGGTGTTATTTTTATCTCTGTTCAGTACGGCCTAGCTCTTGCAGTAAGTTCACGGGTTCTTCAATTATTGCTCATAATTCCCAACTTGTAAACATCATTCTTATGGATATGATACCTGTGACAATATTTTATTTTTTCTAGATAAAGGTGTTAATTCCCTTTACATTTGTAAGTTATAACTAGTCATGAGATTTGTAGTCCTTGGTTAATTTATTTTGCATAAATCCTATTTCTGCATTTTTTAAAAAGGGGGTGGCCAGAATCCAGATAAAATTGCATCTGTGGAAGCTTTTGGCACCCTCCTTTGCTTGTACAATAAACTATAGGAGCTCTTTTTGATTGACAAGTGATGATCATGCTGTTGATCAGGTTGGGTTATCAACCTTTAAGATACTCCTGCAAATTACAAGGCCTAAAACAGTGATGTTAGGGAAGATACCAGGGACAGACATATACAGAAATCTTCATCAATATAAAGAAGCTGTCAGAGTACCTGGTTTTCTCATCTTAAGCATTGAGGCTCCCATTAATTTTGCTAACATCGCATATCTCAACGAAAGGTTGGTTCCGGCTATGCAATTTTTATTAAGTAAATTTTATCTTGGTATGTTGACTTTGTTTCCTCTGGTACTCAACCACATATTTAGGACATTAAGATGGATTGAAGAAGAAGAAGAAGACAACACAAAGGAACACTCAAGCCTTCAATTTTTGATTTTGGAAATGTCAGGTAACTTCAGGAGTTTCGATACAGTAAAGTTGAAATTTCATATTGTATTGATTTCTTGTGATCGGGTAATATCTGTTGCGCCGTGTCATTCATTTCATAATTTCTAGGAATCACTTAACTAATGATAAAACTTTTCTGTTAAGAGATCTTTGTAACTTATTATTGGATATTTGGATTGTCTAATCCGGTAATGAAAAGTGTTAATAAGACAAAATTAGCAAGTTAAGGTGTACATAATTAATTGTAAGACCAAGCATTTTCATACAAAGAAGCAGGTTAGAGTGAATTTCCTTGCACTATTTGACAATCTTTTTCCAAGCAACACATTTCATCTACCTTCTTACCATGCAAACGGTACTCCCCCAATCAATAAATAAAATGTATCACATCTCTTTGAAATTTTCAGCTGTAAGCACCATCGACACAAGTGGAATTTCACTTTTCAAGGAGTTGAAAACAACACTGCAAAAGAAGGGTGTTGAGGCAAGGAAGCTAAACTCTGACATTTACTTGATTTATTTACACACCTTGATACATACGTCTCAAATTTCAACTGTGACTAATTCATGCGACTTGTGACAGCTTGTCTTGGTGAATCCTCTAGCTGAGGTCATAGAAAAGCTGAAAAAAGCAGATGAAGCTAATGCTTTCATGCAAGCAGAGAACCTTTTCTTGACAGTTGGAGAGGCTGTAGCTTCACTTTCAACAGGAATGAAAAACCAATCATCAACCATCACAGAAGGGGCACAAGCAATTGTGCCACATTACCTATAATTTAATTAAGACTGCAGAATAAATCAAAATAAGTTTTTTTTTAAATAAAAAAAAAAATAGAAGCAGCTGCTGTTGCTGCAACAAGATTAGCATAGAATTCGTATAAAATGAATCAGTGAAGCATCCTACAGTGTAAATGATTAAAGTGGAGTGACACTGTCATTTCTGTTTCTGCTTATTAGTTGTGCCTCACATGCATTTTGATCGAGTTAAATGGATACAACTTTTTGCATGCTAGTTAAAACATCCAAGTTGACTTCCATGCACTCTTCAGAACATATGATTCAACAAAATTACTTTCCAAGATCATGAGTTATGTATGATACAAAAATTTCCAAAGAAAAAGTGGCAAAAGAAAAGAAGAAACTAATTTACAAGATAGTATGTTGCATAATCATAAGTTTACGCTATATATGACTTTAATCTTGATCTATAGTCACTTTGTTAATGTAAAAATATTTTATACTAACATATTATCAAAAATAGTCACATCATAAAAAAAATTATATTAAAATTAGACAAAATAATCTGAGAAACCAAAATCTTTTAACAACGTGCCAATATATGACTCAATGATAGTGGTAAACAATTCCAAAATGAGAATAGATCAAAATTAAATCAATTAAATGAAAGGTATAAATTATTTGTATTCTTAAACAATTTCTTATTACTGCAGCAAGCAGCTTATCCCTCAGTAGCAATTGAAGTTTAACTTTTATTGCCTGGAACTGTACCATATTAAACTAAAATCATTTTAAGAGAATCAAGAAGATTGGGAAAGGAAATGTCATAGCGGTGTTTTCTGCTAACATCAGTAACATGGAAAACCTTAACTGCAACACCATAATAAAAGGAACAAAACGGATATCTACACAAGTGCTAGGTGCATATAGTCCTTTGTGAAAAGTAAAATCTGAAAGATAATTTACAACATCCTATACAGTGAGGGGAAAGCACACTGACATAATGGATAATAAAGATCCATATCACATCTGGTTATCCCACATGGCACAATTCAATTTCTAATCATGCTGAAAAAGAAGTTATGTTGTATGACTTATGCTGGAAGACAAGAGTTGCATCTACCCTACATATCTATTCAAATGAGTTTATCTGCAAAGGTTCCTACATTTGTGCTTCAAGCAGCATCATGAATGACAGAAAAAACTATACTTCTATCCTCAATAAACACATTCACAAAGTTTTTTTCCACAAACAGCATTGAAACAGTCACCAAATTGGTTTAGGGGGTGTTTGACATACCGTATTAGCATGATAGGATAAGGTAATACAATACATTATGACCTTATCCGTTGTTTGGTGTAGTCAACGTATTGTATAAACTTATCCATCAAACCTCCCTTATACGTTATAATGATAGATAACTTAATACGCCTAGGAAACTTAATACGCCTAGGAAGGCCGTATTAGACCTGATTAGCTTTTAATGTACAAGGATTCTTTCACTTTTTATTTTTTAATATATTTTATTAAAAAAAATTAATTATTAAATAAATAATAACAAATAATATTATTCAATAATAAATAAATATTTTTTTAAAAATAATTGTAAAATAACTAATCAAACTAAAATAAAAATATAGGAATAAAAATTTATTATTAAAACATATAAATAATAATATTTAATATAAATTTAATTATATATGATAAAAAACATAATCAAATATAGGAATGTGATACTAAACCTGCTTAAATTTTGATGTATAAAAACTCCATCTCTATTTCACTCTCTCTCTCTCTCACACATATTTTTAATATTTATGAAAAAATATTAAAAATAAATAAATAAATAATTTTTAATAAAAAATAGCTCAAATAATTGTAATAACTATTTAAAAATTATATTTATTATAATCTCTTCTTCTAGTATATTTTATATAATACAATATCTTATATAGTGACATACCAAATACTGCATAGTATTAAATGTTTATCAAGCCTTGTACTATTAACCCTTATCCTGTCAGGTCTTATACTATCAGGCATACTAAACAGGCTCTTATAGTCATAACAACCGAGCTTAGTTTGACTATGAGGTCCCAAGCATTATGATCTCAAATGTATTTTAGGTAGGGATAAATGCTTTTTAAACATCAGCAGGGGAGAAATAATTAAAGCATTTATCTGATTATGCTCAATCGGATATCACTGCGATTTACCCAAATCCTTCATGATAGTTCATGAAACTTGCTGTAAAATATTCAACATGCTGTGAACCAATGCAGGTATGGCAACAGGATTACAGGACCTCATCACCACCACCCCATAAGAGGAATCCTCAGTATCCATGTCAAGCAAACATAGGTCAATCATAGATCCAAGGGATAGCCTATCATCTTAGTTACAACAGATCACAAGATTATCATTAGAGCAGAAGATCAGATGAATATGGAATCTCAAAAACTTGAAAAGAAGGACAGAACTAGGAATCAAACTATTAAACTAATAGGAAAAATCATAAAATAATTAGAATAGGGATGAGACCTAGTTACTCAAGGCATATCCTTTTAACAAGCCGAACTTTGTGAGGAACTTCTTCTCATTACAATCCAGCATTTCACTCAAGCTACAATTTAGATTCCTCTGCCTTAGAAGTTTGTACCGCGACTCTAATCTTCTCTTCAGGCCATGACGAAAGAAGCAAGGATAATCAATGACTTCATCAACTTGTCTCCCCATCACATCCACTAAAAACTTGATCCTCGGTTCTAAAGAGTTCTGTATGCTCTTGATCAGAATAGGAGGAAAACCAACAACCAAAGCAGCAATCTGTCTTTCTTGAAATCCACATCTCTTTAAAAAATCATAATTCGGCACCAACACCTTGTTCACATCTCTACTCAAGATCGCTGGGAAGTTCACAGCCACCGCCTGAAGATCTAGCTCGGTCAGGCCTATCGACCTCAGAAACTGTGAGGTCGGGTGGAGCCTCTTATCAACACTGTAACCCATAATAAACGGGTCCTTGACTATGACTTTCCCAATCATTCCATGTTTATTTAGACCAAGGCTAGCAAGGAAGTCCACAATCTCTTTGAGCTTTGTTTCGATGCTGTAGCTGATGAGCCTAGGGTTGAGCAGTATCACTTTCCCGAGTTGCCTTTCAGGGATGCCTAATGCCTCAAAGAATGCCAAAAGGGGACAAAGCTTCTCTTCCACGCTGTGCGAGAGTATGTGAGGGAACTTGGCTATGGCAGAAGTGACTTCATGGGGTTTTGTTCCTAGTGTCCTGAGACACTCAACCATGGGCACAATCTTCTCATTGAGACCAAGCACAAGGATCTTGGGGCATTTGGAAACAATGGAGGGAAGCTTCCTCTCTTGAATGCCCATGCTTCTCAAGTACTCCCAGTTCTCATTTGCTCTCTCTTTGTGGACACTCTCAAGGCGTCTGCACTTTCTGAACATCCCTTGTATGCTGTTATCATCAAACCCTCTATCCTTGAAAAACCACATCATGCTACTCCCATTATGGGTGCTACTGATTTCCATATTCCTCTTAAAATACATGATAAAAAAAAAGGACATGTATCAGAACAATTTTTGTTGAACGGACACAGCTTAACAACTAAGCTAAAACAGGCCAACAATAATACTGCTTTGAGACTCATCATCACTCACAATTTCATAGACAACTAAAAAGAATATAATTTCACCTCCCCCCCAAAAAAAAAGTGGGTTTTATTTTTGCGTTCATAGGCAATTCCACTCCATTGTGTATCGGATTTTGCTAATAGCAATCACAGGTTTCAATTGTAGAGCATACCCAGATAATAAGACACTAATGCAAAATTCTGAGAGAAGTAGAGGCAGGGAATTAGGTAGAGTGATATTCAGCGAGCAGAAGAAAAGAGAAGGGTAAATCAGGAAATGGGGTGTTTAGAAAGGGAGGAGAAATGGGTAGCAGAGTTACCTGGGCGCGTGAAGGTGTTGTGGTGGGTGATGGCAGCAGAGCAGAGCAGAGCAGAGAAGTGAAGGTGTGCCTCGCCTCACTTTAGAGAGTGAGATAGTGAGTGAGGATGAGAGCAGAACGTGAATGGAGGAAACCACCTGTCACACTGTGATGAACTGGTGATGGGATATATGAGTAACTTTTCACAGCCCACTCAAGAACACAAAATAATAAGAATACCTCCCATGGAACGACGTCGTTCTTTTTATTATTAATATTCGGCATTCGCCATAGCCTTTCACTACGGAGAAGCTTTTTTTTTTTCGTCCTCCCTAAAATAAAAGTTTTTCGGAAAGGGCACTTTACATAATTGATGAGTAACAAGTGGATCTTTTTTCTTGAATTTTTTGAAGAAAACAAACCAGCCGTGTCATTTGTCACGAAACAAATTTCGTGCAAATACTATCAAAGGTGGATCCGGCCAACAAAAAATTAAGATAATAGTAAAAGAGAGAGAGAAAAAAAGGATGGGACGGAAATCATAAGAAGGTAGCCAATAAAGAGTAGCAATAATATATATACGAATTTTATTTTCATACTAAAAAGTGTTTCACAAAAAGTGTTTAACAATGACTTTATATTTTGGTGAAAAAAAAATGACTTTATACTTGTGCATGCTCAAAATCTATATCACGAGTACCAACAAGTGTGTAACTCAGCTCGCACAAACTGTGTTAGTTCAATCAAAAAGCTTGAATTCAAATCTTAGGTATGGAATTTCATTAAAAATTCAGAAAGAAGAGTTTTGTTGTCTAAATAATCTTATTTAATTTGAATAAAATTGCTTCTAATAAAAAAATACCAATAATTTCAACAAAAAATGAAAAAAAAATTCTGTATCATGAGTTATAGAAGTGGAAGATCAATTTCTTATATACATAACCCTTCATTTAGGAGATGCTTTAAATAAGTTACTTGGAGGTGAGTTCAGTAAATAGTATTTTCTGCTTTAGGTCAAGAAAATTCATTATTTTGATGCCTTTTCTAATAAAAGTTTCATGTGTATTTATTTTACAGTTATCACGATTTCTTAGACACTTTAAATAAAAGACAGATTGAATTTTCTTACGCAAAATGTTTATCAAAAAGCCAAAATTTTCTGTTTGTGTTGAGAAATTCTCAACAAAGTAGTCTATTCATTGTTTTTCAATATATCCATGATAGTTCTGTTGTCCATAAATTACAATTGGTATTCGTAGTTTCATTGTGACAAATTGATTGAATTTTAAAGATTTTGAAGATAAATTGCTTTATATTTCTAGATTCAAGAGCAAATTAAGGTGTTAACTAATTTTGTCATTAGCCTTTTTGGATAGTGGAAGCAATGTGAAGATAACAGATTTGAAGGGAAAAAAACACCTTCCGATGCAATTTTTCACACAATTCTCTCTGCTTTTCTAGAAAGTTTCTAATCCAAACAAGGAGCATGCAATCAACCTTAATCATCGCAATATTTATATTTTTGGCAAACTCCTAGGAAATTCTTGGGCACAATTGTGATTTTTGTTATCTGTGATAAAATTATTATGTGTGGACTGTCATAAATTAGATCATAATTTTCAATTCTAAAATTTAGATTAATTGAATGTCAATCATTAGAGTATTTCATTTAGCTTAATTACGTAATTCATATTATTATTGGGTTAAATAATATAAAAGGATATAATATAGGCCCTGTGTATTAGCCTTGCTATAATGGGTGGCTTGGCTCTACATTTTGTTGATACAGGGAGAGGTCCCTCCTCCTAACCCTATATATATAGATGTCTGTGGCCCCATTGAAACAGAACGTTAATTTTTAAATTTGCCGAGAATAGGAGGATTCTCTCTTTCTCTTGCCTCTTCTTCTTTCTCTTTCTCGTTGCTTCTTTTCTTCTTTTCTCTCCTTCCACTTCTCAATTCATCCATCTGCTTCTGCAATAAAAGGAAAGAAGAAACTCAAAGCTTGAATCATGGATTCCTCAAGCTGCTCAATGACTCTAGGTAATTGACCAAGTCTGGATATTGATTTCTATTTGTTTGCATGCCTTAATCGGAGCTAATCAATGATCTGGGGCTATAAAATTCTAACAATTGGTATTAGAGCTGGTTGTTTGACTTTGATTATGGCTATGGAAGTAATTTTGGTGAGAAATTGGATGGT